>CM048650.1:61437953-62072556 GCA_026413185.1 Pueraria montana var. lobata | reverse complement strand
ACTTATCTCTCATTGAGTTATTGCTGTGTGTAATTTAGTAACCTGGGATATTAGGATATCTCCCAGGAAAAAAGAATCCTAGCATCTTGTTTCCATGTTGGCCATTTCAGTTAATAAAGAAATTTTTTTTCTTCGATATAATTTTTGTAGTGAGGAGCTTTTGTCTTCCTTTATTAAATCCTTCAATGTGCATAATCTTATTTAGGAGTATTAGTATTGGGTTGAGTTTAGTCTAATTTATAACTTAATCTAATTAAAAATAATTAGGTTGATTGGATTTACCTTTTCTTTTACGCTTTGTTCACTGAAGGTGATTTAGAGGGAGGAGGCAAAGACAAAAATATGTGAGTCTATCTGGTGAAGATGATTGAAGGGAGAAATAAATTAAAAACACATGGATTTTACAAAGTAGCTTCTCTCTCCTAGGTAAAAAAACTCAACATGTAACCATGTGTAAGGAGAGGCAATAATGATCATTCTACCCTTGTTTTGTCTGCTGTTAGTCACAAAGGGTGTAAGAGTAATTTTTATATGTTTATTAAATTCTATTTTGTCATTTCATTCAAATCAAACAACTTTACCATTTTATTTTAACTTTATTTCTCTTAAACCAAACAATCAAACATTCAATTGTATTTCTACTTTATTTTTCTTTTTTCAAATTATTTTTTTTCTATTTCTATTCACCCAATTTCTTTTCCTCACAACTAGAGCGTTGACAATCCAACCCAACATGACCTTAATTGGGTTGGGTAATTAGGTTAAGTAATTAAAAAATATTCTAACAATTCAGAAAATAAAAAAAATTATAAAATTATTATTTTTCGAGTGTGTTGAGATTTTGGCAAGTGTATCAAATCGTGCAAGTAACAAAATAGTGAGAAAAGTCGTCTCCACATGGACTTGTACGATAATTGGGTATTTAAAAGTATAATTTATAGACTACGAAATTTAAGAGTAATTGAGTAACCAAAATTAAAGACATGCATAAAAGTAAAGAGTTTAAAGGAAGAAATTTGGTTTGAGAATTTTGTCGAACACTTAGTATGCGTAGGAAACAGGATTTAAATCAATGAAAAAGGTTCGTCGAGGTTTAACTTCATCAAATCATCCTAACATGCAATCACTAATTTTCTTATTCAAATAAATTTTTGTTATCATCAACCTACAAATTTATTCAAACCTTAATTTCTTAAGCGAGAGAACCTAAGTCCTTTGATTCCACTATCAATCCCTTAAATAGTGTAATCAAAGTACTTGCATCAGGAATAAGGGTTTTAGTGATGCCCAATCATTTTTACCCTATCCCTGGGCATAAAAATTATTGGGTGCTCCCTTCAGTTCGCAATTCAATCAAAATTTTCAATTATAATTGAATAAAGAGAATCATGCAATCGGGTGACAAAGCCAAAAACAAGCATTAATCATAGAAGAGAAGCAATAACAATTCTTTATTGAATAATAAAAGAGTAATTACATGAAAGTAGATTCGATTACATTAAATCCCAACGAAGGATGAACTTAGTTACTCATAGCCACAGGGCTGTGGAAGTGGCAAGGCGAGTTAGGCGGTGGCCTTAGGCCCATATTTTTTTCAATTGTTAGCATACATTTAATATAATTCATAATTAGCTATTATTCTTAACTATTAATTATTATTGGCTATTAATTATTATTGGTCGTAGCTTTAGCCTTAGTATCATATATATGATTGTAAATTGGATCAAAAGCTAATAACTGTTATGATTGGCTATTACCTTTTTTTTATCAGTTACTTTTGGTTTTAGATAGTACTATGATCACTGATTAAAAAAAAAAGATAGTACCGTAATTATTTCAGTGCAAAAATTTATTGAGAAAATCAAAAGCCGTTTTAATGTGCCTATAATTTTTTTAGATGAAAAATGTGTCTATAAAATTGCAATTGAACGGATACAATTAATTGTATTTGTTTCAGTTCTATCATTTTCTTCTCTTTTTTTTTTTTGACAGGAAGTTCTATCATTTTCTTATTGTTTATTTACTTTGCAAAGTTATTTTATTTAAATTCTTTTGTTGCCTTTTATTTTATTATATTCTTATAATTGTAGTGATAGTAATTGAAAAAAAATTATGAAATTGATTTAGAAAAATTAAAGAAAAAGAGAAAAGTTAAAATATTTAATCTTAACGTGGTACTTTGATCAATTTGTTACTATTCATAAAAATTGATACAAGTTTAATTGATGAAAAAGTGATAAATCAATTACATATAGATAATATTGAAAATAATAGTCTTACAAAAGTTAGAAGATTCATATAAAAAAAGGATAATTTATATTATATTATATTTCTATAAAAGTTTCGCCTAAGGTCTCAAAATTTCTAGACACGCCTCTGCATAGCCATGGGGAAGAAGCAATGGATGGAGGAACAATGGGAGATGAATCTAAACACATTAAGCCCACGTCTCGAATCTCTTGTTTCTTTCACATACAAAATTTTTGGAACCTTAGGCTAGAACAAAAAATCCCTATTTAAAGTTATGAGCCAATAAGGGTTCAAGTCCAAAAGAGAATAAAACAGAAAAATGGAGTTTCTTCTCACAAGTGTCGATGCATAGGTGTGCACCCAAAGTGTACAGGTGTGCAAACTCTCTGACTTAAAATTTTAAAAATTTTAAAACTTGCATATGCATGTGATTTGGTTTGCACATGTGTGTAAAGCTCTCAGGACTTCCAAAAAACTTCTTTTGCCTCCGCAAGACTTCCAAAGCTCTAAACTTCAACCCAAATGATCTTTTACGCATCAAATCTCTCTTGGAACATCTCCAACGCTTACTCCAAGCTTCAACAAAGTTCCGAAAAACACAAGAAAACAACCCAAGATCAAGCATAAAAGGGTAAAATTAAACTAGAAATTCCTAACTAAACTAAACTATTATTAAAACTTAACTAAATTGAAGATAAACAAAGCTCAAAAGCATGGAAATATCAAATAATTGTTTTGAAATTACTACAAAATGTAGAAATATAAGGCAATTATCATGGCGTAATCAAACTATGTTATGGAACAAGTAGATAGCACTTGGTGATTCAAATTATTATTGCTTCAATATTGTTTCTTATAATTAGCTAACAATATGTTCTGCAAATAATTACTAACCAGAATAAGTACTATTTTTTTTTTATTATTGTCGTTTAGTCAGATTGAGTTGGGTTTATTGGTCTTGAAACTCATAAATTCATTATTCAATCTTATTATAATTGGGCTAGGCAGATTCATGGGTCGAGCACGACCCATTTACACCCTTAATCCTATGTTCGGCAAGTTAATTCAGATAATTTCTAGCTTTTTTTTATTAGATGAAAAGCTTGGTTGATTGTTTTATAAACGGGCTTTTTTGGTAGCTTCCAATGTTTTTGGAAAGGCTATTTGAAATAGCATTTTTTTAAATGTCAACTTCTAGCTTTTTATATATTTTTTTATCCTTAAAATATTTATTAAATTTCCTTATTACCCACTGAAATTGACAATGATAAATGTTAGATTATTTTATTTTTCTATTATTTTTTTGAATAATTTTAACTATTATTACCCACTGAAATTTATTTATATGCATATCAAGAGGACTATAATCCAATTGTCTTGTATACACCCTTCTCTTGTGTACATCGCTTACGGAATCTTTTACATAATTTTACTCCACATTTGTGTACTCAGAGTATTCTTGATAGTGATGGATTCTTCATTCCTTTGTAGATCCCTCTCATGTGTAATCTCTCCGCATTCATAATTTACCTTTTTATTTTTTATACCCTTACTATAATACTATACCCATACCATGTAAGCTGATAAAAAAAAAAATATATCCATACCATGTAAAGAAACACAATATATCTTTTCTAATTGATCGTGTGTGTTGAATAACAATCCTGGCTCTATAAAAGGAGAAGACCTTAGGAATCCATCCATCAGATAGTTTTGAGTGAAGTTTTGAAGTGCTACAAACAATGGCTGCAAATCAAGAAGAGCCACAGGTGATGCTTTTCGGAGCTAACGGAAGCTCAATTGTGTGCAGGGTGAAGATTGCCCTCAAGTTGAAGGGGGTTGCATACAAATTTGTGGAAGAAAATTTGGCCAAAAAGAGTGATCTGCTTCTCAAATTCAACCCAGTTCACAAGAAGGTTCCATTGTTTGTTAACAATGAGAATCCCATAGCAGAGTCCCTTGTGATTCTTGAGTACATTGATGAGAAATGGAAGAACAACCCCATCTTGCCTTCTGATCCTTACCAAAGAGCCTTGGCTCGTTTCTGGTCCAAATTCATTGATGACAAGGTAACTCAACATTTCTTCTTTTCTTGCTTTGTGCTGATTTATCCCCCCAAAACATCACCTTTCATGACATCTATATGTGAAATCTTCGAATGTATATGTTAGAGAACTCAACAGTCAAACGACCAACCATGAATTTAATTTCATATATTAATTGTATCAACTTTGTCTAAAATCATATTAATGACTCACTTAAGAACTACCATATATATTGTTATGATTTGAAAATTAACTTTTTGGAATCGTATAAGATTTTGGGAGTATTTTTATTTATTATTATTTGGGGGGGGATTTTGTCCCATATTTGTTTCTATGTGACTCAATCTAAATTTTGTGAAATCAGATTGTGGGTCCTAGATGGAATGTTTTCAGGGCTGGTGAGCGTGAGAAGGATGTTGAGGAAATGTCTGAGGCTTTCCAGATTCTAGAGAATGAGCTGAAGGACAAGAAGTTCTTTGGAGGAGAGGAGTTTGGGATTGTGGACATAGTTGCTGTATTCATTGCCTATTGGGTCCCTATTCTTCAAGAAATAGCAGGGTTGCAGTTATTTACCAGTGAGAAATTTCCTAAACTCTACAAATGGAGCCAAGAATTCATCAACCACCCTGTTGTCAAACAAGTCCTTCCTCTTAGAGACCGCCTTTTTGCCTTCCACAAAGCACGCTATGAGAGGGTTAATGCTTCAAAATAGATTAATTTAAGGACAATTGTGTGAACCATCGAGTTATTGCTATTCGAATTGATGTAACCTGGGATATCTTCCATGGGGAGAAATGGAAAAAATAAAATAAAATCCTGGGATCTTGTTTTTCTCCTAGTAATAAAACAAACAAATTACTCTTTTTTTTTATATATATATTTTGTACTTCTTTTATAAAACCCTCTTTATGTTTTAACATTTACACAACCTTTCGTTTTTATAAAAAAAAAATATATATATTACACTATGTGAACACGTAATTTTGTTCGAACTACTTAAGTAGTAAAACAAAAATTTGGCAGCTGTAAGAACAATTACAGCTTGGGTTGGGTAGAGGGAGCTAAAATAAGTTTGAGCTTAAATTTTTATAATCCAGACCAATCAACTATCGGGCATCTCCAAGCCAACCCGGAGGGTTCTCTCCATTGAGATTTAACATGAGAATGTTTATTAAATGAATCTCACTCATTCTAAATTTTTAAACATTTACTTTATAATATTTTTAATAAAATCAATTAAATAATTTTAATGGCTAATGTCTCGTCCAGTAAATATGTTACAGGAGAGGATCTTAACCCCCCAAACCAACATCCAATAGGTCTCAATTAACGAATTCCATCATTGCCTTGTCACTGAGCAAGTGCCCCATGACTAATGGTACGTTTGTTTGCGATGAAAGAAAGTAGAAAATGAGTTAAATGAACAATACAAAATGGTGAGACCCACATTTTTACATTTTACTTTCATTCAAAACTTTCATCTCAATTCACTTTTATTTTATTTCATTCCACTCTACCAAACACTACATAAAGGTGCTGGTGAATATAAAATTTGTCAATGCCTACTTGTAGCATAGATAATTTACTGATATTACATTGAAGACACATTTGCAGCATAGCAACAAATTGTGATATGTGAGACATTATAAAAGAAAAATTACAACAAATTGTGAGACAAGATTTACATGTAAAACTCTTTTTTTTTTTTTTTCAATTAAGAAATGATAATAACATATTCTCTAACACACATTTTTGGATGCACTCTCCATTTCTATATCATAAATTTGAATTTTCATCTTGAATGAAAAGCTTTTTTAAGAGTTGTTCTTCAACAAAAATATTTTTATAAATGTTTTCTTAAATAAGAGCGTTTCTAAGAATTATTATCACTCTCATTAAGTCACATTTTTATGCCAATATCATATATGTAACATTTAATTTAATTTTTTATTTTTTATTTCTTTCAAATATACTTCTTAATTTTAATTTCAAATTTAATTTGATTTAACTACTATCCATATGCTTCATTTTTTTAACTGCTTATTTCTTTTCATCTATCTTTTATCTTTATTTTTAAATTGAATTTTAATATTTTTTTTATTCTTTTCTGATACAAATTTTAATATTTTTTTTAAAAAATATCAATAGTTAAAAATAATATTATATCACAATATAAATACTTTATAGAAAATATAAAATTAAAATATCTTTTATATGTTAAAAATATTTATTAATTACAAAATTTAATTATGATATAATTTATATATTAAAAATATATTTATTATAAATTTTAATTATATAAAAAATATTTATCTTGTACAATACTAGCTTATGTTATAAATATTTTAGTTTCCATTTCTTCAAAGTTTAAATTGGTTATATATCAATGTTTGGTTAGAAATAGATTCATTTCACTAAAAGCTAATTGTAAATTTATTTAGAAATGAAACTCGGTTAAAAAATAACTTTTAGATGACAAAAATTCTTAACTCTTAAATGAGGACATGATCATTATAAATTTATTTTAACTTTATAAATCAATGTCTTATTTACTGAGAATATGGATTTTGGTTTCTTAAACATGAAAAATTAAAATAATTAGGAGGTCGTGATTCGTGAAGTGGATTATGCAATATTTGAAAGGTGCAAGAAACTTTTATTTAGTTTATGGTTCTTATGGAATTGACAATGGTCTTGTTGGCTATGCAAATTCTGATAATGGTGGAGATTTTTTAAGGAGATTGACTTATTAAATTCTCTGTTTTTTCTTTCTTTACTTTTTTTTTTGTCTACGACATAAAAGTATACATTTAGAGAGAAACTCTGATGCAAGAGAACAGAGAAAATTTGTAGATGTATAATGATATTGTTAGGAAACTTAAGGGATAAAACATCGGGGAGATCTTAACTAATAAGTCAACGAACAAACCACCCAAGCGAACTTGATACAACCTTTAATCCAAAACCTTAAGGCATTAGGTTTGTGGGTCTTCCTCACTTATATGTTGTTCAACTTGACCTTCCTATCCAATGTGAGACTTCACATTCACACTTATACTCCAACAATCTTCCCCTCAAGTGTGAGTCTCTTCCACATGGTAACTCCATCCCAAGCGGAAGTCTTTTTCAATCTATGAGTATTCAATAGTGGCCCTTAATTAGAGCTTAATTGTGGCTGCCAATATGCTCTTCCTGGTTAGGCCCTTAGAGCTTATCCATTGCTGCCAACATGCTCTAGATACTTGCACCGCTGCTCCACCATTAGCTCATGGCAACGAGACACGTCGCCTGACCTCCAAGTTACTAGGAACACTTTCGATCTCCATATATGGATCCACCACCAGGAAGACTTTCAATATAGGGAAACCACACATGCCTAGATCCACCGCCAATTCCATTATACTCGTCGGAGCTAGTCACTTAGTCGAATCATCAACTCTGATACCAATTGTTGGAAATGGAGGGGGATAAAACACTAAGGGGATCTTCACTAATGGACCACGAGCAAACCACACAAGTGAACTTAACACCACATTCAATTCAAAACCTTAAAGTATTTGGTTTGTGGGGGTCTTCCTCACTTATATGTTGCTTAATTTGCCCATTTTTATCGAATATGGGACTTCACATTCATACTTGTACTCCAGCAAATATGAATGAATGGGATTCAATTGAATGTGTGAGAAGCCTCTTTTATCTAGTTTTGTATTGTGCCAAAATTTAGAAAAGTAGTATCTTAAATAAAATGGAAAAGTAAAAGGTGGTTATCTTTAGGAGGACAAAAATCATTTTTTAATACTTTGAAATATTTAAGATAAATTAGTTATTTAAGATTGGGTGAAATATAATTTGGGTCCCTAAAAGGGTAAAACATTATTACATTAGTTTCTGAAACTGAGAAAATTTAAATTAAGTTCTTGAAATTTCTAGTTGTTTCATTTAAGTTCCTAAACTTAATTATTTATTGTCATTTTATTCCTTTAACATATGTTAACTAATTTTATTACCAAGTCACACGACTTTTTTAATTTTGAACTACAGAATTTGGCAGGTTTCACTTTCAAAGACCTTTGTTGAATTTTTTTTATTTTCAAAGACTAATGTGATAATGTTATACACATTTAGAGACTGAATGATGTTTTACCTTTCAAAATTTGTACATCTATAGAAAAATGTTTGAATAACAATCTAAAATAGTTTTGAATTATATAGATAGATGCCCATAATTAAAATATAAGATATGCTAATGAGTACTTTTGAGATGTTGAATAACAATATAAATATTAATTTATTATACTATATTTTAAAAGATAATTATTTTATATTTAGAAAGTAAGAAAATGTTTGTAAAGTGTGATAAATTATGTTTTTAAAACTTGTAAGCAATTGAATACTTTTATTAAAATTTTATTTCATTGTCAAATAAAATTTTAAAGTAGAGTTTAATTTTTATATACTATCAGAGTAAAAGATTTTCTACTGTAAACCAATCAAATTTTACGATAAATATAAATTTTAAAATATTTATTATAAAGTAAATAAACTTATCATATTTGACAATTGTTATTATACACCGATGTAAAAATTATTTACGCTGTTAATGTAGAAATTATTTTCTCTTTAAAGTACTCCTTAACTTTTTCTTCTTAAATTAATTATTTAAAAAATTGTAGAGAAACAATTACATGAACCAATATTGATTACTATCGAGGTTATAATTATTGATTAGGAGTAGGGATGACAATGGGTAGGGTCTGGGTAGGGTCCTATAGTACCCGTTTCCATACCCGCGTTTAAAAATAATACCCGTATCCGGTCCCATACTCGCGCGGATAGCAACTTTAATCCCCATCCCTGTACCCGCTGGGTACCTATATACCCATACCCGCACCCGCTACCCGCACTTTACTTATGTATGAAGTTAATAAATCAATAAAAAATAGGCTTAAATGTAATTTTGATCCCCCTATTTTGTACAATCCGCAATTTTAGTCATCCTATTTTAAAATAGAGACATTTAGTCCTCCTATTTTGCACAATCAGCAATCTTGGTCCCTCTATAGAGACATTTAGTCTCCCAATTTTGTAAAATCCGTAATTGTGGTCATTTCATTAAATTGAAAGCATTGACAGTTAAGAGATTAATGTTGACCTTGACGTGGTCCAAATGTAGTGATGTGACACGATATTATTTATTTATTTTTTAATTATTTTAAATAATGAGTAATAATTATTTGTTTATCTACGTCACTAAAACACATGTCACGTTGATTTTAATGGTGGGGGTAATCGTGAGTCATAAAATAGAAATCACAAGTCTTAATCATTTATTTTAAATTAGTTCTACATTGTTGAAATACATGGCACATCATAATCAAATAAATGATATTACCTTTTTATAAAATATATTTTTCATCAATTATTCTACTCAGTATTTAAAATAATTAAAAACTAAATAAATAATCTCGTGTCACGTCATTATATTTGGACCACGTTAAGGTTAACGTTAATCTCTTAACAGTCAACGCTTTCAATTTGATGGAAGAACCAAAATTACATATTTTAGAAAATTGGGAGACTAAACGTCTCTATTTTAAAATAGGAGGACCAAAATTGCGGATTATACAAAATAGATGAACCAAAATTGCATTTAAGCTATAAAAATATTAATTAAAAAATTATTACAAATAAATTGAAAATTCATGCTTAAATAATTCAAACTTAACATTAAAAGCATTCACACATAATATTAAAAATATAAAATATAAAATTATTGTAAGTTATAACATAAATCTTTTACTATTAGTGTTAGTTTATAGAAAATATAAAATTATTTTTTTACAAAAAAGTATATATATAACATAATTATTTATTTAAATTATTTTAATTATATATATATGATAGGTGCGGGGCGGGGCGGGTACTATAGTACCCGTACCCGTACCAGCAAAAAATTGCGGATAAATATTCGGCTCCGGCCCCAGTTTCAATAAATGAATATTTATCCGACCCGCTTGTAAATATTTTTATGAATATCCGTAGAATCCGGATATACTTTGTCATCCCTAATTGGGAGAGAGGTGGCGTGAAACTAAGGAGAAAAAGTATTAGCGGGGACGACGAATAGACAGCATTACGGAAAGATGGAGAGGGAAGAAGACAAGAAATAAAAGTAAGAAAAGGAAGAAAAGAGAAAAGAGGAAAGGAAAAAACAAGAGTGAAGAAAAGACAGGAAAATGGATAAGAAAGACCAAAAGAAAAGACAAAGAAAGAGATGATACTCTCTGCATAATTGAGCGTTTAATATATTTTTTTATTTTTTATAAAAATTAAGAATAATTTTATTAAAATATCTTTATAATTATATGTTTTAGGACTGATTTTATGATATTAATTATTTATTTAGTGTAAAATTAGAATAAAAAAATTAATATTTTATTGAAAACCCAAAGCGTTATTTAATATGAATTATTTTAATATTAAAATGTCACTTATTTATTCAAATTTTATTTAAATTAATCTTGCTTATTTTATGTACAAGATTTTCCCTATATTTTTTGGGTAAAATTCTATTTTCATACAACACCTAGATCTAGATAGAAGGACTTTTTAATTAGTTTTGTCATCTTGTGTCTGTTGCAGAAGAGTGAAGACCACCATAGGATTCATTTTCCAAAATAAGCATCTTGATAGTTGCTCAAGTCAAGAGAAGAAGAAGTGAAGTGCTGCTGCAATGGCTTCAAGTCAGGAAGAGGTGACCCTTTTGGGAGTTGTGGGAAGCCCATTTCTGCACAGGGTTCAGATTGCTCTCAAGTTGAAGGGAGTTGAATACAAATACTTGGAAGATGATTTGAACAACAAGAGTGATCTGCTCCTCAAGTATAACCCAGTTTACAAAATGATTCCAGTGCTTGTTCACAATGAGAAGCCCATTTCAGAGTCCCTTGTGATTGTTGAGTACATTGATGAGACATGGAAGAACAACCCCATCTTGCCTTCTGACCCTTACCAAAGAGCCTTGGCTCGTTTCTGGGCCAAGTTCATTGATGACAAGGTAACTCTTAATTTGATCCCTTCTTTTCATTCTTTGCTTTTCAACTTTGTTTAAAGTCAGTAATGGATCAAATTGGTTTAAGAACTACCTTGATTTATTGTTATGATTTGAAATTTTTATGTAATTGTATGGGATTTCGGTAGAATTTTTAACTTGGGGAAGAAATATTTTGTGCAGTGTACTTGTGACTAGTCCGATTCTAAATTTTTCTATCACAGAAAATTATGCAGAAAGGGGATCTTTTTTGCAACTAGGGAGGTTTAGAGAGGACTTTGTTATCCTGCTTTGGTCAGCAGTAATTCTTGTAATGTTTTTCTTGGTTTTGCCACACCTTGTGGTTCAACCAAAGCTTATTGTTAATAAATTATTTTTTGCCTCTTAAAAAAAATATAGAAAGTAAGAACTTTCTATAAACAAATTTTATTTACTTTTACATAACTCAATCATATATAGTTCTGATTGATGAACAATAATGGACTCGGATCTTTTAAGCAAGTGGTCAGAATTTTGAATATAAAGAAACTTGGTTGGAAGAAAATATCCCACCATTGAGTGTCTTCAGATCACTCGGAAGAGATTAGTCTTTATGAATGATTAGAGACATTCCTTGCAATTATATGCGTATCCAAGAAAAATCATAGTTATATTTATCCCAACTATTTTTACTAACATACAAGTAATTTAATTTGTGAAATCAGTGCGTGGTTCCAGCATGGAAATCTGCTTTTATGGCTGATGAGAAGGAGCGAGAGAAGGCTAAAGAAGAGTTATTTGAGGCTCTGAGTTTTCTTGAGAATGAGCTGAAGGACAAGTTTTTTGGTGGAGAGGAGTTTGGCTTTGTGGATATTGCTGCTGTGTTTATACCTATAATTCAAGAGATAGCAGGGTTGCAACTGTTCACAAGTGAGAAATTCCCAAAGCTCTTTAAATGGAGCCAAGACTTTCACGACCATCCACTTGTCAACGAAGTTATGCCTCCTAAGGACCAACTTTTTGCCTATTTCAAGGCTCGGGCTCAAAGCCTCGCTGCTAAAAGAAAGAATTAATATAGAGTGAGACTCAGAATTTCCAAAAGGAGGTTTCCATGTTGTATGAAATGAAAGCTACTTGTCTATGTTTTTAGTTAATGTGGTTATATTTTCATTTCAAAATGAATTATCCGATATAGGATTTCATTTCTCCATGCCAAAAAATCCCAAGAATGTTGTTGACATAAAATAAACGAATGAGTTGTGGTAACTAGTGGTTTAAACTATTTAGTAAAGAGTATTTAATATATTTTATTGAATTTTTTAATATAATGATTTTTTTTAAAAAAACTTTTTGTAATGAATGCCTTCTCCATTTGGTATTGGTCTTGTTGACATTTTGGCTACTGCAATCAATAAAAGGAAAAGATATCTCCTCCTCCCTTCCCCATATCATATAAATCTTCTGGTGGATATGCTTTTCACGGATATGGGTGTCGGATGAGATAAGGATCTGATGCACAGATATAAATATTCTTGAAACATATGCTATGCGCCTATGCCACATGTGTAAAAATAGAAAAATTATTGATGTATATCCAATATACCAATAGATACCTAGTAAGAGAGATAAAAGTGACAAAAATATAGATATTATAGGTAATATAATTTGACATGAAGAGAGAAATAGAAATAAATGATGGAATTTGTTAGGTGTTTAAAAATATGGGTGTCCATGTATCATTACTTGTAAAAATATCAACATAGCAATGAACAATTGATAGATATTTTGTCTATTGGTTAAATTACTCTCTTGGTCTCTTATATTTATTTTAGATTATAATTTGATTCTTTATTTTTTAAAAGTTACAAAATGATTCCTTATTTTTATTTTAAGTTGTAATTTGATCATTTATTTGTTAAAAGTTATAAATTGATTTCTTAAGTAATTTTTTTATAGCATGTTTATCCTAGAAGTAATGTATTTTTTAATTTTTTTGGGATAAACATGCTTAAAAAATTACTTAAGGGGCCATTTTATAATTTTTAAAAAATAAAGGACCAAATTACAACTTAAAATAAAACTAAGGGACCATTATATAACTTTTAAAAAATAAAAGATCAAATTACAATCTAAAATAAATATAAAGAACCATATAAATAATTTAGCCTTATCTATTAAGTATGCAGTTAAGAATTTGAATTTTGTAATTATTTAAAAATTCAATATCTTAAATAGATATCAGTATCTCAATGAATTAATTATTGACTTCCACTAAAAAATACCTTGAGTTAAAAAAAATGCCACATGTGAAAATAAGCGTATTTGGAAAAGTATGAAAAATAAAAAATTATAGGCTTACATATTTTTATTCTTTTACTTCAATTTATCAGCAGTTTTAGTTTTTCTAATTATAATTATTCGCATTTTATCTTCAATTAATTTTTTAATTACCTAAATTAAGTTACTTTAAAATTTTATTCAATAATTAATAGAAATGTAACGAAGGTATGACATATTATTAACTTATAGTAGTATATATAAATAAAAAAAATGTATAAAATGTAATGAAGGATTTTTTTGTTTGTTTATATTTTTATTTAAATGTTTTTTGTGAACCTTATAAACTGATAATATATAACAAATCTGTTATATATATATATTTTTAATTATTGGATGAATTTTGGAATAAATAACTTAATTTGAATAATTAAAAACTAAAAACACCAAATATGAGCAATTAAAATTAAGAGGAGAAAAATCATACATAAATTAAAATATAAAATGTAACTAAATAAAAATTATATAATTATTCTTAAGTTTTTTTTTTACTTGAACAATTCTTAAGTTAACGTATGATGCAGTAGCGGATCTAGGACCCTAAGTCACGGGGTGCAAAGTATACACATTCAAAATAGGATACGAGATATGATAACGTTATCATATTCTATTAGCTCAACAAATAACAGATTATAATACGAGGATAATTATCTTATCTTATCCTATCCTATTGAGTCAATTGAAAAGAAGATAAATTAAAATTTCAAACTAAATACTTAAATAAAAATAATAAATACATGAAAAGAGTAGAAAATTAGAAGTAGGGGGTTCAAATATATAAAATTAAGGGGAGCAAAATATACACATTTAATATATTTATATGTATTTTTTAAAAGTGAGGGAGGTGCAAGTGCACCCCCTAAACTGTATATGCATCCGCCACTGGTATGATGTGTTAGTGAGATATTTCAATTTAAATAAAGAATAAATAAATATATATTTACTTTCTCATTTTTATATGTTTCTAAGGTTATTATTTATTACAAAATTCATAAAACTAAATATGAACAAAAATAAGAAAAATGCTATTTGTTACTATGTTTATTAAAATAATAACAAATAATTTGAAAAAAAATGATTTTAATAGAGTTTTTTTGTCAACGTACATTTTAAAGATACATGGTAAGTAATGAAATTGATATTTATTACTTTTTATTAAATCATTTTAACTATTTTATATTTTTTAAATATTGGACACACTTTTTTTATTTTTGCATTTCTTAACATTTATCATTAAAACTTGTGTTAACGTTTTTTTAAAATTATAATAATATCAAAGTTTGTAAATAATTATTTTAACACCAGTGCAAAATACGAATTATTATTATTACTATTATACTAGTTAAATCAAATTTAAAAGATAAATAATAAAATTGAATTTTTTTTTTACAAGATAGAGATCTAAATTAAATCTAAAAGAAAAGATAAGATATTAAAAATATATTTTTATATATTTTAAAGAATTAAATTAAATTTTTTAAAAGATAAAGAAATTCGAATTTAAATCTTATAGATAACATCAAATTTAAATCTTATATCATTTTCAATCTTATACTCTTAACCACGTCATCTTCAATCTCCGACTTCAATTTTTTTCGTCGTATGGAATCAGTTAACCGGTGTACAAAAATGACTCAACAAAGAGTTAAAGGGTCAATTTGTATGTGGAATTGGTTATGACTCATCAACTGATGACTACGTGGTGGTGATTGTGACGTTTCCACAACCCCAAGGCCAGGAGGTCCATTGTTTTTCCTCGAGGACCAATTCATGGAGCTGCACCGAGGGTACTGTTGACAATGTACACATGAGGTGCGGATTCCGAGGGGAGGGGTCACTCTTGAATGGGGCTCTTCATTGGTTGGTTAACACCTACGATAATCATTGCAAAATTATTGCATTTGATGTGACGGAAAGAAGATTATCAGAGATTCCACTGCCACATAATCCACTGCCACCTCATCATTATCAGTCCGCGAGTTTTCAAACTAAAACTTGTAGTTTGACGGTAATGGGAGGATGTTTGTGTTTCTATTTCGCGGGTTTTGCGTCTGTGTCGGCCATAGTATGGACGATGAAAGAATACAAAGTGCAGTCATCTTGGACCAAGTTATTAGTCGTCTCCAGTTCTCGTATCTGTCACTTTTTCCCAATATGCATCACCAAAGATGGTAAAATTTTTGGAAACAATGGTTATCGAAGGTTAGTGAAACTTAACCACAAAGGCAAGCAGCTTGAGTGTCGTCAAGATGAGCAGTATAAGGGCGCAATTAGTGTAAGCCATCCTCCTACGGTGTATACAGAGAGTCTGCTATCACTCCCGTGAAGATTAACAACGGTAATAGACCAGAAGAATTGATTTATGTAATGTTCTCTAGTCTTTTTCCACTGTTTTATTACTTTTCAACATGCATAATGAAAAATTTATAACGTGAGGTTATACGCACAATGCATGAAACATGGTTTGATTCCACAGCCTATATTGCGTTACAAACTTTTACATGATCATCATGTAAAAGTTTATTTATTTATATATGTTCTTTTAAAATATATGTCTTTCTTAAGTTTCCTTAAATGAAAACCATTTTTTTAATTATATTGTGTGACTGATTCCTCTCCTTTCGTGTGCCATATGCATAGCTAGAAGACCTGAAACGTGGTGTGGAGTAGCTGTCCATACTCTCTTGTGTCACCAATGTTCTCAACAGTTGTTTATTCCAACCAGCTACCTAGTCAGGGGGCATATGTAGGATGCTATATATTGATTTGATTTTCAAACTTGCAAGTAGGGCATTTATTTATTTTACCTTCTTACAGAATGAAGATTATTATGGAGTAAATATCATTTGTTTTCCTATGATGTTTACTGATTTCTATTTGTTTTGTTTTAGTTTTTTGATAGGTACTGATATTAGTATTACTATAGAATTTATTGGAGGCCCGTCATTTTTGCTGTAAATTATTATTATTTTTTGTTTTGTGCGGGGGCTTGTAGCATTTATTTTGGTTGGTTTGAGGCTCTGTAATTTAGCAAGTGTTTCTGAGGCACTAGGTGTTAGCTCTGCAAAGTGATAAGCATTAGCTCATATTGTATGGTTAGGTCAGGTTTGGTTTTAGACCTGATTTGTTCACGGCAATCCCTGCAATTTCTTTGATCACACAGGTAAAGTATAAGGAATAAGCAAATGCATGCTCATGTGATAAGATGATCAGGTGTATCTGTTCACAATTCTCTTATTGACATGTATTCCGCATGCAATGACTTGAATTTGGCACACAAGATTTTTGGCTTGATAATGGACTAGACTCTGGTTTCATGGAGTGCATGACCACACTCATAAGGCAAAATTTCTCTATTATTGAAAATGAAGTTGAGTGGTACTAGAGTTGGTTTCATTATAGTCATTAACATCTTGCTAGCATTTGCATAGATAGGGGCATTGCATTATATAGCCTTGATTCACTCAAATCCCGTAACATATCATTTCTTGGTAGTTATGCAAAGTGGGATCTGTCCAGCTTGAAGTAGGAAAAAACTGGCACACCCGTGAACCAACTTTTTTCACCTGCAATAATATAAATGACCGGTTGTAAATAATAAAATAAAATAAGTACTTTTAATAATTTACACAAAGGGGTCTTGGCTGAAAAAACACAAAGGGGTCTCCACTTGAACATTTTAAGCCACAAAAAATAAACTATATACATTAAATAGGGTTAATATTTTTTACGATAACATTAGCTTAATTTCAACTTTCAATAATACGTAGAGCATTGGAACTTTGCACCGACCCTTTTACATATACAGTGACTTATCAAAATAATTAGATTTTAAATTCATGCGATGCATGGATTCATTTAAATTTTACATTTTTTATATTTTTATTTAGTATATTTTACAAAAACATATGTACACAAATAAAGACTATGTTTGGTAAAACTAACTGATAAGCTAAAAGCTTATAAGTTAGTTGGAAGCTTATAAGTATAAGTTAAGAGCTAAAAAGTTAGAAACTTATAAGCTAGCTGATTTAATTAAATATATTTAATAAGATTAACTAATAAATGTCAAATGACGTAAAATGACATATTTATTATTTTTAATATTTGAACTTATTTTTAATAACTTATCATCTTAAAAAGTAGGACAATAATTTTGTAAAATAAAATAATAGTAAAGATTCAGTGATTTTAATCATATTGTTTAAAATCAAATTTTTAATAAACTAATATTGCTTTAAATCAAAATTTTCCTTATTTTTTGAAAAAATTAGAATTAAATTAAATAAACTTATATTGTTTAAAATCATTTTTTTAATATTTAATTTTTATTTATAATATTATTTTAAAACAAAAAAATAAAAAATGTTGTTTCTTTATAAAAAAAAATTTATCAATTTTTGTATAATGACCAAATATTTTAAATAAAAATAAAAAATAAATAATGTATTAATTCATTAAAATAAATAGTTTAACATTAAACAAAATAATAAAAATAGTAGAATTTCAAATTTCATAATAACTAAGAAAATAAATGTCATCTAGTGTTTTTAAGAATGTTAAAATAAGTAAAAGGTTTTTTAAATTGAATAAAAGGATAAAAAGGAATTTCAAATAAATTAGTGAGGATAAAATTGAGAAGAAAAAAAAAAGGCTAGTAGCTTATAAGCTAGTTTATTTTCCATAAGCTACTCCAAATAGCTTATGAAAATAAACTACTTGAAGCAGCTTATGGAAAATAAGCTACCAAAATAAGCTCGTGTACAAAACAAGTTTATTTTAGTCAAAGTAGCTTATAAGCTGGTCAAAGGAGCTTATAAGCTCCTCAAAAGTCATACCAAGCACACTAAAAAATTATCAATTTTTAAAATATTTAATAGCATGTAAAATATAATTACATTAAAATTGAGGAAGAAGATTAATTATAATTTTAATTAAGCAAATATTGTCTTAAAAAATATTAATCCTATTGAAAGTTGCATCAAATCTTAGCCACACACACAAAAAAAAACTATATACAATAAATAAAAAAAGAAAGTTTAAGTTAAAAAAAATAGACCCTTTAGATGCTGACTGCAAGACCCTGCAGTTGCATTTTGATAGCAGAGGATCTGATCGTGAACAAACGGGGATAAACACATTGTGAATCAAAGTGTGCTGATGAGATAGAATTTTGGTGTGTGTGTCAAACATTGTTCTCAAAACCGGACCGGTCTGGTGATCGGTCCGGATGCTCTATAAAATCGGAGGAGTTCGGAACCGGTCAAGAACCGGGCCAAAACCAGCCAAAACCGGTCAAGAACCGGTACCCAAAACCGGTTTGAACCTGTATTTTTTTATTTTTTATTTTATTTTTTATTTTTTTATTTAAAATTTTAAATTTAATATAAAATATTTTAAAAATAAATAAAAACACATATTTAATAAATATCTCAAATAGTTATAAATTATTTTATCAATTATTATTATTATTTTCTTGTAAAACATATAATTTGCTCATTTATATTAATTTATAATTTTTTTATATCTTGATTTTTGATAATTTTATATTATATTAATTTTTCATTTTCTTTCTTTATTGTAAATGTAAATTTTTTATTGTTAATGGACATTATTTTATTTTATTAAAATTTGAACTTAAGTATTATGATATATTTAATTAAACTTTTATGTATTTTTTGAACGTTAAAACCTTGTAAAGTGATGTTTTAAGTTTTATTATAGTTTTTAATGTTATAATGTTATGTGATATTATATTTTATTTAATATTATTTTATAAATTATTTTATTATTATTATTTTATTAATACCGGTTCAACCGCAGTTCAACCACGGTTGAACCATTGAACCTTGAACCAGTGCCTTGACCGGTCCGATTTTAAAAACATTGGTGTCAAAACATGCACATGTGAGCGGGTGACTAAAGTGTGTTATTAGAGTGTGAGTGAAAATAAAAAGGTTTAATTGTACTTTTTATTTTAATTTTTTTTTTGGCAAATTTTATCTCAAAAAAATTCATTTGGTGTATTTTACTCTAATTTTTTAAAAATTTGAAAATTTTACCTTTCGTCATTTGTCCGTTAATTGACTAACAGATAGTTGACGTGGTATGCTGACATAAGCAAGAGATAAACGTGTCTTTATTTTATTAGTTTTGGCTTAATATTGTATTTTTTACTCAAAATATTTTACTTTTTGACAAATTTTATCTCTAACTTTTGGCACTTATGTCACCATGTCAACATCAATATTTCAATTTTATCCTATAAGTTTTTTTTATTCATTTTTAGTCCATGTAAATTTGTGTTTTTTCAAGTTTAGTTCTATAAGTTATTTTTTTCATTTTTAGTCTAGGTTAGTTTGCGTTTTTTCAATTTTGGTTCCCGTAAGTTTTTTGTTCTTTTTTAGTCTATGTAGGTTTGTGTTTTTTCAATTTCAGTCCTCTAAGATTCCATTTTTTTTTTTCATTTTTAGTCCCTATAAGTTCATGTTTTGGATACTAAATTTGTATTTAAGCCTTTAATAAAATTTGGATAAAGATAAAAATAAGGAAAGAAAAAGAAATTGTTTTAGATTGTTTTAGAAACAAAAGCAAATGAAAGTTTTGAATTTTAAGTTGTTTTTTTTTCTTTGTACATGAATTTTAAGTTGGTTTGACTAAAACAAATGATTAATGAACATTTTTTTTATTTATATTTATTCCTTTTCTTTTAATTTTTCCTTTTTTCATAATTTTGTTTTTATTCAAACAAAATAGATATTCACACATACTATAAGCATTAACTGATTAATTGATTAAAACATCAAACAAGAAAATGACTTTACTTCCCTGTAAAAATCCGTAACCACTAATACACCGTTACATCCAACACATTTTATATGAGTGCATGTTAGGGAACCGGATTTTTTGTAGTTGACTAGGAGCATCTTCAACTCTATTGAATCCTCAAAACTAAGAATGTTCTTAATTGTTCATGCATGGTTGGACTTTATTGACGACATAACATGGTTGCATCTCTTACACGAACTGTTTTTCTATAAAAACATGATTCTATAACGTGTTTAATAGCACCAAATCATGAGGAAAAAAAAAAGGAAAAATACCAAAAACTTATCCAAAGAACAAAAGACCAACAACAACAAAACACATTTGGCAGGCACCCTACTTTACTTACATGAAGGCGCTGACTTGTTCGTTTAATGTCATTTGCAATAAAGTAACCAAACAAAAAAAATAAGGACTAAAAGTTACATGTGTTTAGTACGTAGTCCAAATTAATTTGAAATAAAGTAACCAAAATAAAAATTAAGTGTGTGTTTGATTTTCCGTTAGGAGACTCCCAAACAGTTGTTGAATAAAGAAAAAATTCAAATTTCTATTTTTTACAAAACGTACATTAAAATATGTGTCTGTTCAACCTAATGTTAAACCAAACACATCCTAAAAGGTTCTCTAGACAAAAACCAATTGGACAAATTGTGTAATTATTGCAGGGGGGGTTCAGCTTGCACCATTTCAGTGACCCACTTCGGTTTTGGTCCTGTCCCATGTGCAGTGTCCAAATTAAGAGCTTGCTTCCTATAATAAAAGAGTGCTTATATTTGGAAATCTTAAAATTTCATACACCTCATCAACACCTTTAAATTCTCTCTATCTCTCTCTTCCTATCACATTACATCACCAATTAAATCAATCTCTTATATTTCCCATCTCCCTATCTCTCTCAAGGTGTTGGACACCCAAGGGTGTCCAACAATCATTTTCCATAATAAAAACACAAGTTACTACACAAAGGAAAATTATTCTTGGACACCAAAGGGTGTATACACCTTGAGAGAGATACGAAGATATGAGAGATAAGTGATTGATAAAATTGATGATATAATGTGACTAGAAGAGAGAGATAAAAAGAAATAAGAGATATTAGTTGAGTGTTTGTAAATAATGGGTGTCTAAATATCACAGCTCATGCAAATCTTGATGCCAAACCAGTTAATTCCATGGCAAGAGTTACAGCTCATGCAAAAATAAAAATCTTAAATGATTTTTATTTTTTTTTAAAGCTCGACATTACTAGCTTGTGAGTAACTCATATATATATATATATATATATATATATATATATATATATATATATATATATATATATATATATATATCATAGAAAATTAAAATTATATGAATTTCACAATATCA
Organism: Pueraria montana var. lobata; assembly: GCA_026413185.1. NCBI lineage: Eukaryota > Viridiplantae > Streptophyta > Magnoliopsida > Fabales > Fabaceae > Pueraria > Pueraria montana. The sequence goes on along the minus strand of CM048650.1, from coordinate 62,050,701 downwards.
TACCACATGTTTAGTATTTATTTTTATTTGTAGATTATTATCTAGTATTAAAATATTTCATTAAATACTAAATTGATAAACTTAAAAAATAATTTAAGAATTTTTTTTGCAAATTAAAAAATAATTAAGTTATAAATGAATTAAACAAGTCAAGCTCAAACTTTAATTTTTTTAAACAAGCCAAGCCTTTAATTAAGCTCGCTTAAATAAATGAGTCAAGCTTGAGCCACCCATTTTTTTCACAAGCCAGGCCAAAATTGTTGGTGCTCGGCTCGGCTCATTTACACCCCTAATAATAAATTTTATATTATATCGATAGGTTTTTTTTTTTTTTTTTTTACAGAAAATGGGGCATTTTGATTTTAATTAAATTATCAAAATAGTATATCTTTTTAAATTTTTCCAACATGGGGTACGTTTGACATGTGAAAGTCGACCTTAGTTTTGTGCAAGCAATTTTTAGTAGTTTTTTATCACTAAAAAATTTTGTGGCATTTTTAAACCATAAAAAAGTGTAAAAATAAAGTAAAGTTAACTTTCACATGTTTTTTTCTTTTGTGTGTGTACAATTGTGACAATAAGAGTTGAACTTAAAACTTCATTTATCTCTCCTAACATCTGTCCTAACCCCACTACTAGGTTAACTCTAGTGGATTATTCACATGTCTAACTTACACCATACATGTAAATTCTTTTAAACTTTAAAACGAAAATACTCCATTTTGATAGAAAAACTATATTTGTATATGAAAAAAAGTAAAAACAAATATTGGTGGATATCAAATGCTAATTAACATCTAAAGAGGGAAAGAAAGAATTATAAGTATAATGTGATGAGAAGTGAAAGATAAAGAGAAATAGTAACGATTGATAGACTAATTGATATACAGAAGTTTAAAAAAAAAGTGGAAAAAGTAGCATTAATAATTAAGTCATTTTATATGTCTTGTTTGGATAAACTTATCCAGAATCACTCTTAGGAGAAGAAAATAAGAAAGAAAGAAAAATGAGCTTATCCATAAACTAAATTTAGCTTATGTCTAAACTAACTTGTAAAAGTTTTCTCATATAACTTCTCTAAGAGATTATTTTAACTTATTATATATAACACTTCTTCTAATACTATTTTTTTAACTTTTTCACTAGTTAATTATCTTATCACAAACTTTTTCTATTTTCTTTACATTTGTATCAGTATACAATTTTTTGTAAAAAATAAAATTTCCCAAAAATTAATTAATCCTGATTTAAATAGATGATATTAGATATCACATATGAGAGTAATCAGGAAAAAAAAAAAGCTGCCTTCAAAGTCGAGAAAACTCGTGTGTATTTGATTTCATGTTGGATTTTCAAAAATCACGTTGAAATAATAGTTAACATAATTTTAGGTAAATTTATAGATGTTTGGTTTCACATTGAGAAATTAATTTTGAGTTCATAATTGATTACAAGTTAAAGCAACTTTAGGTAATTTTTGCGTTGAATAAATTTTTTTACTGTTAACTTGGTTTTATAATAAAAACATCCAAACATAAAATCAAATACTTCAAAATCAATTTTAACTAAAACTAATTTTACAAAATCAATTTCATTTAAATTTAATTTTGTTGATACTCATCCAAACACACTTCATCATCATTCGTCAATGGCTTAGAAATGATGTAAGGATTACGTCACGTCTACGTGCGAAGCTCAGAGTTAGCAGTTTACATTATATATTAGAGTATACTCCCTCTTGGATCTATCCCGGACAGTAACGACATTAATTTCAAATAAATAGAAAGAGCAAGATTGGGATGATTTTGAAAAATGAGTGGTCAAATTGAATTTTTTTAATAATAGAGGGACTAAATTAAACTTTTTAATGATAGAAGGATCAAATTGAAACAAATAAATATATAGAGGGACCAAATTGAACCTTTGGATTTGCATCAGTAATAACGTCTGTTGGCGCTAAAAATGTTTGCTATTGAGGCTAATCATTTATTGTCGGCTAACGGGTAATTCAGTCGATGGGCGTTGACTAATATGACTCAATGAATTATAGCTTGTCACAATGCTAAGACGTTTGCCATTAGAATAGCCGTTTTCTAATGGCTAACAACTAAAAGAATCATTTCTGATGGCTAACGGCTATTTTCTGTCGGCTAACAACTAACGGCTATTTTCTTTCGGCTAACGCAATAGAGTTGAATTAGACCTATTTTGTGGAAGACCAAGTTGGAAGGAATATTTGAATGTGGAAGGCAGTTGCAAGCAGTTTTTTGAAGGCTAAATGAATATGAATTCATGATTTCCTAAAAAATAGAAGAAGTGGTTAGTGGAAAATATCAGTTGTTTGTTTGTAACAGTTTTAAGGAACATGGAACCATAGCATCAACAGAAGTCAGCAGCACAGGAAGTTATTAGATCTAGGATAGTGGGTAGTTATTAGAAAACACGTGCCTTGTAAACAGCTGATGCTTGCTTAGAAAACATTATAAATAACAGGGAACATTATGTAAACTGGGCCTGAACGAAATCAATCAAAAACTTATCTTTACCAGCCATTTATCTTTCATTTATCGCTTTATTTACAGCTTTCCTTTATCTTACAGCCATTTATAGCTCTCCTTTACCGCAAATTTCATAGGAATAGCATAGTAATAAAAATTTCAATTCAACTAGGGATGGCAACAAGTATGGGAGGGTACGGGTAGTAGTCACTCGTTGCCTGCCTCACAAGGTAAATATCTACCCCGTGCCTGACCGTTATCAACACGGGTACCCGTTAAGCAACTACCCGCAGATTTTTTAAATATCTATGGGTATCCGTGCGCATATCCGTGGACATTTTAAAAAAAAATAAAAATATTTTTGAAAACACTTTTAATATAATTTTTATTTATTCTAATGTTTTCTCTTTAAAAAATAATTTTAATATTTACAACAAAAATTATTCAAATATTCTACACAATTAAAAATATTCATGGATAATTCTTAAAAAATAAAAAATGAATAAATAAAAAATTTATTTTGTGAGCTCCAAACAAAATTATCTAAAAAATACTCTCTAAAGTATAAACTAAAATAAAACAACACTAAATAAAAAATAATTTTAATATTTACAACAAAAATTATTCAAATATTCTACACAATTAAAAATATTCATGGATAATTCTTAAAAAATAAAAAATGAATAAATAAAAAATTTATTTTGTGAGCTCCAAACAAAATTATCTAAAAAATACTCTCTAAAGTATAAACTAAAATAAAACAACACTAAAATATAAGTCCACTTAAAATTATACTTCAAAACATAAGTACAAACAAAAAAATATATAAAGAATATTTAAGTATTTTAATATTAACGGGGTAACAAGTATCCGCGGATATGGGTACCATGATACCCATCCCCGCCCGTTAACAAATGGGTAGTGAAAATATCCGTACCCATTACCCGAGGTACCCGTTAAAGATTCCCATTTATTATCTGATGCGGGTTTTATCCGCGGATATCCATGGGTGCGGATTTTTTTGTCATCCCTAAGTTCAACGACTACTTGGAAGCTCTTTGGAGTGGGCTAGGAACCCAATCAAGGAACATAATCTCTTCCTTCCTTTAGTCAGTCGCCTATAGGGGAATCACTCATTGGTAATCAACCGACACGACGACTGATCAGTCAATAGATTTTCACACCAACAGTGTCAAATTCAATTACATGGAAAGGAGGGCATGATATATTGAAATATTTTTTAAAATTAAAAGATATGATTGAAATTTTTAAAAATAGAATGACCTAATTAAACATTTTAAAATAATTTAGAGGACATTTTAATGATTAAGCCTAAAATCTTTTATCATCCAAAGCATTAATATACTACAATTCAATTGTATTAAACAAAAATTACATAATCTCTTTACATCATTTTTTTTCCACATATATGTACAAAGAATCATTTTGACTAGGAAGGTTTCCTCAATATTTTGGAAATCCTCCTTGATTGGGAAGGTTTCTTCATATTTTTATACATGGTTTACGTAATCTCTTACATCATCCCCCCCCCCCCCCCCCCCGAAGGTTTCCTCAATATTTTGGAAATGCTCCTTGATAGGGAAGGTTTCTTCATATTTTTATACATGGTTTACGTAATCTCTTACATCATCCCCCCCGCCCCCCCCTATTCACCCTACCATAATATGTAATGAATACAATATACTATATCTTTTCTAATTGATCACGTATCCACCGAACACTAGTCCTGATTCCTGGCTCTATAAAAGGAGAATACCTTAGGAATCAATCACAAACAAAGAAACAATTTACCAGTTATACTTGTTCTGTTTAAAGGTTAGAAGTGCTACAAACAATGGCAGCTAATCAGGAAGATGTGAAGCTTTTGGGAGTTGTTGGAAGCCCATTTGTGAATAGGGTCCAGATTGCCCTCAAGTTGAAGGGAATTGAATATAAATATTTGGAAGAAAATTTGGCGAACAAGAGTGATCTGCTTCTGAAATACAACCCAGTTCACAAGAAGGTTCCGGTGTTTGTTCACAATGAGAAGCCCATAGCAGAGTCTCTTGTGATTCTTGAGTACATTGATGAGACATGGAAGAACAACCCCATCTTGCCTTCTGATCCTTACCAAAGAGCCTTGGCTCGTTTCTGGTCCAAATTCATTAATGACAAGGTAACTCAACCTTTCAAAAATCCTTTTTTCATGCTTTGTGCCGATTTATCCCCAAAACAACACCTTTCATGACATCTAAACGTGAAATCTTTGAATATGTTAGAAAACTCAATAATCAACAGCCAACCAAGATTTTTTTTAATTAATTTCATTCATTAATTGTATCAATTTTGTCTAAAATCATATTAGTGATTTTCTTAAGAACTACCTAAAATTATTATGATTTGAAGACCTTCATATATGATTTTGGGAGAAATTTTTTATTTTTATTTTTATTTTTATTTTTTGGGGGGAGGGAGGGAATTCTGTGCCATATTTGTTTCTACATAACTCAATCTAAATTCTGTTTGTCCTAATTATTTTCTAATTACTAATAAATATTATGATTTGTAAAATCAGATTGTGGGTGCTGCATGGAAATCTGTTTTCACGGTTGATGAGAAAGAGCGTGAGAAGAATGTTGAAGAATCGTTGGAGGCTCTGCAGTTTCTTGAGAATGAGCTAAAGGACAAGAAGTTTTTTGGAGGAGAGGAATTTGGGTTGGTAGATATTGCTGCTGTCTTCATAGCATTTTGGATCCCAATTGTTCAAGAAATAGCAGGGTTGCAGCTATTCACCAGTGAGAAATTTCCTAAACTCTACAAATGGAGCCAAGAGTTCATCAACCACCCTGTTGTCAAAGACGTCCTTCCTCCTAGAGACCCACTTTTTGCCATCTTCAAAGCCCGCTATGAAAGCCTTTCTGCTTCAAAATAGATTGATTTAAGAATAATTGTGTGAACTACTTATCTCTCATTGAGTTATTGCTATGTGTAATTTAGTAACCTGGGATATTAGGATATCTCCCAGGAAAAAAGAATCCTAGCATCTTGTTTCCATTTTGGCCATTTCAGTTAATAAAGAAATTTTTTTTCTTCGATATAATTTTTGTAGTGAGGAGCTTTTGTCTTCCTTTATTAAATCCTTCAATGTGCATAATCTTATTTAGGAGTATTAGTATTGGGTTGAGTTTAGTCTAATTTATAACTTAATCTAATTAAAAATAATTAGGTTGATTGGATTTACCTTTTCTTTTACGCTTTGTTTGTTCACTGAAGGTGATTTAGAGGGAGGAGGCAAAGACAAAAATATGTGAGTCTATCTGGCGAAGATGATTGAAGGTAGAAATAAATTAAAAACACATGGGTTTTACAAAGTAGCTTCTCTCTCCTAGGTAAAAAAACTCAACATGTAACCATGTGTAAGGAGAGGCAATAATGATCACTCTACCCTTGTTTTGTCTGCTGTTAGTCACAAAGGGTGTAAGAGTAATTTTTATATGTTTATTAAATTCTATTTTGTCATTTCATTCAAATCAAACAACTTTATCATCTTATTTTCACTTTATTTCTCTTAAACCAAACAATCCAACATTCAATTGTATTTCTACTTTATTTTTCTTTTTTCAAATTATTTTTTTTCTATTTCTATTCACCCAATTTCTTTTCCTCACAACTAGAGCGTTAACAATCCAACCCAACATGACCTTAATTGGGTTGGGTAATTATGTTAAGTAATTAAAAAATATTCTAACAATTCAGAAAATAAAAAAAAATTATAAAATTATTATTTTTCGAGTATGTTGAGATTTTGGCAAGTGTACCAAATCGTGCAAGTAACAAAATAGTGAGAAAAGTCGTCTCCACAGGGACTTGTACGATAATTGGGTATTTAAAAGTATAATTTATAGACTACGAAATTTAAGAGTAATTGAGTAACCAAAATTAAAGACATGCATAAAAGTAAAGAGTTTAAAAGAAGAAATTTGGTTTGAGAATTTTGTCGAACACTTAGTATGCGTAGGAAACAGGATTTAAATCAATGAAAAAAGTACGTCGAGGTTTAACTTCATCAAATCATCCTAACATGCAATCACTAATTTTCTTATTCAAATAAATTTTTGTTATCATCAACCCACAAATTTATTCAAACCTTAATTTCTTAAGCGAGAGAACCTAAGTCATTTGATTCCACTATCAATCCCTTGAATAGTGTAATCAAAATACTTGCATTAGGAATAAGGGTTTTAGTGATGCCCAATCGTTTTTACCCTATCCCTGGGCATAAAAATTATTGGATGATCCATTCAGTTCTCAATTCAATCAAATTTTCCAATTATAATTGAATAAAGAGAATCATGCAATCGGGTGACAAAGCCAAAAACAAGCATTAATCATAGAAGAGAAGCAATAACAATTCTTTATTGAATAATAAAATAGTAATTACATGAAAGTAGATTCGATTACATTAAACTCCAACGAAGAATGAACTTAGTTACTCATAGCCACATGCTGTGGAAGTGGCAAGGCGAGTTAGGCGGTGGCCTTAGCCCATATTTTTTTCAATTGTTAGCATACATTTAATATAATTCATTATTAGCTATTATTCTTAACTATTAATTATTATTGGCTATTAATTATTATTGGTCGTAGCTTTAGCCTTAGTATCATATATATGATTGTAAATTGGATCAAAAGCTAATAACTGTTATGATTGGCTATTACTTTTTTTTATCAGTTACTTTTTGGTTTTACATAGTACTATGATTACTGATTAAAGAAAAAAAGATAGTACCGTAATTATTTCAGTGCAAAAATTTATTGAGAAAATCAAAAGCCGTTTTAATGTGCCTATAACTTTTTTAGATGAAAAACGTGTCTATAAAATTGCAATTGAACGAATACAATTAATTGTATTTGTTTCAATTCTATCATTTTCTTCTCTTTTTTTTTTTTTGACAGGAAGTTCTATCATTTTCTTATTGTTTATTTACTTTGCAAAGTTATTTTATTTAAATTCTTTTGTTGCCTTTTATTTTATTATATTCTTATAATTGTAGTGATAGTAATTGAAAAAAAATTATGAAATTGATTTTGAAAAATTAAAGAAAAAAAGAAAAGTTAAAATATTTAATCTTAACGTAGTACTTTGATCAATTTGTTACTATTCATAAAAATTGATACAAGTTTAATTGATGAAAAAGTGATAAATCAATTACATATAGATAATATAAAAAATAATAGTCTTACAAAAGTTAGAAGATTCATATAAAAAAGAATAATTTATATTATATTATATTTCTATAAAAGTTTCGCCTAAGGTTTCAAAATTTCTAGACACGCCTCTACATAGGCATTGGGAAGAAGCAATGGATGGAGGAACAATGGGAGATGAATCCAAACACATTAAGCCCACGTCTCGGATCTCTTGTTTCTTTCACATACAAAATTTTTGGAACCTTAGGCTAGAACAAAAAATCCTAATTTAAAGTTATGAGCCAATAAGGGTTCAAGCCCAAAAGAGAATAAAACAGAAAAATGGAGTTTCTTCTCACAAGTGTCGATGCATAGGTGTGCACCCAGAGTGTACAGGTGTGCAAACTCTCTGACTTAAAATTTCAAAAAATTTAAAACTTGCATATGCATGTGATTTGGTTTGCACATGTGTGTAAAGCTCTCAGGACTTCCAAAAAACTTCTTTTGCCTCAGACTTCCAAAGCTCTAAACTTCAACCCAAATGATCTTTAACGCATCAAATCTCTCTTGGAACATCTCCAATGCTTACTCCAAGCTTCAACAAAGTTCCTAAAAACACAAGAAAATAACCCAAGATCAAGCATAAAAGGGTAAAATTAAACTAGAAATTCCTAACTAAACTAAACTTTTATTAAAACTTAACTAAATTGAAAATAAACAAAGCTCAAAAGCATGGAAATATCAAATAATTGTTCTTAAATTACTACAAAATGTAGGAATATAAGGCAATTATCATGGTGTAATCAAACTATGTTATGGAACAAGTAGATAGCACTTGGTGATTCAAATTGTTATTGCTTCAATATTGTTTCTTATAATTAGCTAACAATATGTTCTGCAAATAATTACTAACCAGAATAAGTACTATTTTTTTTTATTATTGTCGTTTAGTCAGATTGAGTTGGGTTTATTGGTCTTGAAACTCATAAATTCATTATTCAATCTTATTATAATTGGGCTAGGCAGATTCATGGGTCGAGCACGACCCACTTACACCCTTAATCCTATGTTCGGCAAGTTATTTTAGATAATTTCTAGCTTTTTTTTATTAGATGAAAAGCTTGGTTGATTGTTTTATAAACGGGCTTTTTTGGTAGCTTCCAATGTTTTTGGAAAGGCTATTTGAAGTAGCGTTTTTTTAAATGTCAACTTCTAGCTTTTTATATTTTTTTTATCCTTAAAATATTTATTAAATTTCCTTATTACCCTCTTAAATTGACAATGATAAATGTTAGATTATTTTATTTTTCTATTATTTTTTTTGAATAATTTTATATTAGACGATTTATTTTAACTATTATGCTAATTAACATAATAAAAGTATAATGTCTACTTAAGTGTATTTTTTTAACTTTATTTTAAACTTGATTAAATATATTTTAAGATATAGTATAAGATTAATAGTAAAATACATAATATGAAAAAATGTATTAATTAAAATTTAAAATGTAATTAAAATAATTTATCTACAAATAAAAAATTACATGAGTTTAAAATTAATTAAAAACTAAAATTATAACACCTCAAAATATTTTTTTTATCCATAAAATAAAATTGAAATTTATATAAATACCATATAAATAGATCCATTTATGTCATTTTACATTTTTCAACTACTTCAACAAGTAATTTTTACCGAACACTTATGATTTAATAAGCTAGTTTGACAGCTTTCAATTATCAGCTAGCTTTTCAATTTTCAGTTAGTTGTTTAGTTTCCAACTAGCTTTTCAGCTAGTTTTGCCAAACACAGCCTTACTAAACACCTATAATTTAATAAGCTAGCTTAAAAGCTTTCAGCTACTAGCTACTAGCTTACAACTAGTTTTACCGAATATAATATTTCTCACTTTTTTTTAATTCCTTCTTGAACAGAGTGATTTATGGTAGATAGTAAATTAAAAATTAAATTTTAGTAAAATATATAATATCATTAATCTTTTCGTAAAATTCCTTGATTGAATGGTACAATAATTAGTAAATTTTAATTAATCATTTAAAGTATATAAGGAAATTTATTTATATGCATATCAAGAGGACTATAATCCAATTGTCTTGTATACACCCTTCTCTTGTGTACATCGCTTACGGAATCTTTTACATAATTTTACTCCACATTTGTGTACTCGGAGTATTCTTGATAGTGATGGATTCTTCATTCCTTTGTAGATCCCTCTCATGTGTAATCTCTCCGCATTCATAATTTACCTTTTTATTTTTTATACCCTTACTATAATACTATACCCATATCATGTAAGCTGATAAAAAAAATATATATCCATACCATGTAAAGAAACACAATATATCTTTTCTAATTGATCGTGTGTGTTGAATAACAATCCTGGCTCTATAAAAGGAGAAGACCTTAGGAATCCATCCATCAGATAGTTTTGAGTGAAGTTTTGAAGTGCTACAAACAATGGCTGCAAATCAAGAAGAGCCACAGGTGATGCTTTTCGGAGCTAACGGAAGCTCAATTGTGTGCAGGGTGAAGATTGCCCTCAAGTTGAAGGGGGTTGCATACAAATTTGTGGAAGAAAATTTGGCCAACAAGAGTGATCTGCTTCTCAAATTCAACCCAGTTCACAAGAAGGTTCCATTGTTTGTTAACAGTGAGAATCCCATAGCAGAGTCTCTTGTGATTCTTGAGTACATTGATGAGAAATGGAAGAACAACCCCATCTTGCCTTCTGATCCTTACCAAAGAGCCTTGGCTCGTTTCTGGTCCAAATTCATTGATGACAAGGTAACTCAACATTTCTTCTTTTCTTGCTTTGTGCTGATTTATCCCCCCAAAACATCACCTTTCATGACATCTATATGTGAAATCTTCGAATGTATATGTTAGAGAACTCAATAGTCAACGACCAACCATGAATTTAATTTCATATATTAATTGTATCAACTTTGTCTAAAATCATATTAATGACTCACTTAAGAACTACCATACATATTGTTATGATTTGAAAATTAACTTTTTGGAATCATATAAGATTTTGGGAGTATTTTTATTTATTATTATTTGGGGAGGGGGGGATTTTGTACCATATTTGTTTCTATGTGACTCAATCTAAATTTTGTTTGTGCTAATTATTTTATAAAATAATTACTAACAAATAATGTGATTTGTGAAATCAGATTGTGGGTCCTAGATGGAATGTTTTCAGGGCTGGTGAGCGTGAGAAGGATGTTGAGGAAATGTCTGAGGCTTTCCAGATTCTAGAGAATGAGCTGAAGGACAAGAAGTTCTTTGGAGGAGAGGAGTTTGGGATTGTGGACATAGTTGCTGTATTCATTGCCTATTGGGTCCCTATTCTTCAAGAAATAGCAGGGTTGCAGTTATTTACCAGTGAGAAATTTCCTAAACTCTACAAATGGAGCCAAGAATTCATCAACCACCCTGTTGTCAAACAAGTCCTTCCTCTTAGAGACCGCCTTTTTGCCTTCCACAAAGCACGCTATGAGAGGGTTAATGCTTCAAAATAGATTAATTTAAGGACAATTGTGTGAACCATCCAGTTATTGCTATTCGAATTGATGTAACCTGGGATATCTTCCATGGGGAGAAATGGAAAAAAATAAAATAAAATCCTGGGATCTTGTTTTTCTCCTAGTAATAAAACAAACAAATTACTCTTTTTTTTATATATATATTTTGTACTTCTTTTATAAAACCCTCTTTATGTTTTAACATTTACACAACCTTTCGTTTTTATAAAAAAATATATATATATTACACTATGTGAACACGTAATTTTGTTCGAACTACTTAAGTAGTAAAACAAAAATTTGGCAGCTGTAAGAACAATTACAGCTTGGGTTGGGTAGAGGGAGCTAAAATAAGTTTGAGCTTAAATTTTTATAATCCAGACCAATCAACTATCGGGCATCTCCAAGCCAACCCGGAGGGTTCTCTCCATTGAGATTTAACATGAGAATGTTTATTAAATGAATCTCACTCATTCTAAATTTTTAAACATTTACTTTATAATATTTTTAATAAAATCAATTAAATAATTTTAATGGCTAATGTCTCGTCCAGTAAATATGTTACAGAAGAGGATCTTAACCCCCCAAACCAACATCCAATAGGTCTCAATTAACGAATTCCATCATTGCCTTGTCACTGAGCAAGTGCCCCATGACTAATGGTACGTTTGTTTGCGATGAAAAAAAGTAGAAAATGAGTGAAATGAACAATATAAAATGGTGAGACCCACATTTTTACACTTTACTTTCATTTAAAACTTTCATCTCAATTCACTTTTATTTTATTTCATTCCACTCTATCAAACACTACATAAAGGTGCTGGTGAATATAAAATTTGTCAATGCCTACTTGTAGCATAGATAATTTACTGATATTACATTGAAGACACATTTGCAGCATAGCAACAAATTGTGATCTGTGAGACATTATAAAAGAAAAACTACAACAAATTGTGAGACAAGATTTACATGTAAAACTCTTTTTTTTTTTTTTTCAATTAAGAAATGATAATAACATATTCTCTAACACACATTTTTGAATGCACTCTCCATTTCTATATTATAAATTTGAATTTTCATCTTGAATGAAAAGCGTTTTTAAGAGTTGTTCTTCAACAAAAATATTTTTATAAATGTTTTCTTAAATAAGAGCGTTTCTAAGAATTATTATCACTCTCGTTAAATCACATGTTTTATGCCAATCTCATATATGTAACATTTAATTTATTTTTTTATTTTTTATTTCTTTCAAATATACTTCTTAATTTTAATTTCAAATTTAATTTGATTTTTTTAACTGCTTATTTCTTTTCATCTATTTTTATCCTTATTTTTTAATTGAATTTTAATATTTTTTTATTCTTTTCCTATACAATTTTTAATATTTTAAAAAAAATTATCAATAGTTAAAAATAATATTATATCACAATATAAATACTTTATAGAAAATATAAAATTAAAATCTATTTTATATGTTAAAAAATATTTATTAATTACAAAAATTAATTATAATATAATTTATATATTAAAAATATATTTATTATAAATTTTAATTATATAAAAAATATTTATCTTGTACAATACTAGCTTATGTTATAAATATTTTAGTTTCCATTTCTTCAAAGTTTAAATTAGTTATATATCAATGTTTGGTTAGAAATAGATTCATTTCACTAAAAGCTAATTGTAAATTTATTTAGAAATGAAACTCAGTTAAAAAATAACTTTTAGATGACAAAAATTCTTAACTCTTAAATGAGGACATGATCATTATAAATTTATTTTAACTTTATAAATCAATGTCTTATTTACTGAGAATATGGATTTTGGTTTCTTAAACATGAAAAATTAAAATAATTAGGAGGTCGTGATTCGTATGCAATATTTGATAGGTACAAGAAACTTTTATTTAGTTTATGATTCTTATGGAATTGACAATGGTCTTGTTGGCTATGCAAATTCTGATAATGGTGGAGATTTTTTAAGGAGATTGACTTATTATATCTTCACTCTTTATATATGTGCTATTAGCTGAAAGATAAACACTTCAGTCTACAATTGTTTTGTTTACCACAAAAACGAAGTATATGTCATTAACAAAAGGAATTAAAGAAGGTATGTGGTTGCAAGGTCTTATTGATTGTTTGGATTTGGATATGCAGAGACCTATTATTTATTGTGATCGTAAAAGTGCATTGAGTTTGACCAAGAATTCAGCCTATCATGAAAGATCAAAGAACATTGATGTTAGGTTGAATTTTGTCCAAAATTTGATTTGAAGATAAATTGTTTTCGATAAAGAAGATAACCATAGTAGATAATCCATCTGATATGTTGATTAAGCCTTTGCCTACTGCGAAGTTCAAACATAGCCCAGACTTGGTAATTGTTTGTATAGTTTGAAACCTTCGGGGTAAGTGGGCAAGTATTCGTGGTTCTTAGAAACTTGAGAAAATTCAAGCCAAAGTGTTAAGGTGTCTTGAATTTTATGTTTAATGGGACAACTTGGATAATAACCCAACTCTACATTTTAGAGTTCTGATTTAGAAGGAGAATGTTACCTTGTAATTAGGGTCGATTATGAGGTTACAAATTATAGGAAGATGAAAAGGTTGATTCATTGTATAAAAACATATGACTATGTATATGTTCTCAGTTTAATTTAAAAATAGTAAAATATCTTGACTACTTATGAATGTCAATCATATTGATTGAACAACATAAATTCTCTGTTTACTTTTTTTTTTGTCTACGACATAAAAGTATACATTTAGAGAAACTCTTATGCAAGAGAACAAAGAAAATTTGTAGATGTATAATGATATTGTTAGGAAACTGAGGGGGATAAAACATCGGGGAGATCTTCACTAATAAGCTATGAGCAAACCACACAAGCGAACTTGATACAACCTTTAACCCAAAATCTTAAGGAATTAGGTTTGTGGGTCTTCCTTACTTATATGTTGCTCAACTTGACCTTCCTATCTAATGTGAGACTTCACATTCACACTTGTACTCCAACAATCTTCCCTTCAAGTGTGAGTCTCTTCCACATGGTAACTCCACTTCAAGCGAAAGTCTTTTTGAATCTATGAGTATTCAATAGTAGCCCTTAATTAGAGCTTAACTATGGCTGCCAATATGCTCTTTGCGGTTAGGCCCTTAGAGCTTATCCATTGCTGCCAACATGCTCTAGATACTTGCATCGTCGCTCCACCATTAGCTTATGGCAGCGAGACACGTCGCCTGACCTCCAAGTTACTAGGAACACTTTCGATCTTCATATATGGACCCACCACTAGGAAGACTTTCAATACAGGGAAACCACACATGCCTAGATCCACTGCCAATTCCATTATACTCGTTCGAGTTAGTCACTTGGTCGAATCATCAACTCTGATACCAATTGTTGGAAATCGAGGGGGATAAAACACTAGGGGGATCTTCACTAATGGGCCACGAGCAAATCACACAAGTGAACTTAACACCACATTCCACTCAAAACCTTAAAGTATTTGGTTTGTGAGGGTCTTCCTCACTTATATGTTACTTAACTTGTCCATTTTTATCGAATCTGGGACTTCACATTCATACTTGTACTCCAACAAATATGAATGAATGGGATTCAATTGAATGTGTGAGAAGCCTCTTTTATCTAGTTTTGTATTGTGCCAAAATTTAGAAAAGTAGTATCTTAAATAAAATGGAAAAGTAAAAGATGGTTATCTTTAGGAGGACAAAATCATTTTTTAATACTTTGAAATATTTAAGATAAATTAGTTATTAAGATTGGGTGAAATATAATTTGGGTCCCTAAAAGGGTAAAAAATTATTACATTAGTCTCTGAAACGTAGAAAATTTAAATTAAGTTCTTGAAATTTCTAGTTGTTTCATTTAAGTTCTTAAACTTAACTATTTATTGTCATTTTATTCCTTAAACATATGTCAATTAATTTTATTACCAAGTCACACGACTTTTTAAATTTTGAACTAAAGAATTTGGCAGGTTTCACTTTCAAAGACCTTTGTTGAATTTTTATATTTTCAAAGACTAATGTGACAACATTATACACTTTTAGAGACCGAATGATGTTTTACCTTTCAAAATTTGTACATCTTTCAAAATTTGTACATCTATAGAAAAATGTTTGAATAACAATCTGAAATAGTTTTGAATTATATAGATAGATGCCCATAATTAAAATATAAGATATGCTAATGAGTACTTTTGAGATGTTGAATAACAATATAAATATTAATTTATTATACTATATTTTAAAAGATAATTATTTTATATTTAGAAAGTAAGAAAATGTTTGTAAAATGTGATAAATTATGTTTTTAAAACTTGTAAGCAATTGAATACTTTTATTAAAATTTTATTTCATTGTCAAATAAAATTTTAAAGTAGAGTTTAATTTTTATATCAGAGTAAAAGGTTTTCTACTGTAAACCAATCAAATTTTACGATAAATATAAATTTTAAAATATTTATTATAAAGTAAATAAATTTATCATATTTGACAATTGTTATTATACACCGATGTAAATTAATGTGGAAATTATTTTCTCTTTAAAGTTCTCCTTAACTTTTCTTCTTAAATTAATTATTTAAAAAATTGTAGAGAAACAATAACATGAACCAATATTGATTATTATTGAGGTTATAATTATTGATTGGGAGAGAGGTGGCGTGAAACTAGGGAGAAAAAGTATTAGCGGGGGACGACGAATAGACATCATTACGGAAAGATGAAGGAGGGAAGAAGACAAGAAATAAAAGTAAGAAAAGGAATAAAAAAGAAAAGAGGAAAGGAAAAAACAAGAGAGAAGAAAAGACAAAGAAAGAGATGATACTCTCTGCATAATTGACGTTTAATATATTTTTTTATTTTTTATAAAAATTAAGAATAATTTTATTAAAATATCTTTATAATTATATGTTTTAGGACTGATTTTATGGTATTAATTATTTATTTAGTGTAAAATTTGAATAAAAAATTAATATTTTATTGAAAACCCAAAGCGTTATTTAATATAAATTATTTTAATATTAAAATGTCACTTATTTATTCAAATTTTATTTAAATTAATCTTGCTTATTTTATGTTCAAGATTTTCCCTATATTTTTCGGGTAAAATTCTATTTTCATACAACACCTAGATCTAGATAGAAGGACTTTTTAATTAGTTTTGTCATCTTGTGTCTGTTGCAGAAGAGTGAAGACCACCATAGGATTCATTTTCCAAAATAAGCATCTTGATAGTTGCTCAAGTCAAGAGAAGAAGAAGTGAAGTGCTGCTGCAATGGCTTCAAGTCAGGAAGAGGTGACCCTTTTGGGAGTTGTGGGAAGCCCATTTCTGCACAGGGTTCAGATTGCTCTCAAGTTGAAGGGAGTTGAATACAAATACTTGGAAGATGATTTGAACAACAAGAGTGATCTGCTCCTCAAGTATAACCCAGTTTACAAAATGATTCCAGTGCTTGTTCACAATGAGAAGCCCATTTCAGAGTCCCTTGTGATTGTTGAGTACATTGATGAGACATGGAAGAACAACCCCATCTTGCCTTCTGACCCTTACCAAAGAGCCTTGGCTCGTTTCTGGGCCAAGTTCATTGATGACAAGGTAACTCTTAATTTGATCCCTTCTTTTCATTCTTTGCTTTTCAACTTTGTTTAAAGTCAGTAATGGATCAAATTGGTTTAAGAACTACCTTGATTTATTGTTATGATTTGAAATTTTTATGTAATTGTATGGGTTTCGGTAGAATTTTTAACTTGGGGAAGAAATATTTTGTGCTATGTACTTGTGACTAGTCCGATTCTAAATTTCTATCACAGAAAATTATGCAGTAAGGGGATCTTTTTTGCAACTAGGGAGGTTTAGAGAGGACTTTGTTATCCTGCTTTGGTCAGCAGTAATTCTTGTAATGTTTTTCTTGGTTTTGCCACACCTTGTGGTTCAACCAAAGCTTATTGTTAATAAATTATTCTTTGCCTCTTCAAAAAAAAAAATATAGAAAGTAAGAACTTCCTCTAAACAAATTTTATTTACTTTTACATAACTCAATCATATGTAATTCTGCTTGATGAAACAAGTGATTGTTTTGAATAACGATGGACTCAAGTCTTTTAAGTAAGTGGTCAGTATTTTGAATTTTGACTCTTATTTATAAATGAAACTTGGTTGGAAGAAAGTATCCTGAGTGTCTTTAGATCACTCAAAGGAGATTAGTCTCTATGAATGATTGAAGACATTCCTTGCAATTATATGCATATCCAAGAAAAATCATAGTTCTATTTATCCCAACTATTTACTAACATATACAAGTAATTTAATTTGTGAAATCAGTGCGTGGTTCCAGCATGGAAATCTGCTTTTATGGCTGATGAGAAAGAGCGAGAGAAGGCTAAAGAAGAGTTATTTGAGGCTCTGAGTTTTCTTGAGAATGAGCTGACGGACAAGTATTTTGGTGGAGAGGAGTTTGGCTTTGTGGATATTGCTGCTGTGCTCATACCTATAATTCAAGAGATAGCAGGGTTGCAACTGTTCACAAGTGAGAAATTCCCAAAGCTCTTTAAATGGAGCCAAGACTTTCACGACCATCCACTTGTCAACGAAGTTATGCCTCCTAAGGACCAACTTTTTGCCTATTTCAAGGCTCGGGCTCAAAGTCTTGCTGCTAAAAGAAAGAATTAATATAGAGTGAGACTCAGAATTTCCAAGGAGGTTTCCATGTTGTATGAAATGAAAGCTACTTGTCTATGTTTTTAGTTAATGTGGTTATATTTTCATTTCAAAATGAATTATCCGATATAGGATTTCATTTCTCCATGCCAAAAAATCCCAAGCATGTTGTTGACATTTTCGCTATTTCAGTTCAATCAATAAAATAAACGAATGAGTTGTGGTAACTAGTGGTTTAAACTATTTAGTAAAGAGTATTTAATATATTTTATTGAATTTTTAATTATTTTAAATTTTTTAATATAATGATTTTTTTTTAAAAACTTTTTGTAATGAATGCCTTCTCCATTTGGTATTGGTCTTGTTGACATTTTGGCTACTGCAATCAATAAAAGGAAAAGATATCTCCTCCTCCCTTCCCCACATTAGAGCCGTCAAAATGGCCCGGCCCGACCTTGGCCCGCGTGGATCATGGCTAAAAAAGTCCGCAGGACCAAACAACCCGCATTAAAAAGCCCGCAGGACCAAAAAGCCCACAAAGCCCTGTGGGCTAGGGCTAGCCCATGGGCCTTAAGTTTCAATACTATGACATACTTTTTTTAATACTCAAGTCAAGGTCAGCCGAAAACAACCCTAATTGAGGTCGGCCGAAAACAGCCTCGACAGAGGTTGGCCGAAAACAATTTCTGTCGAGTCAGCTGAAAACTATCCCGACAGAGGTTAGTCGAAAACTGTCCCAGCAAAGGTTAACAGAAAATGCCTTGGTTGAGATAGACCGAAAATAACCCTAGCTGAGGTCGACCAAAATAAATCCTAGCTGAGATTGCCTGAAATAGTCCAGGCCAAGGTCAGCTGAAAACAGCCCTGGTCGAGGTAGGATGAAAACAGTTTCAGCCGAGGTCGGCCAAAAATTTCCCTTGCCGAAGTCGGCCGAAAATTGCCACGACTAATTGTTGATTGAAAATGCCCCAGCCGAGGTCGTCGAAAATAACCTTAGTTGAGGTTGGCCAAAATTAACCCTAGTCGAGGTTGTTCGAAAACAGCCTTGGTCGAGGTCAGCCAAAAATAGTTCAGCTCGTGGCCAGCCGAAAATTGTCCCTACCAAGGTCGGCCAAAAACTTCCTCGACCAAGGTCGACCGAAAATAACCCTAGCCAAGTTCGGCCGAAACAACCCCGGTCGAGTCGACCGAAAAATGCTCCGTCCAACATCGGCTGAAAATAACTTTAGTCGATGTCGGCCGCAAATAACCCTAGCCGAGGTAGGCCAAAAATAACCCTAGCCGATGTCGGCCAAAAATAACCCTAGCCGATGTCAGCCGAAAGAGGTCGGCCTAAAATTACCCTAGTCGAGGTCACCAAAAAACAACAATGACAAAGGTTGGTCGAAAACAGCCCCGGTCAAGGTCGGTCAAAAACTGCCCTAGCCGAAATCGGCCAAAAATAACCCTAGTCGAGGTCACAAAAAACAACGATAACCAAGGTCGGTCAAAAACAATCGCGATTGAGGTTGGTTAAAAATTGCCCCGGCCGAAATCATCCTAAAATAACCCTAGCCGAGGACATTGAAAACAACCCTGACCGAAGTCAACCAAAAATGTCTTTGCTAAAGTGGGTCAAAAATAGCCTCGGTCGAGGTCTACAAAAAATGCTCTGCTCGAGAACGAACGAATAACATGACTTGTGGGGCTAACCCCTTAAGCCCTGGCCCTGGCCCCATATTAAGTGGGACTTTGTGGATTAGGGCCTTTTAGGGCCCTCATTAGAAGGGCCAAAAGACCCTAGGGCCATTATGATGGGCCAAGTGGGGCTGGCCCTAGGGCCTAGGGCCAAAATGACAGCTCTACCCCACATCATATAAATCTTCTAGTGGATATGCTTTTCACGGATATGGGTGTCGGATGAGATAAGGATCTGATGCACAGATATAAATATTCTTGAAACATATGCTATGCGCCTATGCCACATGTGTAAAAATAGAAAAATTATTCATGTACATCCAATATACCAATAGATACATAGTGAGAGAGAGATAAAAGCGACAAAAATATAGGTATTATAGGTAGTATGATTTGACATGAAGAGAGAGATAGAAATAAATGATGGTATTTGTTAGGTGTTTAAAAAATATGGATGTCCATGTATCATTACTCGTAAAAATATCAACATAGCAATGAACAGTTGATAGATATTTTGTCTATTGGTTAAATTACTCTCTTGATCTCTTATCTTTATTTTAGGTTATAATTTAATTCGTTATTTTTTAAAAGTTACAAAATGATCTCATATTTTTATTTTAAGTTGTAATATGATCCTTTATTTGTTAAAAGTTGTGAAATGATTTCTTAAGTAATTTTTTATAGCATGTTTATCCCAGAAGTAATGTATTTTTTTTTTTTTTTGGGATAAACATGCTATAAAAAATTACTTAAGGGACTATTTTGTAACTTTTAAAAAATAAAGGACCAAATTACAACTTAAAATAAAACTAAAGGACCATTATGTAACTTTTAAAAAATAAAAGATCAAATTACAATCTAAAATAAATATAAAGGACCATATAAATAATTTAGTCTTATCTATTAAGTATGCAATTAAGAATTTGAATTTTTTAATTATTTAAAAATTCAATATCTTAAATAGATATAAGTATCTCAATAAATTAATTATTGACTTCCACTAAAAAAATATCTTGAGTTAAAAAAAATGCCACATGTGAAAATAAGCGTATTTGGAAAAGTATCAAATTGCTATTCCAACCAGAATGGAGACGCTCAAAGCCAAGTGCGAGCGCCATGGGTTTCAATGTTTTAGTTTCTATTTCTAAAGAGAGGGTGAGATGTGAGGATGAGCCGTGAGTGAGAGCTTGAGAGAAGAAAGAAAAAAGGTGAAGTTTGGGAGAAGGAAGGACCGAGTGGGTGAGTCGTGAGTGAGCCTGAGAGGGGATTGGGAACGTGAGGGGATTGGGAATGTGTGGGGTCCGTGGGGAGGGGATTGGGAACGTGAGGGGCTTCATTTCCGTGTTGAATCTCCATTTCCTTCATTGTCTATTAAAAGGTTGAGATCTATTTGCTTTGAATTTTTGAAAGACTGAGATCTATTTGCTTTTGTATAATTAAGTTCTTTTATTTTAATATAATTAGTTTTGAATCTTAAATATAATTTAGATTAATGTTCAAATTTTCAATTATAAATTCATATTAGAACATATATTTTGTATTAGAAAATGTGAAAATTGATTTTTTTTAGCACCAAAATAAAAGGGTGGGGTTAAATAATATTATTATACACATTAAAATAATACTTTAATTAGTTTTTTTACTTTGGATATCTCATTGGGATGAAAAAAAAATATTAATTATAGGTTATTATAAATTATATAATGATACAAAACATTTTAATATAGTTTTGTCTGAATTTGTGAAGCATTCACGCCGTGATAACCGCAATCCGTATCGCAAAATCCGCAATTATCGTAACCATAAAAACCTTAACGCGACCGCAATTGCGACCGCGACCGCGATTTAAAACCTTGATTTTACCTTCTTACAGAATGAAGATTATTATAGAGTAAATATCATTTGTTTACCTATGATGTTTACTGATTTCTATTTGTTTTATTTTAGTTTTTTGATAGGTACTGATATTAGTATTACTATAGAATTTATTGGAGGCCCGTCATTTTTGCTGTAAATTATTTTTTTTTGTTTTGTGCACGGGCTTGTAGCATTTATTTTGGTTGATTTGAGGCTCTGTAATTTAGCAAGTTTTTCTGAGGCACTAGGTGTTAGCTCTGCAAAGTGATAAGCATTAGCTCATATTGTATGGTTAGGTCAGGTTTGGTTTTAGAGCTGATTTGTTCACGGCAATCCCTGCAATTTCTTTGATCACACAGGTAAAGTATAAGGAATAAGCAAATGCATGCTCATGTGATAAGATGATCAGGTGTATCTGTTCACAATTCTCTTATTGACATGTATTCCGCATGCAATGACTTGAATTTGGCACACAAGATTTTTGGCTTGATAATGGACAAGACTCTGGTTTCATGCATGGAGTGCATGACCACACTCATAAGGCAAAATTTCTCTATTATTGAAAATGAAGTTGAGTGGTACTAGAGTTGGTTTCATTATAGTCATTAACATCTTGCTAGCATTTGCATAGATAGGGGCATTGCATTATATAGCCTTGATTCACTCAAATCCCGTAACATATCATTTCTTGGTAGTTATGCAAAGTGGGATCTGTCCAGCTTGAAGTAGGAAAAAACTGGCACACCCGTGAACCAACTTTTTTCACCTGCAATAATATAAATGACCGGTTGTAAATAATAAAATAAAATAAAAATACTATTAATAATTTACACAAAGGGGTCTTGGCTGAAAAAACACAAAGGGGTCTCCACTTGAACATTTTAAGCCACAAAAAATAAACTATATACATTAAATAAGGTTAATATTTTTTAAGATAACATTTGCTTAATTTCAACTTTCAATAATACGTAGAGCATTGGAACTTTGCACTGAACCTTTTACATATACAGTGACTTATCAAAATAACTAGATTTTAAATTCGTGCGATGCACGGATTCATTTAAATTATACATTTTTTGTATTTTTATTTAGTGTATTTTTTTAAAAATATATATGTACACAAATAAAGGTTATGTTTGATAAAACTAGTTGATAAGCTGGTTGAAAGCTTATAAGCTAACTGGAAGCTTATAAGTTATATGCTAGGAACTGAAAAGCTGGAAACTTATAAGCTAACTGATTTAATTGAAAATGTTTTATAAGATTAACTGATAAACTAGCTGATAAATGTCAAATGATGTAAAAGCACATATTTATTATTTCTAATATTTGAACTTATTTTTAATAACTTATCATCTTAAAAAGTAGGACAATAATTTTGTAATATAAAAGAATGGTAAAGATTAAGTGATTTTAATCATATTGTTTAAAATCAAATTTTTAATAAACTAATATTGTTTTAAATCAAATTTGTCCTTATTTTTTGAAAAAAATTAGAATTAAATTAAATAAACTTATATTGTTTAAAATCATTTTTTAAATATTTAATTTTTATTTATAATATTATTTTAAAACAAAAAAATAAAAAATGATGTTTCTTTATAAAAAAAAATTTATCAATTTTTGTATAGTGACCAAATATTTTAAATAAAAATAAATAATAAATAATATGTTAATTCATTAAAATAAATAGTTTAACATTAAACACAATAATAAAAAAAAAAAGTAGAATTTCAAGTTTCATAATAACTAAGAAAATAAATGTCATCTAGTGGAAATAAACTACTTGAAGCAGCTTATGAAAAATAAGCTACTAAAATAAGCTCATGTACCAAACAAGCTTATTTTGGTCAAAGTAGTTTATAAGCTAGTCAAATGAGTTTATAAGCTCCTCAAAAGTTTTACCAAACACACTAAAAATTATTAATTTTTAAAAATATTTAATAGCATGTAAAATATAATTACATTAAAATTGAGGAAGAAGATTAATTATATTTTTAATTAAGCAAATGTTGTCTTAAAAAATATTAACCCTATTGAAAGTTGCATCAAATCTTAGCAAAAAAAAAACTATATTCAATAAAAAAAAAAAAAGTCTAAGTTAAAAAAATTAGACCCTTTAGATGCTGACTGCAAGACCTTGCAGTTGGAATTTGACTGCAGAGGATCCTGATCCTAAACGAACGGAGATAAACACATTGTGAATCAAAGTGTACTGATGAGATAGAATTTTGGTATGTGTGTCAAAACATGCACATGTGAGCGGGTGACTAAAGTGTGTCAATTTGTTAGAGTGTGAGTGAAAATAAAAAGGCTTAATTATACTTTTTACTTCAATTTTTTTTAGCAAATTTTATCTCCAAAAAATTAATTTGGGACATTTTACTCTATTTTTAAAAAAAATTGAAAATTTTACTTTTCGTCGTTTGTCCATTAATTGACTAACAGAGAGTTGACGTGGTATGCTAACATAAGCGAGGGATAAACGTGTCTTTATTTTATTAGTTTTGGCTTAATATTGTATTTTTTACTCAAAACATTTTACTTTTTGACAAATTTTATCTCTAACTTTTGGCACTTATGTCACCATGTCAACATCAATATTTCAATTTTATCCCTATAAGTTTTTTTATTCATTTTTAGTCCATGTAAATTTGTGTTTTTTCAAGTTTGGTTCTGTAAGTTATTTTTCATTTTTAGTCTCTGTTAGTTTGTATTTTTTCAATTTTGATTCCCGTAAGTTTTGTGTTCATTTTTAGTCTATGTAGGTTTACATTTTTTCAATTTTAGTCCTCTAAGATTCCATTTTTTTTTTCATTTTTAGTCTCTATAAGTTCGTGCTTTAGGATACTAAATTTGTATTTAAGCCTTTAATAAAATTTGGATAAAGATAAAAATAAGGAAAGAAAAGGAAATAGTTTTAGATTGTTTTAGAAACAAAAGCAAATGAAAGTTTTGAATTTTAAGTTGTTTTTTTTCTTTGTACATGAATTTTAAGTTGGTTTGACTAAAACAAATGATTAATGAACATTTTTTTTATTTATATTTATTCCTTTTCTTTTAATTTTTCCTTTTTTCATAATTTTGTTTTTATTCAAACAAAATAGATATTCACACATACTATCAAGCATTAACTGATTAATTGATTAAAACATCAAACAAGAAAATGACTTTACTTCCCTCTAAAAATCCGTAACCACTAATATATACACCGTTACATCCTACACATTTTATACGAGTGCATGTTAGGGAACCGGATTTTTTGTAGTTGACTAGGAGCATCTTCAACTCTATTGAATCCTCAAAACTAAGAATGTTCTTAATTGTTCATGCATGGTTGGACTTTATTGACGACATAACATGGTTGCATCTCTTACACGAACTGTTTTTCTATAAAAACATGATTCTATAACGTGTTTAATAGCACCAAATCATGAGAGAGAGAAAAAGGAAAAATACCAAAAACTTATCCAAAGAACAAAAGACCAACAACAACAAAACACATCTGGCAGGCACCCTACTTTACTTACATGAAGGCGCTGACTTGTTCGTTTAATGTCATTTGCAATAAAGTAACCAAACAAAAAAAAAGGACTAAAAGTTACATGTGTTTAGTACGTAGTCCAAATTAATTTGCAATAAAGTAACCAAAATAAAGACTAAGTGTTTGTTTGGTTTTCGTTGGGAGACCTTCAAACAGCTGTTGAATCAAAAGTTTCGAATTTCTATTTTTCACAAAAAGTTCACTGAAATATGTGACCGTTCAACTTAACGTTAAATCAAACACATCCTAAAAGATTCTCTGGACAAAAACCAATTGGACAAATTGTGTAATTATTGCAGGGGGTTCAGCTTTTGCATTTCATTTTGGATTGCACCATTTCAGTGACCCACTTCGATTTTGGTCCTGTCCCATGTGCAGTGTCCAAATTAAGAGCTTGCTTCCTCTAATAAAAGAGTGCTTATATTTGGACATCTTAAAATTTCAAACACCTCATCAACACTTTTAATTTCTCTCTATCTCTCTCTTCTTATCATATTACATCACCAATTAAATCAATCCCTTATATTTCCTCTCTCCCTATCTCTCTCAACAATCATTTTCCATAATAAAAACACAAGTTAATACACAAAGGAAAATGATTCTTGGACACCAAAGAGTGTATACACCTTGAGAGAGATAAGAAGATATGAGAGATAAGTGATTGATAAAATTGATGATATAATGTGACCAGAAGAGAGAGATAGAGAGAAATAAAAAATATTAGTGGAGTGTTTGTAAATAATGGCTGTCTAAATATCACAACTCGTGCAAATCTTGATGCCAAACCAGTTAATTCCATGGCAAGAGTTACAGCTGCAATTTGCATAAGATATGTGCTGCTTGCTTCAAGTTTCTTAATCATGAGTAGTAACAACTTTGAAGGATAGAAAGATGCTTTTATAATTTTGTTAATCGAAATAGCAAAATGTCAAGACAAGAACAACCTTGGATTTCTTTGACATAGACTCGAGAAATCCCATATTACAAAGTATCCTTCAAACGAAATCCCAAAAGCAATAACTCAATGACAAACAAGCACTCCACAATTTTCCTTAGAAGTTCTAGTGTCACACTACATCATCAAATCTATTTTGGAGCAGAAAGGCTTTCAAAGATAGTTTTGAAGAAGGCAAAAAGTGGGTCTCTAGGAGGAAGGACTTCTTTGACAACAGGGTGGTTGATGAATTCTTGGCTCCACTTGTAGAGCTTGGGAAATTTCTCACTGCTTAATAAATCCAACCCTGCTACTTCTTGAACTATTGGGATCCAAAATGCTATGAAGACACCAGCAATATCTACCAACCCAAACTCCTCTCCTCCAAAAAACTTCTTGTCCTTTAGCTCATTCTCAAGAAACTGCAGAGCCTCAATTGTTTGTTCAACATTCTTCTCACGCTCTTTCTCATCAACAGTGAAAACAGCTTTCCATGCAGCATCCACAACCTGATTTCATAAATCAGAGTTTTTTTCAAAGGTGATGTTTTGGGGATATATAAATCAGCACAAAGCAAGAAAAGAAGAAAAGTTGAGTTACCTTGTCATCTATGAACTTGGACCAGAAACGAGCCAAGGCTCTCTGGTAAGGATCAGAAGGCAAGATGGGGTTGTGTTTCCATGTCTCATCAATGTATTCAACAATGACAAGGGACTCTGCTATGGGCTTCTCATTGTGAACAAACACTGGAACCTTCTTGTGAACTGGGTTGTATTTCAGAAGCAGATTACTCTTGTTGGCCAAATTTTCTTCCAAAAATTTGTATTCAATTTCCTTCAACTTGAGGGCAATCTTCACCCTACACACATATGGGCTTCCCACGACTCCCAAAAGCGTCACCTCTTCCTGATTGGTGGCCATTGTTTGTAGCACTTCAAAACTTCACTCAAACAACTATAGCTTGTTAATTACTTGCTTCTCTGTCTGTGATGGATTCCTAAGGTCTTCTTTTATAGAGCCAGGACTAATATTCAATGGACAAGTCATCAAGTAAAAAGATATGAAAGGTGGTAAAATGACATGGTAAAAAAAAGAAGAAAATTAGATGAAAAAAACTGTGTATGTTTATAATAACTCTTATATATCAATTACAAAAAATATGAAAGGTGATAAATGATTTTTATTTTTTTTTAAAAGCTCGACATTACTAACTCATGAGTAGCTCGTTTATATATATATATATATATATATATATATATATATATATATATATCATAAAAAATTAAAATTACATGGATTTCACAATATCATACCACATGTTTAGTATTTATTTTTATTTGTAGATTATTATCTAGTATTAAAATATTTCATTAAATACTAAATTGATAAACTTAAAAAATAATTTAAGAAATTTTTTTGCAAATTAAAAAATAATTAAGTTATAAATGAATTAAACAAGTCAAGCTCAAACTTTAGTTTTTTTAAACAAGCCAAGCCTTTAATTAAGCTCGCTTAAATAAATGAGTCAAGCTTAAGCCATCCATTTTTTTCACAAGCCAGGCCAAAATTGTTGGTGCTCGGCTCGGTTCATTTACACTCCTAATAATAACTTTTATATTACATCTATAGGTTTTTTTTTTTTTTTACCGAAAATGGGGCATTTTGGTTTTAATTAAATTATCAAAATAGTATATCTTTTTAAATTTTTCCAACATGGGGTACGTTTGACATGTGAAAGTCGACCTTAGTTTTGTGCAAGCAATTTTTAGTAGTTTTTTATCACTAAAAAATTTTGTGGCATTTT
This sequence comes from Pueraria montana var. lobata, assembly GCA_026413185.1. NCBI lineage: Eukaryota > Viridiplantae > Streptophyta > Magnoliopsida > Fabales > Fabaceae > Pueraria > Pueraria montana. The sequence continues at coordinate 62,022,957 of CM048650.1, read as the reverse complement.
TAAACCATAAAAAAGTGTAAAAATAAAGTAAAGTTAACTTTCACATGTCTTTTTCTTTTGTGTGTGCACAATTGTGACAATAAGAGTCGAACTTAAAACTTCATTTATCTATCCTAACCCCATTACTAGGTTAACTCTATTAGATTATTCACATGTCTAACTTACACCATACAAGTAAATTCTTTTAAATACACACACACACACACACACACACACACACACACACACACACACATATATATATATATATATATATATATATATATATATATATATATATATATATATATACTATTTTAGTAACTTTAAAACGAAAATACTCCATTTTGATAGAAAAACTATATTTGTATATGAAAAAAGTAAAAACAAATATTGGTGGACATCAAATGCTAATTAACATCTAAAGAGGGAAAGAGAAAGAATTATAAGTATAATGTAATGAGAAGCGAAAGATAAAGGGAAATAGTAACGATTGATAGACTAATTGATATACAAAAGTTAAAAAAAAAAAAAGTAGAAAAAGTAGCATTAATAATTAAGTTATTCTATATGTCTTGTTTGGATAAACTTATCCAGAATCACTCTTAGGAGAAGAAAATAAGAAAGAAAGAAAAATGAGCTTCTTCATAAACTAAATTCAGCTTATGTCTAAGCTAACTTGTAAAAGTTCTCTCATATAACTTCTCTAAGAGATCATTTTAACTTATTATATATAACACTTCTTCTAATACTATTTTTTTAATCTTTTTCACTAGTTAATTATCTTATCACAAACTTTTTCTATTTTCTTTACATTTCTATTAGTATACAATTTTTTGTAAAAAATACAATTTCCCAAAAATTAATTAATCCATATTTAAATAGATGATATTAGATATCACATATGAGAGTAATCAGGAAAAAAAAAAAAAAAAAGCTGCCTTCAAAGTCAAGAAAACTCGTGTGTATTTGATTTCATGTTGGATTCTCAAAAATCACGTTGAAATAATAGTTAACATAATTTTAGGTAAATTTATAGATGTTTGGTTTCACATTGAGAAATTAATTTTGAGTTCATAATTGATTACAAGTTAAAGCAACTTTAGGTAATTTTTGCTTTGAATAAAAAAATTTACTCTAAATTTTACTATTAACTTGGTTTTATAATAAAAACATCCAAACATAAAATCAAATACTTCAAAATCAATTTTAACTAAAATTAATTTTACAAAATCAATTTCATTTAAAATTAATTTTGTTGATACTCATCCAAACACACTTCATCATCATTCATCAATGGCTTAGAAATGATGTAAGGATTACGTCATGTCTACGTGCGAAGCTCAGAGTTAGCAATTTACATTATATATTAGAGTATACTCCCTCCGAATCTAAACATAAGAAGAAGAAAAATTGTTTCACACTAACTAAGAAAGTTGGTTAATAACATTTAATTGCATCAATCTCAATTAAAAAATAAGTTATTTTTCTAAACTACCCTTCATTGGAATTTGATATCAAGAATAAGAAGGAGACATTGGAATTAAAACCCATATTAAATGAAGGGTATTTTGGAGATAGTCTAATTAAATGAACTAAAATTAGTTGAGATTTGCTTATATTTAAATCCAAGATCAAGTCATTTTTTTGCTTATATTCGAAGCCGGAGGGAGTATTCTAATAATGCAACCATACTACGTCAATAAAGTCCAATCATGCATGAACAAATTATGAACATTCTTAGTTTTTAGGATTCAGTAGTAGAGTTGAAGATACTCCTAATCAACTACAAAAAATCCAGTTACCTAGCATTCACTCATCTCCTTACATATATAAATGTTTAAGTCTATTTGTAGTTTGATTGTTCTACTCTCCCTCACATTCACTTTCATTTGAATACTCTTCTCTTGTAAAGTGATGTATTTCACTCTCCTAACATACATCTTTATTTGCAACTTTTCCTAAAATTTCTCTTTATCAATTTCTGTAACTACTCACACTCACTTCTTCCTTTAATATTTCTATAACTACATCCATTCACTTCTTTACATGATGTTATCTTCTTCTTTTTTCAAATATTTCTTTTATTAGTTTTTGTAACTATTATTTGATACCTCTCTCATTATTTCGTATAGGGATGGCAAAGCGGGTCGGGCCCGGCGGGCCGGCCCGCCAGCCCGCTGTGACTTTGGCGGGGCGGGGTGGGGTTTTCAGCCCATCGGCCCGCTTTGGCCCGCCCCGCCTGGCCCGCCAACCCGCCGGGCCACAGGCGGGGCGGGCCGGCCCGCTAGCCCGCCAGCCTTTTTTTTTTTTTAATTAATATATATAAAATAATATAAGTTATTAGGGACTATTAATATTTTGTGGTGTATTTTTAAAAGACTATTAGTTTGTGGTAAGCATTTTTAAGATGTTATTCATGATGATATTGAACTTGTGGTGTTAAAAGACTATTAGTTTGTGATTTATTGAAGAAAATGAAATAATATTGCAATTATTTTTAATTGTGTTCACACTTCACAGTAACAAAAATACTATCTATTGTCCTCTTATGATACAAGTGATACAAGATCATTTTATTTATATCTTATTTACAATAATTTAAAAAAAAAAAAAAAAACTGGCGGGCCAGCCCGCCAGCCCGCTCTAAGGCGGGGCGGACCAGGACCAGCAGCCTGCCGCAGCTAGGCGGGCCAGCCCGGCCCGGCCCGTTTTCGGCGGGCCACAGGCGGACCGGGCCAAAACGGGCCGGGCTGGCCCGTTTTGTCAACCCTAATTTCGTAGGTATAATATCGCTTTGGGGAGGCACAAACACACCTCCATTTCCGCAGCTTCCCCTCTATCTTTTTTGTTTTCACTCACAGTCTAAGGAAGCACACGCACACACACACACAAAGGCACCTTTTCTCTGTTTACATATATACTCTCTCCTTTCTCTAGCCATAATAACAAATTGACACACTTTAATTAATCACCCACTCACATCACATGCGCATGTTCTGACACACAGCAAAAATCTCTCTCATCAGTACACTTCGATTCACAGCGTAGCTGTCCCCGTTTGTGACACTGGATCCTTGGCCAAGCAGATGCTACTCGGTTGCTTCCGCATTTTATTCTACCAAATTGACGTGGTCTTGAAGTGAAAGCTATGTTGCTTGCCAAAGGGTGTCCAAACACGTGCTCAAACGCACCGACAGCCCTCTCACTGGCCCTCCCACGTACATATAATGCGTCTTGGCAGCTATTTCTCCGCATAGTGGGGCTGCTGTGCAAATGCCACTATCAAGGCTTCATCATTGCACGAGAAGCAACCAAGCAAGGCATGTGTCAGCTTAATTTTGGTACCAAAGAGCATCAGGACCCCGCACTCCGTTGCATGTGTAACAATCACTATTTTCACTTGATTTGACGCTTTAGCGGATAGGATATATTATCTCCTATGGTATTTATAAAAAACAAGTTATAACATATTTTATACTATAATTTATTTCTTATAAATAAGATGAGAGGTAATATATCTTAATCCTTAAATAAATGTACAAACAGTATTATTAAATTTGGACTGGACCGGCCGGTCGAACCAGTTCGACTAGAACCCGGATCCTGATCTAGTTTGATTTATTTATCAGATCGGATTTGCTATCAATCCGGATCTGACATCACTAAACCTATATTAAACCGGATTTAACAGGTGAAAAAACCGGTCGAGCGAACCGCACATTTTAATTTCACGTTTTTTATTTGAGTGAATTGCACACATATCATGTCACGTTTTTCAACTTCCAAGGTCTGCTACTTTTACTACTGTCTCACGCTTTCTTATTTCACACTTTCCAACTGCTTCCCAACCAGGCTTGTGTGTGTGTCTCACGCTATTCTCCATTCCAAGAGTATTGCTGCAGGTAAAAAAAATAGTAGTATCAAAGATAAAAACTACTAATAATTAGAATCGTACCTTGCCCACCTAATTAAAAACTACAAAAAATATCAAAGATTTATGGTTATGAACTTTATTTGTTATTTGGAAATTTATTAGATACTTTAAATTTGTAGTATGGGTTGGTCAATTAAATTATGTTACCTATATTTTTTTTAATATACACCGGTCAATAAGTGATCCACCGGTTTGATCACTGATCTATTGACCCAGTACGTCGACCAGATCGATGACCAGTTCGATTTTCACAATACTGTGTACAAACAAAACAAAGATTTCTTAATTACGTGGCCCTAACTAACTCATTTTATCAAGCAATAATTAACTAGAGCAAATTATGTCGTAAGGCATTGTGATGATAAGTGATAACCTTGAATTTTCGAAGAGTTTGACTTGAGAACGAGCGAGCGAGCTGTGAGATAGAGATTGTTGTGCTTCATATGTGTATCAATGTTAAATTATACGTTAATGTATGTCATTATCGCATAACTAAAGGCATGTTAAGTCATTAATTTTGCAGAAACGGGTTAGAAATCTGTTGGGAAATGCCATCATAATTTGAACTCAAAAATAGGCACTTAGCGGAAACGTAGAATAATAACATAATAAATTTTTAGTGTAAAATTCCTTCTCAATATGAGTAAGAAAAAATCACGGGACCTCGTAAGCCTCTTAAATCTTCACTATAATAATAATGGAAATACAAAATACGACAATCACTACAAGAAATATTATTTTTAGTGACGATATTTTGAGTTGTCACAAATAATAATATTTATTGTGATGAAATTATCGTCACTAGTATTTATATACAATAGTGACAAAATCAAGTTGGCACAAATATAAAGGACAATAATGATGATTTAATCGTCACTATTAAAAATTTATAATAACAATGATTATCACTAATTTACTTTTAGTATCAAAAATTTTTTGCAATTAATTATTTTCAATTATTAACATTTTATCACTAGCTTTTTTTTTAAATAATAATGATTATCTAATCATCACTAAATTATTTTTTAAATGTCACAATATACAATCATTTGTTAAATGTTGGAATCAATGTTTAAAATAAATACACGTTCAAATAACTCAATATAACATTAAAATATAAATAATTCATTACATCTTTAATGACAAAAACTGATTCTAATACCCAACAATGTTTTAAATCCAAAACATTTACATTAAATAACTATAAAAGCATTTCATAATTTTTAAATTAAACAAACTATTCCTAAAATGACGATGAAAAGTAGCATCTTCATGAATTTCAAAACTGCAAACAAATACAAGAAAAAAACAATAAATACTAATAAAAGTAAAATAATTTTTATTTTTATTTTTTTGGAATTGTAATCATATAATAAATCATAGTGGAAATATTAATAAAAAAAACTTCAAATGAAAAAGAAGCTTACATTGTTAACCAAGCACTTGAGCTACTAAATAGTCCATGAAATAATATTTCCCAATAGGTTAGCAATTTGATTTTTCACCTCATTTCTAAGATTTTGCTTCATTTGCACTTGTTGAGTTTCAAAAGCCAATCAATCAATGTAGAGCCATGTTTGATATCCTTCAACTACCTGTAAGAAAAAATGGAGCAAGAATTTATTTTTAAAAAAATAGCAAAGGGTAGATACATCAATTATGGCATTTAGCCATAGTTGTAAACAAGATTAAAATTACATGCAAGCAATATTTTATTGAAAATTTTCCCATTTGTATTAAAAGGGAAAATATGTGAAAATAATGGAAGAAAATAGATTTAACCATTCTTGTAAAAGGATTTCTTTACTTCTTTTACCTTCTCTTCCACATCCTTCTTGTACTTGTGATCAATTTCACTCGTAGCATCAGCCTATTTTATCTTCTAGAATTTAAACAAACATTTTCTAATGTAGACAACCTATGTTTCTTAGTCATGAATTGAATTTTAAAAGTTTTTTTTAGAGAAAATCCATACATAAAATTAGCAGAATATAGACAAAAACAAGACAAACAGAAATAGAAAACAAAACCTAAGAATCAAAAGCTTTTTATAAAATACAAAATTTGAGACAAGTTAATAATTGGAAGTTCAAACCAACTTCTTTAACTAAGCCTGGATGCTATGCAGACTAAAATACAAGCTATGTTCAAAAGAGATCATATTCCAAAAATTCAAAGTTTTGAAGCAATGAGATAGAAATTACAAGTTTGCAATAATATTACAACTATTCAATATCACTAACCTTGTTTACCATCTGACACGGCAATTCAAATACCTTTTTCCACATACATGTAGTTGATTTACTAATAATCAAACATATGACTGCAAGTTATTCAAGGTCCTACTTGAAAAATAATTTATTTTTCTCCAATTATTGCAAGTTATTCAAGGTGTCAGATCAAATAAAATTCCTTTTCAATGACCAATCATATACCTAAATGTTATAAAACAAGCCAAAAACATTCTTTTTCTCCAAGACAAACATAAAAATTCCATATTGTGTAAGCTTATAAGAGTGACCAAATCACTTTATAGACTAGAAAGGAACATAATATAAGAGTAAAAATAAATATAACAGGACAAAAACAAATGTGTTTCAGTGACCAAATACCATAGTTCTTACACAAAATTTGGAGTGATCTCTTGAGGTATGACAATAAGTACTGAGCCCACAATGCAGAATACACATCCCAAAAAATAAACTCTGTAAGTTAAAACATAAAGAACCAAGAAAAAAATTGGAAACTTTAGTTTCTTTGTTAGTCAAGGAAAATATGGTAAAACAAAAAGGCTCTTTTCCACCCTTCTTTGCTGCCTGAGGCGCTTCAAATAAGTTGATTGTTTCTTACGGATCTCTACAAGAGGTTCTGAAGGTCAGTAGCAAGAGCACATTGCATGCAGTACACAAAATAAAATAAAAAATGTTCAACAAGAAACAAAGTGCGGGTTTATTGAATAAGAAAGAAAAATATGAAACATATTTTTGATATTGAAATAAAGTGATATGACTTAATTGAAATAGGGAGAATGACAATTGAAAAGGGAAGAGCATTGGAGAAGGTGGAAGGGGTATAGTTTACCTGGTTGGCGGTGGTTTTAATTTTCAACTACAAACCTTTTCAACTCTTTGTCCAGACCTAGGCACTAGCAAAGCATTACAAATGAAGTCAAAGGAAACAGTTGTCAAATAATGTCCGAGACATTAAGCTCTAATGATATGCAAGGATAGAATATATCCTAGGAATTTTAGAATCTACATAACTCACCGCCCATCTAGACCTATGTAGTGCTGCAACTTCTACGAGCCATAAGCCCATAACACATCATTTGACTGCCAATGAAAAAAGGGATTTAAAGGGAAAAAAAATGAAACTAAGATCACATTCTTCCAAGCCATTCAACTCTTAAGCAAAGCACTTTTTTACACAAGACCTCACCAAAATTGACTACAATTTCAGGTTATTTACCAACATAAAAAAATAATATTATAAAAAAAAGGAAAAAATATATAAGAAACCTGTTGTGAAGTGGATTAAGGTTCGAAGCTCTAGTTTAGGGCATGGTTTCACAGAGAAGGGTTTGTCAAAGGTTGGTTTCCAATTAGCATTGACTTCGAGAGGGAAACTTCTCTGCATTCATGAGGTAGGTTTTCTCAAAGGACTTGAACTTGGCCTCATAGACGGGGTGCCGAGGCAGTGATGGCCGCTGTGCCAAACAAGGTGGTGTAGGGGGGAACTCCATAAACAATCTCCTCTGTACCTGCCATTGCCGCAATTTTGGGGTTTCTTCTAGGTCTCGCCAAAAAGAATCAACCCTACAGGCTAGAAGAAGTTTTTGGAAGGGAATGAATGAGAGGGTTTCCTGCCTGAGGGTTCGAAACAGTTTGTGGAACCATCAAAAAGAACAAATGTTTCTCATATTGCACGTTCACGGGAAACAATTTGGAGGATTTCACATTTGGGGGGAATATTTTTCTTTTTTGGTGAAGACATTTGGGGGGAGATGATTTTCAATGGGGAGAATTATGAAAGAAAGAGGGAACGGAAATTTTGGGAAAAATTGGTTTGAATTTTTCTTAATGATTATTGTATTATTATTTAATAAAAATTTTAAATTATTTTTAAATTACTAATATTTTAGCATGTGTTTTATATATATGATAAATTGTTTATTTTGTTATAATTAAAATTTATAAGAATTTAATAATTTTGAATATATAAATAATATTATAGTTAAAATTGAAATTCATATTAAATAAATATATTTGAATATATAAAACTAGTATTTTAGCCAGTGCATTGCACAGGCTAAATGTTTATTTTATATAACTAAAATTTATAATAAAAATATGACGAGGGATCAAATAACACACCAATGTAACTCTAAAAGAGTTACATCATTTTAATAACTTGATATAGAATGAATTTTTTATCGATCCAACCGTTGAATTATGTCTACATATTACCAAGATTGTGTGTGTCAAATTTTGTCAAAATTGAACAACAATAAGAAGGTAATCAAATGATCCATATTTTAGTATATTTTGAAAAGTTTATATTACGTCGATTTTAATATATATGAATGAGGTAGCAAATAATTTTGGATTAATTTGAAATTTTGTATACATGATCTATGTGAAAGGAACTTTCAATCCAACGGTGGGTTTTAAGAAAGCATCATTCAGTTGAAGGTTATTTAATGATGTAATAGTTGTTTAAGTTACACCGGTGTAATTTGATCCCTCCTCTAAAAATATTTTTAAATATATAAATTATATTATAATTAAAATATGTAATTAATGAACATATTTGTACTTATAAATTTTATTTTAGATTCATGTTAAATAATTTATATTGTGATATATTATTATTTTTAATTATTGATAATTTCTTTTATAAAATATTGAAATTCAAGTTAGAACTAAAGATATTAAAAATTATATATTGAAAAAAGATAAAATGTTAATTTATATATATATATATATATATATATATATATATATATATATATATTTGAAATTAGTTTATGATATTCAGTTACATTTAAATTGTTTGAATGCTATTAAAGGTAGAAGAAGATATATCGGGTGCAGAAGATATACCAGATGTATATTAGGAGAGTGGAGTACACTACTTCATGAGAGGAGAGTATTCAAATGAGAGTGAATGTGAGGAAGAATGGAGCAATGAAAGCATAGAAAGACTTATACATACATATATATATATATATATATATATATATATATATATATATATATATATAAGGAGATTATATTTTGAATTCACAATTAACAATTTAAATTATGATATAAAATTGTTTTAGAGTATAATTTCTATGCATTGACAATATAAAAAGATTTTACAAGGAGGACTGTGTAAAATCATTTTTTATTGTTAGTGCATAGATTATTTTTCTATTGTTTTTAACTATTAGCAAATTAATTTTAATATATTATTAAAATTTTAGCTTTTTTATTCATTATAAAAATTTAAGTTAGAGATAAAAGATGATAGAGTGAAAGAGATAAGCAGATAGAAAAATCACGTATACAAATAAGATAAAGAGAGAGTAGTCTATAATGGTTAGTTGCATAGTTTTAAATATCGGTTCGGACTGGTCGGTCGAATAGGTCCAACTGGGAATCAGTAACCCAACTGGTTCAAGTCATTAATTGAATCGAAAATGTCATCAACTCGGTGTACTCTGGTTTGGCCTGGCCGAGTTTCTGGTTCAACCACTGAACCATGAGTTGTTGACCTGAAGTGGGTCACGCATAGGTCTTGTGCTTAACTAAACATGTAACATCTATGTGTATGTTTGACAATTATTTTCAATTAGCTTCTATTATTGGTTGAAAAGCTAATTTGACCTTGAGTGTGTTTTGTAAGCCTTTAGGGAACTTATAAATACTTTTGACTATCTTATAAGCAACTTTGACCAAAATAAACTTGTTTGGTATACGAACTTATTTTAGTAGCTTATAACTTATTTTCATATAAGCTACTTGAAGTAGCTTATGAAAAATAAGCTAGTTTATAAGCTACTAGCTTTTTTTTTTCTTCTCCATTTTATCCTCACTGATTTATTTGAAATTTCTTTTTATCCTTTTATTCAATTTCTATATTACAACTCACTTTCTGTAAAATAGTATTTTCAATTAGGCTTAAATGCAATTTTGGTCCCCCTATTTTGCACAATCCGTAATTTTAGTCCCCCTATTTTAAAATAAAGACATTTAGTCCCTCTATTTTGCACAATCAGCAATTTTGGTCCCTCTATTTTAAAATAGAGACATTTAGTCCCCCAATTTTGTAAAATCCGCAATTTTGGTCCCTCTATTTTAAAATAAAGACATTTAGTCCCTAATTTTGTAAAATCCGTAATTTTGGTCCTTCCATTAAATTGAAAGCATTGACCGTTAAAAGATTAATGTCAACCTTGACGTGACCCAAATATAATGATGTGATACAAATTTATTTGTTTAGTTTTTAATTATTCTAAATACTGAGTAGAATAATTGATGAAAAATATATTTTAAAAAAAGGTAAAATCATTTATTTTAATGGTCGAGAGTAGTTGTAAGTCCTAATATGAAAGTCACGAGTCTTAATAATTCATTTTAAACAAATTTCACGTCACTGAAGCACATACCACATCATAGTCAATGTTAATCTCTTAATGATCAACGCTTTTAATTTGACGAAAGGACAAAAATCGCAGATTTTACCAAATTGAGGGATCAAATGTCTTTATTTTAAAATATGGGGACTAAAATTGTGAATTGTGCAAAATGAAAGGACTAAATGTCTATATTTTAAAATAGGGGAACTAAAATTGCGAATTGTGCAAAATGAGGGGACTAAATGTTTCTATTTTAAAATAGAGGGACCAAAATTGCGGATTGTGCAAAATAGAGGGACTAAATGTCTTTATTTTAAAATAGGGGAACTAAAATTGCGGATTGTGCAAAATAGGGGGATCAAAATTGCATTTAAGCCTTTTAATTATTTATCTTTTTTTACAAAATTTTTAATTATTTATCTAGAATATTAACAACTAATTATTGTATGATTTTTATATTTTTTATAACTAATAATTGATTTTAAATTTAAAATGATAATGTAAGGAGATAATTAGCTAGTTTTACCAAACATAGCCCTTATTAATAATATCAAACTTTTTTCAACTAACTTTTCAACTACTTTTGCCAAACATAACCAACAACTTGGATCACTCCCTTTTAACTGTGTCAATGCTCCCTTAATGTGGGGAGGAAATGATTAATTTCCTTGATTTGTCACTAGTAAAAAAAAAAAACACTATTTTATAATCTCCACTTACAATGGAATTGTCTACTAGAGTAAATAATTATTTTTTAATCATTTTTAACATACTTCTATACTATAAACTCAAATTCATTTTTTTTTATTTATCAAATACATAATTTGGAAAGTGAAACTCTCACTTTTTTCATTCTATCAATTAAATATTCTCAACACTTTCTATAAAATAGTATATTATTTTGTAGAACAAACTTTATTATCAACAATTAAATAAACTGTTTTTGTACACAAAGAAAAATTAAAAAACACAGGCAACAAACTACACTACAAGTAATAGGACTTGAACCTGAGACTACTAGTTAAGTTAAAACAATCACACACCAGTTGATTCACATGTTTGGTGGTTATTTAAATTAATAATCTAAAGGATAATAAAGAATTTTAAAATTACTAATAATTAATATAGAGAAAAAATATGGTCAACCCTTGAACAAATTATGTGATAATAATATAGTTGAAAATTTTTGGCATTTTAATTGAGTGAGTATTTTTATTTATTCATCTTTTTTTACAGAATTTTTAATTATTTATCTAGAATCCTAACAACTAATTATTGTAAGATATTGATATTTTTTTATAACTAACATGTGATATTAAATTTAAAATGATAATGTAAGGAGATAATTAGGGAAAAGAACTGGAATAAATACTCTTTTAAATTTAAATTCAAACTATCTTTTAGTAAAAAGATATCACAAAATTAATTTAGAATTAACTAAGTTTTTAGTCCCTAAACTTTTTTAAAATTCGATTTTCAGTCCCTGAACAAAAATATGACCGGTCAAGGTCTTTAAACTTTTTAAAAATTTGATTTTTAGTCCCTAAACTTTTTAAAAATTTGATTTTTAGTCCCTGAAATCCCATTAAATAATTAAAAATAATGGGGTTCAAACTTTTGTTCAGGGACTAAAAACCAAATTTTTAAAAAGTTTAGAGACTTTGACAGGTCAAACTTTTGTTCAAGGACTAAAAATCGAATTTTAAAAAAGTTTAGGACCTTGACCAGTCAAACTTTTGTTTAAGGACTAAAAGAAAAATTTTAAAAAGGTTTAGAGACTAAAAACTTAATTAACTCATTAATTTAATAGAGAAATTTAATATTATCTATTTAAAAAATTTTAAATTCACATTAATTTAAATTAATGATAGCTATTTATTTAGTATCAGCACAGCTGAAGTTGTATAATTTCAGTTATAAAAATTAATATAATATTATTTTAAAATGATCTATTAAAATATTTTTTAAAATTTAATTTTTGTAAAATTAAAGCATTATATTATAGATGAAAGAATAATAAATCACCAAATGTGTAGATCAACTGGCATGAGGTTATTCTTACTTAACTAGTAGTCTTGAGTGTAAGTCTTGGATATGTAGTATTTTTTTACGTTAAATATTCATTTGTAGATAATTATAATTATCGTCATCTTTATAGTCATAATTCATATAAATCAATATTTTAAAATATATAAATAAGAATTATAATCAAAATATTTTTAAATATAAAAATTATATTTTAAAATTATAATTAATAATTTAAATTGTGGTATAAGGTTAATTTTAAATTGAAATGATATAGTTAGTTAAGAAAATTAAATATACAAAGAAAGTTAAAAGGAGGGATGAAGACGATGGAGAGATATATTTTTTAGTTAGTTGTGATGATAGTATGTGAAAAAAGACTTATTCAAAACAATTTTTAGACACCGATATATTTTTTTGGTGAGATCAATTTGGACAAATTCATCTCATTTTTCATTGCTTCTACGAATAGTCATTTTTTTAAGGTAGAAGATTGGTCACCAAATGAATCCCTTGTCAAAACTCAAACCAACTAGTCCAATTTTATTTTAATAACTATGCTAACATATCAATATTAAATACATCAAATTTTTAATGATGCATAATTTGTCAGTTGAAATTAAAATTAAATGATAATTTTCATAATATATAATCACTCTTGAATTGTAATATTTGTGACAAACTTGGCTTTTTTTTGTCACAAATACTTTTTTTTGGTTTAGTAAAATTTATATTAGTGACGATTTTAAAATTAGAAAGTCAAATTTGTAGATATTAGTGTCAATTTTTTTGTGACAAACATACTTTGGTCACTATTAATAAAATTATAGTGACAACTTTTTTTTTCATCACTATTGTGAATAATACTAGTGACAAAATAAAATTTAGTCACTAATGATATATTATTAGTGACAAATTTTATTTTCATCACTATTTTTTAGTCACTAAAAATCACATTTCTTGTAGTGAATCTTCAATTTGTGGATACAACTCTCTCACAAATTGGCTCACTAATTTTCTCTCTTAGAAACTCTAAGGCTCTCTCTATTTTTCTCTCTAAATGTGAGGAACTCTTGCTTGTGCTTCCATTGCACTTCACTTCCTCTATTTATAGAGGAGTTTCACCGTGTAAAATTAGCTAGCTTGGTAAATTTTTCAAAGGCGCCAAAAGCTGCATGCAAGTTGCAGGCTTTGAAAAAATTTACCTCACATTAAATGCATTGAATTTTGATGGGTGAATGTTGAACAAATTCAACATATTATTGCTATGTTTTCACATTGTTTGGCTGAACCCATATTTCTCCCCTTCCAGCCAAAGGGAAATATCCTTGGATCAATTCAGGGTTGATGCTAAGCTTACGGCTTCTTTACAAAATTCTAACTTGTCTTTTGTTAGAGCTTTTGTCATCATATCTGCCCCCATTGTCCTTTGTGTGTATTTTCTCAACTTGCAACAGTTTACTTTCCAACACATCACGTATCCAGTGATACCTTACATCAATATGTTTCGACTTTGCATGAAAAATTGAGTTCTTGCTTAGATGAATTGCGCTTTGACTATCGCAGTAGAGAACATAACTTTCCTGATTCTGGCCTAACTCTTGCAGGAACTTCTTCATCCACGAGATCTCCTTACAACCTTCAGTGATTGCAATGAACTCTGCTTTTGTGGTGCTTAAAGCAATGCAATTTTGTAGTCGCGATTGCCATGATATAGCTCCCCCTGCAAAAGTAATTAGATAACCTAATGTTGACTTTCTTGAATTTACATCTCCTACCATATCTGCATCTGAATACCAGAGAAGCATTAAATTTCCTTTGCCAAAACACAAGCAATTCTTGGCAGTTCCCTTTAGATATCTTAATATCCACTTCACAGCATTCCAATGCTCCTTTCCTGGGTTTGACAGGAATCTGCTCACAACTCCAACAGCATAAGCAATGTCTGGTCTTGTACAGACCATTGCATACATAAGGCTACCCACTACAGAAGAATAGGACACCTTGCTCATTTCTTCTTCATTCATTGGACATTGTGTCTTGCTAAGTTTGAGATGACCGGGTAATGGAACATGCACAGGTTTGGCATTATGCATGTTGAACCTTTCAAGAACTTTCTTGATCTACCCTTCTTGTGACATCCACAACATTCTTCTAGAACGATCTCTAATGATCTTCATTCCAAGAATCTTCTTTACTGTACCTAGATCCTTCATGGCAAAAGATTTGCTCAATGCCTTCTTGAGAGCAGCTATCTTTGTTTTGTCTTTCCCAACAATCAACATCTCATCAACATACAACAGAAGTATGATGGATTCACCATTCTCATAGTTCTTCACAAAAACACAATGGTCTGTGGAGGTCTTCTTGAAATTGTGTTAGGACATAAAGAGATCAAACTTCTTGTACCATTGTCTTAGAGCTTGTTTTAGACCATAGAGACTTTTCTTCAAGCAACACACTAAGTGTTCTTTGCCTGGTTCTGCAAAACCTTCTGGTTGCTCCATATAGATTTCTTCCTCTAAGTCTCCATGTAAGAATGTTGTTTTGACATCAAGTTGTTCTATTTCTAAGTCTAGTTTGGCAGCTAGACCGAGAATTGCTCTAATAGATGTCATCTTCACCACTGGTGAGAAGATTTCTTCAAAATCTATGCCTTTCTTCTGGTTGCATCCCTTCACGACGATTCATGCTTTATACCTAGGGCTTGAGTTATTCTCTTTGGTCTTGAGTTTGAATACCCATTTATTTTTCAATGACTTTCTTCCTTCTGGTAATTTCACCAGGTCATATGTCTGATTCTCTTTCAGGGATTGGATTTCTTCTTCCATGGCTTGCATCCATTTCTTTTTATCAGTTGTTTCAATGGCTTCCATGAAGCTTTGTGGTTCCTCTTCATCAGTAAAATTGGCAAACTCATCTGAGAAGTACATTCTTGAAGGTTGCTTGTTTCTCGTTGATCGTCTTGGTTGGGGGCCATGTTCTATCTGCACATTATCCACAGCTTGCTCTTCGTTCGTCTCATCTAGTTGCATCGTCTGCTGAGGTTGTTCCAGCTCACGAGTCTCTCCCCCTAAATTATTTACCACAACGGGATTCGAATCACAAATCACTGTTTGTTTTAGCTTCTCAGACTTGATATCTTGGATCGTTTGATCTTCAAAGAATACCACATCTCTGCTTTGAACAATCTTCTTATTTGCAGGATCCCATAATCTGAAGCCAAGTTCATCTCTTGGTGAACCAAGGTATATGCATTCTTTTGCTTTAGCATTGAGCTTTGCTCTTCCATCTTTCGGAATGTGAACAGATCCTTACACCCGAAGACTCTCAAGTGACCATAAGAGGCTCTCTTTCCATACCACACCTCATCTGGAAGCTTTTCGTATAAAGGTATTGAAGGTGACAGATTTATCAAATCAGCTGCAGTTTTCACTGCTTCACCCCAAAATGATTTGGGAAGTTTTGCTTGAGAAAGCATGCTTCTGACTTTCTCTGTAATTGTTCTGTTCATCCTTTCAACTACTCCATTCATCTTAGGAGTCTTGGGAGGTACTTTCTCATGTCTTATCCCATGAGTTTTGCAATATGCCTCAAATTGGCATATATATTCTCCACCATTATCAGTTCTCAAGCATTTCAGCTTTCTTCCAGTCGATCGTTCTACAGAGGCATAAAACTCCTTGAATGCTTGAAGAATTTGATCTTTTGTCTTCAATGGATACACCCACACTTTCCTTGAGTGATCGTCAATAAAGGTAACAAAATATTGGGCACCGCCAATGGACCTTTCAGAAGTTGAGCAAACATCTGAGTGAACAAGATCCAGAATATGCTTTCTTCTTCTTGCATCATCTGGTCTTCTGAAAGATACTCTGTGTTGTTTTCCTGCTGGGCAATCTTCACAAGATTCAAGTGGTTGCCCTTTTATGTTAGGGAGATGATCTTTTGCAAGGATCTCCAAACCCTTCTCGCTCATGTGGCCCAATCGTCTATGCCACAATTCTTTTGATGCATCTTAATCAACATTCATCTCTCCTCTTCATATATTTCCTTGCATAGTGTACAAGGAGCCTTCCTTCTTTCCACGTGCAACAATCATGCTTCCTCGACTGAGTTTCCATCTACCAGCACCAAATTGGTTTATCATCCCAGCTTCATCTAGCTTTCCAGCAAAAATAAGGTTTAGACGCATCTCAGAAACATGTCTTACATCCTTTAGAATCAACTTATTTCCATTCTCAGTCATCAAGGTCACTTCACCTATGCCAACAATTTTGCTTGTGACATGATTTCCCATCTTCACCGTACCAAAGTCTCTTTTTTTGGTATGATGAGAAGAATTCTTCGTGAGGACTTACGTGGAAGGATGCTCCTGAGTCAATTATCCAAATGCAATCATCAGATGCAACATTTAGATGATTATCCTCTCCAACAAGAAATATGCCAGCATCATTCGAGGTCACTGTAGTGGCTAATCCATATTCCTTCTTTTTCTTTGGGTCAATCTGGCCAAGATGGACCATTCCAGCTTGTTGGTCTCTCTTAAGGAATCTACACTCGGACTTCCTGTGGCCAGGTTTACCACAGTAATAACAACTTAGTCTAGTGCGAGATTTAGATCTGCCTTGTGATTTTCCATGATCCCCTTTTCCTCGACTTTTACTCCTTCCTCTTTTTTCAACAACGTTGGCTTCAAACTGATTGTTCAAGCCTCTTTCTCTTCGTCTTGACTCTTCATTCAACAAACTGTCTATAACGGAATCCATGCTGAGTTTTCCTTCTGGAGCGGAATTGCTGAGAATGACAACTAGAGTGTCCCAACTCCTAGGCAAAGAACTGATGAGTAGAAGAGTTTGCAACTCATCTTCTATCTTCATTTCTTCTTTCATCAGTTGATTCACAATACCTTTGAACACGTTCAAATGTTCGATCATGTTACGACCATCCATGTACTCCAATTTTTCCAATCATTTGACAATGTGAGCTTTGTTTCTGGGCGTCCTCTTTTGAATCAAGGATTCAAGTTTTGTCCACAACTCATACGCATTGGTATAAGTTGATACATGCTCGAACAAGCTTCGATCAATATATTTTCGGATCATAGCTACTACTTTCCGATTCTGGAGCTCCCAATCTTTGTCAGCCTTCCCCTCCAGCTTGTCTTGTTGAGTGATTGGTTCGTGCAAATCCTTGCAGTATAAGTGGTCTTCCATCATCGGCTTCCAATACGAGTAATTATCAGCAGTTAGCTTGAACATATCTCCATCATGAGTCACAGCTCCTTCCATCTTGAGTTACATAGGCTAATTAACAAACTAAGAATTACCGTATACTGAAATATTTACCGTAGTTCGTGAATAACACACCAGGAAAGTTCCCAGGAAAGAGAGGTGGGTCAATAATAGACACTCTTAAATACCAAGTCTTTCCTTAGTCAGAACTTTTCTTACACATGCACTTTCGCAATCCCACGTTTTATTTCGGCAACACAAGAATAATCCTTTTCTGATGTAGAAGATCAGACAATGTTGCAACCACAGAGCATATTTTCTTATGAATACGATACCTTAGTATTCGAGAGCTCTGATACCACTATTGGGAAATGCCATCATAATTTCCCTCCTCTGTGAACTCAAAAATAGGCACTTAGCGGAAACGTAGAATAATAACATGGTAAATTTTTAGCGTGGAATTCCTTCTCAATGTGAGTATGGAAAAACCACGGGACCCGTAGGCCTCTTAAATCTCCACTATAATAATAATGGGAATACAAAATACAACAATCTTCAATTTATGGATATAACTCTCTCACAAATTAGCTCACTAATTTTCTCTCTTAGAAACTCTAAGGCTCTCTATATTTTTCTCTCTAAATGTGAGAAACCCTTGCTTCTTGCTAGTGCTTCCATTGCACTTCACTTCCTCTTTTTATAGAGGAGTTTCACCATGCAAAATTAGCTAGCTTGGTAAATTTTTCAAAGGCACCGAAAGCTGCATGCAGGTTGCGGGCTTTGAAAAATTTACCTCACATTAAATGCACCAAATTTTGATGGGTGAATGTTGAACAAATTCAACATTTTATTGCTATGTTTTCACATTGTTTGGCTGGACCCACAAAATCAGGACTAGTTTCACCCTTACGTACGAAGATATCATATATATAAAGCACAAGACACACAGGGAATCTTGATATTTTGAGACACCATGGGCGCTGCATCACTGCCACTGATGACTAAACCAACACAACACTCACATCAGGACGCCATGTTTTAGCACCAATGATCCACGAACAAACAAGGCAACGAACCCAGAGCAGCACCTCCATCAATGTGTCACGATACACACACCCAGCATCTACGCCAACCATCACCGAGGTTCTATGACTCAACTACATGTTCTCTGGTTTTTTCTTTCATGTTTTTTTTCCTTTAGTGCTGAAGCACAATTATCCCTTGAAAAGGGGCAAAAAGTTTTTTAAGTGTAACTAAGTCTCATACCTAGATTCATAGTAGGTCCAAAGGACCTGAAGTTTGTGGGATATCTTGGATCTCATTGGGAAGTCAAAACCCTAATTATAATGGTTAAAAAAACACAATTGCACAAATGGTATAGTCCTATAATTTATCAAAAGTTTGTTTTAGTCCATTTGTCCAAACATTGTCAGCAATCATAATGAACAAATTGGGTATAATGAAGAAGAAAATAAAAAGAGAGAAAAAAGAAAAGAAGAGGACCATGGGAAAAAATGAGGTGAATATAAGATGAAATAAAAGAGAAAGCAAGGATATAAATATAATTCTTGTTTATTTCTGTTATCATTTGAGATGATGAGTCATTTTTTATTTTATTGCTTTTTTAATTATTATTTTTTGTAAAATTAATTCAAAAAAATATAAGTCTAATAAGTGAATATATATATATATAAGTAAAATTAACATTATTATTATTATTATTATGTTTGTATTTTATTTATTTTTTTCATTTTTTAGAATTTTTACTAAAAATTAATTCTAAAAAATACATTTATGCATAAAAAATGAAATTAACATTTTTTTTTTTACTTTTCTTAGAGTTGTTATTTCATTTTTAATTATTTTTGGCCAAAATAAGAATTAATTGAGACTTCAATTTTTAAACTAAATTAAAATATTTTCTAAAAAATAATTAAAAAATTTAATGGTGACCATCATACAAAGCACTTCCTATTTGGTTAGAGATGTATGAGTTGTAATAACTTGACAATTCTTATTTCATAATTAAAATTTTAAAATTAATCTTTCTAAAAGCATAAGAGAGGGAGAGAGAAGAATAAAAAATGGAAGAGAGAGAGAGAGATGGTAAATGATGTGATAGGAAATTAAGAGAAAGATAGGAAGAAAATGAGATGAAAAATAAGATGAAAGAAAAAGTAAATGCATATTGTTAATTTATTCCTATTATCATTTGACTTTAATGGTGATGCACTGGTAGTGTAAAATAATTTACACTGTCATCCAATCACAAATCACGGTTAGTATGACTTTTAAGATAATTTTGTAAAAGTCAATAAATTTACCATACATGTTAGATTGTGATTAGATAATAGTGTAAAATTATTTTATACTATTAGTACATAGTCCTTTTTTCTCTTATCATTTTGGATTAAGAGTCCTTCACGATCGAATAGAACGGTTGACGGCAGAGAGCACACGTTGTACACCTTTGCTACAAAGGGGTTCTTGCGACATCATGCGCCAATGAGGGCCTACGTGCTCTAGTTTGCAATGGTGACCTTGGTTAGGACGAGAAGCACAAGGATGAAGAACCCACCATGTATGCGAGACCACAGTGACGTGTGACAATGATGAAGCGCAGTGAAGAGCACGTCCTTAACATGGAACAACACATAATGGAGCAGATCTGTGAAGAAGGAGGTGGCGAAGGAGTAGAAGAAACGATGAAGGAAGAGAAGAGGCAAAACGGAACATATGGGTTCTATTTAGATTTTTGGATTTTCCTAAGGACATTAAGGTCATTGTCTCATATTTAAAAAATATGTGAAAACAAAAAAAAAGATATCCATGCTAGACCGTATCTTTGGGTTGTCCACCAGAGAACCCACCATATTTTATGGGTAAAATTCTATTTTTATACAACACTTAGATCTAGATACAAGGACTTTTTAATTAATTTTGTCGAGTTGTGTGTCTATATAATAATTAATTGCATAACCATAAGATTCATTTTCCAAATTAGTATCTTGATAGTTGCATACATCAAGAGAAGTGAAGTGTTGCTGCAATGGCTGAAAGTCACGAAGAGGTGACCCTTTTGGGAGTTGTAGGAAGCCCATTTTTGCACAGGGTTCAGGTTGCTCTCAAGTTTAAGGGAGTTAAATACAAATATTTGGAAGACGATTTGAACAACAAGAGTGATTTGCTCCTCAAGTATAACCCAGTTTACAAAATGATTCCAGTACTTGTACAAAATGAGAAGCCTATTTCAGAGTCCCGTGTTATTGTTGAGTACATTGATGACACATGGAAACACAACCCCATCTTGCCTTCTGATTCCTACCAAAGAGCCTTGGCTCGTTTCTGGGCCAAGTTCATTGATGACAAGGTAACTATTAGATCTCTTCTCTTCATGCTTTCATTTTCATAAACTATATCGCTTATCAACAAAGTCATATTAATAATGGATCAAATTGCTTTAAGAGCTACCTTGAATTATTGTTATGATTTGTAATTTTTATGTAATGCTTTAGGATTACGGTAGAATTTTTAACTTGGGCAAGAAATATTTTGTGCTATGTACTTGTGACTAGTCCGATTCTAAATTTCTAACCGTAAGTAATATAGAAACTACGAACTTCCTATAAACAAATCTTATTTACTTTTACATGAGTCAATCATATTTCTGATTGATGAACAAGTGATTGGTTCAAGTAATGATAAACTGAAGTCCCTTGAGCAAGTAGTCACGGTTTGAATCTGTTAGATAAGAATTTAGCAAATCCAGAATAGCAAACACAGCAGAGGTATATTATTTAGAATCAAAATACACAATAATTCTTATAGCAATCAATTAATACAAAAAAATAAATATAACAATAAAAACAATTTAGAAAGAGTCTGGGTTGAAGCACACAATGTGCTATCCTTAGAGAGAAAATGCCCCACTGCACTGGTACTTGAAATTGTTGCGCTCCTCTCCCAAGATACGACAACCCGTTAGATCAATCTTGTGCAGAGAAGGATTCCCGAATCAAACACACCAATGCTCCAAAATATATTTTTAATAGTAATAGAAATTTTAAGGTAAAGAGAAGAGTTTTTTCACTTTTAAGGAAGGAAAACTAGACACATATTTTTTCTCCTTTGTGTGTTGTGTTTCTTGTATATGAGTGAGTCAGTAGATCAATAGCAGCAACAGTATATATAGAGAAAGATAAGGAGTACTGCCCACAGAAAGCTCAACGTGCAACAACTAACTATCACAACGTTAAAAAACAAAAACCAAAAACTGAAACAGTAACATACATAATTGTTCACAAATATATTGACCCAGTAAAAGGCTTCCTTAAAAATAGGAACTGAAAAAGGTAGTGGGCTGCAGCTAGTTTTATGAGAAAAACTAATTATGAAAAACATATTTTGTTATTTATTTATTTAAGAAAACAAAACTAATTAAAAATAATAATATATAGCTTAAAATTTTATATTATGAGGAAAATATTTTCCAACAGAATCTTGACTCTTATGTATTAATAAAAAATAAAAAATAAAATTTGGTTGGAATAGTGCATCCCACCATCAAGTGTTTTTAGATCTCCTTAAAGAGATTAGTCTCTATGAATGATTTGAGACATTCCTTGCAATTATATGTGTATCCAAGAAAAATCATAATTTTGTTTATCCCAATTATTTACTAACTTATAAGTAATTTAACTTGTGAAATCAGTGCGTGGTTCCAGCAGCGAAATCTGTTTTTGTGGTTGATGAGAAAGAGCGTGAGGAGGCTACTAAAGAATTATTTGAGGCTCTGAATTTTCTTGAGAATGAGCTGAAGGACAAGTTTTTTGGTGGAGAGGAGTTTGGTTATGTGGATATTGCTGTTGTATTCATTCCCATAATTCAAGATATAGCAGGGCTGCAATTGTTTACAAGTGAGAAATTTCCCAAGCTCTTCAAATGGAGCCAAGACTTTCGCAACCATCCAGTTGTCAAAGAAATTATGCCTGCTAAGGACCAATTTTTAGCCTATTTAAAGGCTCGGACTCAAAGCCTTGCTAAAACAAAGAATATAGTGAGGCTTAGAATTTCCATGGAGGTTTCAAGATTGTATTTCTCCATGCCAAAAAAATTCAAGGATGTTGTTGAAATTTTTGCTATTTCAATTCAATCAATAAAATAAACAAATGAGTTATGGTAATGAGTGATTCGAACTATTTAGTAAACAATATTTAATATATTTTGTTGAATATTTTAATTATTTACATAGTAAATATTAAATAATTTTTATATTTTTAATAAAATTAATATATATATATATATATATATATATATATATATATATATATATGTGTGTGTGTGTGTGTGTGTGTGTGTGTGTGTGTTTATAATCAATGTTTTCTCACTTCTATCTTGATCTTATTGATATTTTGGCTACTGCAATCAATAAAAGGAAAACATCCTTATTTTGAATGTTTATTTTTATTATTACTAAATTGGTTTATAGACCAATATATGTAATGGTGCTTTTATTGGAAAGATTCAATCTTTTTGAATTCATTTATATCATGCCTTTCTCGGTGCCTTTTATATGTTAATAAACAATAAACTAAGATCAATATTGTTAGTAAAGTGCTTTATTGAATTGTTTTATTGAGGAATTTTAGCAATATTTTTTCTAGCGACACATTAGCTACAGCCTAAGCTAACTACACCACCATTGAGAAAGTGCATTAGATAAATTTCGCTCTTGCTTGGTTCCCATATTATTGTTTTCTCTGACCATGCATTGAAATTCTTGTTGAAGAAGTCTGATACTGAACCGAGGCTAATTCGGTGGATGCTTCTCCTCCAAGAGTTTGACATAGAGATTAGAGACAAGAATGGTGTAGAGAACTTGGTGGTTGACATTAGAGCAGGAGAAAGAGGAAAACTAACCCTTTACCCATTAGAAATGATTTTCCTGATGAGCACCTTATGCGATTGCATCCTTCTACCCCTTGGTTTGCAGTTATAGTTAATTACCTTGTTGTTTCTGTTTTTCCTTCACAAGCATCTAAAAAATAGATAGTTAAACTTAGGAGTGATGTCAAGTACTATGTGTGAGATGCCCCATATATGTGTGAGATTTTTTATGTTTGTGGTATTGATTTTATGGGCCCCTTCCTTTTTATCTTTTGGTTATTCATACATCTTATTTGCTATTGATTATGTTTCTAAATGGGTGGAGGCGAGGGCCACCAAGACTAATGATGTTAAAGTTGTTGTTGATTTTGATAGGTCTAATATTTTTTGCAAGATCGGGGTGCTGAAAGCTATCATTAGTGTCCAAGGGAGTGATTTCTACAATATGACCATGGAGGCTCTGTTTCAAAAGTATGGGTTGTGCATAAAGTTGTCACAGCCTATCATTCCCGGACTAATGGACAAACTGAAGTTTTTAATAAAGAGATCAAGCAAATTTTGTAGAAGGTGGCACACCCAAATAGAACTGTAGTTGGTGAGTTCACCTTGAAATTCTTGCTTGTAGCCTCATTCTTTATCTCAATTGGGCCATAGGGAAATATATTAGTAACAACAAAAGGTTTGCCCCATTTAGAACGAAGCTTACCTGCTAAGAGCTTAAGGTGAGAGTTGAACAAAAACACTTTTTGGCCAACTGAGAACTTCTTTCGCAATATCATGTTATCTTGGAAATGCTTCACTTTCTCCTTATAGAGTTTGGAATTCTCATAAGCCTCTACCAAATCAATATTCAATAAGATCAGAATATAATTAATTTGTGTCTTCGAGAAGTATAACCTAGGTTATCCCTTATACTACAAATTTAAGGAGAAATCTAATATTTTTGGTAGTGGCGTGACACCGCTATCCGTTTCCAACAATTTCTTTACTTATTTTTCACATATAGATGTAGGTTCTTTTCTGTATCAAAAGGAAGTATTTTGGTTTTTAAATTACTAAAGTAGTATATTTTTTAATCATTTTGCCTACTTGGTATAAGTTAGACATCTTGAAGTTGACTTTGCTTTATATATATTTATACTTTTAAAGGGTTTAAAAACACTACAAAATTTTCTAAGGATAAAAAATTACTAGAAATTGCTTTAACAAAAGTCGACTTCCACATGTCGAACTTACACCATGTAAAGAAAAATATACTATTTTACTATTTTAAATTCAAAATACTCCATTTTAAGTTTTTAAAAAAAAAGTCTTAAATGCAATTTTGATCCTCCTATTTTGCACAATCTGTAATTTTGATCATCTATTTTAAAATAGAGACATTTAGTCCTCCAATGTTGTAAAATTCATAAGTTTGATCCTAACAGTTACATTTCGCAAAATGTACCATTTTGCAAACTTGATGGACCAAAATGAAATCATTTAAAAAAACTTAAAATACCAAAATGGAACCATTTAAAAAACATAAAGGACCAAAATGAAACTATTTAAAAAATCATCGTTTCAATTAACATTCTGCATCATCATCCTAATTAGCGTTAATAAACACGTCACACTTTTCTGTTAACATATTTAATGTTTATGTTTAAAATGACCAAAATGGAACCATTTGAAATTGAAAATATAAAAGACTAAAATGAGACTTTTAAAACTTAAAGGACCAAAGTAAAAAATACTAAAATATAAAGGACCAAAATAATAATTTAGCCCACATTTTTTAATGTCTCGCACAAGAAACTTAGAAAACCCAAAAAAAGTTGGGAGATAAATTATTGACTGACACAAAAAATTATTTGAGTATATATATATATAAAAGATGTGTAAATATAAAATTATATATATATACTAACATATATTTATATTGATTAAAAAAAATATTTATATAAAATTAAAAATTAATTAAAAAATATATTAAAAATTGTAAATCATAACCTTAACATCTGTGCAGAACACGAATTATTAATTAATAAAAACAATATAAGTCATCAACATCATAAATAATTAAGGATTATTATGTTTTATCATATTACATCTCACATTTATTATTATTTTTTCTCTCTATCTTCCTTTTCATTTTACTCATGCACTTGAAAAATAGGGTATACTTTCAACGTTTACCAATGATTAATTACCAAAATATGTGTAGGACATTACGGATAATTATACTTTTCAATAATTTTAGTTACTTAGAGCATCCACAATGACAATCCTACACATTGGTTCTTAAGCTACTTTTGGTGGATCTCATGTTGTCACATCACTTTTAAGAATTCTACCAACTTTTTATTCTAATGGTGAACTTACTAAGAACTTAAATCGGGTCTCACATGTTACCCTACATGTTTATAATTTTATATTTATATATTTTTGTTTTAAAATAATAATTGATTTGTAATTTAATTTTGAAATAATAAATATGCCAAAAAATATTTATTCTTGAAACATAATTTGTTTCTTCAAAAATTAATAAATTAAAAATAAAAGAAATACATTATATTAATTTTTTGGATTCGCAATAAATTTAAAATTAAGAAAAATTCATAACAATAAATATCTTAACTTTTATTTTCAAGTAGTTTCACTAGTATCCAATGTAGGAAAAAAACAACGTTGCTGCCTTACTCTTTTTTTATTATTATTTTTATTTGCTACCATTTTTTTGTCTAAATTTTAGCTGCAAGGAAGCAAATGGTAATAAGCCCAGTTTCTACAGTACACTCTTAAATAAAATTAATTTTTAATTCCTAACGAACCCGTTTTTGGTGACGAACAAATCCTTCATCGTGGCGAACCCATGTGTCCACTCCAATAGTCAAATGTTGCCTATGCGGGATCATTGTCTCACGAACTGTGCCACGATCCCTTGATAAAGTTGCTCTTATATGGCATTACTCTAGAGTATAAAGTCTAAATAAATTATTATTATTTAATTTAGTAATTATAATTTTTTTTTAGGTAGAATATTTTCTCACAATTCTGCTGACACTTTAAAACAATAGAATTATAAGGTAGTGTTCATTTGCAATGAAAGTTGGGGAGTGAAAGTGGAAGAGGGATGAAAAGAAGTAAAAGTAAAAATGATGGTGTATTTGGTTGGTGTAAAAGAAGGATGAAAGGTTTAAAACTTTTGTGAGACCTACCATTTTTACTTTCATTGCAAAATTGATGTGAAAGAGAAATGAAAGGAACAGTAAATGTGTGCACCATACTTCTCTCTCTTTATTTATTTATTTGATTTTTATCAATATCATAACTGATTATGGTAAATCATATTCGGATATCTTCTTCTTCCTCCCCTATAATTATGGCAGCATGAACGTGTGCAATGCAACATACTTTTTTTTTGGTTAGTATCATAAACGTCGATTATCCCCTTCCCCCTATAATAATAATAATAATAATAATAATAATAACAGTAAAAATAATAATAACAATAATAAAGTAACAATAATAAATATTAATAAAATATTTTTTTTAATATTTTTTTTTACCTATCAAATCACTTTAATTTAAATTTTTTATCTCTTTTTCACCCTCTTTCACTTCAAATAAATAATCCAACTTTTCACTCTTTTTTATTATACTTTTATCTCTTTTTCATCAATTTTCATTCTTTACATTTTTATTTTATTTCATCTATTTTCTTCCCATTGAACCGAACCCAGCGTAAATATTCTCCCATCCACGTATATAATTATAACGTGAGCCAGTGTTACTGTCCGTTTTGTACAGCTCAATTCTATTATTAGGATATTGCTGATGTAATCCCTTACATCACTTCTAAGCCATTGACGATGGAGTCTTCTAGACAGCGAAGGTTGTTTTTTTTTATTTTGGATTAATTAAATTTTTAGTCCATAAGTTTTTTTAAAATTTTATTTTTAATTTTTAAATTTTAATTTAATTAATCAACATCTTTAAATTTTTTAAAAATTTAATTTTTAGTCCTTAAATTTTAGTTTAACTAGTCAAGATCTTTAAATTTTTTAAATATTCAATTTTTAACTAAATTTTTAAAAAATTTAATGACTAAAAATTGAATTTTTAAAAAATTTAAGAATTTTGACTAGTTAAAATTTTGTTCGAAACTAAAAACTGAATTTTTTAAAATTTTAAATATCTTAACCAATCAAATTAAAATTTAAAGATTAAAACTCAAATTTTAAAAAAATTTAGAAAGTAACAACTTAGTTAATCCTTCTATTTTTATCGCTAGATTATTCTCATGCGCGATATCTATTTACATCTGTGTGCATTCATTTATGAGAAATTGTATTTTTAGCACACAAAAATTTAACACAAAAGAAATACAAAAAGATAAAAAAGATGTTTGGGATAAGATAATTAGTGTGTGGAAACTGGAAAGGACTAAAAAACAATATAACAGAAAGTGTTATAAAAGGTTCTAGAATATAATAATTCTTAATTTATTAACGCCTCTTTTCCAGTTTCTTTTATAGTCAACAACGCAAAGACTGAATATTATATTACACTAAGTTCATCTTTCTAGCTCTATAAAGCCAGAAGCGATAGGAATCTGAGACCAAAATAAATCTCTTGAATTTATTGTTCTAAGACTTTGGAATTGAGGTGCTGCAATGGCTTCAACTCAGGAAGATGTGACGCTTTTGGGAGTTATTGGAAGCCCATTTGCCTGCAGGGTGAAGATTGCCCTCAAGTTGAAGGGAGTTGAATACAAATATGTGGAAGAAAATTTGGCCAACAAGAGTGATCTGCTTCTGAAATACAACCCAGTTCACAAGAAGGTTCCAGTGTTTGTTCACAATGAGAAGCCCATAGCAGAGTCCCTTGTCATTGTTGAATACATTGATGAGACATGGAAACACAACCCCATCTTGCCTTCTGATCCTTACCAAAGAGCCTTGGCTCGTTTCTGGTCCAAATTCATTGATGACAAGGTAATTCAACTTTTCTTCTTTTCTTGCTTTGTACTGATTTGTCCCCAAAACATCACCTTTCATGACATCTAGATGTGAAACCTTGGGATAAGTTAGAGAACCATGAAAAAAGTTGAATAAATTTCATCCATTAGTTGTATCAACTTTGTCTAAAATCATACTAATGATTGGTCAAGTTCATTTAACAACTGCCTCCGGTTATTATGATGTGTAATCTTTATGGACTCGTTTAGGATTTTGGGGGGAAAAAATTAATTTAGGGGTGGGGTAGAAGGTATTATGTTTCATATACCAGAAATGATAGCCAATACATTCTTTATTATAGCCAATACATTCTTTATTATTGGCTGAAATTTATTTAAAATTATAAATTTTGATAGGTCACACTTCTTGTTTCTCACCTGATTTTGTAATTTAAGTATAGTATGTGTTAGAAAAAATATACCGGAGGGTGTATTGGTAGCTCGATTATGTTTGTCCAAATAATTTTATAGAATAATCACTAATGAATAGTATGATTTATGAAATCAGATTGTGGGTGCTGCATGGAAATCTGTTTTCACAGTTGATGAGAAAGAGCGTGAGAAGAATGTTGGGGAAGCATTGGAGGCTCTGCAGTTTCTAGAGAATGAGATCAAGGACAAGAAGTTCTTTGGAGGAGAGGAGATTGGGTTGGTAGATATTGCTGCTGTCTACATAGCATTTTGGGTCCCTTTGATTCAAGAAATAGCAGGGTTGGAGTTATTAAGCAATGAGAAATTTCCTAAGCTCTACAAGTGGAGCCAAGAATTGGTGAACCATCCAGTTGTCAAGGAAAGTCTTCCCCCTAGAGACCCAGTTTTTGCCTTTTTCAAAGGACGCTATGAAAGCCTTTCTGCTTCAAAATAGATTGATATATAGTGAGACTCATAATTGCTAAGAAAAATTGTGTGTGGAACTACTTGTTTGTGACTGAGTTATTGCTGTTAGGATTTCGTTTCAAAATGATGCTTGTAAGTTGTAAGTTGTAATCTAGGATTTCTCCATGTCAAAGAAATCCAAGGTTGTTCCTGACATTTTGCTATTTCAATTAATAAATTATATAGCATCTTTCTATTACTCAAAGTTCTTACTCCTGATGATTTAGAAACTTGTAGCAAGCTGGTATTTTGCAATGATTGGAATTTTGTTGCCAGATTATGAAGAACAATGTAGTATATTGCACCTGTAACTCTTGCCATGGAACTGATGTTTTAGGTTAATATTCGCATATTGAAAATCATTACCATGCATTAAGCATAAGACAATTGTATCGCCAGAGATACAACTTTAAAAACGCTTTATGATGGCTTTCACAGGTAAGTTCATTTTCTTGTTTGATGTGCAAACCGTAGTCTCTTTATCTTTTTTTTTTTTTTTTTGCTAAATTGTAATTTGGGTCTTCCTAATTTTCTAAATTCATGATTTTGGTCTTCTTAATTTTTAATTATAACATTTAGTCCCCTAATTTTATAAATTGACGATTTTGGTCTTCCTGTTATGTTATTAACTAATAATTGATTAGTAGAATTATTAAGTTAATTATAAATTAATTAAAAATTATTAATTATTAAAAAAAAATTATAATTAGAGTTTATGTTGAGGAAGAGGGGTTGGGAAGAATAGATTAGGGTTAATAATCTTTTATTAAAAAATAATTAATAATTTTTAATTAATTTTTAATTAAATTAATAATTCTACTAATCACAATTATTAGTTAATAATCTAATAGGGGACCAAAATCGTCAATTTGTAAAACTAAGGAGACTAAATGTTATAATTAAAAATTAGAAGGACCAAAATCATGAATTTGAAAAATTAGGGAGACCAAAATTATAATTTAGCTTCTTTTTTTTTTTTTCGAAAGGCGTAGTCTCTTTATCCTTGATACTATGATTCAAGCATGTGAAACTCTGGATATTGATTTCCTTTTCTTCTTTTAATGTAATCCTCCTATTACCTGGATGAGAAAATCAGAAAATGGTTGAATTGTAAATGTTCCTAACTAAAGTTGTCTAATCATTTGTTATCCCTATCCCTGTATGGTTTCGTTAGAGGAAAAGGAAGACATTTTTCTAAATTTTCATATTTGGTTCAGAATTTTGAAGGAAGAATGTTAAAATTTCTTCTTACTCCGTTTTTATTTTTTTCAAATTGGTAGATTTATTTAGAAGAGAGAAGTTTTTTTTTACACTAATTAGATTTAATTATTCTTAACTTAATAACTTTATTTATCTATTTTAAGTTTATAATTAAATTTGTTTATTTATTTTTTGCTCTTCTCTTTTTTTTTATCAATGGATTCAAGTCTTCAATCTAGGTTTAAATTTTCAGTACATAATAATTTTGGGCATGAATCATTTATGATACAAAGATTTGTCAACCGGAGCGTTTATGGTCTAATGTGATTTAATTGAAGCCGAACTTTAAACTTATCTAAAACATTATATAAAAGTTGTAGAAGGGAGAGACATGTCTAATATTGTTGGATAAAACACTAATGGTAAATTGATACTATCAGTCTTTTGGCAGAGACTCATTTAAAAAATTATTACACGAACTTAAACCAAGGACGATCCAACAATAAATAAGGCCTAAAACAAACTTCAAAAGAAATTTTATTACTTTAAATAAGAGTTATATATCAGACTTTTTTTTGTCAACATATATGGCCTTTTTGTCAACACATGAGGCTTTTCTTGCTTTATAAATACTAATAGCAAATAATTTTCTTATTGGTGGGCCTAAAGCTTAAGCTTTAGTTCCTTTACCTTAAGGCCGGCCCTGGTTTAAACTACAGTAGTTTTAATCGATCACAATTACTCAATTAATTCCTGAGCGTTGTAGGATCTCCTTAAAAAGGATTTGTCTAGCAAGAGAAATTTTAATAACATCAAATGGAACGAACCCACGTACAGAAAAGAAAGAATTAAATTCCTATCCTTTTAGCATTTATGTCATCCCATGTCCACACATACACCAATTTTTAAACCAGTGTAACATTGCCTTAAGGCCTAAAGAAAAACAGCTTTAAATTGATTCAGCTACTCAATCATTCATGAACTATGGATTAATTCATATAGTAATACTTAAGTGCATAGCTTGTATCAGAGGCAAGTTGAAGAGGATGTGACGTTTAAATTATTATGGTCATCTAAAGTGTCATCAAAGGTTTAATCTTTTGTTTTGGAAGATGTTTTATGACCGGATTCCTACTAGGCAGAACCTAATTCGTAGAAACATAATACCTCCTAGTAGTAATGTTTGTCAAGGATGTTATAACTTATAAGGGAGAGGAAACTTTGAGCCACTTATTATTTGAATGTGAGTTCTTTTCTTTGGTGTGGGGGGGACAAAGGGGCTCTGCACAATGATGTCAAAATAATTTTTTTGCAGTTTAGGGGGCTGGTTGTTGGGGATTCAAAAAATATCAGAGTTTGGCAACTAGTCTGGTTCATTATTGTATAGGCAATATGGAAAAATAGAAAGGCTCTTGTTTTTTCAGCATGTAGGAAAGAGTCACATGAAGTTATGGAGGAAGTGAAACTGTTGTCTTGGTAATGGATAAAAGCTAATTGTGATTTCCAGTATCCTTTACAATGTTGGTTTGATTTCCCAGGGGATTGTTTCATATCGAGTTAAATAGGTTGGAATGTGAAGTGATTGGATCCGATACAATGGCAAGATGATCTGGCGGTTTTTTTTTTTTTTTATACCATGATATTGGTACGAAGTATTCACTGGCTTTGCCGATAACTAATCTCCGTCGGGGATCCTGACTGCTACTTAGTGGGATCTCCTCTTCCAACCATATTTTTTCCATCCACAAGACTTAAACTCGAGACCTTGCTTAAGGGGATCGAGTCAAATACCATTCAGACCAACGATATGTTGATGGTTTGGCAGGTTTAAGGCTGTGGGGGAATGGACACAATCTCTTATGAGAGGTAGTGGCAAAGGAGAGAAAGATACTTAATTACTACACAAATTTGTCAATGCAGAGGACGATACAAATAGATCAAATAGTTGGTGGGCAGTGGGCAAGTAGTTTGAAATATGTTACTGACACATGAACACTTATTTACTTTAAACACCTCTTCAAGACTTTTTATTTCTCTCTATCTCTCTTCCAACTATATTGTATCGTTAATGTACCAGGGGTATCACTTGTTGGGTGTTAAACACTCAGGCTTTGGGGGAACAAGTTGATGGGATACAAGGCACATACGCTAGTTATTTTGTGGGCTGGTGCTTTTAATTATTTAGCAATATTAATGTACGGCATTACGGATAATTATACTTTTAATATTTATAGTTACTTAGATGGCATTACTCTAAAGTCTAAAAAAATATATATAATTTAATTTGGTAATTATAATTGTTCTTTTAATAGGTAGAATATTTTATCACAATTCTGCCGCACGTGAAAACAATAGATGGAGAAAGATTGTAAATTTGTACAAGTAACGTTCCCACGTATTAGGGATGGTAAAGTGTACCCGGACCCTACGGGTATCCGTAAAAATATCCGCAAGTGGGTCGGGTAAATACCCGTTTATTGGGGCTGGGGTCGGGGTCGGGTATTTACCCACAATTTTTTGCGGGTGCGGGTACGGGTACGGGTACTATAGTACCCACCCCGTCCCGTCCCGCACCTACCATATATATATATATATATATAATTAAAATAACTTAAATAAATAATTATGTTATATATATACTTTTCTGTAAAAAAAAATTATATTTTCCATAAACTAACACTAATAGTAAAAGATTTATGTTATAACTTACAATAATTTTATATTTTTAATATTATGTGTGGATGCTTTTAATGTTAAGTTTGAATTATTTAAGCATGAATTTTCAATTTATTTGTAATAATTTTTTTAATTAATATTTTTATAGCTTAAATGCAATTTTAGTTCATCTATTTTGCATAATCCGCAATTTTGGTCTCCCTATTTTAAAATAGAGACGTTTAGTCTCCCAATTTTGTAAAATATGTAATTTTGGTCATTCCATCAAATTGAAAGCGTTGACTGTTAAGAGATTAACATTAACCTTAACCTTAACGTGGTCCAAATATAGTGACGTGACATGAGATTATTTATTTAGTTTTTAATTATTTTAAACATTGAGTAGAATAATTGATGAAAAATATATTTTAAAAAAAAGTAATATCATTTATTTGATTACGATGTGTCATGTACTTCAACAATGTAGAACTAGTTTAAAATAAATGATTAAGACATGTGATTTCTATTTTAGGACTCACGACTACCACAACCATTAAAATCAACGTAATATGTGCTTTAGTGACGTAGATAAACAAATAATTATTTCTTAGTATTTAAAATAATTAAAAAATAAATAAATAATCTCGTGTCACATCACTATATTTAGGTCACGTCAAGATCAACGTTAATATCTTAACTGTCAATGTTTTCAATTTGATGAAAGAACCAAAATTACGGATTTTACAAAATTGGGGGACTAAATATCTCTATAGAGGGACCAAGATTGCTGATTGTGCAGAATAGGAGGACTAAATGTCTCTATTTTAAAATAAGATGACTAAAATTGCGGATTGTGCAAAATAGGGGACCAAAATTACATTTAAGTCTATTTTTTATTGATTTATTAACTTCATACATAAGTAAAGTGCGGGTAGCGGGTGCGGGTATGGGTATATAGGTACCCAGCGGATACGGGAATGGGGATTAAAGTTGCTACCCGCGCGGGTATGGGGCCGGATACGGGTATTTTTTTTAAACGCGGGTATGGAGACGGGTACTATAGGACCCTACCCAGACCCTACCCATTGTCATCCCTAACACGTATATAATATAACGTGAACCAGTACTGTTACTGTATATTATTTTCATTTTGTACGGCTCAATTATATTACTACGATATTGCTGATGTAATCCCTTACATCACTTCTAACTTCTAAGTCATTAATTAACGATTACGGAGTCTTCTCGACAGCGAATGTTGTTTTTTCTATTTGTTTCTGGAATGTTCTCATGCGCGATATCTATATATTTACATGATCTGTATGCATTAATTTATGAGAAAACACAAAAGAAATGACAAGATAAAAAAAGAAGTTTTTAATAAGGTTGTTGGTGTGTGGAAAAGACTAAAAAATAGTAATATCACAAGTGTTATAAAAAGTTGTAGAATAAAATAATTCTTCATTTATTAACGCCTCTTTTCCACTTTCAACAACGCGTAGACTGAATATTATATTATACTAAATTAATCTTTCTAGATCTATAAATCCAGAAGCCTTAGCAATTTGAGACCAAAACAAGTCTTTCGAATTGATTGTCCTAAGTCTTTGGGAATTTAAGTACTGCAATGGCTTCAAGTCAGGAAGATGTGACGCTTTTGGGAGTTATTGGAAGCCCATTTGTGTGCAGGGTGAAGATTGCCCTCAAGTTGAAGGGAGTTGAATACAAATATGTGGAAGAAAATTTGGGCAACAAGAGTGATTTGCTTCTGAAATACAACCCAGTTCACAAGAAGGTTCCAGTGTTTGTTCACAATGACAAGCCCATAGCAGAGTCCCTTGTCATTGTTGAGTATATTGATGAAACATGGAAACACAATCCCATCTTGCCTTCTGATCCTTACCGAAGAGCCTTGGCTCGTTTCTGGTCCAAGTTCATAGATGACAAGGTTAGTCAACTTTTGAAAAATCTTCTTAATTTTTTTTATTTGTGCTGATTTGTCCCCAAAACATCACCTTTCATATCTATATGTGAAATCTTGAAATAAGTCAGAGAAACATGAAAAAAAAAATTGAATAAATTCCATTCATTAATTGTATCAACTTTGTCTAAAATCATATTAATGATTGATCAAGTTCTGCCTCCGATTATTATGATCTGTAATCTTTATGTATAGGATTTTGGGAAATTTTTTAATGGGTGGGGTATTACTATTATGTGTCATATTTGATTGTACTAAAAATATTAGCAACACGGTCTGTAACACGTTATTTTCAACACATTATCTATTATTAGCTAAAATTTATTAAAAGTTACAAATTTTGGAAAATCAAACTTTTGAATCTCTCCTAATTTTGTAGTTTTCAATCAATTTTATTCCACAGTGTAGTTGTTAGAAAGAATGTAGAGATGGTTTTGCTAGCACTGCTCTTCATTCTATATGTCTATATGTAACTCA
The DNA here is from genome assembly GCA_026413185.1 of Pueraria montana var. lobata. NCBI lineage: Eukaryota > Viridiplantae > Streptophyta > Magnoliopsida > Fabales > Fabaceae > Pueraria > Pueraria montana. The sequence goes on along the minus strand of CM048650.1, from coordinate 61,987,083 downwards.
ATTATGTTTGTCCTAATTATTTTATAAATTAAGCACTAATAAATACTGTGATTTATGAAATCAGATTGTGGGTGCTGCATGGAAAGCTGTTTTCACAGCTGATGAGAAAGAGCGTGAGAAGAATGTTGAGGAAACATTTGAGGCTCTGCAGTTTCTTGAGAATGAGATCAAGGACAAGAAGTTCTTTGGAGGAGAGGAGGTTGGGCTGGTAGATATTGCAGGTATCTACATAGCATTTTGGATCCCTTTGATTCAAGAAATAGCAGGGTTGGAGTTATTAAGCAGTGAGAAATTTCCTAAGCTCTACAAGTGGAGCCAAGAATTTGTGAACCATCCAGTAGTCAAAGAATGTCTGCCCCCTAGAGACCCAATTTTTGCATTTTTCAAAGGATTCTATGAAAGCCTTACTGCTTCAAAATAGATTTCTTGTATGTGAGACTCAGAATTTCTAAGGAAAATTGTGTGTGTGGTGTGGACTACTTGTTTGTCATTGAGTTATTGCTGTTAGGATTTCGTTTCAAAATAATGCTTCTAAGTTGTAATCTAGGATTTCTCCATGTCAAAGAAATCCAAGGTTGTTCTTGACGTTTGCTATTTCAATGAATAAATTATACAGCATCTTTCTATTTCTCAAAGTTCCTACTCCTGATGATTTAAAAACTTGAAGCAAACTGATATTTTATTTCTTTGCCAGATTATGAAGAACCATGTAGTATGAAAATTGCAGCTGTAACTCTTGCCATGGAACTGGTTTGGCTTTGCTTTAGGTCAATATATTTGCATATTAAAAATCAGATTAGGAAAGTGGTTACATATATCTTCTTTACCGTGCCTTAAACATAAGACAATTGTCATCGCCAAACCAGAGATACAACTTTAAAAACCCTTTATGATGGCTTTCACAGGGAACCTCCTTCAGCAACCTCTCGATGACAGCTTTGTAACTATCATGTAACGTGTTCTGTGCTCCGACGTAGATAAGTGAACCAATGTATACAATTTCCATTTGGCACGGCTCAATTCTATTATTACTATAGTCTATATTGCTTATGCAATTCCTTACATCACTTGTAAGCCATTGACTCAGCGAAGTTTTCTGTAATTTCTTTTATCCATACAGAATTATAGTCAAGAACGCATAGATTAAATAATAAATATTATATTAAGTTGATTCTCAAAAAAAAAAAATATTATATTAAGTTAATCTTCTTAGCTCTATAAAGCCTGAAGCCTTGTGACTCTATACCAAAATAAGACTTTGGAATTGATTGTTCTAAGTCATTGGAATTGAAGTGCTGCAATGGCTGCAAGTCAAGAAGAGGTGATACTTTTGGGAGTTACGGGAAGCGCATTCGTTAGCAGGGTTCAGATTGCTCTCAAGTTGGAGGGAGTTGAATACAAATATGTGGAAGAAAATCTGTTCAACAAGAGTGATCTGCTCCTCAAATATAACCCAGTTCACAAGAAGGTTCCAGTGTTTGTTCACAATGAGAAGCCCATAGCAGAGTCCCTTGTCATTGTTGAGTACATCGATGAGACATGGAAACACAACCCCATCTTGCCTTCTGATCCTTACCAAAGAGCCTTGGCTCGTTTCTGGTCCAAATTTATAGATGACAAGGTATTCTAATTCCTTTGTGTACGAATTGTCCTCATAACATCACCTTGCATGACATATAAGTATATGTTTAGATTAAAGTTTGCAAACTTAAGTTTGCAAACTGAGTTTGTGAAAGTATCCAAGTCTTGTTTCTCAAAAATTAAGTTTGCAGGCAAAATTTTGCTCTCAAATATACTTTTGAGGATAACCAAACATGACCTCAAATTGATTTTACTCTCAAAAATCCAAACATATATATCCTAAATGTGAAATCTTCAAATATATGTATGTTAGAGAACTCAATAGTCAATTAACTCTCAGAACCATGAAAAATTTTGAATAGTTTTCATTCATTAATTGTATCAACTTTGTCTAAAATCATATTAGTGATTCACTTAAGAACTACTCCTCAAGTTATTATGATTTGAAGAATTCTGTACCATATTTGTTTCCACATAACTCAATCTAAATTCTGCTTGTCCTAATAATTTTATAAAATAATCACTAATAAATATTCTGATTTATGAAATCAGGTTGTGTTTCCTGCATGGAATTCTGTTTTTACTGTTGATGAGAAAGAGCGTGAGAAGAATGTCGAAGAAACATTTGAGGCTCTGCAGTTTCTTGAGAATGAACTTGAGGACAAGAAGTTCTTTGGAGGAGAGGAGTTTGGATTTGTAGATATTGCTGCTGTCTACATAGCATTTTGGATTCCTTTGTTTCAAGAATTAGGGGGATTGGAGTTATTAAGCAGTGAGAAATTTCCTAAGCTCTACAAGTGGAGCCAAGAACTTGTGAATCATCCAGTTGTCAAAGAAAGTCTGCCCCCTAGAGACCCAGTTTTTGCCTTTTTCAAGGGACGCTATGAAAGCCTTTTTTCTGCTTCTAAATAGATTTGATTTGATGATGTGGTGTGAGACTTAGAAGTTATAAGGAATTGTGTGTGTGTTTGTCATTGGGTTTTTGCTGTTAAAATGATGATTGTAAGTTGTAATATAGGATTTCTCCATGTCAAAGAAATCCAAGGTTGTTATTGACTTTTCAATAAATAAATAAATTATATAGCACCTTTCTATTTCTTAAAGTTCTTACTCTTGATGATTTAGAAACTTAAAGCAAGCTGGTGTTTTGCAATGATTGAAATTTCTTTGCCAGGTTATGAAGGACAGTGCGTATAATAATATGCAAATTGCAGCTGTAACTCTTGCCATTGAACTGGTTAATTTGGCTTTAGGTCAATATTTGCATCTTAAAATCAGATTACCAAAGCAGTTACACATATGTTCTTTACCATGCACTAAACATAAGGCAATTGTCATCACCAGGCCAGAGCTACGACTTTTTAACCCTTTATGTCAAGCTTAAGGACTTTGGAACATAAGAATCTTAAGGGGGCAAAATGCATTATTAGTTGTTTTCACAGGGAAGTAAAGTTCATTTTCTTGTTTGATTTGCAATCCTTATTCTGTTAATTCTCGGTGCTATGATTCAATCCTTATTCATAAATTCAATGAATTAGTTAACTAATCGAAATTCTTCATCAGTCCTATATATAGACAATGAACCCTGCACTCACTTGCGGAGTCTATTAATAAGAAGAAAATTTTTTAATGATATAAAAATAATTTCGTGAAATGACTCACTAATGAAAAATGTACCAAATTTATTACATTTTATCAGTTATTCGTTTACTTATCAACTTCATAAAATTACTATAACAATTTGATTTTCCTTCTCACATTTATCAATATCAATACTCTTAATTATTCTGTTTAGTGTTTAGCAAGTAACTTGTGCTGTAACAGTAGTCAATAGTCAAATAAGACATCAACACCTGCTATAGTCAACTAAACTCCCAAAGGCCTACGGGTGGGTATACGGGCCAGCCCGGCCCGTTTAAGGCCCGGCCAGCAAAGCCCGCATTTTGACGGGCCGGACCAAACCTGGTCCGCGAAATAAATGGTCTTTATTTTCGGGTCTGTGTCCGTCCCGCAAAGTCCGAGGTTAAACGGGCCGACCCGCAGACTCAATAAAAATGGTAAAAAAAAATTTTAAAAAAAGAAAAATTTAAAAACCTTAAATTTGTTACTACTCATTGTCATTTGTACACAATGTTACTGATGGTGAATTGGTGATTGAGAAATATAAGCAAATTCCTAAGTTTAAATTACAATTTCATCACCAAGTTTTTTATTATTCCTAAGCAAAACACAATTTTACTTACTTACTAGTAGTGTATGAAATTCTAAAGCAAAACTAAGAGACTCTTCTCTTGTGCCTTTATGCAAAATGCAAAAATTTTCTTATTAAAGGACTTTGTGGGCCCCGCGGGCTAAGCCCGTTAAATCCGCGGACTTCGCAGGCCGGGTTCAAAATCCGGAATTATTATACAATGAAAAAAAATTTAGGCCCGTTAACCGCAAAGTCCGCAGACTTAACGGGCCGGTCCACGGGCCTAAGCCCATATACCCACCCCTACAAATGCCAAAGCACAAAGTCCATTGTCTCCCTGTGTCTCCGAGGACAAAAGAAAATCATAAATTCAGGTACCTATTACTAGAACTCAAATTAATTTACAGTAGAATAAAAAAAATTTAATTTACGGTGTGTAGTAGTCATATTTCATTACTGCTCCCATTCCTTGGATAAGTAAAGGGTGAATACATATTACAGCACCTCATATATAAACTATAGTCTTGATTCACAACTTCTAAGCAACAATACATATAAAATTTCATTATGTCTTTATAAAAATAAAATATAAAAAAAAAATCATTATGTAGTATAGCCAAAGTACACTGAATGAAAAAGACTATCAGAGATGTGAATGTTCTCCCAAATTGATCATCTACTTAGTGCTAGTCCTTGACAATGGTCACTGGGCATGGAGCATGAGTCATCACGAAGTTGCTAACACTTCCCAATATCATCCTATGTTTTCAACACAAACACCCATGTCCATGATACTCAAATCATAATAAACGAAAGACGGATAGATTCCAACAAGTAATGACATATTAAAAGGATGTTTACTGAGAGCAATTTAATTTTTACAGAAAATAAACTAATTTGACGATTAAGCACAGTTACAACACAGACAAAAATGTTGAAGAGATCCATATCATGATTAACAAAGACTAGTTTAATCCTTTTTTTTATATGGTAAAAACTAAAAATTAAGGGGGAAACTACTGCTCTTTTTAAGGGAAAGTAATTTCAAGTAGAAAAATATTAGAAATTCACTATTGTCACTATAGTTTTTATTGTTAGCTCAAATTTGATAAAAATCATTAAATTGTGCGAGTTTCTTTCTTATTTAATGAATCTCATTCATTGATTTTATAAATTTTAATAAACTTTGATCCACAAATATGTGAAGAAAACATGTTAGTGTAAAGAGAAAACAATAAATTTTAATAAACTTGTCTTTCATGTTATATATTTCCCAAACATAAATCAAACTAGTTTAAAAAAAAAAAAAGTAACATGTGCAAAACTGCAAGAGAAAAGTAAAAGCAGGAGATCAGAAGAAACAATCACCTTTGAATTGTGCCTAGACCTCTGCTTCCCAAGACCAAAGAGTCCAGCTTCAGTTCTTCAATGGAGTCCAGAAGTTTCTCTCTTACATCACCCCAGTACAATTTTACCACAACGTTTACCTAAAAAACCAAAACCTCAACAATAATCACAAAAGAAGAACATGGGCAAAACTAAGAATCTATTTCTAAAGTAACAACTCACTCACTGTGCACTATATGAAAACAGAGAGAAACAGAGAAAACAAAAGAAAGTAAGAAACCTCTTTTTGTCTAGCGGCAGTGTCAAGCAAATCAAGGACCTCAGCATCACTTTGCACGCCATAGTTCTTCATAATCTCTGCCTCTCTGAACTCTGTCAAAGGAATCAGAGCTACAAAGAGAACCAAAATCAAATCTAACCACATAAAAGCAAAACAGAGGAAAACAGGGGAAAACAGAGGATGAGATAAATTTACAAGAACCCAAATGAAAAGCACAGAAAAAGAAAAGCACTCACGAGAACCAGATTTGGCCCACAACTGGTTACGATCATCCGAAGAATCGGGGTTGACATAGATGATGTAAAAGGTGTGGCCTTTATCAGCCAAGTTTTCAATTGCCCATTTGAGAGCAATCTTGCTGCTCTTGGAGAAGTCCAATGCAACACCAACGTTTCTATCCTTTACCATGGTTTCTAGTTCTTCTTTTTTGTTGTGAGTTTGAAGAGTCGAATCTGAAGAATGAAGAATTTGATGCTAAAAACAAAACACTCAAAACAGAATAATGGTTATGGGTCCCTGCAGGATGTGCTGTTATCGCACCCTGTAAAGATATTAAACTGAATTTTAAGAGAGAAATTTGTCATTGAATAAATTAAATCACGGTCAAATTTATGCAATTTTTTAACAGTGTAGACGATCTTGATCAGTGTTTTTTGTCAAAGGAACAGTTTAAAGATGATGCGTGTGTGTGTGTGTGTTAGATAATGATACGTAGTAGGAAAAATAATTTTATGTAAGTTAAGAAATTTGACCTGTTATATTTATATCGGAAGATAATTTTATTTCAATACTTTTCTTATCAAACTTCTTGTTGCTCACTTTCTCCTACACAGCATCAGCAGACATAGAAATATATATAATAATTTCTATGTATCATTACTATAAAAAAAATTATATTATCAATTAATTAAATATTATCATTAATATTACTTTTAAGTTAATTATTTTATTCTTTCAAAATAAAGTTAATTATTATAAAATTAATAAATTTATTATATATAACAGTTTGTAATTAAATAATCGTGTATATTTTTTTTACATTATCATTACATAAACTATTTTACTTTATATATTATTATATCATATTCTAACATTATCTAATCTAACTCAAAAGTAAAATAGGATAACAAATATATCACCTAAAACATTAAATATTATAAGAGTTTATCGTAATATTATCATATCCTATTTTTATTAATTTTTATATCTTATTCTAACTCTTAAATGCGCCCTAATAATATAAAAGATTTTAAAAATAATCATAGGTTGGTTGAACCGCTCTATTCCGAAGTCAAATTAAATACACCGGAAGATATTTTCTATTAGAAAACAACGTTCGCAGCTTCGTGCCCCTTTCCATAAGACCTGTCCTTTCAGTTCCTCTAAAGGTCGTGCTATGATATGATAAAATGACTTTATATCAAAATTATATAAAATTAAATATATAAATGGTAATAAATTATTTGATCTTATTTAATGATCAAAATTATAAAACAAATAGATAACTGATTTTTAAAATTATTATATAATCACTTATTAACTTTTAATTCTGACTATTTATATAGTTGTGACATAATTTTGTAATTTTTGTATTTTTAAAATGAGAATTATTCTCAGTATGTGTGTTCGCGCGTGTAATCATTGTCATCTTGGGCCTTACACAGAGTAAATGGCCTCTCTTTTGTGTATGGATTCATTAACCTAGGTAGACCTGTGTGTATGTTATGGGCTCTATTTCAGCTTAGATTTTGGGCTTTGCTATTCTCACCCCCCAATTTGCTACTCTCACCACCCACGTGGGTGGATTTTTGTTGATTTCCCAAAATATCCTTGTACAACGGAATCACTATTCCGTTGTATATTGTACAACGGAATCGTGATTTCATTGTAAAAGAAGTGGAAAACAAGTGTACAACGGAATCACAATTCCGTTGTACAAATTTGTTTCACCCCCTTGCAAAATGAAATCGCGATTCCATTGTACACTTATCAACTGAATCACGATTCCATTGTACAGTGTACAGCGGAATCATGATTCCGTTGTACAAGGATACAACGTTGTACAACCAAATCAGGATTTTGTTGCACAATTTTTTTAATCTATTCTAGGTTTTTTTTTTAATTTTTTATATTGAGTAATGTTTTTTGAAATGTATAAATTTAGGTTTTAAAGACTTGGCCAAAATAAATATACTAATTTAATGCACATTGGTTGATGTATCTTATAGGATTCATATAGATAGTTGGTTTTAAATAGTTGGCAAAAACAATACTTGACAAAAATCCTATATTTTATTAGTGTTATGATGTTGCACATTGTTGTTGTTGTTATTGTTGTTTGTTCTATAATTTTAATAGAGAAATTGTTTGTTCTTTCATTATATTAGTAGGCGCGCGCGTGTTGTTTATGAGTTTACAAAAAAAATGTAATAAACTAAAAAATTAACATCATTTATATAATAAAATGTATATACAAAATAAAAGTTTAAACTGCAGGACCACCAGGAAATGGCGGTCCAATGATCCGATCAGCAAACGGGATCACCGCGACTGCTGGCTGTGGCACGTCTGCCTCAGGCTGTGGCGGCACGTCTGCCTCTGGCTATGGCTCGTCGCGTTGTACTGCTCCAACAGCACGAGTATCCTCTGCCCAACGACGGCGAGCAGATGCTGTCACACAGCGCTGGTCTACCCTGGATGGTTGGGCAGGCTAACCAGCATCTACAACAGTATCTTCCTCCAAAGTGGAGGGATCCTCTCGTCGATCGTACGAAACATATGTCGTACGAGCCATAGTAAATCTGCAAAAAAATATAGTAAATTCCTTACAACTCAATAAACAATAAATAAAATCAAATACTATATAACTAAATAAACAAACTTACAATGTAAATATAACACATTTAAAAATATAAATATAAATTTATAATTTTAAAAAAAATTCATTCAAAAAAATTTATTCAATTAAATAAATGTTTTAATATAAAAATTAAATATTAAAATAATACTGTAAATATATAATACAAATTTAATTAAATATTTTTGTTTTAAAAAAAATTACTTTACAAAATCAAAATTCAAAATTTAAAAATTCAAAATTTAAAAAAAAAATTCAAACAATACAACGGAATTGCGATTCCGTTGTGTTGCTTGAAAATTAATACAACGGAATCGCGATTTCGTTGTACTGCGATAAATTCAAAAAAAATAAGCAACCACCAACATGTTGCGAGGGAGAGACGGAGAAAAATGGGGACAATGAGATGGAGAGTTGGAGGACAATGAGAGGAAGAGAATGGGGTGACTGAGGGAGAGCGATGAGGGAGAGGCAATGAGACGGAGAGAGTGGGGAAGGGGGTGAGAAAAAGGTGGGTATGGGGGCGGGGGGAAAAGGGTGAGGTGGGGTGGGAGGAGGACTGAGAGGTAAGGGGGTCTTTTCCTGTATGTAGGGGGTGGGAATAGCAATTCAGGGGCTGAGAATAGCAAGGCCTAGATTTCTCTTAATCATTCTCATCTTGGGCCTTACCCAGAGTAAATGGGCTCGCTTTGGGGAAAGGATCCATTAACCTATGAAGACCTAATAAAAGTTGAATAGCCTCTCGAGACCAAACTCGTGAGTTTTTTTATTTTATATATAAGCAAAAGAAATTGAGAAAAAATGACTATGTTTTACACTGTTATTTAATAACAATCCACCATATATGGTAAGTTTGTTGACTTTTATAATAACTACCTTAAAAGTCATATAAACGATGATTTGTGATTGAATAACAGTATAAAATTGTTTTACACTGTCAATACATAATCATTAAACTCAAAGAAATTTATTAATCAAACTCGTGAGTCTTGTTGAATTTCTTTTGTGCAGCATTGCTAGAGTGCGTTAGGATGTGAGCCACTTTCACACGTGGAAAGGTACGTGCTAAAACAAGTGTGTAGTACTGAGTCAAAGAACACATATTCAGTTTAGAAGATTTTGTATCTTTAACCGATATACCTATTATAATGTGGTATCACTTTGCATCTACAATCGGTCATAATCTTAAAAGAGAAATAACCCATTTATCAAAGTAGATGCAAAGCCCATTCCCTTCGTTTTTTGAGGTTAGTAACGTTTGGTTGAACATCAATGCATTATCCCCAAACTGGAATGCACAATTTAGGGTGGTTAACATTAGGTGGTGGAATTGATTCTTCCATTATAAAAACGGTGCATGGAATTTATCAGATATAGTGTAGAGATAGAGAGAGAGAAGGATATCGAGGCTTGTGAAATAGCATATCAATTAATGGTATTCAACAATTTTTTAAACATAAAAGAAAATAATTAAGGGGGCCCAATTATAATAAGAATTTTTTTTTTTTTTTAGTCAAATAATAAGGATGTTCTGCACCGAAAAATGAAAGATATAATCTCTATCACGAGGCAAAAATCTAAGTGACGTCTTTAAATATCCTTTCTAAGATATTGACTTTTGCCCTTACAAAAGGTTGGGCCTAACCCAATCAAATTCCAGCACAATTGAACATGAGACCTATTGAGACTAGATACTTAGTATGGAAGCAAATGTTTTTTACGTTCTATATACGGATACACTTTGGATTATTACCATTCAGTTTATAAGAACTTTTCAATTGATCCACATATATGTTTTTTTATTTATTTTTCTAAAAAAGCTTTGATAAGTTTATAGAATTTTATTTAGAAGTTAAATGAGTGTTTTTGATGAAGTGTTCCTATAATTACTTGTTAAGCAGTTCATCTAAATTAGTTCATATTGTGTTTCAAGTTTTAACCATCGAGTGTAGGTTTAAATTTTTCTTTTAAGTATACCTTAAAATAATATAAAAAAAAGTGTTTGATAAGTCATTTCAACTAATTTATAACTTATTTGAATAGTTTGTAAATTTATTTGACAAAATAGATATATTTGCTAAGTAAATTTATCTCATTAAATTATAACCTTTTTTCATATGCTACTTAAAATTGAGCTAGTTCATAACTTATTTGATTAGTTTATAAATTTACTTGACCAAAATAAATGCTAAATAAATTTATATCATTAGCTTATATTATACCACTTTTTTTTTTATGTGCTACTTAAAATAGCGTTTTGAACTTATAAGATTTTTTTTTCATTTTTACCATCAATACTTTAATGAAACTTCTCATTGCAACTACTCTGATATTACAACATTTATTTTAATAAAAATCTTTCAATAATATTTTACTATTTATTTTAGTTATTACACTATTACTACTCTTTATTTTTAGATTTTAATAAAATATTTTATCTTTAAACAAAAATAAGAAAAGAATGAAAAATAATTAAAAAACCTAAAAATGTTTTAATCTAAAAAATAAATTAAACATATTAAAAATGATTTCAATATATCATTTGTATCATTTTACATTTATTACATAATTCAACAGGTAATTTATGAAATAATTTTAATTTAATAGATTCTACTTTTTAACTAAAAATTTGATTATTTTTTTTCTTTACTTATTCTGACAATTTTAAACTGCTAGAAATTGTGTTTAAATATTTAATTATAAAATCATATTCTGGTGATAAAAAAACCACCACAAATTACATGATGTTTGCCATGTGTGCATCACCTCTAACAACGTCGAAGAGAAATCAAAAACAGCATTTTTTTGAATTGCAGGACTTAAAAAACAAATTTAAGTTTGAAGGATAAAAATAAGAGTGACTCAAATTTGAGAAACCAACAACATATTTGATTTTTTCTAATTTTATAAACTTTTACAGTTTTCTAACAATCTCCTTTTCGTTATTTCCATAGTTGTTAATTAAACTTTTCACGATCTATGTTAAGCTCATTTTTTATTCCAAATATTACTTAATTCAGTTTTTTTTTTCATACTAGTTAATTTGTTCCAAATTTACTTGTGTTTCTTATTTCCTGTCTGCATTTGCAAAGATATCACTTGTCAATATTGCTTGTCAACCTGTTAATTCATCATCGCGCTGTTGGTTAAACTATAAATCTGTGAATTACATCAATTAATGCTAATCTTATCAATGTTTCTTTTTACTGAATGCATGGCATGACTTGTAGTTGTAAATATTGTGAATTTGCTTTCATCGTTTTCTTACATGTCGATCCTAATAGTGTAAAAAGTCAAGAGACTTACCATAGGTAAAAAAAATCTTTTACTGTGGGTGTAATTTAATTAAATTCTTAGTTTATGTACCAATATTTCCTTTCGATTATTTATCACTTTATCATATTAATTTATATAATTAGTAATTTTTTTACTGGATTTCTATTTAATCAACTGCCCTCAATTTATACCAGTCGTCGTATACGCCCCAAACCCATTTATTTACTGAATTGGGCGTACTTTAAAATTATGTCTGCAATTTAAATTTATCTGGTTCAACTAACCGAAGTAATCAATTCAAGTTATTCAACCATGACCAAGAAATCTCATCGGTTACCTAAAAAAAAAAAAAAGAAAGAAAGAAACTTTCTAAATGCAATTTTCTAAACCTCTGATTTTTTTTTTCTAAAATGTAATTTTCATCTCCTATTTTTCTAAATCCGTAATTTTAATCCTTCCATTTTTTAATTGAGACATTTTATCCCCTACTTTTAAAATATCTGCAATTTTAGTACCCTCGTTTTTTAATTAAGACATTTCATCCTCCACTTTTAAAAAAATATGCAATTTTAGTTCCCGTAACCAATTTCAAACGTTGACGCGGTGTAATGTTTAATTGCTTTTTTTTATAAATGAACCTTATTAACAATTAAATAATTAAATAAAAAACATTTGTCATTTGACTAATAAATAGATACGTGTCAGTCAATGTTAAGTCATTAACAGAGTACACAGTCAATGTTTGAAATTGAATACAAGGACTAAAATTATCAATTTTTTAAAAGTGAGGGACGAAATGTCTCAATTAAAAAATGGGGGACTAAAGTTGCGGATTTAAAAAAATAGGAGGACGAAAATTATATTTTAGTCTTTTTCTTTACATTAATTTCGAGTTATATAAGGTAGATCTTCTAAATAACATTATATATTTATATATTATATCAAAAAATACAATAATAAACTTAATAAATATTACGTAAGCAAGTTTTATTATATTTTATCCAAAAACAAAGCAAGTCTTATTATAATTATTCATATTTTTTTTATTACAAAACAAAAATTAATATGAGTGAATGGAAATCATTAATTATCCTTAAGGAAAAATATTTTAAAATTAGTCTTTGAAGCCCAAAACCTTACAGTACAAGACTAGTACTGCGAATGTTGTTTAAAATTCAATTGAATTGAATGTATATTTAGGGGATGAACCCTAATGTCCTAAACCCTCTTGCCTCAAGTTTAGGGAACAGGGGTACTAACTATGGGGGACTCAAAAGCGGAAGAAGTAGGTTTTGTGTACTCTTGTGTATTCATTCTCCTTAGTTTTCTTACCTTTTCGAAATTCTTTATCCATGTTCAAACTAGGGTTTATGTAATGAAGCAAAGAGTTTGGCGCCTTTGTCTTTAGTTCATTAACTTAGTTGCATCTTCACAGTGAACCGCACATTTGTATGAAATATTAATGAAGTAGTATGAAATATTGAATATTCAAATGCACACAATAAAGAACGTACCAAGGTTTGGTAACAAACTTAGATACGAGTCCCCACCACTCACCTACACGAAAACCTTTTTTGCCCGCCATTAGTGGTGCTTCATTCATTTTAATTAAGCACAAAATATGGCAAATTATGTGGATTCTGTCACTTTATGTTCAGCTCACAAAAATAGATAGATAAGATAGAAAAAACACAAAGAATGGCCTTTTAGCTTAAAATTTTAATTTTCATTATTTTATTCAGTGTGGTTGTCATCTGGTTTGCACCAAAGAAATTAAATTAATTTTATTTAAAGACAAGAAAAGAAAAAGAAGGAATAAACTATCTTATTGATCGAAACCTTTTTTGCTTTGTTAATTGATGGTGATAGTGATGGCGTAAGAGTGAACATGTTTTTTTCCCATAAAAAATAGCACGAGAAGAGGCCAGCAAATTAAAGTTTCCCGCGCTAATGTGCTATGCTATGGTTACAAATTTTCTCAGCTATATTAAAAAATTATTTATAAATTATAATAATAAGAAGTAAACTTAGGCCTCATAAGTTTATTAATGAGTTAAATATATTTTTAGTCTCTCAACTTTTCTCAATTTTTATTTTTAATCCCTAAACAAATATTTGACCGGTCTTAGTTCCTGAACTTTTTTTTCTTCAATATTTTTAGTCCCTAAACAAATATTTGACCGATCTTAATCACTGAACTTTTTTTCCGTCAATATTTTTAGTCCCTGCCTTCAAAAAAATCGTTAAATGATTACGTGACAGTCACATTTTGCAGTGATTATTTTTCTGACGGTTTAAAATTGCCAAAATTGGTTGACTTAAGTGTTTAGTAGGTATTTTACATTTTTTGACGGTTTTAAGCCACCAGAAACTACTTCACCATGGACATATGCATGACCAACACCATAAAGTTTGTCTCCTCTTCCGCGTGTCCTATCTTGCCGTTAACGGAGCGGACACACTCGAAGTTGAAACCGTCCTCCGAAATGAGGTGGATGGTGGAGTACCAGTACCACTTGTCTACGACTTTATTCGACCTTTGATAAATGACATATTAAGTCAAGCAATTATAGCAGTTTTAAACTGCCAGAAAAATAATCACCGCAAAATCTAACTGACACATCATCATTTAATGATTTTTTTGAAGGCAGGGACTAAAAACATTGACAGAAAAAAAGTTCAGGGACTAAGACCCGTCAAATATTTGTTTAGGGACTAAAAACATTGATGGAAAAAAAGTTCAGGGACTAAGACCCGTCAAATATTTGTTTAGGGACTAAAAACATTGATGGAAAAAAAGTTCAGGGACTAAGACCGGTCAAATATTTGTTTAGGGACTAAAAATATTGAAGAAAAAAAATTCAGGAACTAAGATCAATCAAATATTTATTTAGGGACTAAAAACAAAAATTGAGAAAAGTTGAGGGACTAAAAATATATTTAACCCTTTATTAACTGATGTGTCAACTGAACCAATCCGTTAGCAGGTGTGTGCATACATTTTGATTCGTCAAAATAGCAAGTAAATAAAAAAAAAAAATAGGCAATTGGTTAACATTAATTAATTAAAAATAACCTTAAATGGGGACAGATAGTCAAAGATTGTTTTTGCCCTAGAAAGAATCCGTCTTCCTAATTCTCAGTTGGGACTCTTCTATGGACAGCGATACTGCCAGTGATGCATCTTCGGATTAGAAAGGCAAACGACAGGCTTAAGACACCAAACCCATACTTCACCGCTAATCAAGGTAACATGTTCCTTCATATGATATTGCCACTTTCTTCCTTTGTCCAATACTTTATTATAGAGGTGGGGAAAAAAAATTATATATTGCACTATTTTGTACTTGTTCTTCCCTTTTCTTTCTATTTTTATTAGGTTAACAGTTGATACTTAGTACTCAGTCCTTTCTAGTGCATGTGAGACCCGTATTTTGCGATTAAAAATGTTTTTTTTGTTTATCTAATTGTTGGACGATACCAACAAAATGATATAACTACTGTTAGAGTCATTTACTAAAATCTGAAATAAAATAATATGGAAATCATCTCATTATATTAAATCAAAGGTGATGTTTAGCAAAGATAAAGTAATTAATAAGAACATGCGTTTAAGAATCAATAAACAAGAAACTAAGGAGAGATAATTAATTGAAGGCCACAATCCCCAAGGCTTGAGAAAGTTCTTTAAGTTTTTTTAAAAACCCTTATGAAAATTTCTCACGTGATTTGGTGTTTGAACCTCTTTAAAAGAAAAAACAAAATTAGTTTTCCCCCCAAATTAAGATAAGATCCTGGTTATGGTTGTCTTCAAGGTTGGAGGTAATTTGTACTCTTAATTCGTGGTGCAATAATCCTTTACCTTGTTTTAGAGATATTGTTTAACATGTTAATGTTGTAAAGGGTTGGAATATTCTTTGTATTTTTTAATAAAAATTTTCTTTGTTGATAAAAAATAATTTTCATCTATAATCTATATTGTATATAAAATGATAGTCCTCTATCATAAAAAGGATACGTTGTGAACGGATGGGTATGGATTGAATTTTTAAAAATTCAATTTAAAACTAATTAAATGGATTGGATTTAAAATATGTATCTATTTAATTGGATAAAACTGTTTTGGATTTTTTGAAAATGATTTAAAATCGGATTATTATTCAAAATCAGTTTGGTTTTAAATATAGTTTTAAGTCATAAATCAATTTTCGGCCAATATCGGTCGGGGTTGTTTTCGGCTGACCTGGGTAAGGATTATTTTCGGTCGACCTCAGCAAAGGCAATTTTCGATCGACCTCGACTGGAACTGTTTTCGATCAACCTCTATCAAGGCATTTTCAGCCAACCTTGATCGGGACAATTTTCAGTAGACCTTGGCCGAAGCTATTTTCGGCTGATCTCGGTCGAGACTATTTTCGACTGACCTTAGTCCCGGCTAATTTCGGCCGAGCTTGACCGAAGCTGTTTTCAACCAACCTCAGTCGGGGGCTATTTTTGATTGACCTCAACTACGGTTATTTTCGGTCGACCTTGGTGACCTCAGCCGAGGTTGTTTTCAGCCAACCTCGACCGAAGCTGTTTTCAGAGGAATGCTAGATAATTTGAAGAACACATGTGGTGGGCATGGGTTTTGGATTTAAAAATCCAAACAAATATCCAATTCATATTCAATTAATTGGATTGGATTTAAAATCCAAAAACTGGATTTGGATATTAAACTAATCCATTAAAATGGATTTAAAGTAATTTGGATTGGGTTGGATATGGATTGGTAATTGGATTTTTTGAACAACCCTCTAGCTTGTGATGAGAATTTAGTTTTTGAAATATTAAATATTTAATGATTGAACATTTTTTGTTGAATATTTAATAATTTAATATGAAACTATTAATATAATATTCGAGTAATTTCATTATATTTTAAATATTTAAATATAAACTTTAAATTTTCAAAATATTCAACTATTATACTCCAAAACAACAGTTATAATATTATGATGAGTTTTAATATCGACACCAAAGAAACTTGCGCAATACTTAGCTAATTTTGCAAAATTCTACTAAGTTATCGGGGAGGAGAAATTGATTTAAGTGTGGATAATTAAATGCAATGAAAGTAAATAGACAATAATTAAATGAAACAAAGGTGAAACTCTTCCTAGGGAATTTTTACACTTAATATGCATAAATTTTGAGATGAACAAATATTATAAAAGCATTGGGGTTTAACTTCACCAAATCATCATCTCAGCAGTACAACAATCATTCATTATATTTAATGTTAATATATTATATTTAACCTACAAACTTACTCAAACCCTAATCCCTTATAGTAGAGAGCCTAAATTCCTTGATTAAACTACCAATTCCTTAAATAGCTTAACCAAGCAATTTGCATTAAGAGTAAAGGTTGAGAAAATGACTAATAAGCCATGCTCCATTCCTAGACACAAAACCTATTAGGTGTTCTATTCAGTTCGAAGTTCAAAATGCATTTTTCAATAGCATTCAAACCAATAAAATAAACTAAGGGAGGTCAAGCCATAGAAAGCATTAAACAAAGGAAAAAGACACTAATATAGAACAATAAACATCAATAAATAACTTCAAATATATACATGAGAGTAAGTTTAGTTACATTAAACCCCAACATGGTTGAGATTAGCTTCTCATAGTCATGAGAAACACTAGAAATGGAGTAGAAATGCAAAAATGGAGTAGAGGAGGCTTTAAGAGTGAAAGGAGGCGCTCCACAAAACACTAGGTTGCTCCAAGAATGTTCCAATGAGGACTTCTCTTGTCACACTCTTCAAATTGCATTTTGTTTCTTCTACGTAATTGCCAAAATGACAATTCTCACTTAGCAAAAATTAAAGCTCATTAAGCGAGAATTGTCTCGAGTTTAGTGACATCCAAGGATTTCTAAGTTTAGCAAAAGTTAGAGCTCGCTAAGCAAGAAACACTTGACAAGTGGCCTTAAACTTTGTCATTCTCGCTGAGTGAGAGCTTCAACTCGCTAAGAGAAAAGTTGTTTCTTGAACTTCCACACCTCTTCTCTATTATGCTTCATTTCCTACAAAAAATTAGTAAAACATTAATAAAGTCCTAAAATGTAACTAAGTTATTTTAAATCCTAAACACTTATAAAATCAATTAAAATAGGCCAAACAAAATCCTAAATTAGGAAAAAGGGAATTAATTGTTGAAAATTGTGTCTATAAGATAAGTAAATACAACATTTATCACTTTTATTTCTCAATTTTGTATTGCATCCAACTTTTTTAGTTATATCATGTCAAATAAATTAAAATGTATGAAATGTGCATATGATCTAATAAAAATATTAATATAAAAGATATAAAAAATTGTTTATTTAATTTATTATTAATAAAGCATGTTTTGTCCGTGCTAGGAAGTGAGTTTTGGCCATGATATGTTCTATTTTTTGTATGTTTTGTTGGCAAAACTCACGTTTTTGTGTTAAGTGTGTAACAGGCAGACTTCTAGAAGGTTAAGCATGAAAAGAGCCAAAAAGAAGAATATTTGAAAAGGTTTTGAGCATCTCCTGATAAGCACGACCATATTGAACACCAAAAGAACCAAATGCCTCTCAAGAAGAAGCATGGTTGTGTTACATCAAACGCGACCATGTTGTATTTTTGAAGGTCAGTGCTGAATTTTCAAGCACGATCGTGCTCACTTTAGCACGTTTGTGCTAAGCCTTGAAGGACCTTAGCCAAAATTGAAGAGCACCTCTCAATATGCCCTTGGAAAAGGAGCATAGTCACTCTTTTAGCATGGTTGTGCCGGCGTCAGCACCGTTGGGTTGGACTCTACATCCCAACTTTGAGATTTTGTTATAAATAAAAGGTTTAAATACCCTTTTAGTCCTTCCAATTTAGCATTTTTTTTTGCTTTTCGTCCTTACAATTTTTTTTTATTTTAGTCCTTGTAAATTATGTTTGTTTTGTTTTTCATCCATAAAGCGGTTTAGATAGTGCTTTCAACAGTGGAAAAAAACACTTTGAACAGTGAAAAAAAGCGTTATCTAAACCACTTTAAGGGCGAAAAACAAAACGAACATAATTTGCAATGACTAAAATCAAAAATAAAATTTTGCAAGGACGAAAAGCAAACAAATACTAAATTACAATGACTAAAAAGGTATTTAAGCCTAAATAAAAAAAGGAAGAAGTGTGAGTTAATTATCTTTTACTCTGCTTCGAAATTAGAATACTTTAAGTGAGTCAGTGATTGGGTGAAATGCTTATGAGCTCACGAAGAACATGAAGAGCATTACAGGAATCTATACTTGTAAAAGTATTTCCTCTTTTACTCTTTATGTCTAAGATTGTATTTTTGTGCCTTCTTGTATCTATGATTGGCTAATTTCCATAAGCTAAGGTTGTGATGTAAACTAATTTATATCAGTTTGCCTTCTTTGTATTCTTCTCTATAGTTCTTAGATGATATATCAGTTTTAATCACGTTATCAAACCATTGATAATTATATATATAAGTGTGAATGAAAAGATTTTACATTGTAAAATGTTGATTTAAAAAATCATTATACAAACTTCCCTTAAAATTAACAATAATTACACATAGATTTTTTTTGGTTAGAAAATTATACTTAGCCTCATTTATTTTATATATTATTCTTTCACATTGGCGCTCATTAATTTTGAAAGATTACGCGTATTTTTCTAATTTTTATATACGAATCATACATATAATATCTTTAAAAATAACAAATAAAAGACATGTAAGAAATATCTATATTTTTTAATTTTTTTGAAATGGATCTATAATTTTTTAATTAAATAAGATTTAAATTTAATTACCGCTAACTTTTAATTACCTGCTTTTTTTTTTTTTTTCTTAAAAGCTACTTTTGAATATGCCTTGGTCTCATATTTGGCTTAATTATTGGTCTCAAATATGATTCCTCATATAACGATCTGTCTTAAGTAATATAGGTTATTTATTACTTGTACCATCTCAAGCAAACTTGCCGATAAAAATGTTATTGGTACTAAGCAATCTCTAAGTAAAATAGATAGAATTTCCATATATATTAGCCTTTCAATTACTGTGTTTTGCATTAGGAAGAAAAAGAATGAAAGCCGATAAGGAGTGAGGTTGCATGCGTGCTTACAGAAATTGATTTCTTTATCATTTGATTCCGATCCCCATAAGTGAATGATATCCACATGGTAATGAATATGGTGCCAATATACATATATAATATTAATTAGTTTAAAGTCTTGTTAGAATTAATTAGTGGCAAAAACTTGCTAGCCACGCCCTAATGATTGGAGAGAATAATTTCTTGTTGCTGATCCTGATTAGTGACTATCTACCCCCACCTCACACCTTCTCCATATGCACAACAATTATACTCGTAGTAACCTTAATGTGGGATGCATGATGGAACCCATACGAATAGATTGTTACGAAAGGGAGCACGAATAATAAGAAATTAGTGTTCTAGCCCGTGCGTTGCACGAGTTTATTAAAATTTTCACTATCTTATTTATATAGTTAATAGAAAGAAATTTGAAAAAAAAAATAAAGAATTATATAGTACATTGAAAGAAATTTAAAAAAAAGATAATTATAAAAGAAATTATAAACTATAAAATTAAAAAAAAAAAAGGGAAAATGTAACAATGTAACTTTAATTTTTTTTAATATTAACTTTGAAAATTGAAAAGTAAATTGAATTAAGGATTTAGAAATATTGACTAAAGAGAGAAATCTTTGGAATTAAAAAATAAAGTTAGAAAATCCGATAAAAGAAATATTAAAAAAAATAGATTAGAGAGTATAAAATTTGAAAAAAAATTATATAGTACATCGAAAGAAATTTTGAAAAAGAGATAATTATAAGAGAAATTAGAAACTATAATTTTTTTAAAAGAAAAAAAAAGGAAGATGTAATGATGTAACTTTAATTTTTTTAATATTAAATTTGAAAATTGAAAAGTAAATTGAATCAAGGATTTGGAATTATTGATGAAAGAGGAAAATCTTCGGAATTAAAAAATAGAGTTAGAAAATCAGATAAAAAAAACATTAAAAAAAACCCAAAAGATTAGAGAATATAAAATTTGAAGAAAAAAATTATATAGCACATCGAAAGAAATTTTGAAAAAGAGAGAATTTTTTGGAATTAAAAAATAGAGTTAGAAAATCAGATAAAAGAAATATTTAAAAAAAGCCCAAAAGATTAGAGAGTATAAAATTTGAAAAAAAAATTATATAGCACATCGAAAGAAATTTTTAAAAGAGATAATTATAAAAGAAATTAGAAACTATAATTTTTTTAAAAGAAAAAAAAAAGATAAGGGAAGATGTAACTTTAATTTTTTAAATTAACTTTTGAAAATTGAAAAGAAAATTAATTAAGGATCTGAAATTATTTATGAAAGAGAGAAATATTCGGAATTAAAAAAAACTGATAAAAAATATTTAAAAAAATATAACATTAGATAAAGAAGTGAATGGAGGTAGTTATAGAAATATTGTGAATGTGGAGTAGTTACAAAAATTGATAAGAAAAATTTTAGGAAAAGTAGAAGAACCAGATACATGTTAGGAGAGTGAACTACATCACTCCATGAGAGAATAGTATTCAAATTAGAGTGAATGTGAGAGAGAATGAGGAGAGTGAAGCAAGGATATGAGATAATCTCTTAGTCACTTATATATATATAAGGAGATAACTGATCATACATGTTGGGGTCCTTGTAAATTGTTATTTTTCCACTATTATGCACCTTTCTTTACGTTCTCAGCCAATTATATTCATTCGTACTATTTTTACGAAAACAAATTCGTACCAAAAAGCATTTTCCTAATAATAATCCAAACATTCGCATTCAATTATAATAACAAAATTAGCGAACACATATTGCTCACTATTGATAATAATTGTGACATGGACACCATATATGTTACAACCTCCATATGAATCAGTAGTGTCTAACATTTTCAATATTGGAAAATTTTCAATTAATTTTCTGACGTGATTCTTATCTTGCAAGTTTCCCATACTTTCTTTGTTAGTTTTTTAAGCAAATGGGTTGTGTCATCTAATCTAATTAGGAAAAGCTAGCAAATACAAAATTAATTAAGGTATCATAAGTGTAGATCAATTGCAAAAAGTTGTCAGAAGCATATTCTTTCCCATCTCTTTTACTTGTTGTGAAAAGCATATTTTATTTTATTTTGAGTTTTACGATGCTACGAGGTTTGACTCAAGCAGTATAGTCACTATAGTGCATGTGCAGCCTCATGTTTTCATTGCTTAATCAATTTCTTATTATTTGCATTTTCACCGATAATTCTCCTGAGTGTACTTGCACAGTTGCAAGTTGAAACCTCACCCCACTACTCATAAATTCTTTAAGAAAAAGCAATCACACTATTTGTCAATAATAAACAATATTGATAACGAGTGCACTGGCTATTCGATCAACACGTACTGTTTCTCAAATATTTTATTACTTGCTTAAAGGAAAGTAATAATGAGTATTTCTTATATTTGTGACATATTAAATTATATACTTACTTCTATAAAAAAAAATTATTTTTGTCAATACATGTTAGTAGTAATTAACAAATTTATTAAATACGACATGCGAACAAATTTCTCTAAAGAATTGTTATTTTGTAGCATTTCTAAATACGCCAATACCCAATTCAAAATTCTCAGTGATTTATTATGTACTTGAATTAATTTATTTTAAAATTATCAAAATCTTCTCTAGAAAGTTTCTTAAACAAATTATTTCATAAAATTAAGTTATTTAACGTACTTCTTACTCTGTTAAGAGTCTTTTGGTATATTTTAATAATTTTGTATTTTAAATGGAAATAATTATAATTTTTAAATACATAAAATATTATAAAAATGCTAAGGGAGAGTCAAAATGCCCGCATCCCTCCACCCTTGAATTAAGAAAAGATAAACATTAATTCGACTTATAATTTATAAAGCTTTTTTTAAATTAAGAAATCAAAGCCTGGGACGTGGGCATTAATATGTTCGAGCCCGCAGCATTACGATGATAGTATTATTTTTAGGTTTAAATATGTTTTTAGTCTTTACAATTTAGTATTTTTTTACTTTTCGTCCTTGTAATTTTTTTTTTTGTTTTTAGTCATTGCAAATTTTGTTTGTTTTATTTTTCGTCCTTAAAGCAGTTTAGATAGCGCTTTAAATAGTAAAAAAAATGCTATCTAAACTACTTTAAGGACAAAAAACAAAACAAACATAATTTGCAAGGACCAAAACCAAAAAAAATATTTTGTAAGGACAAAAAGCAAAAAAGTCTTAAATATGTTTTTGGTCCTTACAATTTAGTATTTTTTTGCTTTTCGTCCTTGCAAATTTTTGTTTTTGTTTTTAGTCCTTGCAAATTATGTTTGTTTTGTTTTTCGTCTTTAAAGCAGTTTAGATAGCGCTTTAAACAGTAAAAAAAATTATAATGACTAAAAAGGTATTTAAGTCTTATTTTTATTATTATCATCATCATCATTATTTCAATAAATTAGAGATTAATCTGTCAAAATCCATCATCCATGTAGGTATTAAAGCTAGGATCACTCTCAATGATATATTTTTTTTTTATAAACATAAAGATCCTGATGGAACTTGGGAGTACCTGCGTAAAGGATTTGAACTCTTCGACTTTCACTCAATCCAATGCATGCATGTTGGTAGTATTTATTAATTCGTAGTAAATAATTAATATATTATTAATTCTATAAAACCATATGTAAAGAGAAAATTTTCACCGAAAAAATGTAGAGAGAAAATGAAAAACATCTCCTTATATATATAAATGACTAAAAGATTCTTTCATCTTCTTGTTTCACTCTCCCCACTCTCTCTTACATTTACTCTTATTTGAATATTCTCCCATCATGCAGTGGTGTAGTTCACTCTCCTAACATGCATCTGGTTCTTCTACTTTTCCTAAAAATTCTCTTATCAATTTTTGTAACCACTTCACATTCACGATATTTCTATAACTACCTTCATTCATTTCTTTATCTGATGTTATATTTTTTTAAAATATTTTTTATCAATTTTTTTAACTCTATTTTTTAATTCCGAAGACTTTTCTCTTTCATAAATAATTTCAAATCCTTAATTTAATTTACTTTTCAATTTTTAAAGTTAATTTAAAAAATTAAAGTTACATCATTATATTGTCCCTTATCTTTTTTTCTTTAAAAAAAACTTATAGTTTCTAATTTCATTTATAATTATCTCTTTTGATGATCTATATAATTTTTTTTTTTCAAATTTTATACTCTCTAATCTTTTGGACTTTTTTTTAATATTTCTTTTATCTGATTTTCTAACTCTATTTTTTAATTGCGAAGATTTCTTTCTTTCATCAATAATTCCAAATCTTTGATTCAATTTACTTTTCAATTTTCAAATTTAATATTAAAAAAATTAAAGTTACATCATTACATCTTTCCTTTTTTTTCTTTTAAAAAATTATAGTTTCTAATTTTTTTATAATTATCTCTTTTTCAAAATTTCTTTCGATGTACTATATAATTTTTTTTCAAATTTTATACTCTCTAATCTATTATTTTTTTTAATATTTCTTTTATCAGATTTTCTAACTCTATTTTTTAATTCTGAATATTTCTCTCTTTAGTCAATAATTATATATCCTTAATTCAATTTACTTTTCAATTTTCAAAGTTAATATTAAAAAAAATTAAAGTTACATTGTTACATCCTCCCTTATCTTTTTTTTTATATATAGTTTTTAATTTCTTTTATAATTATCTCTTTTTTAAAATTTCTTTCAATATGCTATATAATTCTTTGTTTTTTTTTTCAAATTTTTTTTATTAACTATATAAATAAAGTAGTGAAATTTCACGAGCTAAAACACTAGTTTTATAAAGAAATAGATAGAAAATATGATTCAACCAATAGAAATTTTAATTATGAAGATTTGTTTAAAAGCATCGTTAGATCTTGCTATTTCAAAACTGGTTTATCAACTTCAACTGCATGTCAAGTGAAGCGATCAGTTACGTGCTTCCTAATTGCTCTATTCTATTTCTGTAGACTGTACATCAACTATCAAGTGAATTAGTATACTTGCTTCCGAAATTCTCTATGGACTAATTAAAACTTGCTTTACTTAATTAGAATTTTGTGTAAGATTACTTAAAAAGTTAACTCTAAAAAAACTTCTTTTAAAGGATAAAATATCAATAACATCATGAATTTTTAATTAAAAGAAATAATTATATTTTATCCTTAAAGAGTATACTCCCCTTTAAAGAAGAGATAAATCCTTCTAAACCAAAAAAAAAAAAAAAAAGAGCTAAATTCTTGATTAAAAACTTGATTAATTTATTGAGATGGGATTCATAATATGACAAAATACTTTTATTTTTGTTAATATATTAAGTATACTTTTGAGTTGAAGTTATTACTATCTTCGTTTCATATTTATTAATGTTTTGTTTTTTTAAAAATTATTGATGTTTTACAAATTTTAAAGTTCAACAATTTATTTAATAATTTTTATGATAGTAATTTATTACAATATATATATATATATATATATATATATATATATATGTGTGTGTGTGTGTGTGTGTGTGTGTGTGTGTGAGAGAGAGAGAGAGAGAGAGATTTACTAACTTACACCCATTTGTTTTTTAGAAAGAGTAAGTTTTTTTTTATGAGTTAGAAAGAGTAAGTTAAGTATAATAATATTTTACATTCATTAAATATTTTTTAATTTGTTTATATTAACATTAAGTATCAACAGATATGAAATGAAAATAATAGAAAACGAAAATAATATTCATATGATACATTAAAAATGATATATTCAAAATGAAAATAATTTAAGTAAGACATACATCTTATGGTTATCAATTTCATATGGTGTATCAAAAATTAAAATTTTAAAATAAAATTGAAATTGACTAAATTTTAAAAAAAAATACTAGTAATACTTAATATTAGAAAACATGTGACTCACTAAAAAAAATAATTCATAAAAATTTTCTCATTCAAAATTAAACATTTAAATTTATAATATATAAATAAATGGATTATTAATTTCAATATTATGAGCTACTCCTACTTTATTGTTATCTTATTAAAACTTTATTGTTGTATTGAATTCAATGGTTAAAGTTACATAATTATGAAAATTACAATTTTTTTTAAAATTCACGTAGATAAATTAGAAAATAACAAAGAAAGGATGATAAGACAAGTTATCACCCACTCACTACATATAATACTTTGCTTATTAGTGCAACCTCGAGCAGCTATATATGACTTGTGCAAATGTGCCGGTAGAGCAAAACAGCAGCAATCTACATTACATTAGCACATAGCATGTTCCAAGTGGGTCACAAGGATATTCATGTGTATGGATAGAATTTGGACTAATGACATACCATCAAACTTTAATTAAATATCATTTTCTCGAGGTATAATATCACAAAGCAATCATTGTGCCCATTTGAACCAAATCATATTTTTCGTTGCCGCTATTTGTGATTAACCGAATCACCTAAATAAATGTCTTTTGCTAAGGGTCCTACGACCTTGACGCTATGAAAGAAGAATAAAGAAAGCAAAAGAAGGTTAATGACGACCCTAACAGAAGATGTTCTTGAAATGAAAAGGTTGGTTAAGCAAGGTGAAGTAGACTGAGAGTACTTTTCTTTTTTGTTTTTTGACATAAAAGCCCAGAGGCATAGGTGGAAAAAGCAACA
The DNA here is from genome assembly GCA_026413185.1 of Pueraria montana var. lobata. Classification (NCBI taxonomy): domain Eukaryota; kingdom Viridiplantae; phylum Streptophyta; class Magnoliopsida; order Fabales; family Fabaceae; genus Pueraria; species Pueraria montana. The sequence continues at coordinate 61,960,764 of CM048650.1, read as the reverse complement.
GAGAAATGTGTGTAGGTGTTGAAAAAATAGGGGACAAAAGTGGGGAAAGAAGGAATAATTTGAGCAGGCTTAAGAATCACTCAATGGAAACCCCTAATCTTAATTGGAAAATATTATTATTAATATAAGTGCAAACACATCATGCATGTAAACACACATGCAAAAGGGGAAGATATGTCATTTCATTTTAGTTTGTTAAAATAAGAAGTCAGAAGCCATGAGGCCCGGAAATTCCACCTGGATCCCACTCAGACACAGTTGCCACTCACCACCACTCACGGCTTCAATTATCATTTTTTTTAAAGTATAATCTACAACTTTTTTTTTTTTTCAGTTGAGATGTCCCTCAAATTATTAGCTTGCTTGCATCAAGGAAATTTGTTCTTTTAATTCTGCCAGCATACTTTTAGACTTTTATTTATTGTTCTCGTATTTATTATTCAAAAAATTAAATTACACGAAGAGCATAAAGAATAATAAATTCCAATAAACATACTAATTTGATAGAATACTCGTGTATGTGTACATTTAAAAAAGAGAAGGGATATATTTGCTTTGAGAGCAAATTTTGTATGATTATTTCATTTAATGGAATGCAAATTTAACAAATTAAATTGTTAAATCATGTGATAATATCTTAACAATCATGGATATCAAATTTTAGAGGAATTAAATATTAATAAATATGTAATTTTATAACTTATATTTAAAAAATATTAAAGCAAATTTAATTTAAAAATTATCAATTAGTATCATTTAAATTATATGAAATTTTATATACTTAACTTATTTAATAAAAGCTTTTGTTCTAATAATTAATTAGATTGACAAAATTCAATATAAAAAGAGCATATAATATGCTTAATTAATAATAATACTATTTTAGAATTTATCTTTAAGAATATTGTTATGAATTCTTCTTTAGAGAGAGTTAGGCCTAGTATAAGAAAATAAGTTAATGTGTTGACTCAATAACCATAAATAAGATTTAGTAACAAAACCTCATACACATATTACCCTTTATCTTTTGAAATAGGAGATGAGCACAATGTAAACATGAATAGGATTATGACCTAAAATTTGTTAGATGTAGTGATTATGTTATAATTTATTCAATGAAATAATTTTCACGCTACCTAACATAAGGAACATCAAAATAGGCAATGAAAAAATGGTATAAATAGTCTTCATAAGGTCTAGGTACTCTCTCTAACCTTTAACAATTATTTATAGATGGAGGCTATGGTGGACCACCTTTATAGGTAAGGTGGTCCACCATATTATCAGCAAGATAAATCAAGATACACAATTTTATTATATACCCTTTCCCATTGAAATTTTTCCCTCCCTTCCTCATCGGCAACCTCTGCTGCAGTGGTTGTCGGAGGTGATTTCCAGTGACGGCACCGCTTTTGTTTTTTTCTTCTTCTCCCTCTCCCCCGTTTCCCCCAAATCCCACACCCCCACTGCCACGATATTCTCCAACAGAACAATCCTATACCACATTTCAAATTTCAATTCACAAGAACCATAAAACAAGCAAAACTATAATAGTTCAACAATACAAACTCTCGTGTTTAGAAACTATACCAATGTATTAAAACATCATAAATTGGTATTCACTACCCATGCAAGTTGCAACAAGAAAAGAGAACAATAGTACAAATCCAGTTAAAAAAATCCAAAATTGATGAAATGGGGTTTCTTGCAACAAACCCAAAACTCTAAAGCAATATGGAAATTTCAAAACGAAAACCAAACCAAAATCTTTCATAAATGGCATTCACTACCCAAGAACATTCAAGTAGGGACAAAAAAAAAAAGAACAATAGAACAAACCCAGTTCAAAAATCCAAAATTCATGAAATGGGATTTTTCTCGACACCCCCCAAAACTCTAAAACAACATGGAAAATTCAAAACCAAACTAAAACCTTTCATTTGGTTATGATCAAGAACCGGGAAGAAAAGAAGAAAAAAAAAGGAGTGTGCATTTTGAAGCATACATTTTTTTGGCATGCGCAAAGTGAACGGTGAACAACGAAAGTGAGAGAACAACAAAAGATGCTCTAATGATGGGATAGAATAACATAAGGTTGCAAAGACTAAAAGTTAGACACACGTCAAGTCGTTGACAGACTTTTGTGTCGTTGTTGTTGTCGATGGCACGTGAAAAAGTTAAAGTTTTCTTTGTTGATGGAGGAGTTGGTGGCATCAGTGTTTGTGACGGTTATTTTTACAAGTCTAGTATACGTGTGTTTGGGATGGTCTTCTTCCGAGGTTATCACCAGTTTGGTGTGGCAAGTTTACTTTGCTGATGGCACGATCATGTTTAGAGATGTGTTAGATTCTTGTGGGTAGAGAGTTCTTTTGGGACACGAGGAAGAAGAAGAGAAAAGAAGAAGAAAAAAGTTGTCGTTGGAGGCAATTTCTGACAAAAAGGCAATTTCTGACAACGACATATGGATGAGAGGTGGCTGGAAGGGACTCAGATTTGGGAAGGGTAAAGAATATGGTGTGGAGGGTGCACCATAATGATGTGAGGATAAAATTAATCTTAGGGCTAAAAGTTGTGATGCATCATAAACAATATGTAAAAGTGGCTCATCGTAGGTCTATCTCATTTATATCATGTATATATTAATTTGAGTGTTAGAATACTTAGAGCATCCACAATGGGAGTTGCTTAATGGGTTGCTTATCAAAAAAATATTATTTTGGTATGCCACATGTGATTTTGAGTTGTTTAAAATTTGAGAAAGTTGCTCATATAAGCAACTATTGTTTGTGAGTTGCTTAACTTTGTATTAAATATAGGAGAAAGAGAAGAGATATTTGTGAGTTAAGCAACTTGTTAATAGAAATTCTCATTGGAGGAAAAATTAATTGAGTTGCTTAAGATTGAGGTGACATAAATTAAGTTGCTTGTGTGAATACCATTGGAGATACTCTTATAGGTAAATCATCGAAGCATAGTTTGTGTGTGTTCAATGATATTTTGTTCAAATATTCTATCTCTCAAGGCAAATACTAAATAAACAGAATAATGATTAGTGTTATCAAACTTAGCTCGGACCGACTGGGTCGACCCATTGACCTAGGAACCGGTCACCTAACCGGTCCGAGCCACCAAATGGATCGGTCATGCAACAGACCCGGTGTGATCTGGTTTGACTAAGCGGGTTTAGAGGTTGAACCGGTGACTCAACGACCTGGTTGACTCGGTGGGTCATGCAGTTTTGGTTTTTTTTTTACAGCAAAACAACATCACTCATATGAGAAAATTCAATTTATATCTTACACTTATGTTATTTATAGATTTGCTTACTTTTTTACCAAGCATAACCGCATCTTCGGATTTGAGATGATAAAGCTATTACCACTTCCAATTTCGCTTTTTCCCTTGGCTTATATTGTCATCTACGAGTAAAACTTGTATTTACCTTATCTTAGTCAATAGACTTACTAGTTTAAAAAATGATTATTCTTTATCAGAGTAATAATACTCCAAGAGTAACTTTAAACTTTAAAAAGTTACTCCTCATCCCCGCCATTCATTTTCTTGAAATTTAATATATATATATATATACCAACAAGTCGTTAGTCCGAGTGGTGTTGGGCTCGGTCCCCTTAAGCAAGGTCTCGGGTTCGAGCCTTGTGGATGGAAAAAACGTGGTTGGGAGGGGAGAACCCCACTAAAGGTGGCCAATCAGGTTCCCCGACGGAGATTAGTCATTAATAAAGTCGGTGGATACTTCGTACCAATAACATGGTAACCAAAATATATATATATATATATATATATATATATATATATATATATATATATATATATATATATTAGATTATGTATGTTAATTTACAACAATTATAGTTTTAATAAATAGATGATAATGATATATTTTAAATTATAACTTTAGGTTGTGTATACTGAATTTTGGAAAAATATGCTACTTAAAATTTTTAAACAAGTTCATGACAATTCTTCTAAATATGTTGAATTCATGACAATTCTTCTAAATATGTTGAATTTCGTTAAAATTTAAAATCTTTAAGTATATAAGTTTACAAGTTACCTTTTTTGCAACAAAAAAAAAAGTTTACAGGTTATGAAATTATTTAGAATATTTTTAATATAGATCAGGTCATATGGGTTAACTAATGACTTACTGGATTGACTCGTGACTCAGTACTCTGATCGAGTCAATAACTGAGTCTGAGTCTGATAACATTGATAATGATATTTTAAAAAATGAATAAATTTTCTTTAATGATAATAAAATTTAAATTTTTTTAGCAACTTAAATGAACAGGTTTGTCATTATGGAATAAAGCACGCGCTTTAATAACAAGTTGGGAAATGAAATGGGAGAGGTGGAGAAAGTCACGTGAGTAACATGCAAAAGAGATGATCCTCTGTAACCAGGTGTTAACTGTTAAGTGATGGAAGACGTTCACTGGTTTGTTCGTGGACACATAAAGGGTCCCACTTTAGTAACAGGTACGTGGCTACATGTTAGTGGGTCAGCTTTGTAGCACCACCCACATGCTCAACTTAAACCAACCCTCTCAAATTGTTGACCCAAAAAATTGAACCCTCCCAAATTCATGAATGAATCGTGAAGCATGTTATCTATGCCATTAGAGTAACAATTTTGATGACCAAGCAGAGAACAAACGAAAAATAAATTTGAAAACTAGTTTGTCTTTCTCGATCTGCTTTATAAAATGGAAGAGTACTAACTTAAAATGTGATCAAATTTAATTTTAATCTTTTTAAAACTTTTTTTTATTGTTTTTGATTTTCGTAAATTTTAAAAGTAACCTTTGATTTAAGATGACACATGACATGAATGTTACGTTAATAGTTATTCTGAAATGATATGTAAGGTAAAATATATATAAATGTATATTATGTCAATATATTAAAAAATGATCGAAATAAAACCGTAAAAATTTAGATAACTAAAATTAAATTAAATTACATTTTAAAGAGTCAAAACATGTTTTTATCTTATTATTCTTTATCATAAAAATGATATTCAAATCCTACAAACTTTATATTTAAAAATTTACAAATAACTTTTTTAGAGTTATTCACTTATAAAAAAGTAAGTTTTTTAAATGTAAAATTCAAGAAAAATACATGTTATTAAATTCATAATTTACTATATATCTATTGAATAATTTATTTTTCAGTTGTGTTTCTTTTTTATTATAAATTATCTTTTAAAAACTAAATTTTATTTTTGTATTGAACTCCATAAAAAATAACAATATTTTTAAAATCAATTTTATTACATATGCTTAAATATTTTTTAATCCCTCGAATTTAGAACACTTTTGATTTTGGTCCCCTAATTAAAAATTTGCTTTTTTTAATCCTTAAATTTACAGAATATTATTTTTAGTCCCTCAACTTTACTTTGGGGGACTAAAAAGGACAAAAAAATTGTTCTTTTTAGTCGCTCAAATTAAAATATTTCATGAATTTGAAGGACTAAAAAGAACATATTTTTAATTGGAAGACCAAAACCAAAAGTACCCCAAATTTGAGGGGTTAAAATATATTTAAGCTTATTATATAACTAGGTATTTTAATTTGTGAATTATACAAAATAAATGTTTATTTTTATATAATTAAAATTTTATAATAAATAAATAATTTGTATATATATATATATTAAAATTTATAATAAAAATCTTTAAATATATAATTTATATTTTGAATTTATAATAAACAATATAAATTGTAATACAATTTTTTTTAACTGTTATCGAATTCTTTTTAAAAAATTATTAAAATTTAATTTAGAAATAGAAATCTTATATATAAAAGTTGTTAAGTTACTACTGAAGTTACTACTGAGCATTACAAGCTAAAAATAAAGGTTGTGATGAAGTTTAAAAAACAGAAGTTGAATTTAATAGGCTACATTAAATTGTAAACAATCGTTGAATTGAAAAGTTACAATGGTTGATCTCTATGTGATTTAAAAAACACAAAGGATGTCATTTGCCTAATGACATAACTAAGGGTTACAAAGGTTATTTTCTGAAGCATTACAAAGATTGTTCTTTGTCTCAATGTTTGCTTTTAATACCACACAATATTTTTTTTATTTTTTGTTTTATAATCTCTTAGTTTCAATTAAGTTATATTTTATAAGTTTTGAAAATGCATGAATTGAAAGTACACTTTATCTCCATGTCTACATGATTTTTATACACTTAATTTTTATATATAATTTTTTTATTTAACTTTAACTCCATGACTCTTCGTTCTCCATTTTACATTGATGGTCAATCAATAACTTTTGCTCTTATAAAGAGATAGAAGATGAAAATATGTAGAAATACTTTTTCACTCTTTACCTATTTAAAGACTAAAGCTTTTACTCTTCATTTTCCATGCTCAAAAGATTTCTTCTGCACTATGTTGTCTCACCAAGGTTTGATACATGATAATGGGTTTGATTTTAAATTTTATATATTTTGAATTTTATTAATTGTAGTTGTTCTGATCAATAATCAACGAGAGATTCCTTTCTTCTATTTTTCACCTTTTTACTGATTTAGAGAACTTCCCATTCAAATTCCTGAGAGGTTTGAAGTTTTAAGTTTTAGAATTGATGTCAAATTTGTAGTGGTAAGTTTTTATATTTTCTTGAAACGATTCATCTTCATCTTTATTACTTTTTGTTATTTGTTGTGACTTAAAGATTGTTGAATTTTATTTCTTAGAAATAGTTCGTCTTACCAATAAGTCGTTGGTTCGAGTGATGCTGGACTCAGTTCCCTAAAGCAAGGTCTCGAGTTCAGTCGGTGAATACTTCGTACCAATAATATGGTAATAAAAAAAAAAAAGATAGTTCATCTTAACCTTAATAACTAAGGCAGATAGTTATAAAATGGATATGATTTATTTCCATTTCACCAATAAGGTTGATTTATTACGATTTTGAATTGTTTCTTAAAATATAATATGAGAAAATTTGCATTGATTTCGTAATATTTTAATCAACATTCTAAGAAAGTTAAGTAACATGAAAATATTCTTTTGCTTTATTAAGATTCAATATAAAAGTTGTTTTTGATAAAATTGCTTAAAAATAAAGTAAAATAATTATTATTATTAATAAGTGACTGATCAGTAATTCCTTCTCAAGTTATTAATTTATTAAGATTTTGCGTTGTTTCTTAAAATATGATACATGTTATTGATTTATTAAGATTTTGATATGAGAAAATTCTTTTGCACTAATTCCATAATATTCTAATTATTGTTCTAAGAAATTTAAATAACATGATAATATTCTTTTGTTTTATTAATATTTAATATAAAAGCTGCTTTTGATAAAAACCACCTTAAAAAAATAGAGCAAAATTATTATTAATAAATGATTAATCAATAATCTCTTACCAGGTTATTAATTTATTAAGATTTTGAGTTGTTTCTTAAAATATGATATAGGATCGTGATTTATTAAGATTTTGATATGAGAAAATTCTTTTGCACTGATTCCATAATATTCTAATCATTGTTCGAAGAAATTTAAGTAACACGACAACATTCTTTTGTTTTATTAATATTTAATATAAAAACTGCTTTTGGTAAAAACAACTTTAAAAAAATAGAGCAAAATTATTATTAATAAATGATTAATCAATAATCTCTTATCAGGTTATGAATTATTATTAATTTCGTAATATTTTAATTAACATTTTAAGAAATTTAAGTAACATGTTAATATTCTTTTACTTTAATTAAGATTCAATATAAAAGTTATTTTTGGTGAAAACTACTTTAAAAAATAGAGTAAAATGATTATTAATAAATGATTGATCAATCATTCTTTCTCAAGTTATTAACTTATTAAGAGTTTAAGTTGTTTCTTAAAATATAAAATAGGTTCTTGCTCTACGAATAAACAATATTTTTTTTATCTAAGAAAATTTGAATTTCATTTTTATAAGCATTTTTTTTTTGAAATTGACTGTCCCAACAATATAAGATGTGTTGCATGTTGAGTTACAAAAGGTACATGAGAAACTAAAATTGACTGCACAGTACACATGATTTGAATATATATTTTTCTCATGATACAACATACAAACCTTATTCATTGCTATTATAAATATCCACGCTAATTTTTATATTAACTTAAGTTTCATGTTCAAGATGAAAGAAAAAGAAAGATGAACAAATCTAATAGAAACTTAATTATTGATTGGTGAATGTTCAAATACATGTGCTCTCTCAAATCAACTATTTATGTTCAATTGACGGATTACAGAGATGGATGATGCCAGTGCATAAAAATGAGTGAATAAGAAAAGTATTTTAGGAATGAAATGGAAAAGGGGAAGCCTTGGAGAGCCAAACCATGGCTCTGAGCAGCTAGGTTTACAATCACAGAGGTTGTTTTGGCTTATATAGGAATTTTCATTTTCATTACAAGAATACAAAAAATTCACAAAAAAAATTGCAAGAATACAAATCTTGGAGTAGGATTTTTACACTCCATTTCTTTCCCTTATTTATATTGTAATACATTACCCTTTTGGTACCGTAACGTGTACTGTACTACTATAAGTTAACAATACAATATGGGTTAATCTTAGGAGACGGTTGAGAATCAGCAGAATATCCATGTAAATCAGGACATAATATCTGATGTAAATAAGGATAGTATTTATTGTAGATTATAGGCAACAAATCTCTCTTTTAGAGGAAACAATATATCCTCTAATCTTTTGTAATAAATGTAATAAGCCTATATAAACTCCTCTCCGTGCTGTCCAGAAACACACGGTTTCAGTCTCAATATGCCTATATTTCTTATTGTTGAACATGGTATCTAGAGCCCGATTGAGGCATTCTTTGGAACCGTGATTACCCGGTGGACCCACTGTCCCCGAAAGATAAATTTTTTGCGAACCGTGTCATACTCCGGTTCGCACTTCCAGCGCCGACCTTTCCTTTCCGGCGTTATTTTTCCGATCACCGCCACCTACCGCCGCCGGCCGCCATAGCTCCGGCGACCACACCGACTGGCGACCCCCCGATCAGGAGCGCCTGCAGCCAATCTGTCCAACGCTGTCGACGGTGTCCTCATCGGACACCTCACACGCCCTCACGCACGTCTCCTAGGCGTGCCAAACAGCACCATCGCTGTTCGCTTTCCCGGCGCGTGGCGGCTCCGTTCCGGCAGCGATTCCAGCAACTGGGTAGTCTCTCGACGGCGCACCCACCCCTTGAAGTTTCATCACCATTGGTTGTGTTTTGGTGGATCCCGCAGTTTTTCAGCAACGCTCTACGGCTGAGTTTTTCAATTTTTATCTCTCCTCATGGCTTCTCCAGACCCACCCAAGGCAGATCCTCCCGTTTCGCACTTTCCACTATGTACAGAGAAATTGGATGGTTCAAACTACCCTACTTGGGCTTCTCACATCACCCTTTGGATTACCGGTCAAGGGTACCGTGACCATCTCACCACTACTGTAACTTCTGATCCAGTGGCTGACCGTGATAAATGGAAGAAAATTGATGCCCAGTTATGTAGTGTGATAAAGTCAACTCTCCACCCCTCACTCAAACCCATTTTTCGCCCCCATGAAACATGTGAATCGGTTTGGACTGAGGCCCGTGCCCTTTACACTAATGACTCTCAACGGCTCTATGGTGTTTGTCATGATTTGATGACTCTTTTGGCTCCCCAGCGATTTGACGGCCCTATGTCTGCATACCTTGGACGAGTTCACGCTGCCCTACATGACTATAATGAGCTCTTTCCTGTGGCTGCCTCTGATCCGGCCGAGGCCAAGAAGGAACTTGAGAACCGCAGCACCTTTTTCATGTCCCTTGCTCTTTATGGACTGCCACCGGAATACTCTGCGACTCGTGACCAAATCCTTGGGTCACCCAATGTCCCCACAATGACAAGTGCCTCATCTATCCTTCTTCGAATCCCACCAAAGGCACCCACTGAGTCCACCGCCTCTCAGTTAGGTGATTCTTCTGCGCTTGCTTCCCATAGTAATCATTCCGCTCGCTCTCGTGGTGGGGCATCTCAGTCGAAGAACCGTCCTAAATGTGAGCATTGTCACCGCCTTGGGCATACTATTGATCGTTGCTGGAAACTACATGGCAAGCCTTCTCGCCCAGCCAATGTCGCTCAAACTCCTCAGGTTGATTCCCCACAGCCACCGAATCAACCACGAGCTACACCAGCAACCTATGAAGATTTTCTCCAGTGGTTTGAGACTCGCCAGAACCCTAGTCCCACTGCTTCGATTGCACACACTGGTAATTCTTTTGCCTGCATCTCTCAGTCTCCTTCTCTGGGTCCTTGGGTACTTGACTCGGGTGCATCTGACCACATCTCTAGTAATCGCTCCATTTTCTCTTCCCTTTCTACATCTGGTTATCTTCCTAGTATTACATCTGCCAATGGTTCCCAAACACAGGCCCAGGGGATTGGCACAACCCACCCCCTTCCTTCCCTGACTGTGGATTCTGTCCTTTATGTTCCTGGTTGTCCCTTTAACCTTCTTTCTGTCCATCGCCTTACCAAATCCCATAACTGTTTGATTACCTTTACTAATAACACTGTTACCTTGCAGGACCGGAGTTCGGGACGGACGATTGGCGTCGGATGTGAGTCTCATGGCCTATACTATATCTCTCCTACTCCACAGGCATGCCCTGCAAAAGCATCTCCTCTCACCATTCATGCTCAGTTAGGTCATCCCAATCTTCCACAACTACAGAAGATGGTTCCTAGTCTAAATAAATTGTCCACTTTAAATTGTGAGTCGTGTCAACTTGGGAAACACAGTCGTACATCATTCCCTAATCGTGTCAATAAACGGGCTATGTCCCCTTTTGCTCTTGTACATTCTGATGTTTGGGGTCCTTCTCGTATTATTAGCTCTTCTGGTTTTAAGTATTTTGTTACGTTCATTGATGACTTCTCGCGTTGCACTTGGTTATATTTAATGAAAAATCGATCTGAATTATTTTCTCTGTTTGTGTAATTTTACAATGAAATACAAACTCAGTTTGGTGTCCCAATCCATTCTCTCCGTAGTGACAATGCTCGGGAGTATTTGTCTCATCAGTTCCACCAGTTTATGAAAACCCATGGCATTCTTCATCAAACATCTTGTGCCCATACCCCTCAACAGAACGGGGTTGCCGAACGCAAAAATCGGCATCTTGTTGAGACGACTCGGACTCTTCTCCTTCACAGTCATGTTCCATCTCGCTTCTGGGGGGATGCTGTCTTAACGGCTTGCTACCTCATTAATCGCATGCCATCTTCTGTCCTTAATGACCAAGTTCCTCACTCTGTGTTGTTCCCTCATACACCTCTCCATCCTCTTCCTCCGCGTATCTTTGGATCAACCTGCTTTGTCCATAATCTTTCTCCGGGACTTGATAAGTTATCTGCCCGATCCCTCAAATGTGTCTTCTTGGGGTACCAACGATCACAGAAAGGTTATCGTTGCTTCTCCCCTACTCTTAACCGTTACTTCATTTCAGCTGACGTCACTTTCTTTGAGTCTGTTCCATTCTATGAGTCTGTGTCATCCACTCCCGAGCTACATTCAAACACTCAGTCAGTTGTTCCTTTACCATATGTCTCATGGGATGCTTCATCTGAGGATCCACCTGCTGTTCGACCATTTCAGTTTTATCAACGTTGACCACGCCTTACTGTAATGCCTGCTCCTAATCCCGATAGTGAGGCCATGCCAGACTCTTCCCCGGCGCCAACTCCTTTACTAGCTCCGGACCCGCCCCCTGACCTTGACCTTCCCATTGCCCTGAGAAAAGGTACTCGTTCTACTCGCAATCCTTCCCCCCATTATGTTACATTGAGTTATCATCGTCTTTCCCCTTTACACTATACCTGTCTTTCTTCTTTGTCGTCTGTGTCTATTCCTAACACTCCAGGTCAGGCACTTTCACACCCAGAATGGAGACAGGCAATGATTGACGAGATGTGTGCTCTCGAAAGCAGTGGAACCTGGGAACTGGTCCCTCTCCCACCGGGTAAATCCGCACTTGGTTGTCGTTGGCTTTTTAATCTCAAGGTTGGACCAGATGGCAAAATTGACCGTTTTAAGGCTCGGTTGGTAGCAAAGGGTTACACACAGGTGTTTGGACAAGACTACACCGACACTTTTTCTCCAGTGGCAAAGATGGCATCTGTCAGACTACTGCTCTCTATTGCAGCCATTCGCCATTGGCCCTTGTTTCAACTGGATATCAAGAATGCTTTCCTTCATGGTGATCTTGAGGAGGAAGTCTATATGGAGCAACCTCCTGGATTTGTTGCTCAGGGGGAGTCCTCCAATATGGTTTGTCGCCTTCGTAGGTCTCTTTATGGACTTAAACAGTCACCCCGTGCCTGGTTTAGTCGATTTCGTACTGTTGTCCAACAGTTTGGTATGACCCGCAGTGAAGTCGACCACTCAGTATTCTATCGCCATTCACCACGAGGATACATCTACCTTATTGTGTATGTGGATGATATCGTCATAACAGGAAGTGATCAGGCTGGCACAATCCAACTCAAGCAATACCTCTCCCGTCAGTTCCAAACTAAGGATCTTGGTAAACTTCGGTACTTCTTAGGCATCGAGGTAGCCCAATCCAAGGATGGGCTGGTGATCTCTCAGAGGAAATATGCTCTTGACATCCTTGAAGAAACTGGCCTTATGAATGCCAAACCTGTGGACACTCCTGTGGATCCCAATGTCAAGCTTCTACCCGATCAGGGGGAGCCCTTATCAGATCCAGGGAGATATCGAAGGTTAGTTGGGAAATTGAACTACCTCACAGTCACTCGTCCAGACATTGCTTTTGCAGTTAGTGTGGTAAGTCAGTTCTTGAACTCTCCTTGCCAGGATCATTGGGATGCAGTAATACGGATCCTGAAATATATCAAGAACGCTCCGGGCAAAGGTCTCATTTATGAAGACAGAGGACATACTCAGATAATTGGGTACTCAGATGTTGACTGGGCTGGTTCACCCAGTGATAGAAGATCCACGTCTGGGTATTGTGTAATGGTTGGAGGAAACTTGATATCCTGGAAGAGCAATAAGCAGAAAGTCGTCGCTAGGTCTAGTGCTGAAGCTGAATATAGGGCCATGGCACTAGTAACATGTGAGCTCATTTGGTTGAAGCAACTTCTTAAAGAGCTCCAATTTGAAGAGAATATGCAGATGACATTAATATGTGACAACCAGGCAGCCCTGTATATTGCATCCAATCCTGTTTATCATGAGAGGACCAAACACATTGAAGTAGATTGTCACTTCATCAGGGAGAAGATCGAGTCAGGAGAAATCACCACTAGCTTTGTCAATTCTAGTGACCAATTGGCCGATGTCTTCACCAAATCCTTGAGAGGTCCAAGAATTAGTTATATATGTACCAAGCTTGGTGCATATGATCTATATGCTCCAGCTTGAGGGGGAGTGTTGAGAATCAGCAGAATATCCATGTAAATCAGGACATAATATCTGATGTAAATAAGGATAGTATTTATTGTATATTATAGGCAACAAATCTCTCTTTTAGAGGAAACAATATACCCTCTAATCTTTTGTAATAAATGTAATAAGCCTATATAAACTCCTCTCCGTGCTGTCCAGAAACACACGGTTTCAGTCTCAATATGCCTATATTTCTTATTGTTGAACAGAGACAATTTTTGTTTAAATAATAATATGACTTGCTATAAGTTATTTATCGGTTAAATGTTACTTTTGTTCCTTTATGTTTTAGTGTTTTTTCGCTTTGGTCTTTTAAGTTTCAAAAGTCTCATTTACATCCTTTATGTTTTCGAAATATATCATTTTGGTCATTTCTTCAGTTTTTTGTTAAAAGCATTAGTGTTCCGTTAACACTGTCAGTGTTTTAAATTTTGAGATAATTAATTTAACATAGTGTCGGCTAGAGTCGGGCACTTGGGTTTGGGCCTGCAGGTCGCTCGTATAACCCGTAGCCCGCACGATATATGGGTATAATTTTTTTAACCCATTTAAATTGTGGGTTTTTTAGCCCGGCTCATTTAACCCGCGAGTTAAATGGGCTTGACCGTGGGTTAAATGGGCAGCCCACAGGCTTTTATGTTTTAATTTAAAAATATAATAATTTGAGTGCTTTAGTAAACTAAAAGTAAAATAAAAATAAAACTTAGAATAGAAACTTAGTGTTAGCCTATTAGGACTTTAGGTAGCTTCAAAAGTGCTTACTGCTTAGTGAGCTACATAGTTTACAGGCACGATACTTAGTGCTTAGTGTTTAGTAGATTTAATTGTCTTTAGTTTTCATCTTTTTTATGTAACTTTCATCTTGTTTTTTGTATTAGCCATTGGTAACTTCGTACCCTTTGACCTTTGTTTTTAATTTGATTTTTAACTTTTTATTTTGATTTTTTAGACAATTGTTTTTAAAAGGGTTTAAAAAAGGGTTAAATTTTAGATTTTTAAAATTTGATTTTCAATTTTTTTGCGCGTTTAGCGGGCTAAACAGTGCGATTGTGGACTCGCTAAAACATAGTCCATTTAAATTGTGGGCTTCGTGAACGGGTTATACGGGTTGCGGGTTTTGTAGGTGCGGGCTTACTCATTTGCCCAGCTCTAGTGGCGGTTAAAAATCGCCACTATTTTTATTTTATTTTAAAAATTATAAACCACTAAAAAAATGTCATCACCTCCTAGATCTCCAAATCGAAAATGGGGTAAAATCATTAAGAGTGAAGAGTATCAATGGTTTTTGCAAAGCCAAACGAATCCCCACACCCCTACCTTGTAAGCATCTTTACCTGTGACACAGACTTCAATGATGACTCTGAGGATGACGTTGTTTTGAAGCGTCGAAGCTCTAGATCTAGATATGGCGAAGTTGTTGCCGAGGTTCATGAAGCTCAATAGTCGCACTTAGTGTCAAAGCTCCAGATCTAGATCCCACGAAGGTTGGACAATCAACGAAGCTCCAGATCCAGACCCGACGAAGCTGCTTTTGAGGTTCGAGAACCTTATGAAGCACGACACTGTTGATGCTCACCGGAAGTATTGTCAAGGCTGGTGGTGCGTTCGACCATACGACACTAAGGAGTCTAGTTCTATGCTTGGTCGGTGCCGGTGCTAGTGCTTGGTTGAAAGCGAAGGTAAAGAGGTTTGGAGGCTCATTGTATGACTAAACAATGGAACCAATGGAATGCTTGAAAATGTTAAGGTTAGGTATTATTTGAAGGTCGACCAATGGAGTTGTCAGTTAAATTATGAAGCTGGATGGGTTTTATGATAAAAAAAAATGGGCTATTAAAGTAGGAGTGTTGATGTTATCAACCAAGGCAGTGATTATCAGATCCCGTGGTGCAGAACTAATTACCTTGGAGTTGTTGCTTTCGTCATATGTGATAAAAAATGGGCTCATTGTGTTTTGCTGTTAAAGAAAAAAAAAAACAACTTTTACATTTTTATTCAATGAATATCTCTTGTATTTGTATTTCTTGCAAATAAAATTGTTCTTGGCTATTTGTAAACTACATCTATTGACTTGTGGGAGGATGAAGATTGAACCTCGAGGATAAACAATCATTTTAAAAAATTTAATGAAAAAGATTGTGACAGTTAAAAATCACCACAATATTTAAATGAATTATAATATTAGTAAAATATAGGGGTGTCGGTATAATTTACTCTTTAATTTTTAATGCATACTAATAACTTAGTAGACAAAAATATAAATATAAATTTAATACAAATAACAAAATTATCTTATTGAACGTTGGTAGCAAATAGCAATGGTCATAGTCAAGCAGTGATGGTCGTAAACTTGTAATGATGACAAATAACTGCAATAGTAATGACAATAATAATAATTATATAGAAATGATAATGATAATAACATCAGAGATAACGATGAAAATAGAATGGGCAATTACATGATATAGATGTGGGGATGAAAGAAAAAAATTCCATCTTGTTTTCCCTAAACCCAATTATCCTTTAAAATAAAATTTAGACCAATAAATATTATAAGATGAGTTTATCTATTTTTTTTTTTAGATATCTGAGTTTATCTATTCTATTAGTTCATTAAACCATGGACTATAATAGAAGGAAAAAAAAATTATTCTATTCTATCATTTTTATATTACTACTAGATGTTTTAGGTTGGGTGTCAAACATTCTCCTTTTTGGTGTACTTTCTTTCACTGATTTTGTTTTATTCAATGGAAAAAGATAGCATGCTTAGTCTTGAAGTTTCGGCAAGTATTCACATTTCACATACGAGTAACTTTTTATGCTTTTGGGGTCGCTAGTGTGAGTAGTGTCCAGTGTCCATAGTGTATAGAGACCATTTATTATTGTCCAAAAAAAAACAGTTGTGTGTCAATAAATATTTGCCTAAATTGGAAGCAAGAATTGAACTAGTATCCAGTCAATGTAATTCTGGGGCCCTTTGACAATAGTCTCTCTCAAGTAGCAAGTTACATATATAATTAATTATCATATAATATTTCTAGCAATTGCAAAGAAATCCCTTCAAATGAAATTTACAAAAGAAAATAAAAAGGATTATAGGTTTTGGTTTCATTTTCAAAGATTATGGGAAAATAGGGGAAAATGATACTGCAATGGTCGAGGGAGTGTGAGAACGACGTTTCACTCGCTCCCCTTTGATGCCAAAGGTTTCAAATACGTAGCAAAAGAACGTTAAACATGTTTTTAACTATTGTTAAACACTTTTCCCCCTTAGTTTCTGTTGAAAGAAATCATTATAAATGACAATAATGGCACAATGCTAATAATATATCCTTCATCGATTATTTGATTTATCAACTCATTGGTAGTTCTCTTTCCTCTGTTTATATAGGAAGAAAGTGCATGTTTGCTAGATTCCTTTTCCTTATCTAAATGCAACAAAAAATATATTGAAAACAAATTGGAATATAGTGAGAATATGATCAATTAACACCAGTTGATATATTTTTATTTTTACACTGCTTAATAACTTTGATAAAATACGAAATTAACTAATTCAACGGTTAAGTTTTATATTTTTGTAAAATATATCAAGTTTATAAAATTTGATCTCACCACTTTATTTTTATGAATAACTAAAGCGTGAACTCATAAAATACACAGGTGAATTGTGAGGGGTAATTTTTTATATTATAAAAAATATATTAACAATTTTATTAATTTTTTTTATATTTCTGAACAACGGTCTAAAATCAATTAATTTCTGAAATGAAAAACTTAATTTACTATATTATTATAGAAGAATAGCATATCAATTAGATATGGACTTATTCGTTAATAAAAAAAATAAAAGATAACTTAATTAATATGTTTATTTTCTAATATAACTATAAATTTAAATTTCATAATGTTTTTATTAACTCAATAAATTTTTACAGATGAATTAAATTACATAACAAAAACCAAATGAAACTAAAAAAAATGATTTTAATGGGAAGAACTCACAAATTATTTCATTAAGATATTATTATGGACCTAAATAATTTAAGTCATAAACTTAATATTATTACGATCATTGATAAATATTGAACTCACAAATTAGATATGGACCTCATATATATATCCTATAAAAAAAATATTTGAAACAAAAAAAAAAAGTGAATGAATAAAATAATATGAATTTAAAAACATATATTTAAATTTTTAGATGTCAGTATAATTTATATCAAATATCACATTCACTTGTGTTAAATTTAATCTAGAGTAGTGCATGGATAAGTTATGTATAGGAGAGATATTTTTTAACATTTTGAAAACAATTTATATTTAAACTTATAAATTAAAAATTTAACAATTAAAAATTTTCATTATGATTAAATTAGAAGTTATTGAGTCAAAAAAATATTAGAAGTTATTGAAAAATTATTGTCTTTTCAAAATGAATTTAAGAACATATATTAATAATTATTAATTTAACCCTAATTATTCTCCATTTGAAGAAAACATTTATAATATTTTAAAAAGAAAAAAATAAAAAAATTAAAATCACTAATTTGACCCCAAAATGGGTAGGGAAAAATGCACTTAATTAGAACAAACCCAATAACCTTACTTATATATAAACTTTTGTCTTTTGGAATGTGATTCTATGATACAATTTACGTGGGATAAAAAAATATGATTGAAATCTTCATTAATTAATTTTAATTGATTATGTTTTATTTATAAGTAACAACTTATGAGAAAAAAAGGGGAAGAAATCATAATAGTTAAATAATTGAATAACAATCAATGAGCAAACTATTGAGAACAACACACGTTAAATTATATATATTTTTTAAAAATAAATAATATTTATAAGCAATTAATAAAACATTTAATAAATTTTGAATTGGCTTAAGATTTGGATTATTTCAAAGTCTTACAACTAAAATTTTAATTATAATTTCCCTGAAAAAAATTAATTATAAATGATTTTAAACAAAAATAAAATAATATAAATACAGTAAATTTAAAATGATAAAAACACAAATCACTTATAAAAGACAATTAGTGTAAAATTTAATAAAATGATAATTGTTAAGAAAAGCATTTCAACAATATAATAAATAAATAAAGGCTAAAATGCAATGAATTTTTTAAACTTTTGCTTAACTTTAAAAATCATTTACTGTTTAAAAGTCTACAAACTTCTACAACTAACAGTTAGGTATACTGTATTCACCAAAAAAAAAAAAAAAAAAAAAAAAAAACAGTTAGGTATACTGTACAGTGTACACGTGCAGAAATCTCCTTATAATGAATAATATGCTAAGTTTTTAAATTAAAAGAATCAAGTATGAAATTAACATATAATGAAAAAATATCTTGTATTTTAACTTAAATAAAAATTATAATTGTTCATTCACTTTTTATATATAATTTTAATTTATAAATTAAATATATGCTTATATTATTTTGTTTAATGTTTAATGATTTATAACCAAAATGTTGATATCTGTTCTTAGAATTTTAACAAATTTAAACATATTATAAAACTAGTTGATTAATTATAAAAAATAAAATGTTGCTCGATGTTATGATGGGAGAGAACTATGGTCACAGAGGTAGCACATTTTGACAATGAGAAAAGGAAAGACATGCCGAAATTATGTGTGAAAACGACACTATTAAGGCAACGAGGTTTGACCCGTAAAATCATGGTTACATCGGATAGGCTACCGAATCATGATAGCCTTGCCAATTGCATCTTAGTTAGTCAATTTTTTTCTTCTTCATATATTTAAATTTCTTTTCATAAAATTAAAAATCTTTTATAGCGAGAATATATTTAATTGGTGTTTTAGCCCATGTATTGTATAAGATTATTCAAATTTTCACTACCTTATTTATATAGTCAATAGAAAGAAATTTGAAAAAAAAAATAAAGAATTATATAGCACATTGGTTTTTTTTAAAAAAGAGATAACTATAAAAGAAATTAGAAATTATAATTTTTTTAAAAAAAAGATAATAAAAGATGTAATGATGTAAATTTAGTTTTTTTAATATTAACTTTGAAATTTGAAAAGTAAATTGAATTAAAGATTTGAAATTATTGATGAAAGAAAGAAATTTTCAGAATAAAAAAATAGAGTTAGTAAAACTGATAAAAGAAATATTAAAAGAAACCCAAAAGATTAGAGACTATAAGATTTGAAAAAAAAAATTATATAACATATCAAAAGAAATTTTAAAAAAGAGATAATTATAAAAGAAATTAAAAACTATAAACTTTCTTTTTAAAAAAATATAAGGAAAGATGTAACAATGTAACTTTAATTTTTTTAATATTAACTTTGAAAATTAAAAAGTAAATTGAATTAAGAATTTGAAATTATTGATGAAAGATAAATATTCGGAATTAAAAAATAGAGTTAAAAAAATTGATAAAAAAAATATTAAAAAAAAAGATATAGCATCAGATAAAGAAGCGATTGAAGGTAGTTATCAAAATATTGTGAATGTGTGTAGTTACATAAATTGATAAGAGAAATTTTATGAAAAGTAAAAGAACCAGATGCATGTCAGAAGAGTGAACTACACCACTTCAAGATATGAGAGTATTCAAACGATAGTAAATGTGAGGGAGAGTAGAGCATGAGAGCACAAATACACTTATTCATTTATATATATAATAGAAGGATATCGGCCAATAATAATAATAATATGTTTTTGCATTTCAAAATATCTCCAAAATTATTCTGATCCTTACAAAAAGTTAATATGTTTTTAATTCCTATACCAATATTATGTTAGTTCGACTGAAACTGAGTTCAAATTCATTAAGCAAGGTCTTGTATTTGAGTCTTGTGGATGAAAAAATATGGTTGGAAGAGAATAAAAGTGGCCAGCCTTTGCCAGGTTATTCAACGAAAATTAATCATCGACAAAGTTAAAAGATACTTCACACCTATACAATGATAACAAAAAAATAACCCATTTGATAAACTACTAACCCATCAAGCCATAACCTCAATTTAGTAAAAGATTTTGATAATACAGTTGGGCAGTGTCCATGGATTATCCAAACCTTCAAATGGATTATTCTTTTTTTGGGAATGAACCATAATATTATATATTTATTTTATTTTAATTTAGAGTAACTTACATGTATTTTTCCTGAGGTTTGTTTATTACACCCGATATTCTTCAATTTTTTTTATATTACTTTGAGCCCCATAAGGGGGGTTGATGTAACATTTTTTATGCTTAAGAGGGGATCGATGTAACAATTTACGTCTAAGAAGGGGGCTAGTGTAACGAAATCCCAAAAATTATGGGATTTTTTTGTAAAATTAAAAAATGGAAGGATATCGAATGTAATAAAGACAAACTTCAAATGGAAATCAGTATAATTTACTATTTAATTTATTATGTTTCTATTTTGAATTAGCATAAATAAATGAATCATTTATTGACTATTCAAATAATGTTTTCCCAACGAAACAAAACAGTATATGAAGTATGAATTATCGTTACAAACTTGCGTAATTTCAGTTTTGCTTCTACACTACACTTTTTCGATTTTGCAAATTTTGTCTTTTATTTTTTTAATTTAATCTCTATTATTTTAATTGTGTAATTTATTTGTTACTTTAACATCTATTATTTAATATAAATAGTATAATACATTATCACGTCGACACATCATGTTGACATTATATACTTTTGTGTTGTTATATCAACATTTCTTTTAAACATTGAATGATAAGTTAATATTTGAATAAAAATTATATATTAGTTAACTATTGTTTGTGAGGATCAACTGACGTAAGATTATTCTAATTTAATCAGTAGTTTCAAGTTTGAACCTTAGTACGATCATTGTACACTAAAAAATAGTAAATTACACGGATCTTTGATTTGTCCTTATTACACTCGATACATCTCCGTTTTTGAATCTTACATAAAATTTTCTAATTTTTAAGCTTTCGTTACATCGATACCCCCTTTTAGCCGTAAAAAATGTTACACTGACCCCATTAAGGGGCTCAAAGTGATGTTAAAAAATGAAGAAATATCAAGTGTAATTAGAAGTTTCAGGAGAGGCATGTGTAATTTATAAAATAAAAAAAAGGAGGATGCAATAAAAAAATGTAAACGAGAAGAAAAGGCAAATGCCATGCAAGAGAAAACTTGTTAGCACAGGATGCTTAGCCAGAAAAATGAAAGAAATACAGAAAATTTCAAAATTATGAATAAAAAAAGGTTATATTTATTTACCAAAAAAGAAAAAGTTTATATTTCTATGAATGGGAATGAGGATGAAAGACAGTGCCAGGTTATATACGTACACTGACAAACAAATCACGCTTATTCCGAATTCAAGTCATGAAGTTTATTTCTTTACATTATTTTAACTATAATTTTTTCTTATCATAAAATAATTTGGTTCCAATACCATTTAGTTGAAATGTATTGATAATATAAATAATTTTTATATTGTTATTTAATCTTATGCTAATATATAATGAAATCGTTAATTTTTATAACAATTAGTTTAAAATTGCATTTAAAATAATTTTTAATTAACTAATAATATAAAATCTTTACACTAACAAACTTTTATCAGATTGGATGTGTATTCAGTTCTTAAATGAATGAATTCGTTTAAATTCGTCTCCTCTATGAAAAATATTACGGCAACTAGATAATTTACTCACTTATTTGTGTTTTATTGTGACGAATGCTTGAAATAGTAGAAAATCTTTTTACCAAATATATAATCTGCTAAAATTTATTATAATTAAATGATTCAAACATCTTTACTTTTCAAGCAAACAAAAAAAAAAAAAAACAAAATTTGCGTTTAGATTATGTCGCAAGTCATAATACTCATAACTAATAATTTGCATAGACATTTCTGTCGGATTAATTATTGGACAACTATAAAAATAAAGAAACATAAATATTTTTGGTCGAAAACTAGGTTTAAAAAATTGACCTTAAAAAAATTAGGGCATTTACTTGCAATTTTTTTTTCTATTTTTATTTTTTAATTACAAAATTGTCACATTATTTTTATTTTTGTTTTCTAAGATTTGTAGAGGAAACATTGAAAACAACTTTTTTTGTTTTCTTTATTTCCTATACAAATCTTTGAAAACATAAAACAAAATGAAAATAAGGTGGTAGTTTTGTAATTAAAAAGTGAAAACGGAAAACAAAATTATAAGTAAACGCCACCAGGATTTACTATCTTTTTAGTCCCTATATGTTTTAGGATTTTCTATTATTGGTCAATAAACTTTTTGTTAATTGGTCAAGGCTCTTAAACTTATTTTTCGTTTATATTTTTAATCGTTGCAATATATTTCTGCCATTAAAGCTTATGTGGCTTGTCACATGTAAAATTGGTGATGTGACACTTATACATTAGCCATTAATTTAGGATTTATTATCTTTTTAGTTCCTAAACTATTTAAGATTTTTGTTTTCGGTTCTTAAACTTTTCATTTATTGGTCAAGGTTCTTAAACTTATTTTTCGTCCATACTTTTAGTCCTCATCGTCTATTTTTTTCCGCTAAATGCTGGCGTGGTCATGCACATTTCCAATTGTCTATTTGTATTATTTTATAGAAGTAAAGCAATACCGAATATTTGTATATGCAAATTTAATGAATTTGAATGTTTTACTTTTTTTTTGTTACTTAGGTAGACAACATGACAAAATGATTGCGTGGTATAAATGTCACGTTATTGTTTAAACAACATGACATCACGTGATTGGAGAGGTGTATGGTCACGTCAATATTTAACAATGGAAATAGATGATAATGACTAAAAGTATAGGCAAAAATAAGTTTAGGGACCTTGATCAATAAAGGAAAATTTTAGGACTAAAAACAAAAATCTTAAAAAATTGGCTTAACTAAGTTTTTAGTCCTTAAACTTTTTCAAAATTTGATTTTTAATCCCTAAACAAAAGTTTGACTGGTTAAGGTCCCTAAACTTTTTTAAAAATTCAGTTTTTAGTCCCTGAATAAAAGTTTGACCAGTCAAGGTCCTTAATCTTTTAAAAAATTTGATTTTTAGTCCCTAATTTTTTTAAAAATTTGGATTTTAGTCCCTGAAATCTCATTAATTCAAGGACTAAAAATTGAATTTTTAAAAAATTTAGAGACTTCAACTAGTCAAATTTTTATTCTAGGACTAAAAATCGAATTTTTAAAAGGTTTAGGGACCTTGATCAGTCAAACTTTCATTTAGGAACTAAAAACCAAATTTTGAAAAAGTTTAGAGACTAGAAACTTAATTAATCCTAAAAAATTTAGGGACTAAAAGAATAATAAATCCTAAATTAATGTATGATCTATAAATGTCATGTCATCGACTTTTTTACATGGCAAGCCATGTCAACATTTAACAAGGAAAATAGACAACAATGACTAAATGTATGTTTGGATTTCCGGTAGAAGGGTTTAAAAGTATGTTTGAGAGTAAAATCAGTTTGAGATCATGTTTGCTTATCCCTCAAAAGTATGTTTAAAGTAAAATTTTGCTTGCAAATTTAATTTTGAAGAAATAAAACTTGAAATACTTTTACAAACTTAATTTGCAAACTTACTTGAGTTTAAAAACTTTAATTCAAACATACAATACAATAAATATATGGACGAAAAATAAGTTTAAAAATCCTAACATGTTTAGGGAAGATAATAAACCCAAAAAATTAAAAGTCTAGATTCAGTCATAAATCATGTTTACAACAAATAAAAGAAAAAATATAATTTAATTATTTTTTGTGGCTTTTAGCGGGGCCCACGGTGGCGACACGTTGCTTCATCAAACGCTGTGCGCAACGCCTGCACTGCGACATTGCCACCCTTTCGATTTCGAAAATCGCCTTCAAACTTACCCAAAATGCTTCTACACTTATTCTAAATTCTAAATATTTTTCTTTCTTAAATACAAAAAAAAAAAAAGGTTTTCTTTCAAACTCGACGTAACTAGACACTCTTTGTTCGCATTTTAACTAACACCAACTAATAAACACTAAAAAAAGTAAAATTTTACATAAAAAGTACAATGATTTTTTTTAAGTTTATCTTTTACACACAACTTTGATCGATTTGATTTATACTTAGACCTATCCACCTGTATATTTACACGGAAAATAGCAGCAGCCAAAAATATTAAATACTAGTATAATATAATAAAATATATATATAGTCTAAGTGAAGAAATATGTGATTGCTTTTAACTCGCCTTTTGAGTTAGACATTAACTGTCTAAAATGTTTTTATTTATTTATTTATTTTTCTTATAGAATGTACGAATCTGTATTTAGTTTTAAACAAAATAAACAAAATAATATACTAGTAATTAATATATTTCAGAAAATACCGAATAAATCATTAAATCAATACTTTAAAAATTAGCCTAGCTCAACTGCTTTACTACTATTCTCTTTTGATTTGACATGGATTAATAACTTCTTTGTATAACCTTCAAATTTCTTTTATACCTAAATAATAATAATAATAAATTTTTTAATTCTTTAT
The DNA here is from genome assembly GCA_026413185.1 of Pueraria montana var. lobata. Classification (NCBI taxonomy): domain Eukaryota; kingdom Viridiplantae; phylum Streptophyta; class Magnoliopsida; order Fabales; family Fabaceae; genus Pueraria; species Pueraria montana. The sequence goes on along the minus strand of CM048650.1, from coordinate 61,935,703 downwards.
ACGCTTAAATTTATCACAAACTCAAAACAAAAACAATATATTGTACCAAAAAAAAAAAAACAAAAACAATATATAGTATTTAATTAAACTTAACCATAATTTTTTTTAGTACTTAAAAATTTGTCCCGCGTAAGAAAAAAAAGTAGATAGGATATGACTCATCGACGAACAGGCACAAAATCATTACACTATTTTGAGTATTTTTTCTTATTAGAGCGCGCGTGTGCTTCACTCTCTCACTCACCCGCGTGAGCCTCCCAGCACCGCCCATCCCTCACTGTGTCTCTAGTCTACAAATACACCGTCTTCTCTCTTCACACACTCCCTATCTCTCTCTCTCTCTCTCTCTCACACACACACACTCTCTTTTGCGTTTCGATGGGACCCTTCAGTTTCTGCACACACCATCTTACCTTTTAAAATCTTCACGAATCCGCAAAATCCCTTCACACACTCCCTCTCCTCCAAAGATCTTTCTCTCTTTCAATATTTCTCTTTTCTCTCTTTCCCTCATGGCTGAGAATTTGGACGACGGCGAGTTCTGGCTCCCGCCACAGTTCCTCGCCGACGACGACGTTATTCCGACACCCTTTGAAGCAAAGTTCTCACCTTTGCCGGACGACGCCTTTTTGTTCCCCTCCGAGTTTCCGTACGGCTTCCCTTCCTCCGAGCTCTGTTCTCCGGTTGATTCCACCGTTGGTGGCTCCAGCGAGACCGAGAGCGACGAGGAGGAGCAACTCGTAGCCGAGTTGACTCGCCGTTTAACGCGCTCCTCCCTCCAACCTGATGCCAAGTCTGTGGTATGATATCACTGGAGCCGTTTTGTCTTTCTTTATAACTTCGTTTTTTTCTTAGCACCCTTTCGGTGTGGGACAGTGAGTGTTATTTCGGAGTTTTCTAAGTTATGGCTTTAACGTTTGTTTGTAATTTTTTTTTTGCAGGGTCGGTTTGTGTCTGGTTCTCCACAATCCACGCTTTGCGCGTTTGGAAGTGGGTGTGGTTGCGGCAAAGGGTCGAGCCAGGGTAGCCCTGATGGTGTTTGCAAGTTGTCTTCTGCGAAGACTACTTGGGATCTGCTGCATGCGGCTGCAGGGGAAGTGGAGAGGATGAGGTTGAGCCAAGAAGGTTATGCTTTCAATCATCATCACAATGGAAACCTTGTTCCCCAAAGAAGACCCTCTCCTGTTACCACTTTACCCTCCAAAAACACCACCACCACAACAAACCCTGATGTGGGTTTCTACACCCATCAACACTCATTCTCTCACCAGCAATTGCAGATAGCACAAGTAAGAAAACACCATCACACCATTTTTTGTTTTTTTCTACAAGTTTTTCTTTTTTCTTGTGGGTATCTTACTTTGTTTTTGTTTTTTGTTTGGTTAGTTTCAGATGTTGAGGCAGCAACAGCTGGCAAAGCAGCAGAACTCGGTGTGGAATGAGCAGAAGCAATGTGGTGGGGTTTACCCTCAGAGGCAACAAAACAACCCAATGGTTCCCAATAGAGGAAGGAGTACTGATCTTAGTGGTGTTGGTGGAAGAAACGTTAGGCCTTTGGGTTTGTCTGCATCTGCATGGCCTCCTCTGCAGCATGCGAAGCAGCAGAACCAGCAATATGGCTCTGGCATGAGAGCTGTGTTTCTTGGGAACCCTTCTGGGAGACGGGAATGTGCTGGCACTGGGGTGTTCCTCCCTCGGCGAGTTGATAGCCCTGAGCCACGAAAGAAGCCAGGTGAATGAATAATAACACATCTTCTAGGTTTTGTTGTTGCATTTAATTAAGATCTTGATTTTGAAGTTCAAGGTATTGTTGTGTTGCATTTATGATTTTGAAGTGGTCGTTGACATCATTACCTAGGGTGGTTCAAGAGGTTTAATGGTTGTTGGAGATTGCAGTAAATGTAGGCTGCTATGTTTTGTTTTCCTTATTGTGAAATCTTGATATGTTCTGTCATGTCATGGTCATGGCCTATTGTTATGTTTTGCAACATGTTTTAATTTTATTGTTCATAATAGTATGTGTTTTTTGACCTAAACAATTAATGTTTTTTGGGTTGGTATTTGTGTGGGCTTTCAGCGTGTTCGACTGTGCTGGTTCCAGCTAGAGTGGCGCAGGCCCTAAATCTGAATCTCGATGATATGATGGCTGGCCAGCCGCAACACTTGCAACGATTTAATGCCAGTCCCAACTTGGAAAATGGTAAATATTTTTTTTTTGATCTCGCTAACAAGTGTACAAGGGTATTATTTAAGGAATTAAAAGAAAAAAAAATATTTATGATGAAATTTATATTAGAGCGTAAAAAAAAATAAAATAATGGACAGTATAAATTTTTTCTTTTTTATACTTTTTTTTCTTTTTAATTTTTTAAGGTCACTTATTAGCATTTTTTTTAACACTTGTGGTTGTAGCCCTTTGGAATGAAATCCTTTTGGTTTTTTTTTCTTTTAATGTAAAATCCAAAATGTTTGGTTATTGAGCTGTGTGTATCTTTGACTCTTTGTGCATTCAGGTGCAGCTGTTTCCAGGCTGAGGAGTAATTATGTCCTCTCTCAACAGAAGCGCAATCTCAAGCCTCAGCCAGCAGGGTACCATGAGATTAGGCTGCCACAGGAGTGGACATACTGATATTTTGATTAATCTTTTGCTTGTTAGGGTGGGGAATAGTTTTTCTTTTTTTCTTTTTTTGGGGGTGAGGGTGATTTAGGAAAATGGTAGGGGTTGAAGGGGTAGAAATGGAAATGTAGTAGTCTTCTACAGGAGAATAGGTTTATAGAAGAAGAAGAAATAGGTTTTTGTTGTTGGCAATTGGGGGAAAAGAAGTTAAATGAAAAAAAGCAAAAAGCTTTGTTGGGAAAATAGAAGATGATGGTTTTATTTTTTTGTTGTTTTGGCTTGGTCACAGTTGTAGAGGGTTAAAAATAATATTAGGAGCCTCTGGTAAAAAGCTAGCAATGCCGCAGCAGAGCTGAAATTGCAGTGATATCAGTTACTTTTGTTCTTTTTGATGGGCTTCGAAAGTCACAACAAGGGAAAGACAAAAACGGTGGACGGGTCAAATTTTACCCTTTTTTTTTATTTGGTGCTTTAGGGTAATAAACAAAGCAATTTGGAAGGGGCTGGACCATATTTGCAGAGGGATTACGGCTCCTTCCAATTGTTGAATCACACTGGAATCTTTTTGGGGGAATACTTGTCAGTAACATCTGATTCCAACCTGTCCACCCAGCATTACTTTACTATAAATAATGCAAGGAATTTTCACCATCTCTTATCTCATTTGTTGATAATGATGTCTACCTTATTTTTTAGCCCCCCAATTACTAATAATTCTTTTTGTTCTTTATATTGTTGAGTGATTCAAATTCAAACACTTTTTGCATTGGTAAAAAAATAACCAGTTAATGACATGTTCAATTATTAATAATTATATCGTGGAATTGTAAAAAGGGTTTCTTGTAATGTGTATCTCACTGAAGGCGTGGTTGCTTTTTTCCAGTACAAATTAAAAGTAGCTTTCACTTTGTCCAAGGAGTGGTTGCAGCTGGATGTGTGTGAAATTTAATAAAATTTCCGAACCAATTGGGGACTCTCATAAAAAATAAATTTAGAAGCAAGAAAGAAAGCTAGTGAGAACGTCTTCATGGGTCCATCATGAGTTATACATTTAACATTACATTACATATATTATGGTTTGGAAGATTAGGCCATTGCTTGGGAGGGAAGCTTCGGTGCAAATGGGTTGGGAATGGCCCATGTGGGTTGCTTTAACACGTGTAAGGTAGAAGAGGGGTGTTGCTTTAGGAATGCTAACAAATCGTTTTCATATGCTGCTGCTTTTTTTAAATGGCTAAATAGTCCACGTCTAGTCTCTATCTTGGAACTCACAAATGTGGGGGTGGCTGATGCCTGGTTCTTAAGACTTTTGAGGAAACGTAGCAATCTATAATGGGGGTGTTGTTCTCACTTCTTTCTCATCAGAGAAATGCATGGCCAACACAACTATGCATTGGTAAGAAAAGGAAGGTGGTGGTCATTGCAATTGCAATTGCAATTGCAAGACACATAACGCAGCATTAACACCATTACCATAACACCAAAACGTGCTTTCTTTGCTTCCTTTATTCGTGCCACCCAGTTTCCTTTTTCCTTTTTTTTTCTTTATTTTCTTTTGGTGCACTTGATCTACGTTCGGTAGGCTTCGTTGGAATGCTCAGTTTTATCTTTAGGATTTGGAAAATCTTTCGTGAGAAAAGTGTGGATTTGCGGGTCTTATATTTTACTCTTACACTTTTTTTCTTTCTTTATTATAATAAACGAGTCTACCAAAATATATAACTAGTCTTCAATTTAAAATAAAATTATTGTTTTATTTGTTCTTTTTAAATTAGTGTTTTTTTATTTTATTTTTATATTTTACATGCTGAGCTTGTTAGTAAATCTGTTTCTAAATATTATATAAAGTAATTACTCTCTCTGATCCTATTTATAAGACAATTTATAATTTATAAAGTTTCTTATATTAATTATTTTTAGACTAAAATATCCTTAATTAAAGAGATTTTAATGACAAATAATTAGAAGAGAGAAAATAAAATATGAATGACAATGGTAGTTTAAAAAAAATAAAAATAAATTTAAAACATTTATTACTATCAATTAAATTAATCACTTTCCTTAATATGATGAATTTGGTAATTAAGTCTTATAATTAAAACTGAAATGAGTAGTTCAAATAGTATTTTGATGAATTTCGAATATCTATTTTGTAATATTCGACATGGTGAATGTTCTTGAAAATTTTAAGTTATTGTTAATGTTGAATGGATCCATTGATAGATAAAATCAGTAGAACTCTGTGAACAGATATAATTTGAATAGATATGACTATTTATGAAGTGACATAAACGAACCATTATAAAGAATATAGTTTTTTTTTCTAAAAAAAAAATATAGTTTGAATAAACATGACTTTCATGAAGGAACATAATAAATTTAAATATAAAGCAGAAAATGTTTGACAAATTTAACTTAAAAGTTCTTTTAAAACTAAAAATTATTTTTTTATTCATAGAAATCAAATACAATTATAAAGGGGTTTATAACATTTAATTTTTAAGAATTTTTCTTCTTCTAAATATATATATTTAGCCCATTTTCTCTAAATGTGGTTAACCCAATATCAAGAGATAAGTACTATTAACTGTTCCTAATTGTTTTGATATCCTAATTCATGCAGTTATGATCTGATTTCATTGTTCATGACTCAGAATCATGATTCATATCGATCGTATGACAAATTTAACAGAGACAAGGATAATTTTACCATCAGAATGATCATATACAATTCGAATTGGATTAGTCAGATATTTGATGCAATATTCAAATATTGAGGTCTTCAAAAATGATTTTATGTCATATTTTTTAATCAATTTCTCAATTGAAGAAATTTTTAGTCTTTTAAGATTTTGTTAACACTCAATTTTCTTTGAAAGCATTAATCCATGGTGAAACATTTATGATTACTAATTAAATTAGTTTTAAAACTTTTCTAGAATTATTTATTTTTTATTATCAAGAACATAATATTTTATTAAGTTAAAGCTTTTAGATATTTTTAAATTTATATTTTGATATTTCAATCATAAATATTTCTGCAATGTTTTCTTGCTAGTTTCAACTTTATTTTTGTGAATTGTGATGATTTCAGTATCTGAAGTTTCTGGAGTCAACCGTTTTATTAGATATTGATTATCACCAAGTATAAGGGGAATGATATCCGGTAGATGAATAAAGCGTTTTTTGAGATGTACAGCTTTTTAAATGAAATGAACTTAAAAAATTCTAGATTTCAGAGGCACAACCGTTCCAAAGTAGCATTCTAATAAACAACCGACAATAAATGTTTAAGGTTATTTCCAAAAGAATACCAATAAAAACCAAGGAAAAACCATTTTTCACGGTTGGAGAGATTCTCGCATAACGATTAAAATTGAACTTTATATTAAGCTACACAATGTGAATTTAAAGGGATACGTATGACAATGTAATCTATTGAACGCGATATAAGAATTCGAAGGATTCGGAATATGCATTACACTGTAATTTATATGATCTATAGTTTGATGTCGAGTTGGATTCAATGGATATTTCATGTTGTGGGTTGTACATAGAGGTATCTACCACTTGTCCATTATACAATTGCATATGCTTTCCCAATATTAATGGTACCAAAAAACATAGGGTAAAGTTTTGTCTAAGACATGAAGATATGCAATGTGAAGAAAGTTGAAAGATCACTTGAAAGAAACGATAATGTGATGTTACTGATGTACACTCTGTTACGTCGACAGGTTAAGGTATGAGTAATCAGGTGGTGAGAAAAATGTGGACCCTTTAAATCACATCATGTTTCATGATTTCAGAAAGTCACGAGAGACAACAGGCAAGAATTTATCGCTCAATCTGTATCCTTAAATTTATTTCATGATTTGTACAATGTAACATTAACTTTTTTTTTTTAAATACACATTCCCTCCCAGTGCACAAGAACTATTTTCTTTGGTCTATAAAATGTTTGTTTACTAAACATTTCTTAAAATGTAGAATAACTTATTCTGAACTTCTAAGAGCATCTACAATGCATGATTATTTAGGTGAGTTGTTTATCATAAATTTGTGAGCCCTACAAGATCATATAGATTTAAGAACTTTATTAAAAAAATTTACTCAAATACTAAAGTTGCTAGAGTGAGATCTTAACTTAAGTCACATTAAATTTGTGATTGAAAAAATGATTTTTTTTTCAAGAATCAATTAAGCAACAGTTGCTTATATAAACAACTCACTTGAACAACCCATTGCCATGTCATTTGCTTCAATAGAAATTTTTTATTAAGTAACATTACTTAACTTTAAGTAACTCAGTAAATACCCGCATTAGAGATCCTCTAATAGTGTGCTAAGTATAGTTTCATGGTGAGAAAAAAAATTCAATTTTTACGATGAAGATAAAACGACAAATAGTTAATTCTATTTTTTCACAGTATCATAATGATTTTGTAGGAAGTCAGTTTGGATATATATCGCAAAAATCTGATACGCGTAATTAAGAGGCATACCATATAGCTTCTATGTCTTTTTTTGTTTTGTTTTAATATTGACGTGAAAACTAGTGTAAACGTCTGTAACAAATAACCTAATATGCATTTTGTGTGATATCCAAACACACTATAAATGTTTATAAAATTAATTTTGAATGAAATTGATTTTATAAAATTATTTTTAGTTAAAATTAACTTTAAAGTAAAGTAATTTATATTGAATGTTTTTATTATAAAAATAAGTTAATAGAAAAATTTATTATGAAAATTTTGATTCAATGCAAAAAATACTTAAATTACTTTAACTCAAAATAGTCTTGTACTCATAATCAATTCTTTCATGTAAAACAACATTTGTTAACATTTACCTAAAATCTCATTAATTGTTATTTCAACATGATTCTAAATTATTTAATGTAAATCCAAACACACTATTAAACACACTCATAACGCACCCACGATTTTATGTACCATGTACTAAAAAAGGAAGGAAGGAAGTACCATACGAAGGTGTCAATAATGGTGAGACTCTACCATCTCCCACTCCAGAATATAATTTTATTTTCATGGAAAATAAAAGGGTGGAAGTCAAATTTAGATGCAGCAATAAACCCAGTTGCAAAATGCAAATTAACATGTACACATGCTTTGTAGGAGCAGCAGCAGCAGAAAATCAGAAATGGTACAGAGAGAGGACACAACACAACACAACACAACACACTCAAATTTACACTTTGTTTGGCGTGAACGTTTGACTTGATGTTGATTCTTTTGTGATCATTCTGTTTCAGAGAACAGTGGGTTGCAACAGTGGAAAATCTGATGCTGGAGCAGTATCTCTATGCATGTTATTTAGCCTGGCCTCGACTTTATGAAAGAAAAATTAGGCATAGGATTCCCATTGTAGAGGTGCTCCCTCATTTCCCTAGGGATGCTGCAATTTACAGCCTAGGTAGTGGGGCATGCACCATACCTTTATTTGGTAACACAGTCACAGTACTCTTGCATCTTTGAATTTCCTTGCTTTGGTTTGCAATTTTGAGCTTTAGAATCAGGAGCTAGTACACTAGCTAGAACTATTCAAAATCCTTTCCTATATTGATTTTATATCAATCTTGGGCAAAATACGAAACGGAATCGTCATTCCGTTGATAAAATACACAACGGAATCATGATTTCGTTGTGTATTTTTTTTGCACCTCCAGGTACACAACAGAATCATGATTCCATAGTGTATTTTGCCATGGAATCATGATTTCGTGGAAAGGACATTTTCCTGAAATAAAAATAATTCAGAGTACTACCGGGGCTTGGACGTAATTTTGGTGCTTTAAAATAAAGAAAGTAACCTGTTAAATTAAATATATATTTTTGCTACAGTAAATTACTGGGGTTTGAACGTAATTTAGCTGCTTTAAAATAAAAAAAGTAACCCATTAAGTTAAATATATATATATATATATATAATGCTACAGTAAAAAAACCTACGTACAGTAAAAAAAATTAAACACATGGAGATGTGAATAGCAATTTTGGGGGTGCAAATAGCAATGTTAAATCTACAGTATCCACTGTTTGTGCATGGTGCACGGTGCAGGACCTAAGCAGTATGGCACACTAGAAGTCGTCATATCTAAAGGTCCAAAATATGTTTTTGTTTGGTACTCAATTTTCAACCATGAGTACCTTATCCGTCGTGCTAATAAAGAAAAGTTCTAGTTTTAACAAGATAATAAAATACATTGTTCAGTCTACCTATACAAAAGGGATAATTTACAATGTACCGTTAAAGAATAGTTTATCTGTTATTTTTATTTTCTTAGTAATAAAAACTTCACTCGTCCGTTATGAGCAAAACATGCAGACATATTGCTTATGCGATTTGGATTATGTCGTGTTATTGAATGATGAATTTTCTTTTGCTGTGGTTATTGAATAATAAGATATAGCCACTGAACTGAAGTAAGACATACTAGTATTATTTGTTGACTATAATGATTAAGTCTTACTGGCTGCAACTACGTGAGTGGGTTTGTTTTATTTGTTGGTTTGATTGGTCAATACGATAATAACTGGAGTAGGCAATTGCAGTTGACAGGAACAGGGATAGGCGCCCATTATGCATTTATGAGGGAGGTTAGAATTATTGATGTTTAAGGTTAATAATAGCAATAATTAATTGATATATAGTATTTGAACTAAACTATCTTTATTTAGTCTTCTTTTCTAACTAAAAATCATATATTTTTATTTTAAATATTTAAGTCTTCCTCAACTATTTTAGAATGTATTTGGTTGAGCATCACATTAATGAAAATCACGTCCATTTCCCACATTAAGACTAAAGTTACTTTGTATTGTTTCATATTTTCACATCATGGATCCATGTTTTTGGGGTTTGGACGCAGATCCAAACACCCACTTAACCCTAAGTTCCAATGTATTGTAAAAATAAAATATTATTAATACAACATTAATTCTCATTGTTTTAAATAAGGTTATAGTTGGGAAAAATATTAAGTCTTGATTTTCTAAAATATCAATAATTTTGAAATAAAAATTCAGTAAAACAAATAATTTTGAAATAGGATTAAAAATCTAAAACATTAATAGATATAAAATTCAAGAAGTACTATCAATTGTGCACCTTTGTCGAGTGCCTATTTGATTGCACATCACCAACTATTGATCCATGTCTACGCAAATTGTAGTTGCGTATTTTTTTGATGGTTGACCTGAAAGTTTAGCCAAAACTTAGAGTCTTGAACAAGTGTTCAACGTTTGTACTCCAATCCATTTAACAATTTTGTTTTGCTGTTCAAAATAAAAAAATTATTAAGTCCTACAACTAATCATTGCTTTTTATTTAATAAAAATTATATCTTTCATTCTCCAACATCAACATATCTCAATATTCATCCAAATTATTTGACATGATTCATACTGAATGTGAGACTCGTCTAACAATTTTAAAGTGGGTACCGACGTGTAACCATGAACATTCAACATGAGAGTTTTTTCTAATTTCATTCACCGATTCACTTGTGTACTATTTGATTGAGCGGCTCATAATACAGTTGACCTAATTATTGATTATATTATTCCTTTTGGCCTGACCCCGAAAAAAAAATGCCAAAATAGTGAAAACATTAACATAACAAGATTACAAATTGGGTGTAACAAGTAAACAAAGAACCGATTCTGAGTGCAAAATTGGAAGGTGGCTATAGGTGGCAGCCAAAAGATGAAGAAGCATAACGACAAAAAGGAGCCAAAGGAATGGAACTAAACAAAAGTCTTAGCTATGCAGCTGCATAGATCAATTGACGCAAAATTGTTCTAATTTAACCGGTGGTTTCAAGTTTGAATTTTATATATTTAAATGTATTAAATACTTAAATGAAGAATTTTGTTGTTCATAGTGATTCTATGCTGCTCGAACCCTTCAACCTTCAATAAAGAATACCTATGATCTATAAAAAAAAAAATAGAAGAGTCCAAGGCTAGAAGGTAAGGTCGGCACATATTCAACGGTTTGCTCAACTTCCAACCAAACCCACAACAATGTGTTGCTTTCGTTGCTATCCTTTTCTTTGGGTCAATTGTCATTTGCTTTAGTTTATTGGGGCTTTCATTCTAAGTATATGAAACAAACGTAAAAGAAAACAATCCAATTGAGCTTTAATTCTTAATATCAATTGGGCCCAGATTGAATCAGGATCCTACCACATTTCATAAAAGATGCAGCCCATACATAAAAAGTTAACTTGAAAGACGTGGACCTTGGACCCAAAAATATAATGCGGACCCAAAAGAAAAATCCAATTTGAAGGAAGGGGATTTTATTGATCTTATTAGAAGAAAGAAATGCTTGAAACAGATCACGTGACATTTTTTAACATTATTATTAAGTGAATTTCATGTGTGATTCACTGAATAAGATATGGAACTTATATAATTTATTTGGGTCTTACATAGATTTTATTCAATAATAAATAATGGATAAGGAATAATGTATTAAAAAGCATATTAGTAACCTTCCTCTTTCGTTATTGACAATATTAAAAGGACTTTTCACTATCTACAGCAGAAAAAAGAAATCAAAACAGTGGTATTACATGAGGAATTAGTTCTTAATTTTCGATGGAAAATACTTTTTTTTTTTTAAAATATGTTTTCAAGAGCTAATAATGGGAGATGTCCGAGAAAACGAAAATGGGTTAGACACAAATTAGCCACCAAAATGTTATGATTTGAGGCATAATTCCATGTCACGAAGTAACGATATTTGCTAATTAATAGCATGTTAATAAATATGTTTTTTCTCTCTCTTTTTTTAATTAAATTATTCAACTTAGTTTTTCTAATTTTAAAATGATCAATTTGGTCTTCTAATTTTCAAAAAATGTTCAATGTTGCCCTTCCTTCCAAATTGACACTAACACATTAATGAAATTGGATGAAAGGACATTTTTTTTTTGAAATTAGATGATTAAATTGAACATTACAAAAATAGAGGGACCAAATTGAATAAAATTGACAAAATATTTTATAACTATGAATAGTATTTAAATAAGTGTTTTTATTTATCTTAAAATTGTTTTAGATTAAATTAAAACAATAAACAAATGAAAAAATGATTTTTTTAAAACACCTTAGTTATTTTTATTGGTTTTGGATTAGTTTGATCAATTCTTACATGTTCTAAAAAGAGTCGGGTTTTAAAAGTTAATATATTGCTTACCAGACTAGTTCTTGGTCAAATTGATTGAATCGATTGGTGCATTTTAGTTTTTAAAATAATGATTAAAATTAAAAAGATTCGTGAAAACAAACTTTATTACCTTAACAGGAACATGACAAACAACAAATTGAATACTTAAAATAGAAAAAAAAAATGAAAATAAAAATAAAATGATCACAAAAGGAAGAAGGGTTATCTAATAAAAGAAATATTCAGTAGGTAAAAGAAAATTCAAATTTATCTAGATAGTAGAAAATAATAAATTAGTTAGATGAAAAGATAATAAATAAATTACTTTTTTAGCCCCTTTTTTATTTAAATTATTCAATTTGGTCTCCTATTTTTAAAATGTTCAATGTTTTCCTTTCGTCCTAATTTACCTTAACGACATTAATGAAATTGGGCGGAAGGACGGCATTAAACATTTGTTTAGGGGTGTCAAAACGGATTCGACCAACGGGTCAACCCACACAACATGCGCAAATAGGTTGGGTTGAGATTTTCAACCCATTAACTTGCATAGTCCAAACCAACTTGACGCAGGTTGGATTGAGTTGACCCGTTCAACCCATCAACTCTTTTTATTTTTTCTTATATTTCATTTAACACTTTCATTTTTTTTATAATTATCTCTTAAATATTTTCTTGATTTACTAGTTTTATAACAAATTTTCTCTTTTTTAATGATATTTGATTATAAAATTTGGAAAATTTTAAGATAAATAAAATAATAAAATAGTTTTTTTAATGGGTTAATGGGCCAAGCCAAAGCCAAGCCAATCCGTAACCTGTCACAATTGAGTTGGTTAGAATTTTTAACCCAATACAAAAAATGGATTCAACTCAACCCACAACTTGTTTTTCAACAAATTATGGTAGGTTGGGTTGACCCGTTTGATACCCTTATATTTTTTGAAAATTAGAGAATTAAATTGAACATTTTAAAAGTAGATGGATCAAATTAAATAATTTAAATAAAAATAAAAATAAAATAAATAATTTAACCAATAAAATACTATAACTACTGTGCATTTGTACTTTCTAGACTACTCTATAAACATGTTGAAAATTTAAAAGATGAAATCTTTCAAACCAATTCAATTACTCAAGGCAAAGGTGTTGCCCTTTTTCTCATTCCTTCATCCCCTCTCTCCTTACATAATTTATTATGAGCCTCCTCATGAAAGAAAAAAAATAAAAAGGTGAAGAATGGAGAGAGTATATTAGCCCAATTATAATACAAAAGACACCAATTCCTTTGTTCATGGACTGACCTATCAATTGATAGTTAGACAACCAAACTGAGACCGTTTCCAAACTTAAGGTTAGGCAATTAGGCCTCAAATAACGATCGACTATGGAAATGCTATATTGTCTTTTATTGAAGACATAGTTGTTGGATTAGATAACCTTCTACTTCATGGCAACTGGAAAGGGCATTCCCATGAGGAAAAGGCGAGATGACATTGGTGTGTCTAGGAAGGATTCCAACGGAATTGAAGGTGATGAAGTGGCAAAATCTTATCTAAAAGTTCTGTTGTCCAACTGATTTCATTTATTTTAGGACATAATTATTTTCTTGCATATGCAATGCAAGCACAATGTCACCAGTTTCTTTCTTTTTTCTCTCTTTCTATTATTTTTGTGTTTTCCTTTAATGGTATGTCTTTCTAAGGATTTGAGGACCGGGCATCATAAGGAAATGATAGAAGGTTAAAAATCATAAAAGGGATATGCTAGTCTTGTATTTCTTCAAGTATTTAATATTATTCATACAATAAGTTTTAATTATAATTTTTACGCATTTACTTTTTCTCTTTATTTGCATGTCTGGTTTCGTGTCATGAATATGATTTTCATGTTAATGGAAGCTACTAGTTATAGCTTTTGTATCATTTGTTCATTTGATGTAATTTTTCATAGAAAATACTCAACTTACATTTACCTTTTCATTTATTTCACTTTTACCACATTTTCTTTTCATTTTTCTCTTTTTCTTATCATATCATTTGTTATATTTATCACTTTTTTTTCTTTACCTTTTCTCTTTTCTTCTTATCTCTATCCTATTTTCACCCCAATCCATCACAAAATAGAGTGGATGATTATAACTACTCATTCTTTATTGAATGTATATCCAAGCACATGATATTTCTTTTCATCACATCACCTATTTTATCATACACTTCTTTCTCCCCTCTTCCTATTTCTTTCCCTTGTAAAGGAATTATCATAAAAAAAACTTGATGTATAATTAACATTAGTCTTGATTGTTCTCTATTTCTGTTTAGGCATTTTTGCCCCGGAACAATATGCAATGGACTTTGTCAGAAAATAATATTTATTTTTTCTATTATCTACACACTGTTCGGTTGATTTACACAATTTCTTCTTCTTGCAATTCAAGATTTAGAATAATCCTCCCATGTCTTCTCAGATGGCTTTCTGAAGAGTTATGGACTTATTGATATTGAATAAACTATATTTTTCCAAAACCAACGCAAGAACTTGAATTGAGTTGTATTTCTTTTGTTTTGTTCCTCCTCCTTTTTCGTCCCCATGATTTCTTTTGGTGATTGTGACAGCTTACTCGTTTTGAAGGTAAGTTTTTCCAAGTAAAATGTTTGTTTTGAACAGAATTTAAAATCAGTGATGCTATAGGCACTGCACCACGTGAAACAAAAACACTTATATATTGAGTCAAGAAATTATCTATGTGAAAAATATATCAATTTAGTTCATTTATCATTCACAAGCCACTCCTGTTAATGGTCATTGTCAATTTTCTTGCCGTTTCCTAGATGGCCAATGCAACAATAAATTTTCTCCATAGATATGGGATTTTACTTTCAACATCAGACCTCACTATGTTTATTGGCTTATTGTGAAATAATTGGACGGCACATAACATGTGAAGTGTCACAAATTTGAATGGTAAAATAAGTGATGTTAATAGAAAGTAAATATAACAAGTAAATATAACGTTCTTTTACTTCTTTACTGTATGTTGTACTTGTACTTGTACTTGTGATTTCTTTGGTGTCTGATTTCCTATTAGCTTTTTTGGGTTTTCTAGTATGCCCTGTTCTAAATTGAATTTAAACTTTATTTAGTTGGCTAACATAGTAAGTCAGTAGAAATACCAGTAATCATATATTATTAATTTTTGTTTGATGCAGTCTTTTCAAAGACCTTTTAAAAAATTTATCATGATTACTCATCACAGTGTAAATCTTTTTATACTGACATATGTGAAAATTAAACTCAAATTCATTATCTTTCTAAGAACACAAGTTTGGAAATCATAACATTCTTCCTTGCTCATAAATCCCATTGTTTTTCTCTTATTAATGTAGATAGTAATTGCCTAAGGGAAAAAGAAGAGTAACAATAAGTGGACAAGGGTAATAAATTTATCAAATATCAATCTCCTATGGTTCTGCATCACATTTTAAGTATGGCATTTTCATTGAAGCTGCAAGAATCAGGACAACCATGTGCATTATCAGAAGAACGTAAAGGAAGATAGGTCCCAATAATAAAAGCCATATCAATGTCAAGATCACCCAACAACAAAAAACAAGATTCAAGGACCAGTTTTGATTTGAACTAGTCCTTCTCTAATAAGCCTTTGTCTTTATCTCGGAATCTATGCATGCATGGACCGCAAGCATAGATCTGCCCAAGCAACCTACTAGAGGGTGCCAAGCCATTAATAAAGGCTATCCAAAACTCATTGATGGCTAGTTAGTTCACTCTTGTTTGGTGCAATGCTATTTGGTACAACGTTACGGGCCTGGTTTTTCAATCATAGATTCCAACTTGAGTTATCTTACTAAAAGGGTAGATGAAAACATGAGAAGAGAACTTTTAGGAGAAATAATTAAGATGGACCTTACTCTATTCATTTAAAAGTTGGTTAATGAATAATGATAGAGCCTAACGAGGGTATGATCCATGTTGTTAATTGTAAGACTGTCCTAATCCAAATGAGATGACAAATGAGCTAAGAACACATATGGGGTGGTTTGGCTTTTAATAGGAATTAGATAAGCTTCTGTTGTGAGTACAGGTCTTAATTTTTCAAAGTTCAGGACCACCATCATATACTTATGATGTCTATTTAAAAACATAGAGCTTGGCTTCAGAGTTTCAGAAAGAGCACTGGACCATTTACTATGATTTTGAGGCACGAAATGGCATATTGCTTCTGCCTTGCTGGCTTGTTTGGTACATCGTACGTTAAGAAAAACAATGTGTGTGTATGCACATACACACATATATATAAAAGCAGTTGCTAGTGGCTTTTTTGAGTGTCAGAGAAGTAGAGTGTCTAAGAGTTTGAGAACTGAGAAGAGATGGGTGGTGTTGCATGGACAGAAGAAGAAGATCACTTGCTCAAGAAATGCATACAACAACATGGAGAAGGAAAGTGGCATCGTGTTCCTTTACTGGCTGGTAAAACTGAATTCAATTCATCTCTCTCTCTCTCTCTCTTTCTTGAGTTTACGAGTTATATTCTGCAAAGGAGTGCTCCAGGGAAGGAACTACCCATATCCAAACAGGGGCAGTCCCCCCCGCCCCCCCCCCAAATAATTCTCGAAACATAACGAACATATATGCTAGTATATTAATATAATCAATTTTTTCCTTTGAAATTTGTATCTTTGCCCTCCCCTTCCCCCAACTCCCCCTCTTTTTTTTTTTTTTTTTACTGCATCCCTTCCTTCTAGTTAACAAAAAAGTTGTCTATAGATAATAGTATCAGTGCCTGTTTGGATATCAGTGCCTGTTTGGATCGCCGGTGGGACAAATCCAACTTACGTTTACAAAAATATCATCTTTGATAATTCTGCGGTAAATTAGCTTGGGATTTCGTGCTACTGGAATCCTGCTGCAAATGCAAACATAGCCTCAGACTATCAGTACACTTTTTTTATATATTTTATGTCTAATCGAAACTTAATACTACATAAAATATATAATAAATTTTATGTGTTTTCAAATATATTTAGACATAAGTAAAAAGTTATCTAAGTGGTGTTATTATCAAATATTACATTTTTTTTTCCTTTACTTCAGTTTTGATTCGTTTCCTTTTTTTTTTCAAATACATTAGGAAGCTGAAACCAATTCAGCAAATCAATTTAACCAATGTTTTTTGTTTTGTCTTTTTCCACTAATTTTTACGAGTATTTTCTTTTTCTTGACCGGAGATTTTTTACGAGTCTATTTTTTTTTACCAAGTGTTTACGAGTCATCATCTTTTAAATATTGTATTATATTATTTTTTATATTAAAATTTAGTTTTGTTTTTATTTCATTTTATAAATTTTATTTATAACAACATTATAAATATATCTTAAGCAATACTACATTAATTTTATTTTTAATTTGGATTTCTTTTAATTACTTTTCAAAGATATACATTATAGAATTTGGACTAGTTATTTGCTTTTAATTACCTTTTCTCATTATAGATATATGTTAGGCAAAATTTTTGTTTTGAATTGCTTTTAATATGTTTAATAATTAATTTTATTTATTATTAATTAAGAATTTATAATATTTAAAATTTGGTAGATAAATTAATTTTAGCTAAATAAATTAATGAATAAAGTATTTTTTGTCCTTCAAAATATTTCATAATGTTAGCTTTAATCCCTATAAAAAGTTAATATGTTTTCAGTTCTTACATTTACTCAAAATCATGTATTTTTAATCCATAGTGAAGTACTAAATCACATCACTTTTAGTAGATATAGGGACTAACAATATATTAAATTTTTTTAGAGACTAAAACTAGCATTCCAAATTATTTTGAGGGAACTAATAACATACTTTATCCTAAATTAATTCTTATAGTGTAGTTGAAGCATCACAATTGAAAGAGTTCTTTCTTTTTTTTTAAGAAGAAAGAAGTCAATAATTTTGATTTATTGTTATATTTACTTTCATAATATATATGATATTTACTTTTTATTAAGTTGAATTTTAAAACAATTATTAATAGTAAAAAGAATTATTGTTAATTTTTTTTTTATCATATGTTAAATTAATTTTGCCCCCCCTAAAAAAATTCCTGGTTCGTCCCTAGAGTGCTCTATAGTTCAATGGTAAATTAAAAGGGGATCATTTATTAAAAGTGAAATGGTTTATTTAAGATTAGCAATTGGTTATGACTCGTGAGATTTATGTATCAAACCAATGCAAAAATTGAGAAGAATTATTGTACACAAGAATAACAAGATGTATAGAGTAGGGACTAAGGAACAACACATTAATGTTTGAATTTGAAGAGTGAGTAATTATGTTAGTTTTTTTCATTTAACATAGAAACATATTTAGCGAAATTTTCAAACACATAATACTCCTATTTACATTTCTTTTTCAACTGATTGAATCTTCTTTGAATATTGGTCTTTTGAAGGTTTAAACAGGTGCCGAAAGAGTTGTAGGCTAAGATGGCTGAACTATCTCCGTCCTAACATCAAGAGAGGAAACTTTGCGGAGGAAGAAGTGGAAATGATAATCAAACTCCACAAATTACTAGGCAACAGGTTAACTTAGAAGTTGTAGTCTTTCTTTTGGTATATTTCATTGTGTGCTAGACATTAGAAGTAGGATATTAATAATAAGCCAACTTTTTAAATTGCGGTCATGATCGTGATATTGCCATGTTCCTTGTTGCGAGAATTTATGAACAAATGTAGTTGATGTTGTCACAATTGCGATCGCGATTTTGCCATGTTCTTTGTTGCGAGAATTTGTGGACAAATATAGCCGATGCAGTCACAATTGCAATCGCAGACATCCTACAAGTCTTAATGTTGCAGCCAAAATCGCAGTCGTAGACCATTTTTAAAATCTTGATAATAGCATTGTATGCTATGCAGAGAATATCTTAATATATGCTTGTATTTGTGTTTTGTAAGTAGTCATAAAGTTATAACTATATGTACCATATTCATCATCATAAAAAGGGGACCTGAAAGATAAGGGTTACAGCTAGTTGCTTCTCTTTTTTCAGGTGGTCATTGATTGCAGGAAGGCTACCAGGAAGGACTGCCAATGATGTGAAAAACTATTGGAACTGTCATCTGAGTAAAAAACTAAATGCTCTAGAAGCTGAAGATAGACAAATAACTAGAGATGTTCAAGTCATTAGGCCCCAGCCTAGGAACATTGGTTCAAGCTCAGTGAAAAGAAGGGGCCAGAATGAGTCTCCAACTGACAAAGGAGTTCAACAAGAGAGCAGCATGTCCTCACTGACATTTGATGCTGATGCACAGAACCACATGCTTGAATCACAGCAAGACAACAATATATATGCATGCTTAGACCAACAGGGCATTGTTAGTGAGTTGTCAATGGACTTTCAGTTAGAAGGATTTGAAGCAATGATGAATGGGGAGGGTAGTAGCAGCCAATGGGATTGGGGTGATTTGCTCTTAGACATGGATTTGTACAAGTGAATTTTCTTCTTAGATATTTTATTCCTGTTTATGTGGGGAGGGCATTGTAGGTCCAATACCTTGCCAATGTATCAATATCAAAGTTAAGTGTTTCGATGGAAATGGTAGCTAAGTTGGTTGTGTATCTTGGTTATGTCATCATCATAAGATCTAATGGCTTTGATCTTTTGACCTCTGTAGATGGCCCATCTCACTACCATGAACCATTTATAAAATCTTCTTTAGTCAAACAAGGTTGTGCCCATTAGTCATTCCAAGCCATACCTATCAAACATCAGTATTTATTTAATTGGGCCATGACCTTCAATTTATGCATGGTTGGATACCTTTTTTCACACTTTTGTTTACCCTACCCTTCTTTAAAGTTTAAAGCATTATTTTTTCACTTAATTTTTCTCATTCTCTCTCTCTCAACTTTAAAAATATTATTTATGAAATTAATAAATAATTTTTTATTAAAATTATAGTAAAAATGCATTAATAACATTAAATATTGTAATTTTTTTTATAATTTTTTATAGAATGCAAATAGTAATTTTGTTAACTACAATAACAGAACTAGCCGCTGCATCTTTAAGAAGATAAAACATTAACTACATTAGTAAAATTAAATTAGAGATTTTTATAATGAACAATAAATAAAAAAAAGATCAATTGTAAATATTAGTTATCATCCCATTATATTTAGTTATACCATAGAGTACTGCAACTTCTTCTTAAAAATGCAAAAAAGTAATGAAGGTTTAAATAAAGGGTCATATGTTTTACCAACGAAGTTAGATCTAATAGAAGAGGCTAGTTTTCAATAATGTGGTAAATTAAGGTTTGAATTTTTGTTGATAAAGATGACAAACATATAGTGCCTAATAGTGCCTTAAATAGGATTGCCTGATTCCAAAAGGGGATGTCATAGACAAAAAAGGGTAATTTGTTTTGAATTAAAATATATTTAAAAAATTTAAAATATGTGGACAGTAAGGAGTATCAAAATATTTTTTTAAACATAAATAAGCAAACACTAAGATTACAAGTTAATACACGTTTGGATTATTTAATTCACTTTCCTCTTGGATTCTTTAGCTATTTGTCTAACGTATGTTAGTTTAATAAAGGATGACTCAATCAACTTTTGTCAAGCTATGCACAATTTTAACTCATAGGTGGATTGATTACATGCATGAAGGATGAGATGAAGACTATGTGACACAATGACATTTGGGATCTCGAAGAATTGCCTAAAGGTGTGAAGCCTATTGATTGCAAATAGATATTAAAAAACCTAGAGATTTGAAGGGTAATGTCAAAAAGAATAAAGCTCATCTTGTCACTAAATGATTTATTCAAAAGAAAGACATTAATTATAAAGAGAATTTTCTCTAATATCCTTGAAAGATTTATTTATAGAATAATAATAACATTGGTGGGTTATTATATGACTTGGAACTATGTACATAAGATGAATGTGAAGACTGTGATGAAAAAGTCTACATGATGCAATTAAAAAACTTTGTATTGAGGAATGTCTATTGTATAAAAACTAAAGAATTCATTCGCGACTTCAAACAAGCTTTTAGTAAATCGTATCATAGGTTCCATCAAGTTATTATCTTGTGTAGTTTTGAGGTGAATGTTGTTGACGATTGTGTATATCACAAGTTTAGTGGGAGTAAATACATTTTTCTAATGCTATATGTTGATGATATTCTTCTTGCTAGCAACAATGTAGGCTATTGTATGAAACAGAGATTTCTAATAAAAAAATATTGAGATAAAAGATATTAGTGATGCTTCTTTTGTATTAGACATTCAAATTCTAAGAGATTGTTCTTGATGTATCAATAGGTTATCATAAAAGAGTTATATTGATAATGTGTTAAATAAATTCAACATGAAAAATAATAAACTAGGAGATATTCTTGTTGTTGGAAGAGATGAGTTTAGTTGTAAACAATTCCTTGACAATGATCTTGAAACGAAAAAGAAATGTAGATCAAAGATAAGGAGTATAATGATTTTTTTTTTAATTTTAAAAAGCAAAAATTTCATTAATAAGAAAATGTTTCGCACAAGAAGTGCAAACATAGTACAAGTTGAAAACGAAAATGCATAAGGAAACCTCAACATCATATCTTAACCGCAACAATCTCAACATCATGAATAGCACACCATGATCCTCACAACAACCTCACATCAAGAAGACCCAATCCGACATTCTCAGTGACTAATGCATGTTATGAGCATGCCAATATACATGAACCAGGATCATTACACCAGCATGAAAAAGGATATGAAGTCCTTCCTTTTTGAGAGATCCACCTCCATGATAGGAGTTTTACTGTTTCTAACATGTCCGCCAAATCCTGCTTTTTGTGTGAAAAAACATATGCATTTCGATTTTTCCAAATAACCCACACCACCACAAACCAAACAACATGCCAAATATAAGCTTTTTTTCTTGGCCAATTAAACAAACCTCGAAACTGCAAAAGAAGATTAGACAAAGGAAAATGCAAAGTAGCCTAAAATTCCCACCATGCTAAGCACTAATACCATAAAGGGGCAAATACAGAGCACTCCAAAAAAATGTGCGTTGAAGATTCTTCCACAGCATCCCAAGCAGAGCACGTACTATCAGCACTAGAAAGAACATTCCTACGCACCAATGAAATTTTGTCCTTTAAAAGTTTCCAAACAAAAGCTTGAATTTTCAGAGGAACTTCTTTTTGCCAAATCCAGATATCAAATTGTTGTCTTGGCAAAGCGTTAGATGCCAATGAATAGTACTGAATAGTACGCAGATTTAACAGTATAAATCCCTGTAGGGACTCCTTTCCACACCCAAATATCTCTCTCACCCTCCTTAAAAGCCACTTGACCAAGAAGCTCTTCAACCTCATTCAACATGGTCTTTTCCCATACAAACAGATTCCTTCTCCACCCCCAATCCCACACCAACACATCATCCACCCGTTTTCTCACATCACCAACCAAAGCCTCTTTATTAACTGCTACAAAATATAAATAAGGAAATTTGTGTGCCAAAGAATCCTTACCCACTCAACAATCATTCCACAAAAAAGTTTCACATCTATCACCTACCCTTCTAAACAAACTCTTAGATATCCAATCCCTCTTAGATAAGGAGTCTAATGTGGGCTTAAGTTAGTGCTCGTCCTAACATATATAATATTTAAATTTGAAGTCTTGGGAAGATATTTGGGTAATTTAGATATGTAGTCTTGAAGACATCCAAATGTAGGATGCATTATTTGAAGAGAATGAAAGACTACAAGTTTACCTATGGTAAATATCATAGTTTAGAGATTATTAGATATTTTGACTCCAATTTTGTGGGTTGTTGAGATAGCGAATGCTTCACACAAGGTGTACACATATGTTAGTTAGAGGAGCCATCTTATATGGAAGTAAGCTAAACAAACTATTATAGTTTTTTTGACCATGGCTATTATGTTTATAACTTTGCTATGAGGCATCTAATCATTGGATAAGAATGCAAAACTTTGTCACTAGTTTATTTGTGGTCGATAACATTTGCAAGCCATTGAAGATTTATTGTGATAACAACTTAATAGTACTTTACTCCCACAACAATAAGAGATAAACAAAGTAAAAGTTTATTGACATGAAGTTGATGGTTGTTAAAGAAAAAGTTCATGATAGACAAATATTTATAGAACATATAAGGATGAATTCTATGCTAGCTTATCCATTAATTAGGGCTTGATTAATTAAAAAAAATATTAATTAAAACGTGAAAATGTGCAATTTATGTTAAAATGTAAGTATAAGAAGTTAAAGTTCTTTTTTTTAAAGCTAAAATTGTCCAATAAATCTGCATCAATTATAGCTTTATTACTACTCAAAACTTAGAATTTTGCTTGTCTTTAGGATCATTGACTCTAGCTCAGATGTGAGCTTGACTTGAAAGAGATGTGGAGAGAAGAAGAGGCCAAAGAAGTTATCATACCTACTAAACATAAAGCGAAGTAAAGGCAAAAGGGAAGAAGAAGGAGGAGGCATTGATGGAGTTAAAGCAAATGGTGTGTGGAAGTTGCTTGGAGAGGACTTGATGAAGCAAGAAATGGTTGTGGTGAGGGTGCGAGATCATTGGCGAAGGAAGATTTGGAAGCAAAAGGGAATCAAGCAATGCTTGGAGCAATTTTCCCCCCGTTGTAATGCTTGTTTTGGAAAATATTTATTCTCATATAATTTCTCTAATTAATATCTAAGATGATTCTTGCAAATCTCCTTAGATGAGTGTTTTGGTTTTGAGCAAATTGATAATTGGATCCTAGGGTGCATTACCATTCCTAGTTAGAACCCTTCAAAATTTAGATGGTGATAAACGTGGGTACTAAGTCAAGCAAGATGCTTTTTGAGCTTTGTACAGTTTTTTAGAGCTACATTTCATTGATTTTAGGAACAAATTTAATTTGGTTTCTGGTAAATGCGATAGGGCACATGGAAACAATTTCATGAAGATGTTTCTGGTGTTAGATTCAGGATTTTCTATATTTCTTTTAAAACTGATTTAAAAAATCAAGACTTATTAGACAATTTTTTCAACCTTATATTTGTAAAATTGTTGTAAAAAAATATTTTTAAAATATTCTTAAAATATTTTTGAAAAAAAAAAACTGAAAAGACAATAATATACACCTTAATTACCTATTAGGATCGGCCTAACAGTGGTAGTGGTGGTGGTGGTGGAAGAAGAGGGGGGGGGGGGGGGGGGGAGTTGGGGCCTAGGTTTGTTCAAATAAAACTATGTGCAAGTCCTTTGTACATTGTTCATAACTGAAATGCATCAACATCCCAGCTAAGGAATTTAGCTAGACATAGTACAAAGACAAAGTAAGGAGGAAAGTAACTACTAACTCCACTAAATCATTAATGGATGATGAGAGTACGACTCCTGTAATGTTCTTAGTCAAAGAGGGTGGAGGGCCAAAGGGTAATGCTTGGCTATGGCTCTTTTCTTTCCATCACTGTGGCACGTGTACATATTAGGACTCTCCTCTGTTACTTCATTAAAAAAAAAACTACTTTCTATATAAGAATTTTTTAGGTTGTGGAAAATACAATTCTAGCCTTCTTTAATCGCTGACAGCTATCCATCTCTATAGAGGTGTCAAAATAGGCCTGGCCCGATGGCTCGTCAAGCCAGGCCGGGCCAGGCTATAAAAAAATTGGCCTAAAAGAATCAGGTTAATTTAGCCCGGCCTAACGGGCTAAACGGGCCAGGCCGCGCCCATAAATTTTGGTCTAAACAAATAGGCTCGAAATTATTTTTTATTTTTTTATTTTTTCCTTTTAAAATTAGTATAAATTTAAGCAAAAAAAATAAGTGGGCCAATTTGGCCTGGCCTGACGAGCGAAACGAGCCAGGCCAGACTATGAAAAATATGGCCTATTAGAGATTCGGGCCGGCCCATTTGACAGTTCTACATCTCTGGGGTATTTTAGTCTTTTACCAAGTCATAACTCATTCCCCCAATAATCAAAAACAAAAAACGTGACTTCTGAGTGCTAGCTTCGTCTTCTCCTTCTTCTTTTTAAAATAACCACACACAACTCACAAGCTTCTTCTTTCTCCTTCTTTGAGAAGATGGTTGTGGCAGAGTGCATTTTTCCTCTCTGTCTCTGCTTCAGACCAAGGAAAATATGGAAGGAGACTCACAAGAAAGCAAAAATGGAAGCAGTTTTGAGGGTTCTCATTAGCGATTTGTCTCTTACGGTTTGAGGGAAAAAAGGCTCTACTTTCAGTTTTGGTATTTCCTTTCATTTCATGATTTAATTATTTTTTTGGGGGCATTAGGGTTTGCGTTGCACTGTTACGATTTCAGCTAACATTTCCTCTTCTCCACCAAAGAAATTATGTTTTTTAGGGTTTTTTTTTCCCTCCATTCACATTTTCTCTTCTATATTTCAATACATGCAATTTTCAAATAACCATGTATACTGTTGAATAACCTCTACTTGAGCTCTATCTAATTCTGCATAAGTTTTTGTTTTTTTGCTCTCCTTTGCCTAAGATTGAGAGATATAGGATAAAACTTGGGTTTGTTGTTGATATATATTTTTTTGGTCTCCTATGTTTAAGATTGTGGATCTGAGATAAAACTTGATGTTATTGTTGGTATTTAAATATATAGTAGTTTCTCTGCTCATACATAAATGTCTTCTATTGATGATAAAGATGAATGAAAACCTCTACTTCTCTCTAATCTTTGTTTAGTTTTTTTTTTTTTTTTGCTTTACTTTGTCTAGGATCATGAAACTTGGTTTGTAGTTGTTTTTCATTTGTTTGGTCTCCTTTCTTTAGGATTGAGGCATATGATATGAGATAAAACTTGATGTTATTGTTGACTTTTAAATTGATAGTTCTGTGTCAAGTTTTTATTTTTTATTTTTGCTCTCCTTTGTCTAAGATTGAGAAAGATATAGGATAAAACTTGGGTTTGTTGTTGATTTATATTTTTTTTGTCTCTTTAGATATATAGTAGTTGCTCTGCTCATACAGAAATGACTTTGATTGATGACTGATATTTGTTGGTTTTTTTTTAATTTATTAATGAAAAAGATACATGAAAATCTTTACTTAAGCTCTCTAATTTCTGCTTCAGTTTTTTTTTTCCTTTTTGCTTTCCTTTGTCTAAGATTGAAAGACACAGGATAAACCCTGGTCTGTAATTGGTTTTTTTTTTTTGTCTCTCTTCTCTAAGATTGAGGGACATGAGATAAAACTTGAGGTTATTGTTTGGCTTTTAAACTAACGGTAGTTCATACAAAAATGTGGTTTTTATTTTTTTGGTCTCTTTTCTCTAGGATTGAGGGACATGAGATAAAACCTGAGGTTATTGTTGGCTTTTAAATTGATAGTACTTGCTCTGTTCATAACAAAATTCCATGTAGCATGGTTATTTATTAATGGCAAAGATGCATTAAAATCTCAATTCAACTCTCTAATTTCTACTTTTGCTTACGTTTTTTTTAAGACTGAGGAATATAGGACAGAACTTCAATTTGTTGTACTTTTTTTTTAATTTTTTTAGTCTCATCTCTCTAAGACTGGGGGTCATGAGATAAATTATATGAGGTCACTGTTTGTTGGCTTTTAAATAGAGAGTACTTGCTCTACTCATACAGAACTACGATATTTGATGAAAAAGATGCATGGAAATATCTACTTTAGCTTAGAGCTGGCAAAATGGATGGATTGGATAAATTTTAATCCGGATCAAAATGGATCGGATCAAAACAATCCAGTAATCCATTTGGATCCATTAAAAATTTATTTTAAAAATCTGATCCAATCCGATCCATTTGATAAAAATCCATCCAATCCATCCATTAACAAATTTTTCATGGATGGATAACCAATCCATCCATAAAAATAATATGTTTTTTTAAAAAATAATTATTTTTAATTTAGAAACAATATATTTTTAAAAATTAAGAACATATTTTAAAATAATAACAGCCTCGGCCGAGGTCGGTCGAAAATAGCTCTGGCCGATGATGGCTGAAAGCTGCTGCGACCGACATTGGTTGAAAAACAAACCTAGTTGATGGCGGCCGAAAACCAAATCTAGCTTATGGCGGCCGAAAACAGCTCTGACAGACGTTGGTCGAATTCATCGCTAACCAACGTCAACCGAAAAATAGTCTAGCCGATGTTGGTTGAAAACAGCCCCGATCGATGTCGATCGGAAACAGCCTTGACTGATGACAACTGAAAACTTTCCCCATCGAAAACACAAACCTAGTCGAGGTCAGCCGAAAACTGCCCTGGCCAACGTTGGCCGAAAAATCCTGGTCGAGGTTGGCCAAAAATTGCCCTGGCCGACGTCGATTGAAAAATTTCGACCAACGTCGGCCGACGTCAACCGAAAAAGAACCTTGGCAGAGGTTAGCCGAAAACTGCCTGACTGACGTCGGCCGAAAAGATACCTGGTGGAGGTCAGCCAAAAAATAATATCGGCCGATGTTGGCCAAAAAAACTCTAGTTGAGGTTGGCCAAAAATTACCCTGGCCGACGTCGACTAAAAAAAAATCCTGGCCGACGTCGGCTGAAAAAATCCTAGTTGAGGACGGCTGAAAAATCATGGTCGAGGTCGGCCGAAAACTACCTTGGTTGATGTCGGCCGAAAAAATACTTGGTTGAGGTTGGCAAAAAAATAGTCTCAAAAACACTGGTTGAGGTCGGCCAAAAAAAGCCCTAGCTGAGGTCGGCTGAAAAGCAACCTCGGCAGATGTCGGTTGAAAAAAATCATGGTCAAGGTTGGCCGAAAAAAAAACCTGGCCAATGTCGGTTGTAAACTACTCTGGACGACGTCAGCCGAAAAAAACCCTGACCGAGGTCGACCGAAAAATAGCCCCAACCGACATCGGTAAAAAAAAGTCCTGGTCGACATTGGTTGATAATTTTCCCGGTCGACGTCGGCAGAAAAATATATTTTAAAATAATATTTAAAAATATTTTATAAACAAATTTTAAAATATAAATTTAAGAAAGATTTAAATATGAAAATATCAGTTGGATTAATTTTGATTCATTAGGTATTGATTAGTTGATCCGTTGGATTTTGAAAAATAGTGGATGTATCATTAACCATCCATGAAATTAAATGGATGGATGGATTGAATCCAATCTGTTTAGTTTTTAGTTTTTGTAATGGATGGATTGGATGGATTTACTAGTGGATGGATTGGATGGATGACGAATAAATGGATTGATTTGCCACCCCTACTTCAGCTCTCTAATTTATGTTTCAGTTCTTCTTCTTCTTTTCCCCCCCTTTTTGCTTTCCTTTGTCTAAGATTGAAGGATATAGGATAAAACTTTGATTTATTGTTGGTTTTTGTAGTCTCATTTTTTTAAGATTGGGGGTTGAGATAAAACATGTTGGCTTCTAAATAGATAGTACTTGCTCTGCTCATACAAAATGTAATGTACCATGTTTTTTTTTTATGGATGACAAAGATGTGTTAAAATCTCTACTTCAACTGTCTAATTTATGCTTGGGACATGGTATAAAACTTTATGTTATTGTTGGCCTTTAGTATATAGTATTTGCTCTGCTCATACAGAAATGTCATAACAAATATTCTAATTGATGACAGAGATGCATGAAAACTTCTACTTGAACTCTCTAATATCTGCTTCTGCTTCAGTTTTTTTCTCTCTTCATTATCTAAGATTGGAGGATATACGATAAGACTTGGGTTGTTTGTTGATTTTTTTTTTGTCTCCTTTCTCTAAGATTGTTAGTTTTTTGTTTTTAAATAGATAATAGTACTTGCTCTGCTCATGCATAAATGTATGTTGACTAATATTTGTGGCTAAAGTATTAATGTCATGTGAATTTTTAAATGTAGATTATATTCTAGAATAAGATTTTGGGAAATAAGAAAGGAGTCAAATGGGAAAGATGAATGGGTATTTTCACAAAATTGGTAAGTGAAACTGTCTGCATAGTTAAAGACCCTTCTCATTTATCATTTATTCTTATTGAGAGATTGGAATGGTAATAGAAACTATGCATATTAAACTTTGGAAATTGCACGTATTCATCGAGAATATATATGCAAGAGTAAGACACATATACATATTAAATACAATACTTATATATTTTTATTTAAATATATATAACATAAAAATTAGAATTACATAAATAAGATATTTATATTTGTTATAATATAATGAAGAAAAAGTAAATAATATTTCTACATGTTTTCATTTAAAAAAATTAAATTAACCATATTTAATGATTCTTTCATATTTTGACAAATTATTGTTATTAATAGGATATTAATTTTTTTTATAGAATTATAGACATTCTTTACCTTCTTTTCCTCTTTCTACTACTTATTATTTCCATGTCCTATTTTTATACTTTTTTTTTCATCCGACATGTATATTGGGAATTTTCACACTTATTTAATGGAGATCTTTTTGTTGTGAGCCTCTAACTAGGTAATTTGTCTTTGTCACAACAATATTATGACTTGAAAGTTTTTATTTTATTTTATAATTTTTCTAAAAAAAAAGAGCTCAAACAAGGTGATTATCACATGAACTAACCTCAAACAGGGATCGGATCTGATGATAAACAGAAAATATTTGTTTAGTATAATATGTCTACTTTTGATTTAATGCAAGAGTTATCATGTAGTAAGACAACTAGATCTGATTATTAAGTTGCATATTGTAATTACAAATTTACATATAACTATGATAGCAATTTACTGACTATGTTAGTTATTAGGTGTTTTTGTTGTTGTCTATTGAAAACCATTTTCATATAATGATGTCAGACTTGCGGTAAATTCTTTAGCCTTCTAAACTACTATTGTATATAAAAAAAGGGAAACTGGAAAACTCATCTTTCTTGCTGTCTTTTTCTACAAAGACAATTTGAAAATTTGTTTTTATCTAGCTCATTCATGCTCAATGAAAGATGAGGAATGAAGCACATCAAGTGGAATGAGTGTATTAGTGGCTGCGAGTGTAACACCCTAAAAATTTTAACTCGGTTATATAAGTATATACGTATATATATAGATATTTATATACGTATATACATCCTGTCTTTCATATATCTCAACTCAGACAATATCATCCGGACCCTTCTCATGTGATTGAACCAGATCAAGTACAAATAAGAGAGAATCTTACCTATGATGTAAGTCCCTTACGAATTAGTGATCGAAGGGTAAAACAACTTAGGGGGTAAGGAAATTGCATTAGTAAAAGTTTTGTGGAGCGACAGCAGTGAAGGCGACGCAACCTGGGAGTTGGAGGATAAGATGAAGGAGTCTCATCCGCATCTTTTCCAAGGTTAGTAAATTTTGGGGACGAAATTTCTAAAAAGGTGGGAGAGTTGTAACACCCTAAAAATTTCAACTCAGTTATATAAGTATATATGTATGTATATATATATATATATATATATATATATATATAGATATTTTTATATATATATATATTTATATATTTCTCTGTAAGTAACTATTTAGAATAAGTTTTCTAAAATTAATTCTTCGTAGTTACTTTCTTGTGCAGTGTAATATGTACTTAATGACCAAGTACGTATATTGTCTGTGTATGTTTATCTGTTATGCCTGCTAGTAATTAATTGAGCTGAGATTAATTACTAGAAGTAAAATATTTAAAATATCTATTGCTATGTACTACTTAATTTATTGTTTGCAAATTGTTTTAAGTGTTTTAATTATATTAAATTCTAGTAACTTGCACACCAAGTTACCTCTTATAAAATTTATCTGTAAATGATTTCTTTACAGAGGAAATTTTAATTGAGCTATTAGAAAAGCTTTTACTACTAAAAGTTTAATAAAATTAATTAGATGTTTGAAAGTAAGTTTTAAAATTTTAAAACACACATCTTTATGATTACACAATATAAAATTACACTGTGTAAATTAAACTGGGTAACCAAATTCCCTAATCTTAATTTCATGACACCTAACCTACAATGCATGCATGCAATTAACACAAAATTAACACCTAATCAGCCTAATTGACACCTAGAACTACATGCATGGGATGGTATCAACACCTAGCAACAACTATGAACACTTAATCAACCAAGAAAACCACATGGCCAAAATCAAGCAAAACCATTCAAGGCCTTTCATTTCCTTCAAAAACTTCTCCAACACTTAAACATAAAAATCCTTTCATCTCTCTTTTTCTCCTCTGGACCGAGAATCACAAGGAAACAAAGGAAGCCATTGGAGGTCTTGGAAGCTTTGCATGCAAGCTAGATCATCATCCTTTCATCCTTCTTCTACTTATCTCTTCTTCTTTTCGGTTGGATTGCAACACTTGGTAAGGGAACTCTCTTGTGGAATCTTGATTTTAATTTCTTTGTTGAGATTATGGTTAAGGGCTGGGGGCTTTAACCATAAGTAATCATGCATGCCCCATTGCTGGAAATTGATATATGTTTGAATGTTTTGTTGAGATTGAAATTGGATGAATGTTGTTGAATTTTCTATGGCTGTGATTGTGAGCCTTTGCATGTAAGGAATAAGGTCATTTTATCTTTTAATTTGAATGAGAATGGCTCTGGAAGAAGTGAAGTTAGGCAACTCTTTCTAAAAGTTTGTTTTGATCAAATTTCCTTTGGAAAATTTTAGCTAAAAACTTGAAACAGTGACTGTTCTTTCGTTTAACATGGAACAACCCTCACTGTTTTGCCATTTTTGAAAGATCTAACCGTTGGTTTTTCATCAAACTTGTTTTAAATGAAAATAGACATAAAATTAAACAAATTTTGTTTTGATGTCTTCGAAAAATAAAGTCATCTTCGGGTTCATCCATGGCTCGAGATTCGACCGTCCTGTTTTGGAGTTTCACTAGAACAATGCTCGGTTTTTGTTAAAATTCTCCCTGTGTATTGAATGTTTTTTTAAATGTAATTACACCTTTGAAAACTAGACACAATAATATTTTTAACCATGCATATTACAAAAATTACCAAGCATAATTTCTAAATTAGGTTTTCAATAAGAAACAGAACAATGGTTTAGAACCTGTTTTGATGTCAAAATTGTAAGCTGTTAGTAATATTTTTACTGGGAATAATAGAAAATGAATTTGGAAGAAAGAAATACCTTTTTGGAAAGATCAAGGAGTTAGATTTAAACTGAAAAAAAATTTCAGTTAATTTAGTTTTGGGAAGTGGGAGAAAATTATATTTCCTTGGGTTATGTCCAGTGAGTACTAAAAATATGGAGTTACTGACTTAGAAAAATTTTATAAAATTTTCTAGATGTTGATTTTATAAGTGGTACACCTTTCTATAAACTAGATTTCAAGAGCTTCAATTTGATATAAACATTTTAAAATTCTGAGGTCAATTGCTTGTTTCAGTGAGAGCTCACATTCAGTACTGCCAATGCAAATTTGACTCAATAGCCAAATGTGATTATTAATATGTGTAATTTTGTCATTTTATCTTTAACTAATATTTTGATTCTGTGAGATAATGGATATAACATAACTATTATTTTGATTTATTCATTCAAGTCTTAAGGAGAAAAACCTTGAGCATTTGATATTTGAATGTGTGAATTTCTCTGTTTGGTGATACGGTCTGTTGACTGTAGTTTGAATATTGCGGTGAAATTGTTTGTCTGTGTGATGTGTTTACAAGACTCGACGCGAGTACTTGTAGTAACTAGAATTGATTTCTAGTGTCAATAGCAAAGTTGCTATTCAAAGATAAATACTTTCTTTTTATAAAAATCATAAGACACTTGAGAGGGCAAGAAATATATAAAACATAATAAAATATATGACGCGCTGTGACTTATGTGAGTTGAGAGTCGTACCATGAAGATACGAGAGTACGACGGATCTTTGGAACTTCAAGAATGCAAGAAAGTCGCGTGGGATGTTTCGGCTGCAAGTTATCTATGAACCAAGGTCGGATTGCGAATGACGCATCACCTGGGGTGATGAGATCGTTACGATGTAGCGATAAAGGCAAAGTTCTTACTTATATATGCATATGTGAGCGTAGAGGTGGTACCTTTAGCTCAGCGTCAATTCGTCCGCACCTGTACCATGTGCAGCGGGAAACCCACAGGCGACGAAGAAAGGAAATCAACTCTGTGAGGAGAGTGTTAAGGAGTCAGTCCTCAGAGCATTAGATGACCACAGTTGGTACCTGGGAGATGATCGTAAGGAGGTAGTCCTTGGGGGATATATGGCGCCGAGTTGTGACGCTAGTCACATAGCCGACTTGGCAATCCCGACAAAAATTACGAGTCATCATCGATTGGTGAGAGCCCTGCCATTGTACCGTGGAGAATGGGTGTACTCCCAATATGTCATCTAGCTTAAATTTGTGTAAGACCACTGAGTTCTGGGAGTTCCAGTGGCAGCTGGCCAGTAAAAGATAAGTAAATTATTCTAGTGATGAAAATGATTAGGTATCGAGTGTGATCGGTAGATAACCACATCGACGTGGTTGATTGTAGGTGTTTGTGACTTCTAAAGTCGTTTTGTGTGTACTGCTTGACGAAGCAGAGAGTTACCCTCTTGTTGTTTTTTTTTTTTGGATTAGATGGCAGTTCCGGACCCGCACCATTTTTGGGAAGTTGAGTACCTCTATGGGAGGTGGGAGCCCGACTTGATTAGACATGTCGATCATTTTACGGGTTATATCCGCTTGATTCACACACCAGAGTACGAGCCCGGGATTTACCCTATTATCTATGAGTATTTTACGTGGTGGACACAACCTACACCACCCTACTATCAGCCAGCTGAGCTTGTGGAAGTCATTTATGTCTCTTTGACTGCTACGACATCTAGAGCGTTGGGACCGCACCCGACAGATTCAGATCGCACCCTACTGAGCCCCATTCCTCCCAGTTGGAGTTACTGTTAGGGGAGCACAGCGATCCAGAGCGTTGGGAGATGGCTCAAGCGGATGTGGAGGTACTGGCGGACATGGAGGAGGTTCCCACTGAGGGGAACCAGGCGGTGCCAGTAGCAGCCGTAGCGGCGGTAGAGTTGGTTGAGGAGGTCCAGCCGGTGGAGGGGGTTGGTTGGTAGAGTCCGACACAGTGGAGGATTCGGAGGAGGATCCCGAGGAGGACTCAGAGGGAGAGTCTCTTGGGGATTCATTTGAGGTTTCCTCCCGTGAGTCTCACTGTTAGGACCCCATCGACTAGCGACTCACATAGGCTTCTGTATGAGTCTTTCACAGGGTAGGGGTAGACGATGACTGCTCTGAGAGCTAGGATCTTACTTTGTTTTATCATGTATTTGGTTGGGTAGATCTAGGCATCTCAGATATTTTGTTGTACATATTCAGTCATCATGTGGACCATGTAGTATCTTTCTGTACTTATGCTCCGGGAGTACGTTATGTCTTTTGGTTACATATATGTATATATACATGTTTACATTTCCAGTTATATGTATTTTCCATTGTTTTATTTCCACATATTCGAAAATTTATTTATTCTTTTACGATTGAAGCTACGCTTGACCTTTTTGTTAAATTAAATAACGCATTATAATTGCTAAAGGAAATTATAACTTTCGCAATTAAAATTGAATTAAAAAGTTTCAAAATTTCCCTGAAATTTCGGTTATGTTTCTTTCAACTTTCACGTATTTTCTTAAATAAATTAATTAAGGCATTTTACAAAATAATCAATTGAATCAAACATCATATGTTCATCATTATAGAATTTAGGGTGTTACAACGAGTCTTATGCAGGTATGTATATTTTTCATCATTCTTGGTTTTCAGTTGTGAAGATTTGTAACTTAGTGAAATTTGATGCAGATAAATACTCAACATATTCACTGTGACAATGTAAATAGTGCAGGGTTATGGTCTATTCTCATTTGTGAATAAGATGTCTCAAATTTAATGAAATTCACATACTCCTCCTTCACTCATTGTTGGTGGTACGTGTTCTATTAAACTTTTTCCTTTTCTTTTTTTGCATTTGGTAATGAGTTTTCTGTTTTAGTTTATGTTTGGCTTTAACTCATTTCATCTCCTTTAGCTTGCTGTGAATAACTTTTGAAACAATGGTTGCAGGCTTTCCTTTTTTTTTCTTTGTTGGGTTTGTGGTATACAATGAAAATCAACTTGATAGGTAATTTCTACTTATACAATTTGTATGCTTCTATCATAGTGAAAATTAAACACATAATTCCTTGAATAGAAATGAATATTGTGTAAGTTTCACTTTACACTTCCAACTCTATGTATTAATTTATGGCATGACTCATATCACCTAGAAGGTGTGTAATAAGGCTTCCCAATTTGTACAAAATGTCCTATGATAGCTGGCCTAATATACATTGAAGGATTAATTTATGGTACCTTAAAAAGCATTTTAAAAGACTCCTTTTCAATTTAATTTTGATAGCTTATAACTTTTATTGACTATAGAGAGTAATGTCCACAAAAGTGTGAATTATAAATTCTAATGATGTTGATTAGATTGTCCAATCAAAACTGAAACTAAATAGGAGTTTGTTAGCTTGCTCTTATGAATTATTGATGAATCTAACAAATAATTTTAAAAATAAATGTGATCCTAGGACAATGTGCCCCAGCTGAATATTAGGAATAATTTTATGTGTTATTTTTCTCAGAGATAAGAAAGGAAGATAGATTAACAAGATAAATTCAATGGCAGAGTTGAGGACTTTAAATAGTGATTTTCTGCAATTTGTTACAACATGAGATTGCTTCCAATTTTCGAGACATGTTGTCAAGGACTTTAAATAGTGATTTTCTGCAATAAGTGCACTTGGTTAAGAGACATTGCTGTCTGCAATGGGTGTTCATTGCCCTATTCTAATTGTTTTTAATTTTTAAAAAAAATATGATTCTTATTAAGCATGCCTCAAAGGCTAAAAAATGCATGTAATGACTATGCTTGAGGTTCATTCCTTTGATTATGGAAGAAAACTTAATAGATTTGAGAAATTTTAGGAAAATTTTGAATGTGAAAATTCAAGAAAAACAAGATATTTTTCATAATTAAATTTGTTGTAATTATAGTAAGAGGTTTTGTTTTATTTTTGTTTTTTTTAATTTATTTCGGGAGTGATTTGGTTTGTCAGGCTCAAGTTTTAGGAAATGCTCATAACTTCAAGGAAGTGCAGTAGTGTACTCTTCTCTATCAAAATAGAAGGGTGTAGTGAAGATTGTTCCTATTGTTCTCAATCCTCTAAGTACGACACAGGAATCAAAGGCCAGTGCCTTATGAACAAAGAAGCTATTTTAGTTCTTGATTGTTATAGTTTTTAGGCTTTAACCACTAATTCTTATTCTTTGAGATACTTGACAACATTTAAGCACACACACACACACACACACACACACACATGTATATATATGAATCTTCTGTTCATGGTCTATATGGAATATTTTCTTGGAAAATTGTGGTGAAGAAGGAGATGCTTAGTGGTAAACAGAAGTTCCTCTCCTTTTATATTCTCCACATCATTTGAATTTGCTGAAGTGGTATTTTTATTTTAATTTTGCTATTGTTTTCTATAGTAATGAAATGGTTGAGCATATATATTTTTTACTGAATAGTGTAAAAGGACAATAATCTTCCTGTGAATTGTTAATCTTTCTTTTGGAAAACAATGAGTTGAAAGCTCAAATTATGTTTCAATGTAGCTTCATATGGAAGGATATCTCTGGAAAAATACTAAATGCCTGAACTAGGTGAAAATACAATTTGTCCTTATAACATTTCGTTGGTGTGCTGCTTATGGCATCTTCTAAGGACTTCATCTAACTGTTTTCATTTCAACTAATTGTTCTGCACAGATAAAAGAAATGCTAATATTTTTGTTGTTTGATTGTCTTCCTGTACATGATTCTTTGGCTCCTCTCTACTATTCTCCAATAGGTTGTGTCTCATTGATCAACCAAAGTAGATCCTTGAATGATTATCACATTTAGCTTGTGATATTCATTCATATCCATTTTGTCTCCTCTCACCCCTTCACTTTTAAATGCTTTTCTATTTTTACTGAATGTCATAAACATTAACTATTCATTTTCTTGATGACACAAATGGTGTAAGGTTTTGCAGAATGCTACTCATGGGTCATAATTCATTAACCAGAGAACTTATATTGGAGAAACAGGTGGTATGAACCAAAGAAAAAGCAAGATAGCAGAATGGAAAAGACTACTATAATTGTCCATATGTAAAGGCTTTTAAAGATGCAGAGAGAAAGACTACCCTACAGCTTAATCAGGTTGATAGAAAGTGTTTTTGTGCATCCTTAATTTATATGGAAAATAATTTGTAGTTATTGGTTTGCTATCTCATATAAATAAATTGAAGAAGATAGTTGGAAAAAATTAAAGAAACAAAATTAGTTTTATAGAATGTCTCATTTCAATTTCTTAGAAGTTTATTGAGTCATTAGTGATTACCATTTTATGTATCAAACGCATTACAAATCAGTTCCTTGGACTTGATTGCTTTTGAATGCATGATGACCTTTTGTGAGACATGCTATATTTTTTTCACTTGCAGTTATTTCATTTTTGGCATGCAAAATGAGGAGCTATGTATGGAAAATATCTTGGATTTGATTAAATTTAGAAGTTGGTCTTGGAGGTCTAACAAATTGCAAGGGTTTTCTTTCTCTTATTATGAATTTTCATCACACACATTGGAGTGTTTGAAGAGTTTATAGATGAGTAGAATGGCTAAGGAGGGGAAAATTGAAAAGAGTGTGCAAAGTTGTAAAGTGGAGATGAGTGTATTGTATATTATGTTTGATGCAGCACGTTATGCAAGGGAGGGGAATGGTGGTGAAGGTGTACTGTTATGGTTTGTAGCACATTATATGCAATGGAGATCAGTGTCCTGTAAAGTGTTGAAGGCAAAAGAGGTTTGTAAGGGAAGGCTAAAGTATGCTTTAGAAGGGATTTTATGTATGGGGTGGGGACTTTTGCTGAATATTGTGTAATTTGTGTAGAGAATAGAATACTCATGTAGAAAGGTTGGGTACCCCTTTACCCAATATTAAATAAAATATATTTGCCTGGTAAAAAAAAGACCACAAAATCAATTTCAGTGTTAAATCTTTTCATTTTCGGCACTAAATTGTGTTTTCAAAGAGGCACTTTGTCCACACTGACTCCATGTTGAATTCGTAATTAATAGATTTGGATTCAAGATGTGATGTACTTTCAAGGAATTACCAACTCTCCATTTTGATGGCAATGAAAACACAACGAGCCATAATTTAGAGCAAGTAACAAACCAGAATAGAAATCTTGAATAAAAAATATTTAAACATCATTGCTACATCATATTATACAATGCTCATTTAAATACACAATATTTTATTTAGGAGTACACTATTTTATTTAGGAGTTTTTTAAATATTTTAATAAAGAGATTTGTTAAATTATTAATTATAATTATAATTTTGAATGTAAATCAAATTGTATTTTATTTTCAAAGTAAATTAGATTACAACATAAAATTAATATGTAGCAAATAAGAAAATATTGTATCCTTTTATGAGAAAGTAATATAAAAAAGCACTTAAAAGAGATGTTGTTACACGATATAAATGGCATGAGGGAAAGACACGCCACGGTCACATGTGTCCTTTCAAAGGCTAAATTGTAATTTTGGTCTCCATTTAATTCTTAATCCGTGACTTTAGCCTCCCTAATTTCTTCATGCAATTTGGATCCATCTATTTTAGAAAATTTATAATTTTAGTCTAATTCTCAATTCTGCATGTCTTTTACTTATTTTATTTTGATCTAATTAAATCTTAGACCTAACATATTCACTTAACGTACCATAAAAAATTTAGTTACTTAAAATGTAAAAAATAAAAGACATAAACACATGCAAAATTGAATATTGAACAAAAATTGCGAATATTTTAAAATAAGATAACCAAAATAGGGGAAAAAAATAAAGGGAACAAAATCGTAGATAAAAAATTAAAAGGAAACCAAAATTATAATTTAGCCTAATAAATAGTGTTGTTGTTTTTTATTGTGGTAAACTAAACATTCTTTGCATGAAAATGATGTATAGTTTTTAGCATGTATTTTTTTAAAAATAATTAGAGTCTTTTACTATTCTCTAAACATGTTAATATAAATAGATTTCTTATATTGTTTGGTACTAGACAAAATGTTTGGTTTCATCTTATACACTCTATTGTTTATTTTTAAGCAAATGGTTATAGCACTAGAGTTGGGTTTTTGGGCTTGGGCACCCCAGCTGCCCATATAACCCGCAGCCCGCACGGTATTAGGGCTCAATTTTTTTGAGTCCATTTAAAATGCGGATTTTTTAGCCCGACCCGTTTAATCGTGGGCTTCGTGGGTAGCCCACATACTTTACATATTTTAATTTAAAAATATAAAATTTTAATACTTAATAAAATTTAAAGTAAAATAAAAAAAATAAACTTAGAGAGTTAGAGTAAGTAAGTAACAGAGTTAGAAATTAGAATAGAAAGTTAGAATTTGATTTTTAACTTTTTTAATTTAATTTTTTTAGACAATTGTTTTTAAACTATCTATTTTGTTTTGAGTTTATTCCATTATATTTTGGGTTGAGGAAATATGTAATGTGACATTGCTGGAATAGGATTTTTAAACAATCATAATAAAGTATTTTGCTTTTTCAAAAAAAAAAAAGGGTTTAAAAAATGGTTAAATTTTAGTTCTTAAAATTTAATTTTCATTTTTTTAAATTTTTTTTCAGATGCGGGCTGACCCGTTTAGCCTGTGGGCTCATTAAAACAAAGTCCGTTTAAATTACGAGCATCACGGACTTTACGGTACGGGCCTAAACAGACGGGCTGACCCATTTGTCTAGCTCTACTGAGTACCTAACTTTGATTCCTATAAATAGTAAAATTTAGAAATATAACTATTTTTTTTATATTTTTTGGTTATGCTATAAATGATTGATTATGTCTCATATACTCTATTATTTATTTATTTTTAAATAATTTTACATATAAATTGTTTTCAAACATGCGCACACACAACGAACGCAACCCGTGCGTATGCACGGGTTACCGACTAGTTACAAATAAAACTACAATTAGACTACTATTTGATTATTTAAAGCTCTAGAATTAAAGTAAGAACTAATCTTAACAAGAGAAAAGAGCTAGATCAGCACAAACTTCATTCTAATTTTGGGTTATCACGAAATTATTTACTTTTTTCCCCAAATGGTATTATGGTAAAATAACTTTCTGGGGTAATTTATTGTTTTTTCCTCTATATTTTAAGGACACAAGTTCACTACCAATATAATTTCTAGTAATCTAAAGTCTCTCTCTCTCTCTCTGTCTCTCTCTCTCCAACATACACACCCTGATAGGAGTGACCACGGACCCAGATGCTAGGAATTGGGCCCAAAAAGCGTTTTGTAAATCAACTCTCGCAGACCAAAGAATCAGTTACAAGAGGTTAGAAGTTTTGGGGGTGAAAAAGGTTAGTAGTTCTGCCTGAATAGGAAATGTGAGACATGGGGGTTTTACTTTTATGCAACTTCTTTCACCGTTTCAGCTTTTAGCTTGGAGCCGTTGGACAATAACCTTGCCTGAGAGCAAATATTAGGAGTGAGAGTGGAATAAGTTAGGATCGATTTATTTTTACAGTTATTAAATTTGAGATTTTATTAGCATCATTTATATGAACCTGAATTTAACATGATTAAGACAGAATTATATATGAGATAAGATTGAGTCAACCCAATTTATTAAGATATTATATCAATTTTAATATTATTTATAATTGACTTGTAAAAATAAATATAAAACTTAAATCAAGGTATATATATATATATATATATTAAAATAAACAATATTATAAATATAATATCATGTTATATAAATATTATTTATTATTATTAAATACACTCTTGTTGAAAAAAATTATATTTTATTTAAAATAATACTAGTATAGTATATCGGATTGAGTTGAAATGACTTTTTTTTTTTAATCAGCCAAAAACAAGGTAATGCATTGAACTCATTGGCACAAGTGATACCCATGCAGTGAATAATAATTACAGCATTTGCAGGAATTCCAGGAGAAGATGGTCACGCTATATATATTAAATGCCATATTCACTTATAGCATAATTTAAACTTATATCCTCAAAATACATAAATCTAATTTCTAAAATCAAC
Organism: Pueraria montana var. lobata; assembly: GCA_026413185.1. NCBI lineage: Eukaryota > Viridiplantae > Streptophyta > Magnoliopsida > Fabales > Fabaceae > Pueraria > Pueraria montana. The sequence continues at coordinate 61,894,629 of CM048650.1, read as the reverse complement.
CTTAGATTATCATGCACAGCCTTAAGCTCTTAACAAAAACTATTCTTATTTATTTATTTTTCTGTAATTCTGTCCTTATTTCATTATCAATTCAATCTTCCTATGTGTATAAATGGGAATTAATGTGTCGAATCAATTTGATAGAAGAAAATTGGCCTGCGTGCCTAATTAATTATTAAATGGCGAGAAAGTTGTTGGGATTAGATAAGACCTCCACAGCGCTTGACGGCTTGAGCCTGTACGTGACCAAAGTTTCACAAGACTTTCAAATAAGCATAACAGTGGAATACCACAAGAACTCAAAACTCAAAAGTGACATAATTGAGAGAAGAATTATATATACTAATATACACAAACAATCTAGAAAATTATCTTAACACACAACAGTATAATAAGGAGAAGAAGTTTCACAAACACTAGCAGCACCAATATCCACTGATAAATCTATCTATAATAGACAAAAGAAGCTTGAACAAATTAAACCATGCAACTTGATAATTAAGCATATATATATATATCAAACACTGTTTCAGATGGAGGAAGACCCTTTGTCTTCCCTATTGGCGATGGCAAGAGCACGAGTCTTGGCAATGAAGAATCCCAAGGTGTGGCCAATCACAGCAACTATGAAGATTCCCCCGTTGAAGGACATGACAGCAAGCATCACCATGTAAATGAAGCTGATTCGAAATAAGTGCACACTAGCTTGAATAAGCCCTCCCACAAAGGGACTAGTCCCAGGTTTGATGAATGGTTGGTTAGATAACACTTCAGTAGCCATGGCTAGGAAGAACACAAAAACTAAAGCTAAGATGTACATGCCAACATTGCTCTCAGGCCAATTAGGGAAAAGCACTATGGCATCTTTGCCCCAGTAGAAACTCATTTGCATCATCATCTTCATGTTGTTTGTGCCATTAGACATGGACATGGATGGCATGTCTTGGCCTGGAGACATATACATCTTAATTACTCACAGCTGAGAGAGAAAAGAGATATAGAGAGATTGAAAGGGTTAATTTCTTGGTGGATTGACCTTGCTATAAATGAAAGGAGGAACCAATGAGATTTGATGTGCTGATGAAACCTGAGAGTTACACAAATGTTTTAGCTGTGTTTTTAGGGTCTCTCGCTGGCTACTATTTTGTTCATTTCTCATCGTCGTTTGTGAGGGGGGTCACGTTAGCCACTACATTTGTTGAACTCTACATATTGGAAACCAGTTAAAAAAAAAAAAAAATTGGGAAAGAGAAGATTCTCATTTGTAACGATTAATATTTAACAGATGTTGTCTCTCGGTTGTTTCTTTCTGCCTGTCACAAGAAAATTTGTTTTATTTTCAAAATTTTAAAATAATATTAACTAGTATTTTATTAATTATATCTCTATAAAAAGAAGAGAAAGAAATAATAATATAAGAATATCAAAAAATAAATGAGAGAGATGGGGGATATGTTAAAAAGTTATGATTAGATTTAATAATATAAATATAAGAAGATTATTTTTTTTTCTTCGTAGTGTATTATAACTTTAAACGTACATAAAAAATAGAGAAATATATAAGCTGGCTAGTGAAATCTCGGTTATATCGTAGAGGAGGAAACAGTTGAAAGTCTCCTAGAAGAATGAGTCTCAAAGATGGGATTTCTTTGTGCTAAGAGTAAAAGGAAATTATTTAATAATCACTTTTAATTCTAAATGAACATGGGTTGTAACGTCTTTTTCCACCTATTACTATATGCCCGTAGTCTAGTGTGGTATATACCAATTTACTCCAAAGTAATATAACCATTTTTTTAAAATGTTGCTTTTCTAATACTTCATCAAAAGTTATAATTTAACTTCTTGAAAATTTAATATTTTAGTATTAGCGTATGGCTTGTTCATCACTGAAGACGACGACACTTTACTGTTAACACTATAATTGCTTTAATATTATTGATTATAACGTGCTGCTTCCGGTATAAATAGCCAAAACTAATTAACCCAACTGCTTTAAGTGCAGTATACATAATAATATTTTTTTTGGTCGTTGCAGGGTTAATCGTTTTATGACTAGCAATATTTTTATCTGATGAACTTGTCACAGGCCGTAGCATGCAGTATAGCACACATATATACATTAATAAATAAATGCTCAATGAAAACATAGAAGAATTATAATATGGAATTTTGTTTCGTTGTGATTGCAAGTAATAGGTACAATGCATACGAAAGAATTGCTTGTCTTACCTGCATTGGTTCACTTGAAAATTGCCCGATTGGTTTGATTGAAGGGTTTTGACTGTTATAGTTAAATGAGTCGTTCACTTTTAATTTTAAACCAGATAAATAAACTGTTGATCAGCGACATAGCTCCAAATTTTTAACCCAGTCACTCGATAGGATGATTGAGTCGATCCATGCAAATTATTATTATTATTATTATTATTATTATTATTATTATTATTATTATTATTATTATTATTATTATTAATAGTTTTATACATTTAAATTTATTTTATTATAGTTTTATCATTAAATATCTCTTAAGTTTTTTTTTTGTATAGTAAATCTCTCGTAAAGTTTAAGTTAAAGTGAAAATGATATATCCACAGTTAAAACTGTGATTAATAAGCTGAAAATCATAGTTAAATTAAGAAAAAGAAAAAAAAGGACACGGAAGTTTAGAAATACAAAAGAGAGTTTAGTGATATAAAAAAATTGTAAGAGGTAAATTAAGAAAGTGTGAAATTACAAAGGAGTAAAGTGTAATTTACTATAATATATTATGATTTTTGTTAATCTCTTTAGAACATATATATATATTAGACTGAAAATGAGTTGTAACAAAAAAAAAAAACTCAAAATGAGTTATTAAAAAAAAAAAAAAGAATCCGAGTAGATTGGGATAAAATTTTTTAAGTAAAGTTTTAGATTCAAGTCTTGTAGATAAAAAAAAAGACAGTTTCTAATAGATATTAGTTATAGGCAAAGTTAATGGATATTAAATACCTATAACATGGTGACAAAAAAATAAAAAATGAATAGCTTAAAATTTAAAATATATTTAATATTTTGAAGTAATAAGAAAATTAAATAAAAAGTTATAAATACATTTTATATATACTTTAAGATTATACGTTAATAAAGCCTTATTATAAAATAACTATTAAATGTCTTATTTTTACTTTACGTTTAAGAGTAATTATGTTTTAGTCTTTTTGAATAAAGTTTTATCATCATGGTTTAACAAGTTGTAATATTAAATTAAAACTATGTTTCTTAATTAAGTTTTAACAGAAAACTTTACTTAAAAGTAATTATGTTACCATAATTAAAATCTTAATAGATGCAGTAAAAAAAAAAAAATCTTAAAAGATAAACATAAGAAATTTAAAAGTTAAAAATAAATGAAAACGTGCATTGTTGCATTTGTAAACTATATACTACTTTTGTTAATTAGAAACAAGTCTAAATCTTTCTACAATATTTTTTTTTTACTATTTCTCTTACTTTTTTTTGGTATGATAAGTAAATAGAATAAATTTTTATATTTTTTATGACATTATTAATTAAATATATTTGCTTTTCTATAATATTTTCTATATAAAATAATAAAACAATGGTAAGAAAATACATTATTACTCTTTTTGTTATAGCTTTCACTTGTCTTGTAATATATATATTGAAAAGGCAAAATCAATATGTCTTGAAATATACTCCTTCCTTCCGAATTCAAGCAATATTTTTTTTTCTGACTCAAATATATGCAAATTTTAATATTTTTACCCTATTTAATAAATAACACCATTCAAAATATATTATTCAATTAATTGAGTTTCTATTTCTAATGATTTTTTTTAATATCATGTTATAATGAAAGACATTTTAAGAAAAAAGTTATTTTAAGTTGATTAGTAGATTTCAATAGCATTAATTAACTTTCTTAATTAGTACAAAAGTTTGTTAATTTTGTTTATATTTAAATTCGGTTGGAGTATATACATGGCCAACTTAAGCTCTAAAGTCTATGTTTAGGACCTCGATCTTTTTCCGGTGTCCAATCTTTTGTAGTAAATTTCTCCTGCTTTTTTAAACAAAATCGAGGATGTTGATGTTAAAATCATTTAATTTCTTTAAAAAGTTAATTTTAATTTATAAATAAGTTAATTTTAACTTGTAAGGGAAATTTATTTATTTATTTATTCTTATTTTCTTATAAGCTTTTTGAAATCAAGTTTTGCATGTCAATGAAACTAATTTTTGAAATGTTGCCTACAGATTAATTAAAAGTTTTAGAACTTGTATATGCTTAATGACTGAATTCAATTCCTCGTTCATAACCAGAGTGAAAAACAAGAAATTGTTATTTCATCAAAACGAAAACACAATGCACGACTCTCCTTAGCACCTCTACGGCTCTACACACATGTGATTCATCCATCGACGATACCCCTCCATGTTAATGAACCAACACCTTCATCTCCATTACTGACATGCAAATCTGACCTGACAAGAGGTTATTTGTGTGACAATTAGTACAAATCCCTTTATCAACATTGTTATTTCTATATCTTTTAAGAAAAAGAGAAAATAATTTATATATGTACTTACAGTGTAAAGATTTTTCACATTGTCATATAAATTATATTATGTAGTAAGTTTATTAACCTTTATAATAATTATAATTTTAATAAAAATTATTCTAACTATAATTTTTAATTAGTTTATAGTGTAAATTAATTTTTATTTACAAAAATTGAAGTATTAGTGTACATATTGTAAATTTATATATATTAACGATTTCGATATGATATATCATACTATATAATGAACAATTTTATTGGTATACAAATTTAATATATATTGTCAATAAATCATATTATTAGCGCAGATTTATAATATTTAATTTATAATATTCCTTTACTTTGTACTCCTTCCATTCCAGTTTATATGACGTTTATGATTTTGACTATTAAGAAATGCAATTAATTTGTTGAATTTTCTAGAAAAAATTAGATAACTTTTTAATATACCCTTTATCTCTCCAATTAATTACTCATTATACACTACTCCCACTAAGTATTGATTAGGGGTAGTATTGGAAAAAGATATTTAATGTAGCATTTGTTTTGTAAAATGACATATATTTTGGAACAATTTTTTTCTTTCTAAAACGTCATATAATCTGAAACAGAGGGAGTATTGAATAAGGACTATATCATGGACAACAAACTTAATGCCTATTTGTTTTAGTATAATAAGATGTTTTTTTTTTGACATGAAGTATAATAAGATGTTAATAAATAATAAGTAGTTGCATTATATTTTATTAAGGCTATACCTTTTATATAAATTAACAAAAAGAAAAGTAAAAATATCAAATAAAATAAATCAAATACCCATATTAGTGTGTTTGGATTGGTGGTATGAGACCCAAAATTACTGTGATGCCATAAGAAACTAGAAGCAATTATGTGATGCTTTGTCTTCAACGTGAAAAATCTAAATTGATTTTGACAAAAGTGAAGTCATACCAAAGATGTTGTATAAAAGTTTTTCTCTTTTTTATCAACAAGGTCTAATATAGCTGGTAGATAAATGAGTTTCTTAAGCATGCTGACGATGTTCAAGTTTTAAGCTGTGCGTATAGAGAATACTTTGTTGAAAAAAGTAAAGTTCATTTTGGTGATCTTTATACCTTGAGGTCGAGCGATTAGTCTCATGACTTCTAGCTATGAGGGATACCTTACTTTCAGCAAAAATAAACTTCTTTTATTTTATTTTAAATTATTTAAATAATAATTAATCTCACTTTATTTTATTTGATCATATTTTTCTCTAAAAGCATAATCTTTTTGTCACAATCTTGCATGAGATACTATCAAATACTAAAATATTAACACCTTTTTTACCCTTTCTATTCGATCTAATTATGATGAGGGTATGTATGGATAGACTTTTTTTTTATAAACATTTATAGAAGAAAAGAATAAAACAAAAAAAATATTAAATAAATTTTTTCATAAATTAAAATTAGTTCATGTATAAGTTAAAAATGAATTTTTTTAAATAAACTAAAATAAAAAAGCTTCTACAAAGCTAACTTATGTTTAACTTATTAAAAGATTATTTAATTTTTTATGAAAAAATTATCCAAACATATAATTTATATTTAATCACATTTTACATGTATCTATAAATAGACCCTCCTAGCCTTGCTTGGTCACTCCAACACATTGCCTTCAAGTCCAACAAGCCCAAAAAATGAAGAGTTTAACTCCTCCTCCTACTGCTGCTTCCACCTTGCTTACTCTCTTCCTTCTCAGTGCCTTCACCTCCCACCTCCCTTCAGCCAGTGCCGACGATGTTACCGACAGAGACGGCGACCCCATTCTAAACCGCGGCACGTACCACATCCTCCCTCTCTTCGGAGTAAGGAACGGCGGAATAGAACTGGCAGCCACTGGAAACGAAACTTGCCCACTCACCGTGGTCCAATCTCGCACCGCTGAGATCTTCAGGGGCCTCCCGGTGAGAATCTCGTCCCCTTATCGGATCGCTTACATCTCCGAAGGTCTCATTCTGAGCCTCGCCTTCGCTTCTTCTTCTTCTTCTTCGCCCTCGTGTGCCCCGACTCCTCCGAACTGGACCGTCGTCAAGGGTCTGCCCGAAGGACAGGCTGTGAAACTGCCCGGGTACGGGAGCACGGTGAGTGGCTGGTTCAAGATTGAGAAGTCTTCCCTTGAATACCTGTACAAGCTTGTCTTCTGCGCACGTGCCAGCAAAGCGTGTGGGGAGATTGGGATCAGTGTGGATGACGAGGGAGTCAGCCGGTTGGTTGTGACTGAGGAGGAGGATGAGGGTATCATTGTTAGGTTTATGAAAGCTAGTTCCGTTGCTGCTTGAAAACATGCTATATATGAAAAAAAAAAAGGTGTACGTGTATTTTCTCCTAGTGAGAGAGAATATATATGATAAATAAATTATTCAAATTAATTACTAACGATTATGAACTCAGACACCCAAACTATATAAACAAGTATATAATACAAAGGTTAAGGAATAATCTGGCCAATTCTTCTGGTAGGAAATTGGTTTTATATATGACTTTTGTTTGTAAATTTTTTTACACCGTTAACCAATAAAAAACCATGATATAATCTTTAAAATAATTATTATAAAAATTAATAAATTTTATACATAATAATTTATGATTAAATAATAACATAAAACAACTTTATACTATCTATGTATAACCTATTTTCTCTTTATATATTCTAATGTTACATAAAGGATGGATCCATGAAAATATCAAATGCTTTCAAACTTTGTACTAAATAACATGTGTGATTTGGTCTAATATATAATATATTTTGCACGTGAAGTTTATGAATTTATGTGAAATCTAGTTTAACTAATGTTATTTTGAATTTATTGCAACACGTAATAAAATATTTAAATTTTCTCATTATAAAAAAATCAAATATCTTTATTTTTTTTAGTTTTTTTTAATTTATTTATGAAAATATATGACTGTTGATTTTGACATCTTTACTGACTATAATTTAATTTTTAAAAAGGTTATGATATTGAGACCTCATTAACACTAATAATTTTTCTCTATCTCTCTCTTCTTATCACATTATATTACTTATCATAATTATATTTTTCTCTTCTTTATAAATGGTGTCAAATAGGTGAGATGGATGTCCAAGAATAATTGTTATTTTTAAAATACATTATGATCTGTTAAAAAAATCAATACCAAGTTTAATATATGAATAAATAATATATGTACTTTTTTTTATATAGGAATAATATATGTACATCGTTATCTTATCACAAATAAATATGTATAACTTTTATAATAACTATATAAAAAGTTATATAAAAAACAATTTGAAAATTCTAATTAAGTAACCATATAAATTTTTTTACACTAACAATATATACATTTTAACTCGTAATATACTTAGAGCTCACTCATTAATTTATAGTTCTATAATTTCCCTAATCTAGCTTTATAGTTCTATAAGCATTTGGACCTGTGACCTAACTGAGAAATTTTTTCCAATGTTAATGATAATTTGTGATATTGTTAGAGTTTAATTTTGTTTTGGGATGGACTTCATCAGTTACGGTTAGAGGTTACCTATCCAAAGCATCGAAGTAGAGGTGGCAAGATGGGCCGGGCTAGCCAGGTCGACCCAAACTCGCCCGATAAAATGTAGGGTTTGGGTTTTAGGTTTTGAGCCCAAATAAAATACGGGCCTTTTTAGCTTGATCCAATCATGGTCCAATATGGGCTTAGCCCACAAAACCCGCCAAAAGTCCTAAAGAAGCGGACTTTTACAGGGCTTAGGCTTTATTTTAGAGGCCCATATTAAATTTGGACTTTTTTTGCCCGGCCCGCTATAGCCTGCAACTCTCATCAGACCGGCAACAATGAGTCGGGTATCCCGTTTTGCCACCTCTACATCAAAGTGTGTAATTTGTCTTGTCTCTTAAGTTTAAGGTGGATTATGTACTGATCCCAAAAGATATGATCTGATCATATCTTATCTCCGTAATTGTAAGAGACATGATTAGGTCATATCCCCTTAATGTGAGGATAGCACAGGTAGGTGCACCTCGCATGGCAGGTAGGATCGGTTGGCATCTGACCCTTTAGGAAGATGTTGGGTTTGGTTCATTGGGCTTGGCCCAAGGATCACCGGAGGGTACACAACCCCGATCGTCTTTTTGCTGCTGCCTCGCGAATGTGGACAATCTCCCGCGCCTCACTCAACGAATCTATATATCACTATCCTAATCCTAAATGCACTCGTATATCTTAGAGATCTCGGTACTAGATATTACATGCCTGCCTAGCTAGCTTAAATCAGGAAATTAAGTGTCTAATCTCCTATTTTGGTATAACAATGTGACTAAATCATTATACTTGCAGTAAAAAAAAAAATCATTAGACATCCGAAATTTATATAAATTAAGGAAATTATTATTATTCATCATTTATACAATTGCAATCCTTGGAACTTTATTTTTACGAGAATGCTTTAGCTGAATCCACCACGTTATCATTAAAACCACCGTAGTTGAGTCCAATTACTGCAAACAGGGAAGCTCCATGTCCAAGTTTTCATCATAGAAATCGGATCAGATTAATTATATTACCGATCACGCGTGTAAGCGACTAAGCGTGTTTCAACTTGATTAACAGTAAGCCTTTCAACTTTATTGTTACATTTATTTATATTAGACATCCATATTGAATTGAGCCCCTTTAAGGCTTGAACTCGTCTTTATGCGACAAGCAAGAAAAGCTAAACTTAGTTTATCAAAAGAAGATGCCAAGTAGCTTCCTAGAGATACATATTTCCTCATAAAGGTACTATGAGAATTTTTTTTTGTACTAAGGAGGGGACAAAGACCCCCAAAAGTCAAAAAACTATCTCAAAACAACTCTAGAAGATGCTACTCCTACCCCATCATGCAACAAAAAAAGATTAGTGTGTTTGTTTAAGCATTGAAATCACATTCAAAGGAAAAACACGTATTCTAAGACACAAAAGCCAAAGCTACATCTTTGTTCCTTTCACGTCCAACGTGAAAAAATCACGTTGAATGCCTATCCAAACACACACTAAGACCCCAGGAGGAGTAGTAAACTGGGATAACCTCAAAGGAAGGGAGGGACCCCAGTTGGCTAACCAATCAGCCACAACGTTGGCTTCTTTGAAAATATACTGAATATTAGAGATATAGGATATTAATATTACTAGGATTGACTATATAAGCCTTAGTGTACTCCTTATAAACTGATTTTTCTCATTTAAGTAAATTTATTTTTCAGTTTTATCCCTTCTTCTTTTCTCTCATTTGAACCATGAATTCTAACACTGAATATTCACCTCCCAATCATGCCTCAACCACAATCTTATAGCATAAATCATACTATGAGAATTTAGTATCTTACATGCATAGTATTTTTTACACAATATGAAATGATACATTTTCTTATATAATTATTTACAAGGACTGCATATACTAAATACATCACTTTTATATAAAACCTTACCTCAATTGTTTTATTTATTCTCTTGGTTGTGCATAATATTAGCAAGTAACCCGTATTAACAAAATGATTTCACCAAGAATTACTCTGTTAAAGTAGAATAAATTACTTTGTTTTAGCCAAATCCCACTTTCCAATTCGTTGTACTCAATCCTTCTTTCATATTAGATTGAAATTCTACATGATGGAATGGTGATTCAAACACACCCTAGGTAGAATTCGTGCACACACCAACTAGAATTCTTATTAATGGGGAGCAATAGTGAAGAAAACAGATGACAAGAACATTGGAGATACAAAATTTTCTTGATATATTTCTATAATGAAACAGAGGTCCTGTTTATATAGTGCAAACTTAAACGCCTAATTAAGCTGCTGAATTTTTTAGTATTTTATGGCTAGAATACATGCTCATCAAGCAGGAAATACATGGCCAGATAAAATGAAAATCAGCTTTTGGAAAGCTACTATTTGAGAAATTAATACTAGTGAGAGTTTGAAATCTGCAACCAAAGAGAGAGTCTACTGAAGAACAATGCTGAATTAGATAATTCATCTGACAAAAACACTGCTAAAGGATCTAAAATGACAAGAAAACCGTCTTTTGGGAAAGTTTGTAGCAAGAAATCTGAAAAGATGATTTCTTGTTCAAATATCTCAAGGAAACCAAAATCAAATGAAAAATTGGGATGGTCTTTGATTGAAAATTAGAGGTTGATCTCAAAGAAATATGAAATGTCTGACCATGAGGAAAACCAAAACCTGCTCCCAATGTGTGAGAAAACATATGCTGCCATGAATAAGGCTTTTGAGTGAATCAAAGCACAACAGTCAAGTCTATTGTATGTACTTGATAAGATCCAATTTGTCAAGCCAGTTAGAAAGCTGAGTATTGTATTGCTTCCACTAGACGCTGATTCAGAGTCTGACTTCTGAGTTACTTGTTGACTTGCTATTGATTCTTTTTTGTTCTTTTGGTCTTCAATGTTAGACACTGATGGAATTCTCTTGGATTCTTGTTTAATACTTGAAAACTAAATCTGCCATTATTATATTGTTGAGAACATATTTACTTAGGATGCTTTCATCCCTCATAGTTTGTTGGCTTTGTTTAAAGAAGCTATATCATCAAGTACGTTCGAGAGTGTGTTAGAAAAGCACACATTTGCTTCTACTCATACAGTCATACTCATTAAGAAATGTTGTGAAGGAGATCATTACTGTCTATATTTATTAGATATAACTATGGTGTCTCATTGAGGAGTTTCTTGTAAGATTATGTATTCTGTCTCGTGTATATACTGGCTGTCTCATTGATTTTCCAGAGTTCAGAACCCAAGAAACAAACATTTTATTAAAGATATTATAAGTGTAGATATGGGGGGAAAAGAGTAATGATATCTTGTATTCTTGTACATCAAACACTTTTGCAACATCTACAACATCAGACTCTATTACTAATACACCACACCTGCTTGCAATCTTTTGGGCATACATAACACACTGATTAAAATAAACTGCACCTTTATTCCAGGGGCATCAAATGCTGCCTTAAGACTTAAAAGCATCTTCAGTGTTAATGAAACACCTGAAAGCAATTGAAGACTAAGGTGCTTGTAATGACTAACGAACATGACCTTCATTAATTCCTTCACTACACTGCAAAAATGAAACATTATCTTGTCAAATATAAGCAAAAGTAATTATGCCCTTTTAAGATAATTTTCTCCACAAGTACTAGATGATTTTGACTTCTCCAAAAAGCTAATTTGCACTCATACATATCCTAATTTTAGAACTTATTTCATTTCTTCTTCTTATTTTCTTATCTTATAAGTGTTTACAGAGAAGTTTATCCAAACAGAGCCTATATGTTAAAGGTGTATTATTATTCAAGCTAAAGATGATTACCTCAACATTTAGGAGGCGATTGGAGACCACATTTACCAGGCAAGGCCAAAGCCTTTTTGGGGTTAATTCCAATTGAAGGTAGGATAGACTTGTATCTGCATAAGCAAGGCAAATTGGCTTGGCGAATAACTGCACAACATTTTTCATCTGGTGGTGGAGGGTTCCGACCACTAACTGCAGCACGACACAAGTTCAGTTGACTTGAGTCTATGTTACATAACACAACAGCTTGTGCACCACCCAACAAGGCAATAAGCAGTGTTGCTACCAGCAACTGCACTAAAGTTTTCCCACTAGACCGTGCCATACTCTCCTTAACCAGGTTCTGAGTATTGTTTGGTCTGGTCTACAATGTTGCCTCAAAGTTAATTTATAGTGATATTGAGAATATTTTTGTTGGAATAATTATGTGCAGTTCTTCAACCACTGTAGTTTCACGTTGACTTAATGTTAGGCGGGTCATGTGAGTGCAGTCGGTGGAAGTTCACGAGATGGATATACTTATTATAATGGTGAAAGTAATCATAACATAACATTAAACTTATACTGATCCATTACTTGCTAATAATTAAACAAATACAAGCAACACTGCTGTTTTCCATTTTCATTTTTAATTCAACTATGTGTATATTGTTTTTCATTTTTTTAAATAGCCAATTGCTCATATATTCTTTTATTTTTTTATTCAATTTTAATGCAGAGATAAATACAAGTAAGAAACATAAATTCATCAATATTTTTTTTTATCATTTTTCTAAAATAAGTTTTTATCTTTTTTATTTCTCTTTTATTGGTTTCTTATGTAGAAAATATGTTTTTAAAAGAAAACGAGATATATTATGTGGATGAGCTAATTTCTCTTTTATTTATGGGCCATATATAGAGTTAAAGTATAACGCAAAATTCAAATACTAACATTATTTTAATCTTAACTAAAATCAAATTGATAACATCTTAAATCTAAATGACAATAATAATATTTTGACTTTGGAAATTGTACTTTTGGTCTCAGGTATTACAATTGTGCGATTTTGGTTTTTCGTATTTTAATTGTAGGAATTTGGTATCCTAAGTATCACAATTGTGTGATTTTAGTTTCTCCATTAGTTTTTGGTTACATATTTAACAAATTTTGCTGACGTGGAGCTAATAGATGACATGACAGATGATGTTGTACTAACTGGTGACACAATAGACTAATTTTCATATGCTATGTCACCTGCCGCAGTGCTTTGTCAGCATGTCAATGACTCTTCAACATATGAATTGAATTGTCATGTCATCTATCATGTTACGCATTATTGTCACATCATTTGTCATATCTCTTTTTATTATTTTTTAATATTTATTTTTAATATAATTTTTTCTCTAATATATGGTATTTGAAGTTTACTTGCTAACATTTTTTTTTTTTATAGTTTTTACCTTTTGAGATGACGCAAAAATGGTTAAAAATGAATTTCAAAAAAAAGAATAGGAATTTTAATGTATTAGAAAAGCAACCTTACTTAGTATTTAGATCTTAAACTAATAGCGTGTTTGGACATCCTTTCACTAAATGCGTCCCTCAATAAAATCATGTCAAATGGTACAAATGACACAAAGGTAACATTTTGTTGCTTCTAGCAAACGTGGAGTGAGTGTAAACGTGCGCTACTAATTTGCATCCAAACACGTTCTAATTTGCATCTAAAATAATTTATTATTTATCATACAAGATAAATGTTTTACTAATAGACAAATATCATCTGGGAGACACTAATAAATTCATTCATTTTCTTTCCTAAACTATTTTTGTTTGTTTTTTTTTAAATTTAACAACTATAATTTAAGTATTTCAATTAAATACAAAATCAAAGATAAACTTGAATAGTTTACAAATCATTAGTTATGTTATTCATAGTTTTAAAAATTAGATCGAACCGGCCGGTCAAACAGGAAATTGGTGGTCTGGCCAGTTCGGTCTGGTTATCGGAGGTGTGACTCAATGTGAATCGGCCGACTTTCTAGTTCAACTAGCAAATCGGAGTTAAAATGACTTGGATCGGGTCATGCCTTTTATTATTTTATTTTCTTATGCGTGGCCCAAGAAGGTGCTGAAGTTGACTAGTGCGCACAACAACCCATGCTTTTTATTATTTTATTTTTTTATGCGTGGCCCAAGAAGGTGCTGAAGTTGACTAGTCCACACAACAACCCATATTCTTGGAATTGTTAATTAATTGATTAAAATTTTAAAATATTTCCAAACAGACACAAGTAGGGTTTGGTTAAAGGTAACGGACATGCCACTTAACCAACATGATATTTTAGTACGAGAAAACAAACAAATATATTTATACCTTAATTTTTTATGTCATATATTATTTTAATTCATACTAACTTATTGGTATTTTTTTAACTTTACTAAAATAAATATTTGCATCTCATAAATCCCTATTATATTTCTATATAAATGACCATAAAAATAGAATAGATTAAAAAAAAAATAGTTAAAATAGAATAACAAAATGTAAATTTATTATTTATTATATATCTACATATAAAAAAATATATTTATAAATTATTTATTTAAATATATTTATATTATTTTATATTATATTACTATTTTTTATAATAGGTTGAGGATTACTAATTCAATTAGTGAGTTATTAATTAGTTAACTCCTTTTATCATTTACATAATACATACCCTTCCTTTGAACTTGAAGAATGAGCTTGTAGAATTATATTAATTTGTGATGTGATTTTTTTTTTGGCTTTTTGTTATGGCAAGGTATGAAATTTTCAATTTTTTTAATGTAGACCGGGTCATGCGGTTCAATTAGTGATCCACTGGTTCGACCATTGACCTAGTAATCCAGTGCCTTGACCGGATCGATTACCGGTTTAGTTTTTAAAACTATGATGTTATTAATAAGTATTTAAATCAAATCAAAATTTAAATCAAACTAAATCATATACCTAAAATATTATTAAATCATTCTATTAATTATTGTTATTATGGACAAAACATAGATACAATTTCTTAGATATTTTTAGTATTACTTTTCTTGTATGAATACAAAATTTGTCCATTTCTAACCTAAATTTATTTTCATTATATTTTTTACTAATTTAAATTATAACATTTTATAAATATCAATTCTATAAATGAATAATATTTCCACTTAAATCAAAGAAAATTCCAATTAAAATGATTCATACTCAAAATATCACAATTTAAATTATAAAGCTTTATACAAAGTAATAAATTAAAAATAACAAATAATTTGCATGTAAATCATTCAAATTTTTAAATTAGTATTTAATTTATCAATCTTTAATCTAGCTAATTCAAATTTAAACATACTAATGGAGAAATTAATATTGTGATGGAGACCATAATTGAGAAATGTTGTGAAGACCGGAGACCACTACTATATCTATATTTATTAATTATTATTATGGTGTGTCATTGAAGAATTTCTTGCAAGATTATGTAGTCTGTCTTGTGTATATATTGGCTGTCTCATTTATTGATTTTCCACTGAGTTCAGAGTCTATAAACCAGACATTTTATTAATTAAACATATTACAAGTGTAGACATGAAGGGAAAAGAGTCATGATATCTTGTATTCTTGTACATCAAACACCTTTGCAACATCTGCAACATCAAACACTAATACACACATCTGCTAGCAAACTTTTGTACATAACACACTGATTAAAATAAACTGCACCGTTATTCGAGGGGTATCAAATGCTGTCTTAAAATTTATCTTCAGTGTTAACGAAACACCTGAAAGCAATATGGAAGACTAAGGTGCTTGTAATGAACATGACCTTCATTGATTGCTTCACTACACTGCAAAAATGAAACATTAATTATCTTGTCAAATATAAGCAAAATTAAGTAAGTATGAGTGTTCATATGCTTCTTCTCCCACTACTGATAAAAAAAATATGCTTTTTGTCCCACTAACTCGACCCGCTCAAAAGGACTTTTGATGAGTTCAAGTCTAAGAAATTAGAACTGATACATTTCAAAAATGAGTTTGAGTTATACTTTAAATTATTCAACTTAGTTTAATGTTATTTATTCTTTTAAAATGTATAAACTTTTAAATAATTATGTATCAATAATATAACTTTTTGACTTAATGTATAATGTTTTGTCCCGTATGTTGTTGAGTCTTAATTGAATTGTGGTCTGGTTAAAATAATGATGTTGTCAAAATTTCAAATCGGATAAGAACATAATTAAACCCATCATGATCACCCCTAAAAGTAATTAATATGTTCAAGGTGTATTGAAGCTAAAGATATATATGATTACCTCAACAATTAGGAGGCGATTGTAGACCACATTTACCAGGCAAGGCCAAAGCATTTTTGGGGTTTATTCCAATGGAAGGTAGGATAGACTTGTAACTGCAGAGGCAACGCAAATTGGCTTGGCGAATAACTGCACAGCATTTCTCATCTGGTGGTGGAGGGTTTTGACCAGTAACTGCAGCACGACACGAGTTCAGTTGACTTGAGTCAATGTTGCATATCGCAACAGCTTGTGCACCACCCAACAAGGCAATGAGCAATGCTGCTACCAGCCACTGCACCAAAGTTTTGCCACTAGAATGTGCCATAGTACTCTCTCCTTAACCAGGTGCTGAGTTTTGTTTGGTCTGGTCTACTATGTTGCCCCCAACAAAGTTAATTTATAGTGGTTTTTAATGTTGTTGGAATATTAATTATTTGCATTTTATTTAGCCACTGTAGTTTCACGTTGACTTACTGTTGCACTAAGTCGTGTCATGTGAATGCAGTCGGTACTCGGTAGAAGTTCACGAGATGCATGTACTTATTCGAATTGTGAAAGTAATCATAACAAAACAAACATGCACTGGCCCATTACTTGCTAATAATTTAACAAAATGGTTCATGGTACCAATGGCCTACGTTGAATTTTATCATCGTGACTGTATTCGGACAAAGAAGCTCCCTGTTTTGCATTATCTTCCTTAAGCCTTTTGGTTTTTGTTTGATACTAATAATGCCAAAAAATGAATGATAAAGATTTTATCATCATGGCTTTATTAGACAGAGGTTCCTGTTTTGCATTATTTTCCTTAGGCGTTTTTGTTTTTTTGTTTGATAATAATGCCAAAAAAACTGAATAATAATGAGGTAAAACTTATATTCGTTCCATTTATTTTTATTTTTAATTATAATTGAGTAAAGGAAGAATCTAGGCTAAATTACTCACCTGATCCCTTAATTTTATTTTAGATTACAATTTGGTCCTTATTTATTAAAAGTTGTAAAATAGTCTCTTAAGCAATGTCTTTTATTGCACCATTATCCTTTTCTACATGCTGATCGTTTTCAATTTTAAGACAATTTTAAACATTTTTTTATATTAATTTAAAACATGAAACGTATTCCATTAGATTCACCTATATGAAAACTGTGAAAACAAATTAATGTCGAAAGCAAAAAAATGATTATAAACATGGTGAAAATAACATTGCCAAATGAGTTTCACGAGTAATCATAAAAGAATATGATATTAGATTTTTCAATTTTCGATTTCCTTGAGACACATTTTTCACCTTGTTTGTCCTTTTTTTATTCGAACATTAGTTGAGTTTCATAGTTTTCATATAGATAAATCTAATGAAATAAATTTCATGTTTTGAATCAATAAAAAAAATTTAAAATCATGTCTCAAAATCGAAAACAATTTTAAGGGATCATTTTACAACTTTTAATAGACAAGGGACCAAATAAGTAATTTAGCGTAAACTATATTAATATTAATTATGGTTAACTAAGTAATATTTTAATTTAATTCATGAAAAAATGCAAGGTATACTAAGATTTTTTTTTTTTATCATTATGAATTTTTTTTTTTATATTAGGTGTGATATGAAACAATAATGCAGTTAATTAGTTTCATGTACCAAAAAAAGAAGCGTCTTGCTTGTGCGTATCATAATTGATATGATCAGTCTCAGTCATGCAAAGGTAAGGTAGGGTTGTTCATGGTTTGATTCAGGAGATAAAATTGAACCAAACTGAAAAAATGATTCTGAAGAATTAAACTGAACCATTTATTTTCAATTCTGAACTGAACCGATCTTTTTATAAGTTCAGTGAACCGGTTTTATTTTAAAAAACTGAACCAAACTGGTATAACTTCAAGAACTTTTATTTTAGCCAACTAGTCAAGATAAGTGTGAATCATAAGGCCAATAACAGGTTCAAGCTAGCTTATTTTGTCGCTTTATTAGTTTGGGGGAATTTCTTTTTTATTTTCTTCTTTCTTAATTGTTTATGCTTGAGATTCATCTGTTATTATTTAATTAGAGAACATAATAAAAATATAAGAAACTTACATTTTTTTGTTTTTTTTACTGGAAACTTTCGTACTTTGTTAAATAAGTGTTTTTATTCCATAGAGGATAAAAGGATGTGTAAAATTATTAAAATGTATGAAAAACAGGGAAAAGAAAAAAGAAAAAGATGACCAAAACAAACCGAATTAGATTTGACATTAGAACAAGGACCGAGGAGACACCTCCCTCAACAAAATTCAACAGCACTCATCTTAATCTTAATCTTAATCTTATACAGACCAAAGAGACACCTCCCCTGACAACTCTCTCTCATCTTAGCCAAAAAGTTAAGGTTCAGTGGTTCACTGAATTATGTTCTTACCCTGTTTCAATTAGTGAATTGTTTTGATAAAAGAATAGTTCCGTGCAGTTTTGTTTATAAATAGAGTTCAGTTATTAATGGTTTAGTGCAGTTCAGTTATGGTTTGGTTCATGGTTTTTGGGTTTTATGAACAGGCCTAGGTAAGATGTAAAGAACGAAATAAGAAGGTTGAGCCATGAAGAGAAAATGAAAATAGAAATCAATTATATGCCTAAAGACATGGGGCAAAATGGAAGATAGTTTACACATGGATTTTGAATATATTTGAGACAATACCCTCCAAATTATGAACAAAAGAAACCAGCAGTTTCTCTATTTTGTATGACAAATCAGCCTTAGTCCAATGTTGGAGGCTTAGGATTGGGTTTGGGCTAGTGAGTCTTTTGCGGCCTGGAGAAGAAGAGTTTGGGCATGGGCTGGTGGCTTTTTATGATGGTCCTAATAGGCTGAAGTTGGTTTAGAATTTGGTTCTGATTTATTATTGTTTGTATTCTCATCCTCTTTTATTTATTACCATTTTACCATTTTATGCTGCCACTGACTCATTAACAGTAAATTGGCAAGCTTGGGATTCTTTTATTATCATTTTGTGCTGTAATGTATTTTGCTATTGCATCATCTTGCACATGAATTTAATAATTTGAAAACAATCTATCTCGTACCACAATTAAAAGTATATTTTTCCGACCATTTTATCTCAAATCTTATTTGTTAATTGCTGTATACTTTGATGCAATACTACTAAATAACCTTTAATTAAATGTTTAAATTTCATATAACTTCTATTATTTATGACACTTGATCATTCATGCATAGTGTTACTTTTTTTTTTTTGACTCAATGCATAGTGTTACTTACTAATCTGTAAATAATTTCGCAAACCTATCACATGCATATATCACCTAAATATATGTTATCAAGTAAAACACCTAAAGAAAAAGCAACGATGATTCCATTTCCAACAATTTGTCTTTGAACAACATGAAGGATTCAAGCAACATACACAAGAAAAGTATAATCACAATCGACTTCAAAAACCAAACAACATAAACAAGAAACAAATTCGATAACTGCATGTTTGTGGTCTACCTCATTTATTAATTGGAATAGGATAAGGATAAGGCTATTGTTGTTGTCTTCCTTTTCTCTGGTGATCTCAGTTTCTTTCCATTCCAAACCTCTGTTTTGCACGTGCCAAATGAACGGCTATCAAAACCTGAAGCTTATGTTTGATGTCAAACACAAACTTGAAATATGCATGTCTCCACGACCTCTTCAGCACCAAGCTGCCACAGACTAACCAGAAGCCTGTAATGTACCCGAGAGCTACGCTTCCATACAACCACAACCTTTCAGTCTTGTCATCATCTTCTTCTTCATGTTTTCTTCCTTGCTTTCGGTTTCCGGGCGATGATGATGAGCAATTAGTTGGCACCGGATTTCCACAAAGTTGAGGGTTGCCTACATAAATTGATGGATCGTTGAAGGTTCCAAACTGATTAGCAACCGGTATTTGTCCAGAGAGGTTATTGTAAGACAAGTTCAAATAGCTCAAGAAAGTCATGGAAGCCATGCTTGGAGGAATTGAACCCGAAAGACAGTTGTGAGAAAGGTCGAGACTTTCTAAATCTGTTAATGATCCAACGTTATCGGGTATGTTTCCAGTTAGTTTGTTCCACGACAAATTCAGGACACGTAAGTGAATTAGCTTTGTTAACTTGTCAGGTATGTTTCCACAAAGATCATTATTAGAAAGATCAATGGTGGAATGCACAGCCATTCGGTCCATGTATTCAATTGTTCTTCCTTTCAGGATCAACTCTATATGCCTCGTGTACGATAAAGAGCGAAAAGCAATGAATGGTTCTGTTGAATTAATGAAGTAAGTTTGCGGCTGTTTGAAACTATGCAAATCACCCAAACAAGTTGGTATAGATCCTGATAGGTTGTTTTTTGCCAGGTCCAACAAATGCAGAAATGGTAGATGGCATAATTCTTCAGGAATGCTTCCTGTGAGTGTGTTACCTCTTAACAGTAACTCTGAAAGTAAAAGGAGGTTTTTGTTGATCTCTTTTGGCATAGACCCAAAAAACATATTGTTTCCCAACGAAAGAGTTTGCAGACGAGTACAATTTTTAAAGGCTGTAGACAAATCTGCTAAGAGATTATTGTTGCTGAATTCTAGGATAGAAAGAGAAGGCAGAGAGCATATTGAAGTTGGAATTCCACCTGACAAACTGTTGTTGGATAGATCAATAATGATTAATTTTTGCATACTCATCCAAAACACGGGGATAGCTCCTGTCAAATAATTGTTAGATAAATCAAGATATTGCAAATTTTGAATCCTATTTATGGATAGCGGAATACTCCCATTTAGGAGGTTATTTGACAGATCCAAGAACATCAAATCTGACATTTCTTCGCCAATATTGGCTGGCACTGCTCTGGACAGCATGTTGTTCCTTAGATCGAAAGCTCTGACACCAGACCAAAGTGGAATTGAGCCCTTCAACTGATTGAAAGCAAGGTTAACCATAATACCGAAATTCAAGGAAGAGAAGTTCAATATTTTGGGAAGGTAGCCACTTATTTTGTTGTGAGAAAGATCTAGATAAGAAATTTGGGAGGACATGTTGTAAAACCAACGGGGTATCTCCCCCAGAGATTCCAGCATTTTCTAGGATTACATACCTCAAGAACTTCAGGTTTCTGAGCCAGTTAGGAAATGTAGGGCCAACTTGACAATCACGAATTTCCACATGATACAAATGCTTAAAAGGTGGAATCCAGTCTTGCATAATTTTGAAGGCAAATGAGTTCATTTTAGATGATACAGAGAAAATGTATAGGTTTGTGAGATTATGGAAATGAATGTTTGTCATTGTGCCTTCCCAGTTGTTTTGGAGTAGATTTAGATTATTCAACTGGGATAGTTGACCAATACATTCTGGAATTTTCCCATTCAGCATGTTCCCTTCCAAGTACAGAAAACTTAGTTTTGATAAGTTTCCTATTGATACTGGTATAGGACCTGAGAGTGAGTTGCTTGACAGATCAAGATCAAATAGACTGTTGAACTGGCCTACAGAATGGGGCAATTTCCCAGTTAGGCGATTTGAACTCAAATCTAAATGCTCCAAACTTTGGTTGCTACAGGATGACAAGGTCTCCAACATTTGAGTTATATCACCAGTGAGATCATTATTGGATATGTCCAGACTCTGGAGCTTGCAGAGATTCCCTCTTCGAAGCACAGGAAGGGGACCTCTTAGCGATGTCTTTTCTTTTATGCCTTCTCTTAACGATGTAGAATGAAGATTAAGTTCTGTGAGGTTACTCAAATTGAACAGCCATGAAGGTATTGAGGAATTAAAAGGATTCTCAGATAGATCAAGCACCGAAAGCGGTGATGTAATATTTTCAAATGGAAGAGATGGAGGGAGAGAACGAAGATTGCAAGAGGACAAATGTAACTCTAATAGAGACGACATCATAATCACAACTCGAAAGAACTCATGTGACGAGCTGGTAATGTTAACATAATCCATGTGAAGATACTGAAGTGAAGTTAGAGTAGAGAACCAGCTTACATCTCTGACCCAAAGTGGATCAGAATCAAATGTTGAGGAGATATCAAGATAATGCAAATGTGACAAATTGCCAAGATGAGTAGGGATCATTCCAGAAAAATTTGCATTGGATAGGCTAAGGTAACGCAGCATATTGAGAGAACCAATAAATTTTGGAATGGGGATTCCTTCGAAATTATTGTCACTTAGATCCAAGTGACTCAGATGTTTCAAGTCTGTTATTGAAGGATTTATCTCACCGCCTATGCGAGACCATGTGGTGCAGATTTGTAGCTGCTGGAGATCAAGCTTTAGAACATGACCAGTTTGATTGTCACATTCTATGCCATTCCAATTACAACAATCCTTCCCAACCCACGAAGAAAGGCAATTGTGAGGATCCTTGAGATCTTTTTTGATTTTAAGGAGGGCCACTCTCTCTTCCTTAATGCAAAGAGTGCTAGCAGCATTGAGGCTGGTAACTACACAGGAAGTTGATACAAAAAGAACGAGGAGGAGAATAATAAAATATCCAAAGAGTTTTGTGCTTTCCATCCTTCCCCAGTGGATATCAGATGTAGAACAAAGTGGATACAAATTTTTTGGTTTATCTTTCTCTCTTCTTAATACACAGATAATCGCATTAAAATATTTTGTATATTGATAAACAAAATATTGTGAAACTACATGAGGTTGTGTATCATCTCATCTTCCGCGAAGTTCACCAAGTCAAAGAAGGATTAGATATCAGCACACCTCAAAGTCTATAGTAGTGCCTCATTCTGAAAGATACATATCGATGTCGTAAGGTAAGTCAAGTCATAACTCATAAACACGCTTCTTGACTTTCTAGTTCCCGTCCTTTGCAAATATTTGTGGCACTATTTTATTTGAATAGAATTTTCTCAGCATTTACTTAGTAAAGTCTGGGGGTGTGAGATTGATGCATACCTTGTTATGACTTTCTTGAAAGCTAGCGGCTCAAGATGCTGATAGGAGGTTCAACTTCGCCGTCCCCTAGTACAGTTAAGTTCTTTTGATGGCTAATGATGGGTTTTATATATACTTTTCTAATAAGATTATTAATGTTATAATCTTATTATTTTTTGAAGTTGATTTTTTTTTATAATCTACAGTAAAATTTACTATAATTCCCCCCCCCCCCCCCCCCCTAATGTTTGTTTCAATTCTCAAACTCTACGCTCTTCTCTTTCATTTTTTTTATTGAATAATGTTATTTAATTTTACTTATAATTTCTATAATACTTTTACATATATAATATTTTTTTATTTTTTATTATGTTATCTATTTTATCTTTTATTTATATTTATATTTTTTTTTATCTCTTTTCTTATTGTAAACATTATAGTGAGAAATTATTTTAAGAATAACATTATTCTTTTTTATTTAGAACACAAGTTTTTTTTTTTTGATGGATAGAACACAAGTTATTATCTTACATGAGAGGTAATTTTTTGAAAATTAAAAATATGTATAATATAGTAAAATTAACTGCAAGATTTTTTTTATACACAAAATTCAAAACTTTGTTTAAAAGAAATTAGAGATGTCGTTAGTGTTTTTCTATTTCATTTTTATTTTGCTGAATTTTTTTCTATTTCATTTGAGCATGTAAAAAAAGAGTCCTCTAGCACAGAAATGTTAGACAAAGGGTGACTTTTATTGAGGACCTTAATGTGGAATTTTTAGAAGATATCTAAACAGATCTTGGGGTTTTTTGGAAAAAAAAAAGAGTATTAAGGTTCTTTAAAATTTGAATATGCATTAAATACTTATCTGAAAATGAGTGTTGTTAAACTATGTTAATGTTAATTGTTGTTGATTAAGTAATATTTTAATTTAATTCATGGAAAGATGCAAGGTATACATAGATTTTTTATTTTTTTTTATGATTATGAGTTTTTTCTGTTAAGTGTGATATGAATCAAAAACATTAATAATGCAGTTAATTAGTCTCATGCACCAAAAAAAGAAGCGTCTCTCTCATGCGTATCATAATTGATATGATTAGTGTTATGGGAAAGATGTTCACTTATACTCTTAAGTCTGTATTGTTTTACTGAAGCAACACTGACTCGGGGGACAACCGTTATGGGGATTACCCGGATGTCAATAACATAAGAGGGATTCCAAGCAACTGATAGCAGTCAAGGTGGAATTGCTGACCTATAACAAAACCAACCTTACGACATGAGAATCGACATACGAATGATACGATGTAGTCTCACATACGGGGGAACCAACACAAGCAGACACGTGGCATTACTGATTATCCCCGCCAAAAGCTCCTTAAACAACACTCTATAAATAGTGTATTGTATGACTAATAAGGGATCCATGAATGAGAACACACTATTCTCTCTCTCTAAGAACTCTCTCCACCTTGCTTTCCATACTCTTGTGGGGAGTACCATGAGAATCGACATACGATTTGATGTAGTCTCAGACCCAACGCAAGTAGACACGTGGCATAACTGATTCTCCCTGCCAAAAGCACCTTAAACAACACTATATAAATAATGTAATTGTATGATGACTAATAAGGGATCCATGAATGAGAACACACTATTCTCTCTCTCCACCTTGCTTTCCATACTCTTGTGGCGAGCACCATAACAATTAGCCAAGCAAATTGCGGTAAGATGTAAACAAAGAGATAAGAAGGGTGAGCAATGAAAAGAAAATCATAATAGAAATCAATTACATGCCTAAAGACATGGGGAAAAATGGAAGATAGTTTACATGGAAGATAGTTTACACATGGATTTTGAATATCTTTGATACTATACCCTTCAAATTATGAAGAAACAAGCAGTTCTCTATTTTGTCCAATAAACCAGCATTAGTCCAATTTTGGAGGCTTAGAATTGTGTTTGGGCCAGGGGGTCTTTTGTGGCCAAGGATTGCTATTCTCACCCCACGTTTGCTATTCTCACCATCCACGTGGATAGTTTTTTTTATTGATTTTCCAAAATACCCTTGTACACCGAAATCGTGATTCTGTTGTACAAGGGTACAATATTGTACAACGGAGTTACGATTTCGTTGCACATTTTTTTTAATTTATTCTAGTTTATTCTAAGTTTTTTTTTATATTGAGTAATGTTTTTTGAAATGTATAAATTTAGGTTTTAAAGACTTGGCCAAAACAAACATACCAATTTAATGCACATTGGTTGATGTATCTTATAGGATTAATATAGACCGTTGGTTTTAAATAGTTGGCAAAAAGAATACTTGGCAAAAAAAACATACCAATTTAACATACTTGGCAAAAATCCTATATTATGTTGGTGCTATTATGTTGCACATTGTTTTTTTGTTGTTATTGTTGTTTGTTCTATGATTTTAATAAAGAAATCATTCCTTCTTTCATTATATTACCAGGCACACGCGTGTTGTTTATACAGTTTATAAAGAAAAATGTAATAAACTGAAAACATCAACATCATTTATATAATAAAATGTATATACAAAATAAAAGTTTAAATACAAATATAAAAAAATACATCATAAATCAACCGCCTTTGCGACCACCACCTCTGCGGCCACCGCCCTCGGTCCTCCTCCTCTGTCTGCATCCTTGGGTGCTGCACTCAGCACCTAAGCCACTCTGTGCTATGCGCAATAGCCGCTGCACCAACTCATGGTCATGCGTGCCCTCAGGAATGGATCTGGTATGCAACAACCTCTCTGCAATCGCAGACATAATCCGGTACCGATCCTACATAAACGAAAATTAAAATTAATAATTTCAAATAGAAAAAAATGTAAAAAGTTATGGAAAAAGTGTTTGCATTACATTACCTTGCACGAGTAATCTACACCATATACAAACTTTGGCAAAGGGTCACCAGGCTGAGGCTGAGGAATGGGGTCGGGCATACGTACTGGGCTCCGTGCTGCCTCTCCTTCCTCTAGCGGAATGACATATGGATGTGAATGCTCATAATACCATGCCAAGTAGTCGAAGGTGCAGGCCCATGGAGCATCCTCTGGCACATGCTCGCCCAGCTACATTCTATGCTGCTCCCACTCGGCTCACGTCTGAATGGATGTCTCAAATGGAGGACGAGGAGGTGGTGGTGGAGGGATCCCCTGTACGTAGCCGAACTGTCTCAAAACCCTCTCTGGTAGATAGGGTCCCATGTCTGTGTCACACCTTATGTGGCCAGAATAATATCTCTGCTCCAAGAAAGGTCTCTCAACGACAACCCTATATCCATCATCATATGGGGACCAGATGACGTCCTCCATCTGCAACATATCCAGCAACCGCCTGGTCCCCCAAGCCTTGCCGGTATCCCTCGTCGTCCTCCATCTGGCAGCAAAGGGAAGCCTAGGGTCATAAGCGACATGCTCCCATCCGCCAACTAATGGTAGATGTGCAAACGCCCATGCCTGTAAAATAAAGAAAACAAATTATGTTAACATTTGTATTAAAAATTACACAAACAAATATGTAAACAACAAATAAATAATTTCTTACCATCAGTAATGTTATACAACCTCCACACTGCTTGCTCTCCTGCAAGCTCGCATAGGAGAGATGGTCGTAAAGATACGAGGTAGTAGAGATAGAAAATGTTCACATGTGTGGAGCTCTTGTCAGCAAAGATGGTACAGCAGAGCAAGTGCAACAAGTACGCCTGTGCGGCCCACACATATGAACCAGACTGCACATACCTCTCATATAACTCCCTCAGCCATGTGAGACGTACCCTAGCTCTTGCCGTCGTAGTAGCATCAGCCTCATCGTCAGACACCAGGCCTAGCATGGTCCTCAGCAACATCCTAATGTCAGCCTTTGAAAAGGCAGTCGCTGGGCCGGCAATCTACAAGCCTGTAATAGGCAACTGCAGCAGACATGACACATCATCCAGAGTGATGGTCATCTCTCCAACGGGCAGGTGGAAGGTGCATGTCTCCTGATGCCACCTCTCAATAAAGGCATTGAGAAAGTCTTTATTTGCGATATATCCACGTATGCCTGGACCTGTGGCTGGGTAGGGTAGGGAATCAACTTCCCAGTGTGGCTGACCACCTTCAACTCCTCCCCGAGGCTGATCAATCCAAATATGTTCAGCGACGTGGTGCTTGTAGGACCCCAACAGTGTATCAACTACATGACCACCAGGAAATGGCGGTCCAATGATTCGGTTAGCAAACGGGATCACTGGGGCTGCTGGCTGTGGTACCTTTGCTACCTCTGCATCAGGCTGTGGATACAAATTTTTTGGTTTATCTTTCTCCCTTCTTAATACACAGATAATCGCATTAAAATATTTTGTATATTGATAAACAAAATATTGTGAAACTACATGAGGTTGTGTATCATCTCATCTTCCGCGAAGTTCACTAAGTCAAAGCAGGATTAGATATCAGGCATCAGCACACCTCAAAGTCTATAGTAGTGCCTCATTCTGAAAGATACATATCGATGTCGTAAGGTAAGTCAAGTCATAACTCATAAACACGCTTCTTGACTTTCTAGTTCCCGTCCTTTGCAAATATTTGTGGCACTATTTTATTTGAATAGAATTTTCTCAGCATTTACTTAGTATAGTCTGGGGGTGTGAGATTGATGCATACCTTGTTATGACTTTCTTGAAAGCTAGCGGCTCAAGATGCTGATAGGAGGTTCAACTTCGCCGTCCCCTAGTACAGTTAAGTTCTTTTGATGGCTAATGATGGGTTTTATATATGCTTTTCTAATAAGATTATTAATGTTATAATCTTATTCTTTTTTGAAGTTATTTTTTTTTTATAATCTACAGTAAAATTAACTATAATCCCCCCCCCCCCCCCCCAATGTTTGTTTCAATTCTCAAACTCTACGCTCTTCTCTTTCATTTTTTTTATTGAATAATGTTATTTAATTTTACTTATAATTTCTATAATACTTTTACATATATAATATTTTTTTTATTTTTTATTATGTTATCTATTTTATCTTTTATTTATATTTATATTTTTTTATCTCTTTTCTTATTGTAAAACATTATAGTGAGAAATTATTTTAAGAATAACATTATTCTTTTTTATTTAGAACACAAGTTTTTTTTTTGATGGATAGAACACAAGTTATTATCTTACATGAGAGGTAATTTTTTGAAAATTAAAAAATATGTATAATATAGTAAAATTAACTGCAAGATTTTTTTTATACACAAAATTCAAAACTTTGTTTAAAAGAAATTAGAGATGTCGTTAGTGTTTTTCTATTTCATTTTTATTTTGCTGAATTTTTTTCTATTTCATTTGAGCATGTAAAAAAAGAGTCCTCTAGCACAGAAATGTTAGACAAAGGGTGACTTTTATTGAGGACCTTAATGTGGAATTTTTAGAAGATATCTAAACAGATCTTGGGGTTTTTTGAAAAGAAAAAAAAAAGAGTATTAAGGTTCTTTAAAATTTGAATATGCATTAAATACTTATCTGAAAATGAGTGTTGTTAAACTATGTTAATGTTAATTGTTGTTGATTAAGTAATATTTTAATTTAATTCATGGAAAGATGCAAGGTATACAATGATTTTTTTTTTTTTTATGATTATGAGTTTTTTCTGTTAAGTGTGATATGAATCAAAAACATTAATGCAGTTAATTAGTCTCATGCACCAAAAAAAGAAGCGTCTCTCTCATGCGTATCATAATTGATATGATTAGTGTTATGGGAAAGATGTTCACTTATACTCTTAAATCTGTATTGTTTTACTGAAGCAACACTGACTCGGGGGACAACCGTTATGGGGATTACCCGGATGTCAATAACATAAGAGGGATTCCAAGCAACTGATAGCAGTCAAGGTGGAATTGGATCTATTAAAGATAATATATTGCCTTCCCTCCATTGTATCCAGGCCTAAAATGAAAAAAGAAAAAAGGTCAAAGTCTAGAAGTTGTGTATTAAATGAGTCATAAATGAATTGTTGAGACTTACAAATCCTAAGAGGCTAAGAGCATGCTCATTGTCATTGAAGCTTGAGTTTCTTCTTCCACAAACAATCTCTAGTACCAAAACACCAAAGCTAAAGACATCTGATTTCTCTGAAAACAGTCCTTGCATTGCATATTCAGGGGACATATAGCCACTGCATTCAAATGTAAAAATTCATTCTCCAAGTATTTTACTATAATATTGGACTGAGAAAAGCATACTTACTAGGTTCCAACAACCCTGTTAGTGTTGGCCTGATCTTCACTCCCTCCAAAGATTTTAGCCATACCAAAGTCTGATATTTTTGGATTCAGCTTTTCATCTAGCATGATATTACTTGTCTTTAAATCTCTGTGTATGATTCTTAGTCTGGAATCTCTGTGAAGATAAAGCAATCCTCGAGCTATTCCTTCTATTATGCTATTGCGCTTCCTCCAATCTAGGAGTTTACTTTTTGTTGGATCTATAAAGTATGGGTGGCATTATAAAATTGTGAACTCACTAGATCCCTTGATTAGCATGCTTTAAAGAAAACTCACTAGCTATCAAATGGCTATTTATTTCTTAAATATTTTATATACTCTAAGCAAAGAGAATCATAAGAGTTTGGAATTGGATATGAGACAAATACTAGAGGAGGCATCGAAGAACTAACCAAAGATAAACACATCCAAACTTTTGTTTGGCATGTATTCATATATCAACATCTTTTCATCACCTTCAACACAACAGCCAAAGAGTCTTATAAGATTGCGGTGTTGAAGCTTGGAAATCACCACTACTTCATTCATGAATTCTTCTAGACCTTGTCCAGATGCTTTATTAGCTAGGGAGAATTTCTGTTTTATTTTCTTCTTTCTTAATTGTTTATTTATGCTTGAGGTTCATCTGTTAGTATTTAATTAGAGAACATAATAAAAATATAAGAAATAACATGAAAGAAAGAAGTGTTCTTATCCGACGTTGCCTGGGTTTTTATTTTTTCCTCTATTTTTAAAATATAAAAAAAATAACATGAAAGAAAATAAATAATATTTAAAAAAGTAAATATATTTTATATCTTTTGATATACCTTTTTGTATATAATACTACCTCCGGTCCTATATATAAGAAACAAAAAATAATCTTTTCTTGGTCCTAATTATAAGAAACATAGGACTACTTTTAAATGTGTTTATTGCTAAATTTCCTTTTTATCCCTAATTAATGATGAGGTCTATTAATGATAGACACTCATTTCCCTATAAAAGTGGATGCAAAATCATTTAATGTCATGGGTAGTCTTGGAATAAAATTAAAATTTATGACAAATTAACTAATCTAACCACTTTTATTGGTATTGATGAATTAGATATTTGTTTCTTATATATAGGACCAGAGGTAGTATTTTTTAGTAGTTGAACTCTTCTAATTTTATTTATCACAAATCAAAACATATTTGTTCTTCACAAATTATGGTTTAAGAGAAGCTGAAAATGATGTTTGTGTTGGTGCCAGAGAAGAGAAAAGGAGTGAGGATGAGAGGTTTTTGAAACGTGAGAATGAAGAGAGAGAAGAAAAATGTGAAAAAGAAGAAGAGAAATATGAGAGTAGAATAAAAAGACAGAGAGAGAAGTGTTTGAGAAGTTAATTGAGGAGGGAAATTTTGAATTTCAAAATTGAAAAAAGAAAAATGAGGAGGGAAAAAAAAGATACAGTATAAAGATGATGAATAAAATAGAAACTTAATGAAGGAGAGTTGAAGGTTAGTTGTTTAGACAAATGAGAATTTGATTTTTATTTGTCTTTCTTATTATAATTCTCACCTTAATTATTATTTTATTTCATTTGTATCATATTGTCATATAACATCTATATGTAATAAATTATTTTATTTTATGCAATGTGGGTTATTTTAATTTATACGTATTATTCAACTCAATTACTTGAAAAAAATAAAAGAATTTAAATATTATTAATAACTTAATATTTGAATTGTTTAATTTAATTATTTTGTATACTTAAAATAATTCAAAGTATTGTTTCTAATCTAAAAATATTATGAAAATAATAATTTAGGTTTGTTTGAAATATCATTGTAAAATAATTAAATTATTTTTTTATTTTATTTTTTTAAATTACAGTATAATTTAATTTCAATTGTAATAATAACACATAATAGTAATAGAAAAGTAATTTAAAATTCTATATTTTTATAATATTTAAATTTACAATTTTGTTATTCTCAATACAAAAATAATATGAAAAAAAGTTCTATATTTATCATTATTTTAAGTAAAATAAAATTTCAATAGTTTACATCTAATTTAATTATTTTTATATTTAAATTTATTCATAATATTGTTTATAAATTATAAATACTATAAATATAAATTAATATATTTTTTATTTACATTATATGTGTAAATAATTGATTTTTTTTATGATGTCACATTTCTAAATTTAAAAAAAAACATTTAAGTTTAACATGATTTTCTCATGCAAATTTAGCAATATTTTAAATAAAAAAAAATATATATTTGATTAAAACTAAATGTACATTCCAATTGAAATATCTATAATAAACTATGTTAAATATATTGTAGAGTTACTTTATGAATTGTGATTAAAATTTTGTTTAAATCTAAATCATTTATTTAAATTAATTTGATTAGATTAGTATGTAGGTTAAGATAAAAATATAATGCTGAATACTGAAAATAATAAATTCAAAAACAGTTATGTAAATAACATTAAATTTAAATCCTTATTAGAAAATTAAATCGAAAATGGTTCAATACAAATTAATCGCCTAAATTTTACTTCTAAATATTTACCTGAATAAAAAAATATAAGCCCAAAAAACCTATTAACGCTAATTAATAAAATAAGTTAGTATCATTTAATTTTGATGGTTTCAATTAAAAATGAATTCCTTTCCTAAAATAATTTTTTAAAAATATTGTTAAGTGGTATTAAATAAACATTAATATGAAACTGACAAATATATTTCAAAATAAAATTAAATAGAACAAATTATAAAGAAAGGTACTGGTGGTGTATAAAAATTTATTAGCTCTAAAGTATACAAAAAAATTGAATAATAAACTAATGAAATCTGTCAAAAAAATAATATTATTATAAATAAATTTAAAAGAATTTCTATCAGTTGGTAGAAATTGAGAGTAAATATAAATAAATAATATAAACAATAAATCTATATTCTGTAATTAATGTAGAGATAATAAATTTTTAGAACAAAATAATATATGGCATTATAAATTATAGAATATAATTTTTTATAAATAAAAGACATAAAATAGTAATATAATATAAATAAAAGAGTAGTTTTTATAATATATATATATATATATATATATATATATATATATATATATATATATATATATATATATATAATATGGAAGGAGGGAAAGGAAGGAATACATGAGAGAGAGACGAAGAAGGAAAAAAACAAAGGAAAGAAAAAGAAAAAAGAAATGTGTTAAATCTTGAATTTCTTAATAAATGGTTAAAAATAAAAATTATACTTATTGTTTTATTAACAAATTATTTAATTTGTTAAGTGGTATTAAATAAACATTAATATGAAAGTTGGCAAATATATTTCAAAATAGCATTAAATAGATGAAATCACAAAGAAGGGTACCAGTGGTGTTGAAAAATTTGGATAGTACTAAATAAATAAAGTATAAAAAAAAAATTGAATAATAAAATAAAAGAGTAGTTCTATTTTTATAATTTATACTACTTTATAAATTATAGAAAATAAAATATAAATATATTGTGAGAGATAAGAGAGATGAAGAAGAAAAAAAAGAAAGAAAGAAGGAGTATGTGAGAGTGAGAAAGATGAAGAAGGAAAAAGAAAGAAAAAAAAAGAGGGAGTACTTGAGGAGAAGAAGAAGAAGAAAGAGGAGTACGTGAGAGTGAGAAAGATGAAGAAGTAAAAAAGGGAAAAAAAATAGAGGAAGAAAGAAAGTGTTTAAGGGTAAAATTAAAAAAAAAAAAGAAACAAAGGAGCGTGAGTCTTCAAGAGAGAGAGAGAGAGGGCTGCACGTGAGTGAGAGAAATGAAGAAGAGAAAAGGAAAAAAAAACAAAAAAGGAAGGGTAAAAGTGGAAATTTACTGTTCAATGAACAGTAAATTTTGTTGAGGGTATTACGGGTAGTTTACTGTTAATTGAACAGTAAACTACCTCGATAGTTTTTCTTTTTCCTGAATTAGTAGGTTTTATAGATTAATGTTTTTATTCTGTATAGGATAAAAGGATGTGTAAAATGGTTAAACTGTATGAAAAAACAGGGAAAAAAAAAAAGAAGAAAAAGAGACCAAAACATACCAAATTAGATTTGAAATGAGAACAAGGACTGAGGAGACACCTCACCCAACAAAATTCAACAGCACTCATCTTAATCTTATACAGACCAAAGAGACACTCCCCTCACAACTTTCTTTCATCTTAGCAAAGAAGTTAAGGTTCAGTGGTTCACTGAATTATATTCGTACACTGTTCAATTAGTGAATTGCTTTGATAAAAAAAAAAAATAGTTCAGCTATTAATGGTTTAGTGCAGTTCAGTTATGGTTTGGTTCATGGTTTTTGGGTTTTATGAACTGGCCTAGGTAAGATGTAGAGAAAGAAATAAGAAGGCTGAGCCATGAAAAGAAAATCGAAAGAGAAATCAATTTATATGCCTTAAGGTATGGGGAAGAATGGAAGATAGTTCACACGTGGATTATTAATATCTTTGATGCTATACTCTCCAAATTATGAAGAAAAGAAACGAGCAATTCTCTATTTTGTCAGACAAACCAGCATTAGTCCAATGTTGGAGGCTTAGGATTGGGTTTGGGCTAGTGGGTCTTTTGTGGCCTGGGGAATAGAAGAGCTTGGGCATGGGCTGGTGGCTTTGTATGATGGTCCTAATAGGCTGAAGTTGGTTTAGAATTTGGCTCTGATTTATTGTTAATTATATTCTCATCCTCTTTTATTTATTACTACCATTTTATGCTGCCATTGAATACTCATTAACAGTAAATTGGCAAGCTTGGGATTCTTTTATTATCATTTTATGCTGTAGTGTCTTTTGCTATAGCGTTATCTTTCATATGAATTTAATAATTTTAAAACAATCTATCTCGTAGCACAATTAAAAGTATATTTTTCCAACAATTTTATCTCAAACCTTATTTGCTAATTGCTGTATACTTTGATGAAATATTACTATGACTTTTAATTACATGTTTAAAACTCATATAACTTCTATTATTTATGACACCCGTGCATCCATGTATAGTGTTACAGTAAAATTTACTCCTAAAGAAAAAGCAACGATATGATTC
This sequence comes from Pueraria montana var. lobata, assembly GCA_026413185.1. Lineage (NCBI taxonomy): Eukaryota > Viridiplantae > Streptophyta > Magnoliopsida > Fabales > Fabaceae > Pueraria > Pueraria montana. The sequence continues at coordinate 61,860,081 of CM048650.1, read as the reverse complement.
CATTTCCAAAACAGTTTATCTATGAACAACATGAACGATTCAAACAACATACACAAGAAAAGTATAATCACAATCGACTTCAAAAACCAAACAACATAAACAAGAAACAAATATGATAACTGCATGTCTGTGGTCTACCTCATGTTGGAATAGGATAAGGATAATTAAGGCTATTATTGCTGTCTTCCTTTTCTCCAGTGGTCTCAGTTTCTTTCCTGTCCAAACCTGCGTTTTGCACGTGCCAAATTAACAGCAATCAAAACCAGAAGCTTATCTCTGATGTCAAACACAAACTTGAAATATGCATGTCTCCACGACCTCTTCAAAACCAAGCTGCCACAGACTAACCAGAAGCCCATAATGTACCCGAGAGCTACGCTTCCATATAACCACAACCTTTCAATCTTGTCATCATCATCTTCATGTTTTCTTCCTTGCTTTCCATTTCCAGGCAAAGGTGATGAGCAATTAGTTGGCAACGGATTTCCACAAAGTTGAGGGTTGCCTACATAAATTGATGGATCATTGAAGGTTCCGAACTGATTAGCAACCGGAATTTGTCCAGAGAGGTTATTGTATGACAAGTTCAAAGTGCTCAAGAAAGTCATGGAAGCCATGCTCGGAGGGATTGAACCAGAAAGACGGTTGTGTGAAAGGTCGAGACTTTCTAAATCTGTTAATGATCCAATGTTGTTGGGTATGTTTCCTGTAAGCTTGTTCCACGACAAATTCAGGGTACCCAAGCGAATTAGCTCCGTTAACTTGTCTGGTATCTTTCCACAAAGATCATTATTAGAAAGATCAATGGTGGAATGCGCAACCATTCGGTCCATGTATTCAATTAACTTTCCTTTCAGGATCAACTCTATATGCCTGGTGTACGATAAAAAGTTAACAGCAATTATTGGTTTCGTTGAATTAATGAAGTAAGTTTGCGGCAGTTTGAAACTGTGCATATCACCCAAACATGTTGGTATAGATCCTGATAGGTTGTTTTCTGCCAAATCCAATAAATGGAGAGAAGGTAGACCACAAAGCTCATCAGGAATGCTTCCTGTGAGTGTGTTACCTCTTAATAGTAACTCTGCAAGTACAGGAAGGTTTTTGTTGATCTCTTTTGGCATAGACCCAAAAAACCTATTGTTTCCCAACGACAGAGTTTGCAGACAATTACAATTTTGAAAGACTGAAGACAAATCTGCTGAGAGATTATTGTTGCTCAATTCTAGAATAGAAAGACAAGTCAGAGAGCATACTGAAGTTGGAATTCCACCTGACAAACTGTTGTTGGATAGATCAATGACGTCTAATTCTTGCATACTCACCCAAAATACGGGGATAGCTCCTGTCAAATAATTGTTAGATAAATCCAGATATGACAACCCTCGAATCCTATTTATGGATAGTGGAATGCTCCCATTCAGTTGGTTATTTGAGAGATCCAAGAACCCCAAATCTGACATTTCTTCGCCAATATTGGCTGGAACTGTTCCGGACAGCAAGTTGTTACTTAGATCAAGACCGGTGAGGCCAGACCAAAGTGGGATTGAGCCCTTCAACTGATTGAAAGCAAGGTTAACAGTTAAAATGTGTAAGGAAGATAAGTTAAATATTTTGGGAAGGTAGCCACTTATTTTATTGTGAGAAAGATCTAGCTCCATAAATTGGGACAACATGTTGTAAAGCCAACGGGGTATCTCCCCAGAAATTCCTGCATTTTCTAGTATTACATCCTCCAAGAACCTTTGGCTTCTAAGCCAGTTGGGAAATGTTGGGCCAACTTGACAATCACGAATTTCCACATGATGCAATCCCTTAAAAGGTGGAATCCAGTCTTGCGTCACTCTCAAGGCAAATGAGTTCGTCTTAGATGATACAGAGAGACTATATAGGTTTGTGAGATTATGGAAATGAATATTTGTCAATGTGCCTTCCCAGTTGTTCTGGAGTAGATCCAGAGTATCCAACTGGGTTAGTAGACCAATACTTTCTGGAATTTTCCCATTCATCATGTTGTTTTCCAAGTCCAGAGAAATTAGATTTGATAAGTTTCCTATTGATGCTGGTATAGCACCTGAGAGTGAGTTCCAAGACAATTGAACTTCAATCAGACTATTTAATTGCCCTATAGAATGGGGTAGTTTCCCAGTTAGGTGATTTGAACCCAAACGTAAAGTCTCCAGACTTTGGTTGCTACAGGATGACAAGGTATCCAACATTTGAGTTATATTACCAGTGAAATCATTATTCCATAGGTGCAGATGCTGAAGCTTGCAGAGATTCCCTATCCGAAGCACAGGAAGAACACCACTTAGAAATGAAAATTCAAGATTAAGTTCTGTGAGGTTAGTAATATTGAACAGCCATGAAGGTATTGAGGAATTAAAAGGATTGTCAGATAGATCAAGCACTGAAAGTGATGTAATATTTTCAAATGGAAGAGATAGAGGGAGAGTACGAAGATTGCAAGAGCACAAACGTAACTCTAACAGAGATGGCATCATATTCAGAGCTCCAAACAACTCACGGGAGGTGCTGGTAATGTTAACACCATCCATGCGAAGATACTGAAGCAAAGACATAGCAGAAAGCCAACTTACATCTCTGACCCAAAGTGAATTGGATAATGTAGAGATATCAAGATAATGCAAATTTGACAAATTGCCAAGATGAGTAGGGATCATTCCGTCAAAGTTATTGTCACTTAGATCCAAGTGACTTAGATGTTTCAAGTCTGTTATTGAAGGATTTATCTCACCCCCTAAGGTAGCCAATGTTGCCGCTATATCTGTGGTGGTGGTGCAGATTTGTGCGTGAAGATCAAGCTTTAGAACGTGACCAGTTTGATTGTCACATTCTATACCTTTCCAATTACAACAATCCTTCCCAACCCATGAAGAAAGGCAATTGTCAGGATCAATGAGATCATTTTTTATTTTAAGGAGGGCCACTCTCTCTTCCTTAATGCAAAGAGTGCTAGCAGCACTAAGGCTTGTAACTACACATGGAGTTGATACAAAAAGAAGGAGGAGAGGAATAATAAAATACCCAAAGAGTTTTGGGCTTGCCATCCTTCCCCAGTGAATATCAGATGTAGAACAAAGTGGATAGGAATTTTTTGGTTTACCTTTCTTTCTTCTTAATACATAGTCGCATTAAAGATCCTTTTTATAAATATTGTGAAACTATGAGGTTGTGTATCATGCATCTTATTTTCTGCGAAGTTCACTTAGTCAAATTAAAGCAGGATGTAGATATCGGCAACCTCAAAGTCTATAGTAGTACTAGTGCCCCATTTTGAAAGACACATAACGATGTCACGAAGTCAAGTCATAACTCATAAACATGCTTCTTGACTTTTAGTTCTCAGATCTCATCCTTTCCAAATATGGTTGCACTATTTTGTTTGTATAGAAGGTTATCAGCAATTACTTGGTAAAGTCTAGGGGAGAGAGATTGATGCTTACATTGTCGTGAATTTGTTGAAAGCAAACAGCTCAAGATGTTGATAGGAGCTCAACTTCATCAAGACCCGCACCGTCTCCGTCACGCCAACTTCACCTCATCTTCGTGAATTGCACCAAACACAATCTCGTCCTCGAAGCGTTATCAACACACTCAACATCCAATCCCCCATCATTATTACCAACCACACAAAAGAAAAACCTTACCCGCAGATCATTTCCTGGACACTTACAAGGGCCTGTTGAGCAAGGGCGATCCAAGTTTCAAATGTATTTGAACAGTTGATCCGTTCAACGCACGATATTTATTAAAATTCTTTCTTTTCAATTTTTTTTTAAAAAAAAATTGAATGTATCCTTTATATAAAACAGTAAAACTATTGTGAAAAATAAAACTTTACTTTCAGACGGTTTCTACTGTGAGACACCACTTCAAGTGATATATAGTGGACCACAATTTTTAGCCCTTAGATTAATTTCATCCTCATGTGACTATGGTGCACCCTCCACACCATATACCTTTCCCTTTTCCAGATCTCCACTATCCCTGCTCTGCCGCCCCAACTCCGACATCGCGGTTTGCCGTTTTGACTCCAGCGTCGCAGCTTCGCCGTCCCGGCACAACATCACAACTCCCCTGTCATGACTTTGATGTCGCGGCTTCATTCCGCTATCGTAGCTCTGATCTCGCATCTCCGACTCCGCAAATATGTTATAAAGCCTCATCGACATCCTCGCCATGAATTGCGTCAACATCTCCATAGCCAAAGCCAATCTCCACAGTTACAAATCTCAAGTGACAACCTCCTCTCCGTCGTGTACAAGAACGTCATCGGCACTGGAGGTATCTCGGCGACGGTGACAAGGACGATCTCAAAGACGGCCTCCTTGTGTTCCTTACTCGCCGCCGCTTCCACCCCCAAGATCTGCCGCAGATCTCCGACATCAAGATCTGAATGTGGAAACAAAATGGAAGAAAAAATGAACATTTTGAAACTCAGATCCAAAAGGAGAGCATTTCAAAATTCAAAATAGTGAGAAAAGATGAGGAAAAAATAGTCATCGGAGGTGGGGGTGGTGACGAGTGAGTGATGACAGAAAGGGAATGGTGGTGGTGGGTGGTGATAGGGTCGACGGAGGCAATGGAAGGGCCACCGGAAAGGTGGAGAGAGGGGGAGGGGAGAATGAGGGTAAAATATGGTGTGGAAGGTGCATGATAAAAACCTGTACCTTAGATTAATCTAAAGGTTTCTAATAATGGTGCACCTTAGAAGCAGTCTTACTTTCAACTATTTAACACAACTGCATATTTAGGATTCAAATTATTGACTATTTATTAAGTTGGAATAACTTTACACGAAATGATCTACATACTCATTAATATTGAAACACTCTCTATCCACATATATATAATTTAAGAATAAAATATTCTATAAATATTTTAATATTGATCTAAAATACACATTTATGTTATAAATGAAGTGGATGAAGGTCATTGGAAGGGGGTTGAATAGTGACACTTAACCGACTATGGCTTTTTTTGCAAAAGAGCAGTCAACTTCTGAAGTTTTAGGATATGTCTAAGACATAACTTCAGGAAGCTTCGTTGGGAGCAATCGATATCCTTTCATAGTATTTTGTATAAAATAGTTTTTCAATAATAATCATACAAAAACACTTTCATATACTGCTTCAGAAGCTACTAATAAAATGTCAGATTTAGGGTAGGTAGAATAGACTGTTAAGATCAATGAGTAGATGTATGCTTATGGACGTTTATAAATAGTTTTGAGTAGCTTAAAATAGTTTTATATCAAAGATAGAACAGTTAAGAACCAAGCTACTCAAGGTAAAGATACAAAATCAATCAAATCAGAAGCAGTAAGAAGGATAAAGCACACATGGGAAATTATCTTGGTTCACCGCACCTGAGCTACGTCCAGTCCCTACAACCGTAGGCTTTCCACTAACACAAACTCCAACAGGGTATTCTTTCTTTCTTGAAGCCTCCCCAGGCTCCTACACCTCAGTATTATCTAAATCTCTACATGCTATCTACCCAAGTATTCTTTCTAAAAGCCTCTTTAGGCTTTGAACCCACAGTAGCAACTACTACTTGACCTTCATAGCAACTTGTTGTGGTCACTCACAACCTTCAGAAGCAGCAGTCCCCTGACTACCCTTCTGAGGTTCCCTATCCTAAACAAGTTTTATTTGGATAGATACCTAATACATCTCACAGGGAGAAACTCATTAGTAAGCTCCCCTTGAGAAGATGTTTACAGATTCTCTATGGCTAGATAGATTTGGTTATACAAATTAAGAGAGCCTAGGCTAAGGAAGTCTAGTATCAGAAGTTGATGAGACTTCTGACCTATGAACTCTCTAAGTTGTTTCCGTCCTAGCAAGGAACTTTAGCAGCACTTTAATGTCCTTATATAGACTACCTTGAAGCTGACCGTTGCTCCTTTTCTTGGAGGCCAAGGATATTGGTTACTCCTAAACTCAAGAGACTTGGAGGCCAATGAGATCCGTTGTGTGTTGTCTCAATCGCACAGCTGGATCCTCCACCTTCCTTAGCAAGAACACTTTGAACACAATTGTGAATTTCGAATTCTGCTCAGTGGTGCTAGTTGTTCTGTCCACAACTCATGGCTTCTCCTTTATTCTAGCTTAGCCATGAGGTTTTGCTACTTCAGAAAAGTAAGTCTTTTGTAAAATAGTGTAGATTCATTCTTGACCGTTGTAGAGTGTGTGACTACTTTTCCTAACAATGGTTGCCTTGCTAAAGTAGAACTTAGCTCTATCTTCTTTTGAATAGATCTGTTGGATCAAGAGAGTGTCCATCAAGGTAGTGCATCAGTACACTATTGCATATAGTTGACGTTACAGCTCATGGTATGTGCTCCTTAACTGTGTAGACACGTTTGTCCTCACGAGTTGTCTAAGCAATGCATCTTCTGATGATCCTTAAGTCATGTGTAGCTTCTGATATCTATCCCTTGACTTAAATTATCCCCCGTATCATGCCTCTGATCATATACAGCTTCTGATATATGCACTTTGACCCAGAAAACATGATTGCTTTTTCAACTTCTAGCTTCATGCTTTTGAAGTTAGACGAACTTCAGATTTTGGACTCCAAGGTTGTAGGCAAATGCTTCACACCTAATTCTCCATGCTTCTTGATAAGTTTTGTTTCTTTGAAAGCACTTCAAGGCAAACCATTAGTAGCAAAAAGTCTATCATACTTAAAATCTGCTTCTTAAAAGTTTGTTGTCATTAAAACATTCATCTCATAGAAGGTTCTGCTTCAACAATAAAGTAATTATATAATTAATAAATATAGGGAGAAATGTGCTTTTAGTTATTATTAGTCAGGGACGGATCCAGGAGTGTATCAAAGTGGGGTCAAATTTTTTTTACACAATTATTTACTTATCTAACTTTTAATAAATAATTATTTAATAAATAATGAGTTTTGCAAAAATATTTATTATTAATTTTATGAGTAAAACTAGAAATAGATTCACTACTAAAACAAAATTAAGCAAACATCAACTCAACATTCTATTTTTTTTATTCATTTTTCTCTATTAATATTATTTTTCTAATTTTAATTTTTCTTTTTTTTCCTCATATATACAAAGGATCTCGAGGGGGGGGGGGGGCTTGCCCCCCTTGGATCTGTTTACTTTGGTCCCTGTACTTTTAAATTGATTAATTTAGTCCTTCATTTTTTGAAAATATATGAATTTAATTCCTTTAAATTCACATATTTTCTAAAGTTGGAAGACTAGTTTTATCAATTTGAAAGTATAGGGACCAAAATTAAGTTTGATTGAAAATACAAAGACCAAAAACACATTTTCCCTTAAATATATATATATAATTAAGGTAATTATTGTTATATAATTAAGATGCTAAGTTTGATATATTGTAAAAGTTTCTACCATTATATATTAACATATATTTTAATTTTAGTTTATTGATTTATTTTTTATTTAATACATGCTTATCTATACGCTTTTTTTTGTTGTGTTATTTTTAGTTGGAAAAAATGTGTTTTTCATGCTTCTACTTTTGATAAAACTTGATTTTAGTCCATATATTTTTAAATTGATAAAATCAGTCTTCAACTTTTGAAAATATGTAACTTTAGTCCTTCTAATATGTGATTTTGTCACCAATGGAGTTAGTGGAGAGTGATTAAAATCACATGTTTTTAAAAGTTAGAGGACTGATTTCTTAGATTTTAAAGTATAAGGACTAAAATAAAGTTTGATTAAAAAATATAGACCCTAAAAACATGTTTTTAACCTTTTAGTTTAATATTGGCTTAAATATGTTTCGGGTCCCTGATATATTAGCGAATTTTGCGTTGGATTCCTATTAAATTTTTGTTTTGTGTTGGTCTCCAATAAATTTTTTATTTTGTTTTTGGTCCCTAAAACGTTTTAGATAGCACTTTAAATTGTTTTAAAAAGTGGTTTAGATAATGCTTTAGGAACCAAAAACAAATTTTTTTTTATTGGGGACTCAACACAAAGCAAAAATTTAATAAAGACCTAACGCAAAATTTGCTAATATATCAGGGACCCAAAATATATTTAAGTCTTTAATATTTTTTTTTCTCAATACATGTTTATCTATAAGCATTTTTTTTTGTCTCTACTTTTATGGTAATTTAGTAAATTACTATTTGTGCATGGCACAAAGTCCCACTCTAGTAACATAAAGAACTTTGATTATTATAGACACTACATATAAATATGTTAGAAATATTACAATGTAAATAAGTGTAAACATATATAAAAGTTAAAGCAAAAAACTACTACTATTATTTATCTACAATTATTTTGTCTAATATTAGTAAAAGTAATTATATATGTCTTTGTTTGAATAAGTTTCTCTCTATAAGCACTACATGATTTTGGCTTCTCCAAAGAATTGATATTAACTTATGCATTAATTTTAATATATGAAAGAAATGTATTTCATTTTTCCTTATAAATATTTATAGAAAAGTTTATCTAAACATTGTATATTAATTGAAGGTGTATTCAAGCTAAAAATGATTACCTTAACATTTAGGAGGCCATTGTAGACCACATTTACCGGGCAAGGCCAAAGCCTTTTTGGGATTTATTCCAATTGAAGGTAGGATAGACTTGTATATGCAGAGGAAAGGCAATTGGCTTGGCGTATAACTGCACAACATTTTTCTTCTGATGGTGGAGGGTTTCAACCAGTAATTGCAGCACGACATAAGTTTAGTTGACTTGAGTCTATGTTACATAACGCAACAACTTGTGCACCACCCAACAAGGCAATGAGCAATGCTGCTACCAGCCACTGTACCAAAGTTTTGCCACTAGACTATGCCATACTATCTGTTAGCAATAGCAACCAGAATTCTAAAGATAGGAGTAATCACACGCACACACACACAGACACGAGATTTAACGAGGTTCGGCAAGTGTGCCTACGTCCTCAGGAGCAGAGCGGCTGTTTCTATTATTATTATTTGGCCAATATGGTTACATCATTATATATAGAATAAACCACGATACATACTTACAATATTACCCCTGTACCGTACCGTGAGACTAAACCCCCGCACCCCCAACCCACTTATTTCGTAACCCAACAAGTGGCCCAAACCCAATCTGCTCACTCATAGAATATGAGCCATGCACAATAATCTCCACCTTGGCGAATATTTGGCCCCGTGGAAGATAATAGCAAGTCCACTTCATATCCTATATGTCTCTTGGGTTGGGGGTTTCAGTCACGTCTAGCACCGAGCAACATTCAACAAGTCCAAGCAATGCTTGAACTTGTCAGCTGTGATCGCCTTGGTTAACATATCAGCTGCATTCTCTGAAGTGTGAACCTCCTGAGCAAAATCTGACCAGATGCCATCAACTCCCTGATCTTGTGGAACCTCACATTAATATGCTTGGTTCTAGCATGATACACCTGATTCTTTGCCAAATCAATAGCACTCTGACTATCACAATGCAACTGAACTCCACCTTGCTCAATGCCCAGCTCCTTTGCTAGCCCTGTGAGCCACACAGCTTCTTTACTAGCCTCTGCTACTGCCATGTACTCTACTTCAGTTGTTGACATTGCCACAGTAGACTGAACAATGGACTTCCAACAAATAGGCCCACCTGCAAGAGTAAAAACATACCCTGTTGTAGACCTCCTGTCATCCAAATCACCAGCATAGTCAGAATCCACATAACCCACAACTGAAGGATCACCCTGTTGACTGCCAAACATGATACCATGCCTTGTTGTACCCTTTAGGTACCTGAAGATCCACTTCACTGCTTCCCAATGTTGCTTCCCTGGCTTCGACATAAACTTACAGACTTGGCTTACAGCATGTGCCAAATCTGGTCTAGTGCAAACCATAGCATACATCAAGCAACCAACTGCATTGGCATAGGGAACCTTTGACATGTATTCCACCTCTTCATCTGTCTTCGGGCACTGATCTACAGAAAGCTTGAAGTGGTTTGCAAGTGGAGTACTCACTGACTTAGCATTACTCATGCTAAACTTGTCCAACACCTTCTCAACACAGCCCTGCTGTGAGAGCCATAGTCTTCTGGACCTCCTGTCCCTGTGAATCTCCATCCTAAGAATCTTCTTGGCAGGACCCAAGTCCTTCATGTCAAACTCCTTGCCCAGCATGGATTTCAACTCATTCACATCACGCAAATGGTTACCAGCAATCAACATATCATCCACATAAAGTATCAGAAAAATAAAAGAACCATTATCAAGGCTCCTCACATAAACACAACAGTCATACTCACATCGCCTATAGCCAATCCAAAGTATATAAGAATCAAAACGCTTGTACCATTGCCTTGGAGACTGCTTCAATCCATACAGAGACCTCTTCAACTTACAAACTAGCCGGTCCGGTCCATTTTTACTGAACCCCTCTGGCTGCTCCATGTAAATCTGCTCCTCTAGATCACCGTGAAGAAAAGCTGTCTTCAGATCCATCTGCTCCAAGTGCATATCTCGACTGACTACCAAGGCTAACACTGCCCTGATAGAAGTATGCCTCACGACTGGGGAGAAAACCTCATCATAGTCAATCCCCTTCTGCTGTGAATATCCTTTTTCTACTAGGCGAGCCTTGAACTTTTCCCCTTCTTTTTTTAATATTGGAGGTTTCCTCTTGTACACCCATTTGCACCCTATGGCTCTCTTTCCTGGAGGAAGCTCAACTAGCTCCCATGTCTGATTCTTTCGCAAAGACTCCATCTCCTCCACCATAGCACCCATCCATCTGTCTTTCTCCTGGCTATTTATAGCCTCTTGGAAGGTAGACGGGTCTCCTGAACTTGTGAGAAGTGCAAAAGAAGCCAACTCTTCAAACCCATATCGGACAACGGGTTTAATAGTGCAATGTTCTCTATCTCTGACAAGAGTGTACTTATGCGGTCCTGTTGGACTAACTGGTCTATGCTCAGGTGCAGGTGTGGTCTCAGGTCTTGGACTGCATGGTTCTGCCCTCTTAGGAATCATCGACAGATGCTCAAAGTCCACCTGAACCTCCACGAAGCTAGGGGAAGCTCCATTTGGCACTGGCTCATGTGTCTCAACTGTCTGTGGCATCATGGACTGCTCATCAAACACTGCATCCCTACTGATCACCATCTTCTTGGAAGCTGGATCCCAAAACTTGAACCCCTTCACGCCTTTGGAATAACCTACGAAAATACACTTTTTCGACTTTGGATTAAGTTTAGATCTTTCATCACTGGATATATGCACAAAAGCAGGACACCCAAATATTCTTAAATTGTTAAAATCAACCGGGTTACCTGTCCAAACTTCCTCTGTAACTTTCCCATCCAATGAAGCTCGTGGTGATCGGTTGAGCAGATAACACGCCATGTTCAGCGCCTCTGCCCAAAAGCCTTTGGAAAGGCCAGCATTCAACCTCAGACACCGGGCCCTTTCAGTAAGGGACCTATTCATCCTCTCTGCAACACCATTCTGTTGTGGTGTTTTCCGCACTGAGAAGTGTCTCTGAATGCCATGTTCCTCACAGAATTTCTGAAACCGTGAGTTTGTGTACTCCCTGCCATTATCAGACCTCAAGTACCTGACTTTTCTGCCTATCTGGTTCTCCACCTCAGCCTTCCACAGCTTGAACTTCTCAAAGACTTCAGATTTCTGTTTCATGAAGTACACCCAGACCTTGCGAGAAAAATCTTCAATGAAGGTGACAAAATAATGGGAACCACCCAAGGACGAATCTCTAGTAGGATCCCACACATCAGTATGCACATAATCAAGGATCCCCTTGGTGGTGTGCTTCGCAGCTTTAAACCGCACTCTGGACTGTTTCCCAAGCACACAATACTCACACAAGTCTAACTTGCAGCTCCGAACTCCATTCAAGAGTCCTCTCTTATGAAGCTCCACCATCCCACGCTCACTGAGATGGCCCAAACGCATATGCCATAATCTGGTAGCATCATCATCAGACTCAACAGATGCAACGCGGCCTACAACTGTGCTTCCTAGCAGTCTGTAAATATTGCCTATAGTCTGCTGTGCTTTCATCACAGTCAACGCACCCTTACACACTCTGAGGGCATCCCGATCTCCATCAGTCCTGTAACTGAAACCATTGGCCAGCAAAGTTCCAAGTGAGATCAAATTCTTCCTTAACTCAGGGATATGCCGAACATCACACAACGTTCTCACTCCACCATCATCGATAGCAATCTGCACCTGTCCCATTCCAACAACAGCACAAGCTTTGTCGTCACCCAAATAGACACTGCCAAAATTGCCTGACCTGTATGTGGTGAACCATTCCCTATTGGGAGTCATATGGTAAGAATATCTGGAATCAAGAATCCATGCATCTGTAAGCTGACTGCATGAAACCGAGAGAACATCTCCCTCACTGTAGTAGTCTGAGTCGCCAGTCTCTGCCACATTCGCAGAGCGGGATGCCCCTTCACCAGACTGCTTCAACTTTGGACAATTATTTCTGAAATGCCCTTGTTGTTTGCAATTGTAGCACAGAACTGATTTTCCGTGTCTGGTTTTGGACTTATTCCTCTTCCCAAAACCCCCTTTGCCTTTCGTCCTCCCACGTTCTTTATTCCCCTTTGCATACAAACCCTCGCCTTGAGAACACTCCCCTGCATTCTGTTTCCGTTGACAGTGGGACATAAGTGCAGCCGTGATCTCCTCCAGACTAATGGTGTCTTTCCCGTACGTTAGGGTGGTCACTAAATGCTCGTAGGAATTAGGCAAAGAACACAACAGAATTATTGCCTTATCCTCGTCCTCAATCTTCACATCAAGCCTCAGTAAATCACTGATAATCTGATTGAAGACATTGATATGCTGTTGCAAATCAGAACCCTCTTGTATCTTCAGCCCGTACAATTTCTGCTTCATGTACAACTTGTTCGTCAGGGACTTGGACATATACTGACTCTCCAATTTCGTCCATACTTCCCCCGGAGACGTCAGGTCCATAACGTGGTACATGACCTCGTCTGCCAAACACAACCGTATGGTTGCCACAGCCCTCTCCTTCAACTCCTCCCAATCCGCATCCTCCATGTCTGTAGGTTTCGTTGCGCGCAGCGCCTTTTGAAAACCTTGCTGAGCCAACATATCCTTAACCCTCCTCTGCCACACTGCGAAATTCCCAGTTCCATCGAACTTTCCCACTTCGAATTTTGCACCAGGGTTAAGCGCCATCTGATACCAGTTGTTAGCAATAGCAACCGAAATTCTAAAGATCAGAGTAATCACACGCACACACACAGACACGAGATTTAACGAGGTTCAGTAAGTGTGCCTACGTCCTCGGGAGCAGAGCGGCTATTTCTATTATTATTATTTGGCCAATAGGGTTACATCAGTATATATAGAACAAACCACGATACAGACTTACAATATTACCCCTGTACCGTACCGCGGGGCTAAACCCCCGCACCCCCAACCCACTTATTTCGTAACCCAACAAGTGGCCCAAACCCAATCTGCTCACTCATAGAATATGAGTCATGCACAACACTATCCTAAACCAATGCTGAGTTTTCTTTGGTCGGGTCAACTATGTTTTCCCAAAGTTAATTATTTGCATTTTTTCAGCAGTCACTGTAGTTTTACGTTGAAGGTCGAAGGTCTGTTTGTTTAACTGAAAAGAGGAAGGAATGATTTAGGAAGGAAGGAAAACTATGAAAATTTGAATTTTTCTATAATTTTAGAATATGAGTTATGGGCCTAACTTAACTCTACAAAACCGGCTTGTAAGGTGATGGTTACCCCCTACTTTATATACACTATTTTGGCTTCATCACTAGTTAATGTAGGATCTCCAACAACCCCTCTTATGTCGAGGATTGGACATCTTGAGAGTGAAGTTTGCAGGACTGGACATTTGCAAGTGATCAGATAGCTGTCCGATAACGGGTGGGATGATAGGCCCAATAAGCTCTAATACTATCTTAGAATATGAGTTATGAGCCTAACTCAACCCTACAAAATCGATTTGTAAGGTGAGGATTACCCCCACTTATATACACTATTTTGCCTTATCACTAGTTGACGTGGAATCTCCAACATTTGGAATGACTTAACAAAGGAAGGAAAGAAAGTATATGTATAATGGATCCTTCCAAAGATGCTTTCCCTCCAAATTGGAAAGCAAAGGAGAGAAGAAGGTTATTTTAGATACAAAAACAAAAATACCTTTATTAATGTTACATCTCATTTATTTTTTTTATTTGAATACTATGTCATTTTATATATTTTTTCTTCTTTTCTTTCACTTCCTCTTATACCAAACAATGTAACAAATCCCACCGAGCGCCTGGATTAACTAGTATGAGGTTGTTCCAGCTTGACTAACAAGAGGTCTCAAGTTTGAGTTCTAGATATGCAACTATATTAAATACTCGAGGGAAAGTTTTGTCGTCCATAGTAGTCCTACTCAACTCAAATAAGATTATCTCCCGTGAAGAATATATTTGATATATACCAAAAAAAAATCATCCCATTTTTCATTTCTTTTCTTTCTCCTTTTTTTCCCCCCTTTCACTTTCTTTCTTGAACCAAAACATTAGAGTATTAGGCAATGCTGGCGTGGGGTTGTTTCAACTTAACCAGTGGTCTCGAGTTTAAGTCCTGGATATGCAACTATGTTAAATACTTTGAGGGAGAGCTTTGCCCATAGTGGTCCTACCCATTTCGAACAAGATTGCCTCTAGTGAAGGATACACGTGGTCTAGACCAAAAAAGGAGTATTAGGCAGTGACAACTACTTAAAATTGAGGGCTGAGGATGCAAATGCTCCTACTAACTTCGAAAAAAAATTACAAATATATATTTAGTATTGTTATCTTTTTGCCCCTTTATTTTTATAATTTGAACCCTTTTCCTTCAATTTTTTAGTTGTGGTCAAATTTAGTCTTTTATTGGTTAACTTTTTTTTTTTTTATATATATATTTTGTTCTCTTTTCAGCTCACTAAATATTTTTACATTTTATTCAACTTGACGTTTTATTCCATATCTCATTTTATTTTCACAATAATAATTATCATTAATTTTTATTTTTTAAAATAAATTATCCTCAGTGACTAAGAATCCAAAATCCGCCACTGGTATTAGGCGTGTCATGTGAGTGCAGTTGGTAGAAGTTCACGAGATGGATGTACTTAATATAGAATTAGAGTATGGTGAAAGTAATCATAACAAAGCAAACCTACACTGGTCCATTACTTGCTAATAATTTAACAAAATATTTCATGGTGCCAATGGCCTACCTTGAATTTGATCATCGTGAGATTCGTAACTCTATTCGGACATAGAAGTTCCCTTTTTTGCATTATGTTCCTTGCACGTTTTGGTTTTTGTTTGACAATAATGCCACAAAATGAATAATAAAGATTTGTTCTTCATGACTTTATTCAGACAAAGAAGTTTCCTGTTCTGCATTATGTTCCTTACGCGTTTTGTTTTTTGTTTGATGATAATGCCATAAAAATGAACAATAAAGAAATAAAACCGATCCTTGCATTTTTTTTTTCTTAAGTTATGATGAAGTAAAGAAAGAATCTATTTTATCTATTATAATTTATAAAAATTGAGATGCGACTTTTTGAAATACTACCTAAATTCTAAAGGTTGATTATTTAATGCACCTCTTCTATATATTATTCTCTTGTCACTTGTACATTTTGGTGAAGATATAACCTTAATTTAATTTTTCATTGTTCTTTTTCCATATTAATTGATAAATCATTAAAGCGTGATTCATCGGGTGATCAGTTTCAAATTATTAATTAACTGAAATGAGCTATTATATAATCAACTCCAAACCTCCTATCAACCTCACATCCCCAGACTTAACGAAATAAATGCTGATAAAATTCTATAAAGTGCAAAATAGTGCAAGAAATATTTGCAATGGATAGGAACAAGAAGTCAAGAAAAGCGTAAAGAAAGTCTCTACAAACACTTTATGACTTATTTTACAGCACTGTTATGTGACTTCCAGAATGGGGCACGACTAAAGACTCAGAGGTGTGCCGATGGTCTACATCCTGTAGCAACCAAGGTCTGGAGATTTTACATTTGACTTCAAATCACTTAACTGGGAAATTGCCCCATTCTGTAGGGCAATTCAACAGTCTGGTTGATCTTGATCTGTCATACAACTTAGTCTCAGGTCCTATACCAGCATCAATAGGAAACTTATCAAATCTACAGTCTCTGGACTTGGAAGGCAACATGATGAATGGGAAAATTCCAGAAAGTATTGGTCAACTAACTCAGTTGCATACTCTAAATCGACTCGAGAACAACTGGGAAGGCACAATGACAAATATTCATTTCCATAATCTCACAAACCTAGACAGTTTCTCTGTATCATCTGAAACAAACTCATTTGCCTTCAAAGTGACACAAGACTGAATTCCACCTTTTAAGGAATTGGAAAGTGTGACAATTCGTGATTGTCAAGTTGGCCCTACATTTCCCAACTGGCTCAGAAACCAAACATCCTTGGAGTTTGTAATCCTAGAAAATGCTGGAATTTCCGGGGAGATACCTCGTTGGCTTTACATGTCCTCCCAATTTAATCAGCTAGATCTTTCTCACAACAAAATAAGTGGCTACCTTCCCAAAATATTCAACTTCTCTTCCTGGAAATCACTTAAGGTTAACCTTGCTTTCAATCAATTGAAGGGCTCAATCCCACTTTGGTCTGGTCTCACCGGTCTCGATCTAAGCAACAACATGTTGTCTGGAATAGTGCCAGCCAATATTGGAGAAGAAATGTCAGATTTGTGGTTCTTGGATCTCTCAAATAACCAACTGAATGGGAGCATTCCACTATCCATAAATAGTATTCAAAATATGTTATATCTTGATTTATCTAACAATTATTTGACGGGCACTATCCCTGTGTTTTGGAAGAGTATGCAAGAATTAAGCATCATTGATCTATCCAACAACAGTTTGTCAGGTGGAATTCCAACTTCAATATGCTTTCTGCCTTTTCTTTTTATCCTAGAATTGAGCAACAATAATCTCTCGGCAAATTTGTCTACAGCCTTTCTAAATTGTACTCGTCTGAAAACTCTGTCGTTAGGAAACAATAGGTTTTTTGGGTGTATGCCAAAAGAGATCACCAAAAACCTTCCTTTACTTTCAGAGTTACTGTTAAGAGGTAACGCACTCACAGGAAGCATTCCTGAAGAGCTATGTGGTCTACCTTCTCTCCATTTATTAGATCTGGCAGAAAACAACCTATCAGGATCTATACCAACATGTTTGGGTAATGTGTACAGTTTCAAACTGCCTCAAACTTACTTCATTAATTCAACAGAACCATTAAGAGTTTTTTTCTCTTTATCGTACACGAGGCATATAGAGTTGACCCTGAAAGGAAGAATAATTGAATACATGGACCGAATGCCCGTGCATTCCACCATTGATCTTTCTAATAATGATCTTTGTGGAAAGAAAGATACCGGACAAGTTAACAAAGCTAATTCACTTGGGTACCCTAAATTTGTCGTGGAACAAGCTAACGGGAAACATACCCAACAACATTGGATCATTAACAGATTTAGAGAGTCTTGACTTTTCACACAACCATCTTTCGGGTTCAATCCCTCCAAGCATGGCTACCATGACTTTCTTGAGCTATTTGAACTAGTCATACAATAACCTCTCTGGAGAAATTCCAGTTGCTAATCAGTTCGGAACCTTCAATGATCCATCAATTTATGTAGGCAACCCTCTACTTTGTGGAAATCCGTTGCCAACTAATTGCTCATCAAGGTTGCCTGGAAATAGAGAGCTAGGAAGAAAACATGAAGAAGATGATGATGACAAGACTGAAAGGTTGTGGTTATATGGAAGCGTAGCTCACGGGTATATTACTGGCTTCTGGTTAGTCTGTGGCAGCTTGGTGTTGAAGAGGTCGTGGAGACATGCATATTTCAAGTTTGTGTTTCAAATGAGAGACAAGATTCTGGTTTTGATTGTGGTTTATTTGGCGCGTGCAAAAGGCAGGTTTAGACTAGAAAGAAACTGAGACCACTGATGAGGTAGACCACAAACATTTGTTATATTTGTTTCTTTGTGTATGTTGTTTGAGCTTTGAAGTCGACCGTGATTATACTTTCTTGTGCATGTTGCTTTCGTTTCTGTTGTTCGTAGGTAAATTGTTTGAAATGGAATCATTGTTGCTTTTTCTTTAGGAGTTTTACTATGATAACGGGACGGAGCCGTGTTATAGGATGGGGGGCCTTGGCCCCCCTTGATTTTTTTTTCAAATTTTTATAACTTATATAATTATATTATATTAATTAATATAAAATCTTTTAGTTATTAAATAAAATTTTATTTATTCATTCACCCCGTGCAGAAATTTCTCAAAGGACGAGATTCTGGTTTTTTTTTCTGGTTCCCTTTCCTTCAACCAATTATCAAATTTTATTTAACGGATGGGGTAAAACAATTATCAAATTAGAAGTGGTAAAACAATTATCTTCATTTAAAGAAGAAGAAGATTAAGATCAATTTTACCTACTTTAAATATGGAAAGTTTTAATACGGGAATTACGCAGTAAGCAACAGGACAATCCTATGCCCTTCTTGATATATAGTAATAATAATTTTTATCTTATTAAAAAAATATTTTATCTAGTTTTATATTTTAAATACCATATATGTATTTTTATCAAATTTAACCTAATAGATAAGATTTTATCCTATATTAAAAATATATAAAATTTGATCTTTTTTTATACTTTAAATACTGGATGTGGGCATTAGACCTTTGTTGTGGCTCTCTTTTTTCTGAGTTAATTGTATCAAAATATACTTAATTTGCTTTCAAACCTCCCACTCCACTTTTTTTCATCACTCATTACATCACGTATTAGCAACTCTGGAAGTGGAAACACACATCCAAGTTCAAGAAATCAATCACTGAATCACGCATGATTAGGCAAAGCAACAAAAGTATGTATAATTATTTCATATTATTTCATTCAATTTATTGATTATTCAATAAAAGGAAAAAATGTATATATTTATGCATTTTGAAACATTATATTATCAAGATTTTATATAAAAATTTACGTGTATATATTTTTTGGACATTTTTTGATTACATAGTCGCCCCCCTAGCATTGAATGCTGGCTCTGTCCCTGCGTATATTTATGTGATATATGCATGTGATAGGTGTGTGGGGAATTATTTACAGATTAGTAACATTATATATGCATCCATGCAATGCACGACTGTCATAACTAATAGAACTTATATAAATTTTAAATATGTAATTAAAAGTCATGTAGTGATATTTCATTAAAGTATAAAAAAAAAAGGTGAGATGTGAGGAAAAAAATGTCTTATTTATTTAAAGTGAGATAAAATTATTACAAAACATACTTTTTTGTTGTCATATGAGGTAGATTGTTTTAAAATTATTGCATTCATGTAAAAAATGACGCTTATGCAAATTTTTTTACATTAATTAATTATAAAACAATATCATCAAATCATAGATATGACAATATAAAAATTTGCATATCAAAATATATTTGCATTAGAGATTGAAAATAAATGTGTAAATAATATATATATATATATATATATATATATATATATATATATATATATATATATATATATATAGAGGAGGGATCCACTTACTCCAAGAGTAAGTATAAGAGACTTACTCTTCATCCTCACCATTCATTTTCTTGAAATTTAATGGTTAAGATTAGTTAGTCATTACAACCATTAGATTTCAAGAAAATGAATAGTGAGGATAAAGAGTACGTTCCTTATACTTACTCTTGGAGTAAGTTGATCCCTTCACACACACAAATATATATATATATATATATATATATATATATATATATATATATATATATATATATATATATATATAGTACGACTCCT
Source organism: Pueraria montana var. lobata (assembly GCA_026413185.1). Classification (NCBI taxonomy): domain Eukaryota; kingdom Viridiplantae; phylum Streptophyta; class Magnoliopsida; order Fabales; family Fabaceae; genus Pueraria; species Pueraria montana. The sequence goes on along the minus strand of CM048650.1, from coordinate 61,840,117 downwards.
GTGAGAACACTTTCTTATGTAAGAACATGAGAACAACTAATAACAATCATCAGATCAATATTAAAAATAATAAACGGTTGAGATTAAAATATTTAAAATTCAAATTATGATATAATATATAATCTAATAAAAAATAAATCTATAAAAGATCTTAATTATCACTTCCTAAAATATAATTTGAATTTTAAATATTTTAAATATATATATAAGAAACAATGAAAAAATGAGCTATATTGAGTGTTATACTTGCTAGCTCCGTAATAGTTGTGGATATTTGGATATTATATATAGCAACAACTAAAATAATATTATTTTCTTGTCTTTAAATCCATTAACAATGTCTAAGATCATCCATTCTCACTCTTGAATGAATTTGGAGAAACATGGTAGTAATCATGGAAGTTATGTAAGCTCGCATATTATGCTGCTCTTGAACACATAATATCAATATAAAGAGTTTGCTTGAAACATCCCAAAGATATCCTTTAAGCAGCACGTTATCTCTTCTTTTAGTTTTTCTTTCTTGTGTACAATGCAAATTTAAGTTAGGTCAATACAAACTATCCGAACTTCTTATTATTAGGTCAATCCTAGTAGATATCTATTCTTTTAGTTAACTTGCTATTACTTTTTAAAAAAATAATAAAAAATTATTCATTGACTATTTAAAAAAAAAACTTCATTTATTAGATATTTACTTATGGTTAAGAGGTGAGGAGTGCTGATAATACTTGAAAATTTTAATGCCCAAATTCTCCCATATAAGCACATAATTGATTATATAAATTCATTGCTTATGTGTTACTTTGTATTGGCAGCAGCTACATGCTTTGCAATTTCTATGGGAAGTTTTCTGACAGTGTTAACACTACCGTTTTTTTATTCAGTATCAAAAACTGGTTTATGAGTATTTTGACTAAGTATTAAAGTACATCCTTTTTTATGCTCTCATTTTGACAGGAATATGATGGAAAAATTAAAGATTTGAAGAATAAGACTGTAGAAGTTATCAATGGTTGTAATTGAAGTCAAAAGTCATCGATAGTGAAGATTTGTTAAAAGTTTGTAGTAGTTATGGGTAGTTTATTAGGAAACCTTTATCTATAAATATCAATTTGTACAACAATATTAAGGGTTACTTGACGTTCACGGATTGACGGGTTAGTGTAATGTTTCCAACCACCGTCCACCATTTTAATTTCAGTCTTTATTTTTTCTGCACTCTTTACCATAGTCACATAATTTGTGGTACGTTTCGGCATGGGTACGGGTACGTGGTACGCGGTACGTGACCTTAGAAAGTATTGGTACGTGAGGGGTATACATAGTATATACGTTTTGGTATGTTATTTAAATTTATAGTATGTTATATAATATAAATTAATATTCCTCCAATCATTTTTTTATCTAGTTGAAAATTATAAATTACACAAGTCAAATATAAAATATCATATATAACAAAATAACTTATGTATTATATTGGAAATATTTGAATATTATTATATTCTAACTTCTTTTATTACCTTTATTTTAATGTATACATGTTTTTAATCTATGTTAATTTTATTATGAAATATTATAAATTATTATCAATATTATAAACATAAACAAATTTTTTTCAATAAAAAATAAGTTTACATCACAATAACTTCTACAAATATTTTTTGGAAACTCAACCATCAACTCTCGAAAAAGGCAAACCAGCACAGCACGGCACGGATGTTTTCAACTGCCCATCATGAGTGCCTTTCAAATTATTTGGTTTTATTTTATTTAACTAATTATTTATTTATTTAAAAAAATAAAAACCCTTTCATCTTCTCCCTCTTCCCATCTTTTTTTTTTCATCAATCATATCAATAATAAATAAACAGAATATACAAACTAATCAAATCAATGAATCCTCAATGACACCAGACCAAACAGAAAAAAAAAATGGAAATACTGGAGTTCAAGGCTCAAGCACTCATGAAAAAGCAATAGGAAATAAAGATAATAAACGATCATATAGAATATGTTCTATATGAGCATAGCCGCAGCGATAACGAGAAGCACAGTAGATCCAGCGACTCTGTTCAAAACGGCACCGTTGGCAGCTGGTTCTAGTGCTTCAGATGGTGGAGTCGAGATGGTCGAGGGAGGTATGTTCGGAGTAGTAGCAGCATTTGGGGACTCAAAAGGAGAAGAAGTAGGTGGAGTCGGAGGAGAAATTCCGGTGGTAGGTGAAGCCGCCGGTGACTCAGACAACGGTGGCATCGCAACCATAGTTTTAAAAACCGACCCAGTCAAGGCACTGGGTCACTGGGTTAGTGGTCGAATCGGTGGGTCACTAATTGACCCGCATGACCCGGTCTGTATTAAAAAATTTGAAAATTTTATACCTGCCTTAAAAAAGTAAAAAAAAAAATCACATAACAAATTAATATAATTCCACAAGCTCATTTTTCAAGTTCAAATTCATTGATATTCACAGTAACAAAATCATATTATAAATTACTTATTAAACTTTTTTAAAGTTTAAACATAATTTAAAATAATAGAATCACACTATCAACTGTACCATCATTTCTTCAAACAAAATTCACAGTAATAGAATCACAGTATCAATTACCTAAGAATCACTACTCATAAATAATAAAACAGAATCAACTAAAAATAACATTCAAGTTGGATTAAATAGAATCATGTGGTGTGGATCGATGTGGTTGAGATGAAGGCATTAGGGTTTATCTGTGTGCACTTTGAAGTTTGAAGAAGAAAAGTCACAGACTCACAAACACGATACAGCAAGCAATGTTTTGGCAAACGGTCACAGCCACAAAACCTTTCTTTCTTTTATTTTTTATCCAAACGGCGTCGTTTCAAGCAATTTTAAAAAAAATTAAAAAAAAAAAAAAAGGTGTGACCCGGGTCGGGTCACCGGTTTAATCCCGGGTGGCACCGGGTTTGATCGGGTCGAAAGCATGGCCGGTCCGATAGGCAGCCCGACCCGGTCTAACCACCGGGTCCCGGTCCGACCAGCCGGGTCGGTTCGAGTTTTAAAACTGTGACCGCAGCAGGAGTAGGAGAAGGAGAAGGAGACAATGCCCTCTTGGGTGGAGTGGCCATCGAGGAGACAATCCCTCTTCCCATCTGTAACTGCTCTGTTCTTCCCTTTCTCTTTCAGGTCTCCATCGTTTTTTTTATCAGATTTTTTGGTTCGTCTCCTCCACGAATTCAACCCCGAATTCCTGCGAACCGGTTCGAAAACAAACCGCGAATTGGTACGCATGAACCAATTCGCGGTTCCATGAAAATTCAACAAATTATGTGACTCTGCTCTTTACTGTCATTTTATTGAAAATTAGAAAATATTTGTGGCTTTCATTTACTCTATCGCATTTTTTATTCTCATCCATTTCTCCTACCAATAACTCTTTCTTCTTTCGATAACTCATTTTTCATTCTATAACTCCTTTATTTTGCTTAAAAATTTATCCATAAACCCATGACAAATGACCTATAAAGGAGGGTAAAAGGCCTTCAAAGGAAGTAAATGTTCCCTTCCTCGAACACTTACGGGATTATTTTTGTTGACCAAAACAAGTGCAAAGTTTCACTGTCAACAAAGAGGTAGAAGTAATCAAAGAGGTTCTACTTCTAGTGGAGAATTCCATATTAAATTTAGCCCCTTTTATGCTCTGTTCTGTAGAGATAAGAGAAATAGAGTAGAAGAAAATAGAATAGAGATAATTTGAAAATTGAGAAATAGAGTAGAAATAAAATTGAGTATTTGATTATTTGGTTGAAGATAAATAGATGAGAAAAATAAAAAGATGAGTGAAAATATATGATAAATAGTACAGTAAGTTCCACCATTTTTAAAATTATTTCTTCTCTAACTCACCCCTACCAAACCACCTAACTAATTTCCATCTCACTCCCTCCCTCCTATTTCTTCTACACCAAACAGACCATTAAGTTTTTAATTCATCTTTATGTGACAAGCAAGAAAAGCTAAACTTAGTTTATCAAAGAAGATGCCAACGAAGCAACGAGGCAATAAAACGCAATAGTCTAGTCCCATTCCCATATGTGGCCTTAGCTACCTACAGATACATTTTTCTTCATAAAGGTACTATAACATGATACATTTAGTATTTTTTTAGTATCTTACATGCATAGTATTTTTTTACACAATATGACACAATAATTTTACCAAAATAATTACTTACAAGGACAGCATATACTATTTATGATTTTTATATAAAACTTTACCTCAATAGTTTTGTTTATTCTCTTGGTTTGTGCATAATATTAGCAAGCAAACCGTATTAACATATATTTGTAAGGATAAATAAAGTGTAAAAAGCTATTAATTTCAAATATATTTAACAAAAATATAGTATTAGTAATACAAATATAAATTAAAATATAAGAAATATAGGCATTTGAAAACTTTTAATTTTGAAAAATCTTAAAAAATAGTTTAATGTATTAATGGAATATTTCTTTGGTGATCATTTTTAAATATCCTATTATATATTTAATGTTTATAAAATTTGAGTATTGATGAAAAAATAAAATAAAAACTAAAAAATCTCCTTTAATTGGATAACTAATTAAAGAGAATATGTTACACAATAATGAAAACACATAATAGAGTTATCATATTTCTAGTAATGAAAACTTGAACGTATAATGTAGGAATTGAATATTAAAATTATATTGGAGGAAAAGGACATGCTTTAGTAAGGAAGATAATGACTTCTAAAATTGTTCTAGTTTAAGAATGAGAATTCAATTATAATATAGAATAAATTTGTCATTTATATCAATAAAAGACATGCATGTGGTATAAACAACCAGAGCGCGTGCATGTGCACACAAAATAATTTCACCAAGAATTGCTTTGTCAAAGTGGAATTGAAGATTAAGGCTATGTTTGTATTAACGTTGCATTCCGTTGAATGGAGAAACAACAATTTTTATCAGTCACATTTGCTGTATGGGTAAGTGGGAAATTACCTCGGAAAGTGTGAAACGGGATTCCTAACCTTGTGTTTGGATGAGGAATTTCAAAATTCCAAGGAATTTGAAATGCTAGAGAATTGAGTTGCTCTTATTTAGATTTCCTTCATTTTCCAAATGATTTGTTTGGATGAATCAATTCAAATTTTTGGGATTTCAAATTTTTAGTTTGGATGGGGCAATTCAATTTCTTCCATATGCAAAATTTTATTTTTAAATGTATATTTTAAAAAAATATGAAATTTCAATATTAAAATGAAACTATGAGTCACAAATGTCCCTAAATTGTGACATATTTTACAAGAACTATGACCACTAAAAAAGAATTAAATTGGCATCTAGATTAAACCAAAATTTCAATTTTTTCCGACCAATTCACCAAATCTACACACTGCTACAACCACTTTTCTTTAATTCTAGCTACAACCGTTTGTCTTTATGGTTCAGTGATATCTCAGGGATAGTTGCAAGCAGCAAAGTTCATTTTTACTTCAGTCTCAATCAAAAGTAATTGGACATCCTAAACTGTTGCATCAGTTTTCTTCACATGCTTCTCATCTTCAACATCCTGAAAGTTTCAATAACATGATATATCAAAATCATCTCATCAAGAAAAGCTGCATGAATCAAAATGATAAGCTTCATGGCATAAACCTCAAGCATATGCCAATGTTTTATAATGGTTTATTACTTCTTCTAAGTTATAAAAACAGTTCAAGGATCAAGTATCTCATGCAAGCCAGAGACAGTTCTATGTACAAGCACCAATTCAAATTGAAAACTGTTTTAGTGAGCAAATCAGCAATAGGGCTCCTCTCTCCTGGCATGTAAACAGTCATAAACCCAAGTATTTCAAACCAATTCAAATTGCCTTACATCCTGAGTTTCAAGATATTAATCCAAACAAGATTTATATTCCTTTTTTTTTTTTAATTCAACTTGAGCTATCTCCAAATGAAAATTGAGGAGGTTTGCTAATTAAGAGTTCAAGGGGCTTTCAAATCCACCAATCCTATAGCATACAGAATAATATAGAGACACTTTAAAGGCATTACACAAAACTCATTCAAACTAGTCATTAAAAAATAAGAGGAATAACAGTAATGACAGTGATTAAAATCATACAAATTTAAGCTCATCATAACTATGAAAGGGGAGCTCCAATTCAATAAGATCCATTGAATGAAGAATAAAAGGCATTACCAAGGACACAAATTTATATACAGTGAACCTAAAGTAAATAGGGACTAGAAAGAATTTAAGAAAACTCAAATATCACACATCACATATGAGCTATATGTCATTTTCTGCTAGTTTTTTCTCTGTGTTCTACTTCAATTCATTTAGTGGTAGTAACAGTTTCTGTTGCCTATGCCAACTGGTGCACCAATCCTGTAGATAGTATAAAGCTATGTCTCACAACACCACTTGCACACAACATTCTTGCACAGAGCACCAATAGCATTCAGAAAAACATAGCCATAACCATTTAACCAATTGATATCTCATTCATTTAATTTAAAATCACCTAGAAACATCTTTTATTCCATAAACATAAACAATAGATATCAGTAACAAACAGGGGAGGTAGAAATGTAAAAAGTGAAATCATAACATGAGACACTAGATCCTACTCTACAACAATGACAAAAACATTAGAATTTGAAAACTTCAAGTAAAATTGTTACAGGTCATATACTTAGTTTGAGCATTAGCCTTGTTCTCCTACATCCTCATATACACTAGCTCTGAGTTTGATCAATCCCAGTATACTCACAAATTGCATTCATAATCAACAATGAAATCAAATAAACACAAATGCAAATCCAACACAGTTTGGTGGAAATACAACGTTCAAACCCTAGATTATAGACTTGAAATGCAAATTAATGAAATCAAACAGTGAAAACAAAATTGAAACACAAAATGAACAAGAACAAAACCTGGATGAACCACCGAGAGAGAGATTGAGTGAGATTGAGTGCTCTTTGAACCAGAGAGAGGAGCGATAGAGCAATCGTTGTTGCGAGAGAATGATTGTCGTTGTGTGAGAGAGAGAGAGGAGCGAGAGAACGATTGTGTGAGAGAAGCAAAGACTGAGAGCTTAAGCGTTGGTTGCAACGGTGAGAGAAGCGGAGCGTACACGTACCAAGCCGAGAGCGACTCCGCATAAAGAATTTCAATTTCTTTAATTTTTGGAGGAATTTGAAATCCTAGGATTTTAGTTAATCAAAATACCTTACTAAAATACTAACATTTCAAATTCTTCTTAAATTCTTTATCCAAACACCTTATTTTACTAAGAAGCAATTTAAATTCTTTAAAAAATTGAATTACTCTATTAAATTCCCCCATCCAAACACAGGGTAACTGTTTCCCAAACACACACTAAGAGTGCATTTTATTTTAGCCAAATCTTACCTTTCAATGTACGTTGAACTCAATCCTCCTCTCATTGGATTTTGATGTTCAACGTAACAGAATGGTAATTTAAACACACCCTAGGTGGAATTCATGTACACGCCAAGTAGATTTCTTACTAACGGGGTGCAAAGGTGAAGAAAAAAGAGATCCTTTTTATAGTGCAAACTTAAATGCCTAAGCTGCTGAATTCTTTAATATTTTATAGCTAGAATACATGCTGATCAAACAGGAAATTCATGGCAGAATAAAATAAAATTCACTTCCACTTCTTTCACCAGCAGACTTAATTTTGCTACTAAGTTTTTATCAACTCGTAATCTGTCTTTGCTGCTGCGAGGTTTATTCTTTAAGCATGAGTAAGCAACACCCATGTGGTTGTTGATCCATGTCTGGCGAGGGATTTACATATTTTTATCCTCACTAATTCAAACATTGGAACTCAATATTGTCTAACTTAGTATTGTTGTCTCACGTGCATTGATTAGTAGATATGAGCATTCAAATCAAGTTGGGAGAATTTGCCTGTGTGATTCAGCTTTTTTGGGAAATATTAAATATTAATGCTGTGACGTTCTGAAGTGCACATTGTACCAGATCGTTTTCTGGGATATGTCTAGATAAAGCCTTTGCTGGCTTTGGCATCACTTACATCAGATGTCACCAATTTACTCTGATATTGCTTTTTTTCACTCTCTCTTTTTTGTTTGTTACCTTGCCAAGTATATCTTTTCTACACTGATCAAACATTTAAAATGCTCTTTATTTCAACATTCAATTCTAAGAAGATCCTTGAGCAATTTGTACTAATGTACAACAAATAACTGTATGCAGGGCGGTTCTTACAATTATAAACTGATATTATACATCGATTTGTCCTTTGTTAACCCCCTATACAATTTTATTTACGATTACTTAGACCAAAAATCATGAGATTAATGCTGAGCTTGGGAATCCTATGAGAGATCATATAAAATTTCCAAATATGAAAGCTACTGTTCAAGAAATTAACACTACTAATGAGAGTTTGAAATCTGCAACCGAAGAGAGTCTACTGAAGAAGAACAATGTGAATTAGAAAATTCATATGACAAAATCACTGCTAAAGGATCTAAAAAGACATGAAAACCGTCTTTTGTGAAAGTTGGTAGCAAAAAGATTTCTGGTTCAAATATCTCCAGGAAACCAAAATCAAATGAAACATTGAAAATTGGTGGTTGATCTCAAAGAAATTTGAAATGCCTGAGTGTGAGGAAAACCACAAAATATATGCTGCCATGAATAAGGATTTTGAGTAAATCAAAGCTCAACAATCAAGTCTATTATATGTGATTAATAAGATCCTATTTATCAATCAGGGGCGCATGTAAGGGGGCAAGCAGGGGCCTTCCCCCCTCCCTAGACTATAATATATATTACATATATATTTTTAGTTGGATATGTTTTAAACTTTTAAATTTTAAGCAATTTGTAACAATAGAAAAGGATACGGCAGAATCTCTAATCAGCTTGGCAGGCCACCATTGAAGGACCAACCACCCCCTCCCTCTCTAAGATTGCAGGTATATGATCACTCTTCCCTTTGAGTTGAACATCTACAAATTTTAAATGAATTTTAAAATACTCACGTAATTTATGAAAAATTTGCTAGTGCAAAGATACGAAAAGTGAACGAAAATAAGTTGAAAATCTCAAGGAGTCCTATTTAGTAGGGGTGTTCATGGATTGGATTTTTGAAAATCCAATCCATATCCAATCCAAATCCAATTAAATGGATTGGATTTAAATCCATAACCATTTAATTGGATAAAAAGTGGATTGGATTTTTTTGAAACCGGTTAAAAGTGGTTTTAAAATCGGTTTATATTTCATAACCAATTTGATTCTAAATCTAGTTTTAAACCATAAATAGGCTTTCGTCTGATCTTGGTTGGGGTTATTTTTGGTCGACTTTAATCAGGGATGTTTTCGATCGACCTCGCCTAGGATTATTTTCAACCGAGGTAGTTTTTGGTCGACCTCGATCAAAGTTATTTACGTCTGATGTTGACTAGGGTATTTTCGGCCAACTTCAGCCAGGGAAGTTTTCAGCCAACATCGGCCAAGGCAGTTTTTGGCCGACCTCGGTTAGGACTGTTTTCAGTCGACCACGGCTAGGATTATTTTCGGCCTATGTCAGCTAAGATTATTTTTGGCCAACGTTGGCCAAGATAGTTATCAGCCGACTTCGATCAAGGCTATTTATGGCTGATCTCGACTAGGGTATGTTCCACCAACCTCAGCCGAGAAAGTTTTTGGCTGACATCAGTTAGGGTTATTTTTGACCGATGTCGGCTAGGGTTATTTTTCTCCGACGTCCGCCGAGACAGTTTTTGGCCGACCTCGATCAAGGCTATTTATGGCCGATCTTAGCTACGGTATTTTCGACCAACCTCGACCAGGAAAGTTTTTGGCCAACGGCGGCTAGGGTGATTTTCGACCAATGTCGGCTAGGGTTATTTTTGGCCGATATCAGCTAAGATAGTTTTCGGTCGGTGTCGGCTAGGTTTATTTTCAACCGATGTTAGTCAGGGTTATTTTTGGCCAATGTTGGCCGAGACACTTTTCGGCCGACGTCGACTAGGATTATTTTCCACCGATGTCGGCTAGGGTTATTTTTGGCCGATGTTGGCCGAGAAAGTTTGCGGTCGACGTCGGCTAGGATTATTTTCGGTCGATGTCTGCTAGGATTATTTTCGGCTGATGTCGGCTAGGGTTATTTTTGGCAGACGTCGGTTGAGAAAGTTTTCGGCCAATGTCAGCTAGGTTTATTTTTGACCGATGTCGGCTAGGGTCATTTTTGGCCGATGTTGGCCGAGATAGTTTTCAATCGGCATCGGCTACGTTTATTTTCGATCGATGTTGGTTAGGGTTATTTTTGGCCGATGTCGGCCGAGACAGTTTTCGGCCGACGTTCGCTAGGATTATTTTCGACTGATGTTGGCTAGGGTTATTTTTGGCTGACATCGGCCGAGAAAGTTTTCGGTCGATGTCGGCTAGGTTTATTTTTGACCGATGTCCTCTAGGGTTATTTTTGGCCGACGTCGACCAAGATAGTTTTTGGCCAACCTCAATCAAGGCTATTTATGGTCGATCTTAGCTACGATATTTTCAGCCAACCTCGGCCGGGGAAGTTTTTGGCTAACGTCAGCTAGGATTATTTTCGGCCGATGTCAACTGGGACAATTTTCGGCTAGTCTCGATTAGGATATTTTTGGACAACATCGATTAGGGAAGTTTTCGGCCAACATCGGCCAGGATAGTTTTTGGCCGATGTCGGCCGAGACAATTTTCGACTGATGTCGGCCATGGTTGTTTTCGGCTGACTTCGGTCAAGGGCTATTTTCAACCAACATCGACTAGGGTTTTTTTTACTAACCTTGGTGACCTCGGCCGAGGTTGTTTTTGGACGACCATAGCCAGTACTGTTTTTGGCAGAATGCCATATCATCCGAAAAACGCTTAATGGTGGACATGGGTTTTGGATTTAAAAATCCAAACAAATATCCAATCAATATCCAAATTAATTGGATTGGATTTAAAATCCAAAAAAATGGATTTGGATATTAAACCAATCCATTAAGATGGATTTAAAGTGGTTTGGATTAGATTGATTATGGATTGGTTTTATATAATTGGATTTTTTGAACAGCCCTACTATTTAGCAATATTGATAGTCAAAAGAAAAAAAAAAGAATTAGTTATGGATTCACTAAAAAAAAAAATAATAGAAAAATAGAGAAATTTAAAAAATACCTAAATAACATTTTTATTACTCATCTATAAAATATTATGGGTGAAAATAAAACTACAGTTCAGTATAAAACAAAATATAATATTAACTGATTTTTTACTACATTATTGAAAGAAATAATGAAAAATTCAATTACTCAATTGGTCCTTATATTTGTATAATTTTTATGTTTTAGTTTTTATAGTTAGAAATTACTTATTTTAGTCCTTACATATACATTTTTTTAATCCATTTTTTTAATCCATTTTAGTCTCTGTTGTCCAAAATTGTGGGAAATGAAACAAATTAAAAAGTATATGTAGAGGGACTAAAATAAGTTTAAAAATGTATGCACAGATATTAAAATGAGTAATTTTTAGATATAAAAACTAAAATGTAAAATTTATACACAAACAGGGAGTAAATGAACAATTAAACCATAATGAAATAAACAACTAATATCTAACTAGCTGTAAACCAGAGTCCGCATGCAACACACCACTCACTTCCATCCAAACCTCCTGTCAACATCTTGAGCTGCTTGGTGGGACCTTATCCCGGATTGCATTAGGGAATGCTTCTGTCAGGAAAGGCTTGGCCTTCCATATTATAGATTTTGCAGATTTGTGTGGGTTCTGGTTTGGTCTCCTCCATGCTTTCTTTTTTGGTTGTATTCGTTTTTATGTTAGTGTGTTATAGATGATGGATAGTTCCTTTGATGCCAACCTGGTTGGGATTATAAGTTCTATTGTGATGTCTCTGTATGCTATCACCTTTTTATTTAAAAAAGAAAATGACTATACAGCACTATTATGTGTTTTTCAGAATGAGGCAGAGTAAGAACGCGTGTGTCCACACGTAAGAACGCGCATTATTGACACAGAAACCTGCATCAACTTCACATTGCTTCAAAGTTGAGGTGGGGACGAGACGTGAGTATTGTCTAACGCGATGGGATACCAAACATGATACACAACCTCATATAGTTTCACTATAAAAGATCTTTAATGTGACTATGTCTATGCATTAAGAAGAAACAAAAGATAAACCAAAAAATTCCTATCCACTTTGTTCTAGATCTGATATTCATTGGGGAAGGATGGCAAGCCCAAAAGTCTTTGGGTATTGTATTATTCCTCTCCTTGTTCTTTTATTATCAACTCCCTGTGTAGTTACGAGCTTTGATGCTAGCACACTTTGCATTAAGGAAGAGAGAGTGGCCCTCCTTAAAATAAAAAATGATCTTAAGGATCTTGACAATTCCCTTTCTTCATGGGTTGGGAAGGATTGTTGTAATTGGACGGGCATAGAATGTCACAACCAAACTGGTCATGTTCTAAAGCTTGATCTCTCATGGTCTGCCTTAGGCAGTGACATAAATCATTCAATAACAGACTTGAAACATCTGAGTCACTTGGATCTAAGTGGCAATAAATTCGGAGGAATCCCCATTCCAAAATTTATCGGTTCTCTCAATATGCTGCGTTATCTTGACCTATCCATTGCAAATTTTTCTGGAATGATCCCGTCTCATCTTGGCAATTTGTCAAATTTGCATTATCTTGATATCACTGCAACAGTTGATTCACTTTGGGTCAGAGATGTAAGTTGGCTCTCTGCTCTGTCTTCCCTTCAATATCTTCACATGGATTATGTTAACATTATCAGCACTTCTGATGAGTTGTTTCGAGCTGTGATTATGATGCCATCTCTGTTAGAGTTACATTTGAAGTCTTTCAATCTTCGTACTCTCCCTCCATCACTTTGAAAATACTACATCACCACTTTCAGTGCTTGATCTATCTGTAAATCCTTTTAATTCCTCAATACCTTCTTGGCTGTTCAATTTGAGTAACCTCACAGAACTTAATCTTTATTTCTCATCTCTAAGAGGTCCATTCCTGTGCTTCGGAGAGGAAATCTCTGCAAGCTTCAGAATCTGGACCTATCCAATAATGATCTCATTGGTGATTGTTAGTTGCTATAATTACTTACTTTTCAAGTAGTTTTTAAGGCAATTATCTATCATTTTCTCTTATTTGGAGTGGTGTTTTACTCGATTTATGTTAATTTCGCAATTTAGTTAGAACTTCTTTAGTTTTTCTAGTTTTTTGGTTATATCTTAGTGTTTTGCCCCACTTTTTGTAGGAATTGGAGATTAAAGTTGAAGAACTCATTTTGGAGCTACATTATGAAGCTTTGGAAGCAGTGGAGGTCTTTTGCAGGAAAAATCTGTTGAAGTGTAGAATTTTCCAATCAGCCAAGCCAAAATTCCAGGCTGAGCGAAATGTCACTTTGAAGAAATTCTGCACATGTATATAAAGGACTGACCTTCAGAAGTTCAAGGGCTGGGACATTTTCAGTAGCAGTCTCTATAGCTCCTTTTGTACTATTTTAGTAGAGAGAAAAGCTCTCTCTTTAGTTCTTAGTGTTTCTCTTCATCTCCTTCCCCTCCATGTGTATTTTCCAGCTGCTCATGCCCATGAGTGGCTGATTTCTTTAGTTGTAAGGGGTTGGATGCAACCATTCTCAAAACTCTCTTGTATCTTTTGATATTATCTATATATATTCTGCATATTTGTGTTTAGAGTTAGTATTTTGCTTCTTTTCTTAAAGCTTGTTGTGGCTTGATCACCCATAGCATGATCCATGGACATGACTGTTGTTGGAAAACATTTTCGTCATCTAGACCTGAAGCAATATACCTCATGAACTTGGTGTCTAGGAATGAAGCTTAGTTCATGGGTTATCTTGTGGTCGCTAGACTTAAAGCTAGTTGCTTTGTTAAGTTGTTGAGGAATCAAGACTTGGGGGAGTAATCTAAGACTCTCTGCACCTAAGGAATTAGGGCTGAGAATGTTTTTATTGTCTGATTTTAACATTTAAATGCAAATAGAATATATATTAGGCGTTAATGCAAGAAGAGAGCAGAGAATGGTGAGATCTAACCATGCAACATCTTCATTTATCTGTTTTATCCTTTGTCACAGCTGTGTTTTCATTTAAAAACCACAAAAACATCTTTTTAAAATTCTGTCTTCCATTAAATCTATTGTAACCTTTCACAAAACCAACCAAAGTTTGTGTTTTTATTGCTTTCTTGTGAAAACCAGTACAGTCTAGCTAGTATTTATGTGAACATTGCCTATATTAAGCAAATCTCTTGGAAAAATGATACTTGGACTTATCCATTTACTACTTGTGCGACTGGTGCACTTGCCAATCCGTTACCAGTGATATAGCTCAAATGTTGGATACCTTGTCATCTTGCAGCAACCAAAGTTTGGAGAGTTTAGTTTTGGGTTCAAATCACCTAACTGGGAAATTGCCCAATTCTGTAGGGCAATTTAACAGTCTGCTTCGTCTTAGTCTGTCAAACAACTCAATCTCAGGTCCTATACCAACATTAATAGGAAATTTATCAAATCTAATTTCTCTGGAGTTGGAAGGCAACATGATGAATGGGAAAATTCCAGAAAGTATTGGTCAACTAACCCAATTGGTTATTCTAAATTTACTCGACAACAACTAGGAAGGCACAATGACAAATATTCATTTCCATAATCTCACAAACCTACGCAGTTTCTCTGTATCATCTAAAACAAACTCATTTGCCTTCAAAATGACGCAAGACCGGATTCCATCTTCTAAGAATTTGGATAGTGTGGAACTTCGTGATTGTCAAGTTGGCCCCACATTTCCTAATTGGCTCAGAAGCAAAACGTCCTTGGAGTATGTAATCCTAGAAAATGTTGGAATTTCCTTGGAGATACCCCATTGGCTTTACAACATGTCCTCCTAATTTGTGAAGCTAGATCTTTCTCGCAACAAAATAAGTGGCTACCTTCCCAAAATATTGAACTTATCTTCCACCCCTCCTGTTTGGATCAACCTTGCTTTCAATCAGTTGAAGGGCTTAATCCCACTTTGGTCTGGTGTCGCTGCTCTTGATAGGGAGCATTCCATTATCCCTAAACTGGATTCGATATTTGTTTTATATTGATTTATCTAACAATTATTTGACAGAAGATATTTATGCTAGAATTGAGTAACAATAATCTCTCGGCAGATTTGTCTTCAACCTTTCAAAACTGCACTCATCTGCAAACTCTGTTATTGGGAAACAATAGGTTTTATGGATCTCTTCCAAATGAGATCACCAAAAACCTTCCTTTAGTTTTAGAAGTAACACACTCACAGGAAGCATTTCGGAAGAGCTATGTGGTCTACCTTTGTTAGAAAGTGGGTTTCGGGCCTAACTCAACCCGACAAAACCAGCTTGGAAGAGCTATGTGCTCCCCACTTATATACTCTATCTCGGCATTATCTCTAGCCAATGTGGGACTTCAACATGCCCCATTTTGCCTACGGCTTCTCGCCGCACAATGTGGGACTTCAACACACCTCTCTTCTGTCCACGGCTACCCGCCACAACTAAGGTGGGCCTAGGGGTGACCACAAATAAGGTGGCTTTCCAACAACCTTTTCTCCATTTTTTGGATTTGGCAGAAAATAAGCTATCGGGATCTATACCAACATGTTTGGGTGATGTGCATGGTTTCAAATTGCCTCAAACTTACTTCATTGATTCAATAGAACCATTAAGATTTTATATGTCTGCATCCTATAGGAGGCATATAGAGTTGACCTTAAAAGGAAGAACAATTGAATACAAGTGTCGAATGGTCGTACATTACACCATTGATATTTCTAATAATGATCTTAGTGGAAAGATACCAGACAAGTTAACAGAGCTAATTCACTTGGGTACCTTGAATTTGTCCTGGAACAAATTTAGAAAGTCTTGACCTTTCACACAACCTTCTTTCCGGTTCAATCCCTCCAAGCATGGCTTCCATGACTTTCTTGAGTTTTTTCAACTTGTCATACAATAACCTCTCTAGAGAAATTTCGATGGCTAGTCAGTTCGGGACCTTTAAGGATCCATGGATTTATGTAGGCAACCCTAAACTTTGTGGAAATTTGTTGGCTAGTTGTTCATCATCGTCGCCTAGAAATGGAAAGCAAGGAAGAAAACATGAAGATGATGACAAGATTGAAAGGTTGTGGTTATATGGAAGCATAGGTTTGGGGTACATTATTGGCTTTTGGTTAGTTTGTGGCAACTTGGTGTTGAAGAGGTCGTGGAGACATGCTTATTTCAAGTTTGTGTTTGACATCAGAGATAAGCTTCTGGTTTGAATCACCGTTGATAAACCATATTTTGTACTTAATGGGACATGAGTTTTGGCCCTAAAATGCTTTATTTTATGTAAATTATTTTGGCAAAACTCACCTTTTTATGCTAAGTGTGTAACAGGAAAGCCTCCAAAAGAATAAACATGAAAAGAGCATAAAAAGAGATGATTTAAATAATATTTAGGCATCTCCCCAAAAGCATGGCCATGCTGAATAAGCACGGTCGTGCTCAAGACTGTGCTCAAATGAGCACAACCATGCTCGAGACTGGGCTCTGATTTGCACAAACGAAGATATCAGTGTCATCATTTTCTGAGAACGGTCGTGCTCCTCAAAGAACGATCGTGCTCTAATTTGCACAGAAAGAGCCTTCAACGTCAACCTTTTTCGAGAACGGTCGTGCTCTTCAGAGCACAGCTGTGCTGAAGCAAATATTTGAATTTTGAATTTTGCCCGCTCAAAGAGCATGCCCGTGCTGACTTTTGCATGACAGTTACACTTTTTGTATTATAAATAGAAAGTTGGAAGTGAGGGTTTAGGCATCTTTTACTTTGTTTAAAAAATAGTGTTCTCTGATAGAGTTAGTGACAAATAGAAAGGCTTAGGCTTGTGAGGAACGTGACGGGGGTCCTAACTTGTAAAGTTTCTACTCTGTTTCATTCTTTATGGCTTTGATTGTAATTTTGTGCCTTCCTGTGCCTATGGTTGGCTAATTATTTTTCTTAGGGTTGTGATGTAAACCGAGCATGTAATCCCCTTTTGCTATTTTAATTGAATTTATGTTGTTTCCTTTATCAATTGAATTTGCTTTGCCTGTTATAGGAACTGATCAATCCTAATTTTAGCCAATTGTATGTTAGTGACCATCTACTCCCAATTGGCAGAACTATGAAATAATTGGATTTATACAAACATGCATGATCAAACTTGTTTGGTAAATTTCTAATCGAATTAATTATATTTAATCACCATCTCTATTTATTTATCCTTTCCGTTAATTTGATTCCTATATGATCAACTAGGAAATAAATTTGGGAAAAGAGCATTAACAGTACATGGCCATTGTCTGTTAATTAATTTAAGGAGGTTGATTAGCAATTGATCGTTCACTCTTGAATTTCAATTAAAATAACCTTTTGGGGGATTTTATTGCGAAGTTGAAATCACAACCCTAGTCTTCCTTATCTGAAAATCTTTTGAACTGTTATTGCTCATTCTTTGAACTCTGTTTTTCTACGAGTAATTGAACATCCTTTCTCAAACTGCCAATTAAATTAAATTGTTTAGTTTAATGTAATTTTGAATTATTTGGGAACTCCTCTAGTCCTTTTGGTACAATATCCGGACTTAGGGCCACTGTAACTACCGCGTAGGGTACGCTTGCCCTTAAGCGAACATATTTGGGTACGATATCGGGACTTAGGTCCGCTGTAATTATCGCGTAGGGTACGTTGCCCTTAAGCGAACATATTTTACACATCAAGTTTCTGGTGCCGTTGCCGGGGACTAGTTACGTAGTTCCTGAGTAATTTATTTTGTAAAACTGAACAATTTTTGTTTATAGTTTTATTTTATTATTTTATTTTCTTGTCATGTTAATTTGAATTTTTTGTTTTAATTTCTGAAAATTATGAAAATTTTAAATTATTTTATTTGTTAAACTCCCTTGGCCAGTTGCATTGTAATTTGTTTTCTTTGTGTTAACAGTGTATGCTTACTCGATCTCAGAGGCCACTGCTTTATAACAAACTTGAGATTGAGAAACTTGCTTGCAAGAACAGAGCTGAACAAAGGAGAAGAAAGATGGCTGAGGGGAAATGGAGGAAATGGTGGCAATGGTGGTGAAAATGTTATTAATGATCCACCAGAGCAAACATTGTTAGACTATCTCACTCCTCAAGTGGAGATAGCCAATAGTATATTGTTGCCAGATTTGGGAAATGTGAATGTGGAGCTAAAGCCAAGATTTTTGCACATGATAAAGAGTAACCAATTTCATGGACTACCTGCTGAAGACCCTGTCATGCATCTGCAAAGGTTCTTGATGGTTACCAATACCATTCAGTATCCTAATGTGACAGCAGAATACATCAGACTGGCAGCTTTCTCATTTTCATTAAGTGGGAAAGCATTGGATTGGCTCTGTTCACTACCTGAGCACAATATCACTACTTGGGATATATGTGCAAACAAGTTCATAAGGAAATATTATTCCGTGGTGAAGACGGACCAGATACAGAGAAAAATTGGGAATTTTGCTCAAAAGGAGCAGGAGAGTCTATCAGAGGCTTGGGAAATATTTTAGGAATTGCTTAGAAGCTGTCCTCATCATGGCTACTCCCCTCAAAGGCTTATTCAGATATTTTATGGAGGCGTGTCCACACATAATAAGACAAGCCTCAATGCTGCTTGTGGAGGATAATTCATGAATAAGCCAGCCTCAGAAGCCACTAGGATTATTGAAGACATGGCCTCTAATGCCTATAACAATAGTGGAGATAGGCGAATTCTGAAGAGGTTAGTAAATCAAGTGGAGTCATCTTCCTCAAAATCAGGCATTGATTAGAAGCTGGAGTTACTCACAAGACAGATGGAAACCATGATGAAAGCTCAGACACAACTTCTGACTGTTGCTCTTCCACCTCCTATTTGTGGTAATTGTGGGAAGGTTCATCAAGGGAGAGAATGCCCAATGAGTGCTGCCTTTACTCGAGCAATGGAGGAAGTCAACTATGCTGGTGGGAAGAGTGTAGGGTATGATCCTTACTCTAATACCTACAACCCAGGATGGAAGGATCACGCTCACCTTTCTTGGGAAGACCAGAGGAACCAAGATCTTAGGCAGGGGCAAAATCAAAATATGTATAGGCACCCTCACCAGCAGAACCAGAGAATGAGACAGGAAGAGAGGAAGCCAACACTGCAAGATGCCATGATGCAGTATATGGCTAAAAACGATGACCATATGAAGTCTCTTGAGATACAGATGGCTAATCTGACAACTCTGCTATCTCAAAGAACTCTTAGTACCCTTCCCTCCCAAACTGAAGAAATTCCTAAGAAGGAGGAGTTGAATATGGTGACGACCAGGAGCAAGAAGGCTAAGGAGGAGCGAAAGAAGAAGAAAGATTAAGCTCTAGTTCCAGAATAAGAGGTTCTTACTGAAAAGAGCCTAGAAAAAGACAAGGGGAATGAAAATGAGGTACTAATATCTCCTCAGGTAAATGTTCCTTTTCCTTAGAGAATGAGATATGAAAAGAAGGATAAGCAGTTATCTAAGTTTGTTGAAATGTTTAAGAAATTGCATGTGAACATTCCTTATGCTGAGGCAATTGTTGAAATGCCAAAGTATGCCAAATTTTTAAAGGAAATTATTTCAAATAAAAAGAAATTGGAAGACTTTGCATTAATTGGTCTCAATGAGGAATGTTCTGCTGTGGTTTTAAAGAAACTGCCTCCCAAGCTTAAGGATCCAGGGAGTTTTTCAATTCCCTGCACTATAGGCAACACATTCTTTGATAAGGCATTGTGTGATTTAGGTGCTAGTATTAATTTGATGCCTTGTTATGTGTTTAAGAAGCTGGGGTTGCAAGAACCCCAGCCTACTAACATCTCTATTCAACTTGCAAATAGGACCCTAACCTACCCACGTGGGGTAGTGGAAAACTTACTGGTTAAGGTTGGCAAATTCATTTTCCCTACTGACTTTGTAATTTTGGATATAGAGGAGGACGAAGAAATCCCAATTATTTTGGGGCGACCCTTCCTCAACACAGGAAGGGCACTGATTGATGTTAGGTAGGGAAAATTGACTTGGAGGCTAGGCGATGAGGAGGAAGAGTTCAATGTGTTTGGTTCTTCAAAGAGCTCCTCCTCCCCCTCTTCATGTAATTTTGTGCAAGCCATTAACAAGATGAAGATGATTGAGGCTAAGTTTTACCCAAGTGTGCGGATGGAGGACCCCATGGGAAAAGGACATCTCCCTGTTCAAGGGTTGATTTAGCCCTTGAGGTTGCGTCAGGCTCGTGATGTTAAACAAGTGCTTCCCAAGAGGCAACCTGTGAACTTACTGGCCTTCAAGCCAATGTATCCTTTTATATTTTCTGCCTTTCAATTTTGCATTTAGTATGTTTTAGTTTTATGTTCTATGCATTGGGGACCATGCACTTTCTTAAGTGTGGGGAGGGGCATCAACCAGGTATGACATGCTTTCACCCTAACTTCTGAGCATTTTGGTACATAATATGTTTGATACCCATTGCAATTATATGACTCTGTGTATATTTGTATTTTCTTAATATTTGAGAAATTTATTTTTAGGAGCCCTAAAAAAATGAAGAAAAAAAATAGAAAAAGAAAAAAAAAGAGAAAAAAAAAAGAAAATAAATGAAAATAAATAGGATTTGCATATGAGACCATGGGATTCACTCTAAGGAGGTGAAACATTAGCAGAAAATTCCTGAATGAACAGTTTCCCTTGAGCTTAACCACATAAATGTGAGTCTTGAGCCATGATTTCTTTCGATGTGTGGTTTTTAATCTGCTTAAGTTAGCATGTTCTAGGACCTATTTTGAAACGCATATCCTTGAATGATTTTCTGGCTTATGGAATTGTTGAGGCAATTTTTAGGCTATCTTCTTGTTAGACGGATTGGCAAGTGCACCAGTCGCACAAGTAGTAAATGGACAAGTCCAAGTATCGTTTTCCCAAGGGATTTGCTTGACATAGGCAATGTTCACAAAGATATTAGCTAAGCCAAACGGATTTTTACCAGAAAAGCTATAAAAACGTGAACTTTGGTTGGTTTTGTGAAAGATAAAACAGAACTAATGCAGAACAGAAATTAAAGAAGATATTTTTGTGGTTTTTAAGACAAACACAGCAGTAGACAGAGGTTAAAACAGATAGATGAAGATGTTGCAGGGGTTAGACCTCACCATTCTCTACTCTCTTCTTGCATGCACACAATATACATTCTATTTGCATTTAAATGTTAAAATCAGTCAATAAAAACATTCTCAGCCTAATTCCTTAGGTGCAGAGAGTCTTAGATTACTCCCCCAAGCCTTGATTCCTCAACAACTTAACGAAGCAACTAGCTTTAAGTCTAGAGACCACAAGATAACCCATGAACTAAGCTCCATTCCTAGACACGAAGTTCATGAGGTATATTGCTTCAGTTCTAGACAACGAAAGTGTTTCCCAACAACAGTCATGTCCAAGGATCATGCTATGGGTGATCAAGCCACAACAAGCTTTAAGAAAAGAAGCAAAATACTAACTTTAAACACAAATATGCAGAATATATATAGATAATATCAAAAGATACAAGAGAGTTTTGAGAATGGTTACATCTAACCCCTAACAACCACAGAACTCAGCCACTCATGGGTATGAGCAGCTGGAAATTACACATGGAGGGGAAGGAGATGAAGAGAAAGCTAAGAACTAAAGAGAGAGCTTTTCTCTCTCACTAAACAGTACAAACGAGCTACAGAGAATGAGTTCTGAAAAGTGTTCCAGCCTCTAGAACTTCTGAAGGTCAGTCCTTTATATACAAGTGCAGAATTGCTCTTAAGTGACATTTGGCTCAGCCAGGGATTTTGGCTTGGCTGATTTGAAAATTCTGCACTTCAACAGATTTCTCTTGCAAATGATCTTCCACTGCTTCCAAAGCTCAGAATGCAGCTCCAAAACGTGTTCTTTAACTTCAATCTCCAATTCCTACAAAAAGTGGGGCAAAACACTTAGATATAACCATAAAACTAGAGAAACTAAAGAAATTCTAACTACATTGCAAAATTAATAGAAATTGAGTAAAACAACACTCTAAATGAGAGAAAAAGATAGATAATTGCCTCAAAAACCACTTGAAAAGTAAGTAATTATAGCAACTAACACTTCTTGAATTCAGAATTTTCGCTTCAATTAATCACCTAGTTGCCCTCTTTGAGCCTTAAGTTGAAAATTTCTTTGGCACCCTACTCTGTTGAATCTTGTAAATTTGTATGCTTGGTGACCTGAAGGATAGGGGAGCAATTAGTGAAAAAATGAGGTGAAAGGAAGAGATCATCCAAGTTGTGCTTCTTTTTTTTTTTTTTTGCAATTAAAATAAGGCAATCAAAAGCCTTTAAAAAAAAAAAGCAAAGAAAAAAAAAGTAGAAAAAAATAAGAAGAAGAAGCTTGGACTAAAAAGAAAAAAAATCTTTTGGGAAATTTTTAGACAAAAAAATGGTACTTGCTCCTCTACTGTTGTAAGTCACCAGTTTTGAATTCCTGTTTTGAGCATTTTGCATATCTTGTTCTTTCTTTTTCCCACCGTACACTACAACCTATCCCCATTACACCTTGTGATGCCTCACTTTTCTATTTTTTGGAAAATTGCTTAAGTTGAGTTGATTGATAAATAGGTTTGTGACTGTGTTTTTTTTAAGTGTGACTCGAGTGAATTTCTTATGTCCCTGAAACACTGAGAGATGGATAGATGAGTGAACTGATGCTCTTTGGAAACTGAACATTTAGGCATAGTTAAAAGCCAAATGGATTTCTTTGAGGAATTGCCTTTGCTTTTGGATTGCATTGTTCGCTTGTGTATTTTAGCTTTTGTGTACATTAATAATTTTGGGGCCCTGAAAAATGATTTCTTGATTTTTGGAAAAATAAGTTTAATTTGGGAGTTAGAATAATTGCTTGAGGACAAGCAATGATTAAGTGTAGGGAGGTTGATAAACCATATTTTGTACATAATGGGACATGAGTTTTGGCCCTAAAATGTTGCTTTATTTTATGTAAATTATTTTGGCAAAGCTCACCTTTTTATGCTAAATGTGTAACAGGAAGGCCCCCAAGAGAATAAACATGAAAAGATCCTAAAAAGGGAAGATTTGAAGAATATTTGGGCATCTCCCGAAGAGCATGGCCATGCTCAATGAGCACGGCCATGCTCAAGACTGTGCTCAAATGAGCACAGGCATGCTCGCTCTGATTTGCACAAAAAGAGTTATCAGCGTCATCATTTTCCGAGAACGATCATGCTCCTCAGAGAACGACGATGCTTTAATTTGCACAGAAAGAGCCTTCAACGTCAACCTTTTCCGAGAAGACCATGCTGAAGCAGATATTTGAATTTTGCCTGCTCAAAAAGCATGGTCGTGATACCCTAAGCATGGCCTTGCTGACTTCTGCATGATCGTTACACTTTTTGTATTATAAATAGAAAGTTGGAAGTGAGGGTTTGGGCATCTCTTACTCTGTTTTGAAAATAGTGCTATCTGATAGAGTTAGTGACAAACAGAAAGGCTTAGGCTTGGGAAGAAGGTGAGGACCGTGACGGGGGTCCTCCTAACTTGTAAAGTTTCTACTATGTTTCGTTCTTTATGGCTTTGATTGTAATTTTGTGTCTTTCTGTGCCTATGGTTGGCTAATTACTTTTCTTAGGGTTGTGATGTAAACCTAGCATGTAATCCCCTTTTGCTATTTTAATTGAATTTCTATTGTTCCATTTATCAATTGAATTATTTCATTGCTTTTCCCATTATAGGAACTGATCAATCCTAATTTTAGCCAATTATATGTTAGTGACCATCTACTTCCAATTGGAAAAACTATGAAATAATTGGGTTTATACAAACATGTATGATCAAACTTGTTTGGTAAATTTCTAATCGGATTAATTATATTTAATCGCCCCTCTGTTATATATCCTTTTCGTTAATTTGATTCCTATATGATCAACTAGGAAATAAATTTGGGAAAAGAGCATAGTACATGACCATTGTCTGTTAATTAATTTAAGGGGGTTGATTAGCAATTGATCGTTCACTCTTGAATTTCAATTAAAATAACCTTTTGGGGAATTTTATTGCGAAGTTGAAATCACAACCTTAGTCTTCCTTATCTGAAAATAAATCTTTTGAATTGTTATTGCTCATTCTTTGAACTCTGTTTTTCTACGAGTAATTGAACATCCTTTCTCAAATTGCCAATTAAATTAAATTGTTTAGTTTAATGCAATTTTGAATCATTTGGGAACTCCTCTAGTCCTTTGGGTACGATATTCGGACTTAGGTCCATTGTAACTACCGCATAGGGTACGCTTGCCTTTAAGCGAACATATTTTACGCATCAAGTTTCTGCCAAATATGTTCTACCAGAAACTTGATGCGTAAAATATGTTCGCTTAAGGGCAAGCGTACCCTACGTGGTAGTTACAGTGGACGTAAGTCCGGATATCGTACCCAAAGGACTATAGGAGTTCCCAAATAATTCAAAATTGCGTTAAACTAAACAATTTAATTTAATTGGCAGTTTGAGAAAAGATGTTCAATTACTCGTAGAAAAATAGAGTTCAAAGAATGAGCAATAACAGTTCAAAAGATTTTCAAATAAGGAAGACTAGGGTTGTGATTTCAACTTCGCAATAAAATCCCCCAAAAGGTTATTTTAATTGAAATTCAATAGTGAATGATCAATTGCTAATCAATCACCTTAAATTAATTAACAGACAATGGCCATGTACTGTTAATGCTCTTTTCCCAAATTTATTTCCTAGTTGATCATATAGGAATCAAATTAACAGAAAGGATAAATAAATAGAGAGGGCGGTTAAATATAATTAATCCGATTAGAAATTTACCAAACAAGTTTGATCATGCATGTTTGTATAAACCCAATTATTTCATAGTTCTGCCAATTGGAAGTAGATAGTCACTAACATACAATTGGCTAAAATTAGGGTTGATTAGTTCCTATAACAAGCAAAGCAATGAAATAATTCAATAATTAAAATAGCAAAAGGGGATTACATGCTCGGTTTACATCACAACCCTAAGAAAAGTAATTAGCCAACCATAGGCACAGGAAGACACAAAATTACAATCAAAGCCATAAAGAACGAAACATAGTAGAAACTTTACAAGTTAGGACCCCCATCACGTTCCTCACGTTCTTCCCAAGCCTAAACCTTTATGTCTGTCACTAACTATCAGAGAGCACTATTTTCAAAATAGAGTAAAAGATGCCCAAACCCTCACTTCCAACTTTCTATTTATAATACAAAAGGTGTAATTGTCATGCGGAAGTTAGCACGACCATGCTCTTTGAGCGGGCAAAATTCAAAATTCAAATATCTGCTTTAGCACGACCATTACTGGAAAAGGTTGACATTGAAGGCTGTTTCTGTGCAAATTAGAGCACGGTCGTTCTTTGAGGAGCACAACCGTTCTCGAAAAATGATGACGCTGATAACTCCTTTTATGCAAATCAGAGCATGGTCTCGAGCATAGTTGTCCTCATTTGAGCACAGTCTTAAGCATGGCCATGCTCTTTGGGAGATGCTCAAATATTCTTCAAATCATCCCTTTTAAGGCTCTTTTCATGGTTATTCTCTTGGGGGCCTTCCTGTTACACACTTAGCATAAAAATGTGAGTTTTGCCAAAATAATTTACATAAATAAAGCATTTTAGGGCCAAAACTCATGTTACATTACGTACAAAATATGGTTTATCAATCACCGTTAATTTGGCGAATACAAAACGCAGGAGAAGAGGAAGACAACAACAATAATGATATTTGTTTCTTAAGCTTGTGTTGTGTACGACCTATGTTGTTTAGTTGTTTGAGCTTTGAAGTCGATCGTTATTATGCTTTTCTTGTGTTTGTTGCATGAATTCGTTCATGTTGTTTGTAGATAAACTGTTGTAAATGGAATTACGGTTGGTTTCTCTTTAGGAGTTTTACTTGATAACATATATTTATGTGATATATGCGTGTCACATGTTTGCAGAATTATTTATTAGAGACATTCTATATGCACCTGCGTAATGCACGACTGTCATAAATAATAGAAGTTATATTAATTTTAAATATGTAATAAAAAGCATGTAAGAATATTTCATTAAAGTATAAGTATATGCAAGAATAAGTAAATAAGATATGAAAAAAATGTTATTTTATATTGTGTGAGAGGAGAGGGATCCACTTACTCCAATAGTAATTCTAAGAGACTTACTCATCATTTTCTCCATTCATTTTCTTGAAATCTAATGGTAATTATATATATATCGTTACCATTGAGAGTGTTATATACTTGCTAGCTCCTTAATAGTAGTGGACTTATTTGGATATTATAATATAGGGGTTTGCTAACTTACACCCACTTATTTTTTAGAATGAGTAAGTTAGCAAATTATAACTACAAATTTCCTTAAAACACACCCAGGTGTAATTTGCTAACTTACTCATTCTCAAAAATAAGTGGGTGTATGTTAGCAAATACTCCTTCTAAAAAATAAGTTCTCTATGTTAATAAATGCTTATAGGGTTTGCTATTGCAAACTTACACCCACTTATTTTTTAGAAAGAGTAAGTTAGCAAGTTATAACTACAAAATTTAAAAAATACACTTAAGGTGTAACTTGCTAACTTACTCCTTCTAAAAAACAAGTGGTGTAAGTTAGCAAATCCCTTATTATATATAGCAACAACTAAAATAATATTTTTTTTTTGGTCTTTAAATCCATTACTAACAATCATCCTTTCACTCTTGAATGAATTTCGAGAAACATGGTAGTAATCATGTAAGTTATGTAAGCTCGCATATTATGTTGCTCTTGAACACATAATATCAATACAAAGAGTTTGGTAGAAACATCCCAAGGGTAACCTTCAAGCAGCACGTTATCTCTTTCAATTCTTTATTTTTTACAATGCAAATTAAGATATATACAGGCTATCCGAACTTCCCATTACTAGGTCAATCCTAGTGGATATCTCTTCTTTTAGTTAACTTGTTATTACTTTTTTTAAAAAAATGATTCATTGACCATTAAAAAAATACTTCATTTATTAGATAATTATTTATGGTTAAGGGGTTAGGAGTCTTAAAAAATTTAATGCCCAAATTCTTCCATATAAGCGCATAATTGTTTATATAAACTAGCATGATAACCCGTGTCCTGCATGGGGTGTTGAGTTTATAATCTACAATTTTTATATTACTATATTTTAATAAATTTTTTAATTATTTTTAAATTTTATATAAGTATATGTTATCAAATATGAATATAAAAATATAAATTAAGAATGTATAATAATAATAATAATAATTATGAACATTGATATATATTAAAATAATTTTATATTTATACATGTCTTATATTATTTTAATTTAGGGTTAATTAAGTTTTTAATCCCTAAATTTTTCGAAATTCAGTTTTTAGTCCAGAACAAAAGTTTGATAGGTAAAAGTCTCTCAACTTTTCTTAAACAAAAGTTGGACTAGTTAAAATTCTTAAACTTTTGAAAACTTTGATTTTTAGTCCCTGAAATCCCATTAAATAAATAAAAATAATAGAGTTCAAACTTTTATTCAGGAACTAAAATAATTGAATTTTTAAAAAGTTTAAGGACTAAAACTTAATTAACCCTTTAATTTATATAAATGATAAATGATCTTTATATATATATATAAGTAACAATCATGGGCAATTTAGTAAATCCAATTTTCTCCCTCATTTTAAGGGTAAATATGTAATTATACAGCCTCATATTTTTTTTATGTATTAATGATATTTTTAGAGCAATTAATGATACTTAAATACAAATTATTTTGAGGTATTAATGATATTTTTAGAGCAACTAATTTTCCACCCAAATTTGGGATATTAATGATATTTCACTACAACACATTTCTTAGACGTAATATTATGTTAATCTATTGGCTTAATTATAATTTTTACTCCCAACCTTTTGCTTTTGACGAATTTTACCCCAAACTTTTTAATTTTTGGTACATTTTACTCCAACTTTTAAAAAAACTTACAAATTTTACCTTCTATTATTGTTTTGATGTAGCATGCTGACATAAGTATAAAAAGTAGGGGTAAAATTCACCAAAAATGAATAAGTTTGGGGTAAAATTGGCCAAAAAGTAAAAAGTTAAAGGTAAAATTTTCCAAAAATTAAAAAGTTGGTGTAAAAAGTACAATTATTTTAGCATGTCACATCAACAAAATGGTGGAAGGTAAAATTTGTAATTTTTTAAAAAAGTTTGGAGTAAAATATGCCAAATTAATTTGTTGAAAGTAAAATTCGTCAAAAAGTAAAAAGTTGAGGGTAAAAATTGTAATTAAGTCTAATCTATTTTATTTTTGGAACATATGTTAATTTTCCTAATATAAATTTTTATATCTATATTTCCTAACTTTTTTAATGAATCATTGTGTTAACGGTCAACTCTTATAACAAATCAATTAAAATTAAAAATATCTTTTATTTAACCAAATTAAAAATATCTATATAAATTATTATTATTATTATTATTATTATTATTATTATTATTATTATTATTATTATTATTATTATGCATTCAAATTAATTATTTCCATAATACCTTCAATCATCTTCTTTTATAAAGATATAACTAAATATATATTATGCTTAAAATTAATACTTATATATATATATATATATATATATATATATATATATATATATATATATATATAATAATCAAATAATACCTATAATATATAATTCAAGTATCATATTTTTTTACGTCTGTATATTTAACATATTATATTATATTTATAAAATATGATAATATATAAATGATTACCCATAATTCAGTATTATTTAAATTATATATATATATATATATATATATATATATAATTTTAACATATTTAATAATTTCTTAATTACAAGCAAGTGATTATAAGACATAACCATCACATTTGATCTCTTATCAAAAATGATTGAGAGATTTTATACCATGTATGCGATTTTCTTTTGTCATTCCTTTTTTTTTTTTGGACAATTACATTAAAAAAAATTCACTATTCACTGAAGATACATAAAATTTAAAGAAATATTTATTGCAACTAAATTAGATTTGATATAAAATAATGTTCACATTTATAAGAATGAAGACAAATTTGTATTATATGAATTAAAAATTGTGCTTCCAATTCACTATTCACTGAAAATACACAAAAAAATGTATTATACACACACACACACACTTAACTTACCATATTAATTACATGTATAATATATAACACATGGGGATGAATATTTTTATAAAAGTAAGTAAGAAAATTTATTTTGAATTCACGGGAATAAACTTTTTTCTAAAGATTTTTGTCCAATCAAAATAAAATTTCTTTTATATAATTAATGTATATTTAAATACATAACAAAAATCAATTAAATCAACATAAATTACTAATATATAACACACGGGATAAATATTTTTGATAAAAGTATGAAGATAAATTTAAACTTAACTTATCATATATAACACACGGGGATGAACATTTTTAATAAAAAAAAAAAGGAAAATTAACACTAAATTCACATAATAAACTTTTTTATTAAACTTTTTTAATCAAAATTAATTTTTTTACATGAATAATATATATTCAAGTACATAACAAAAATCAAATTAAATCAACATAATCACTATTATTTTCTCCACGCAAAATTAGTGTCTAAAATTAAATTTTAAACAAATAATTATTCATTTTTTTTCTATCTTCTCACTTAAATAAATTATTCATAATTTTATTATACTTGGAAAATTTTTAAGTTTCTTTTATACATTGATTTGTATATGTCAATATTTTAAAATAAAAATTGCATATAAAATAAAACAGATAGGGATGAATATTTTTTTTTATAAAAATAAGTAGAAATTTCTACTTAACTCACAGGGAAGAACAATTTACCTGAAGTCATCTTAGTATTAAAATTATTATGGTGAAATTATATTTTCTATTACAATAATTTTAGTTTTAATTGATTTTTTTATGGTTGTCTCTTTCCTTTTCTTTGTTTTTTTTTTATTGACCAAAGAAGATGGTTTCTTTCCTAATTTAAATGGTTTTTTAAATGTTTTATTTTACGAACATAGAAAATATATATAAAAAAATAACAAATGAAGATGAATATTTTTCATGAAATTATCAAGATAAATTTAGACTTAACATAACATATAAAATATATAAAATATAACACAGAATTAACATTTTTTTATTATAAAAACAAGTAGAAAAATTTGCACTGAGTTCACATAGATAAACTTTTTTACTAAAGATTTTTGTCTAATTAAAATTAATTTTTTTTACATTATCAATATATAATTAATTACATAACAAAAACCAAATTAAAATCAACACAAACACTATTATTTTCTCTACACAAAATTAGTGTCAAAAATTAATTTTTAAGCAAATAATTATTCATTTTTTATTTATTATCTTCTCAATTAAATAAATTATTCAAGATTTTTTTCTAACTGGATAAATTTTTATTTTCTTTTATACTTTGATATGTATATGCCAAAATATTAAAATAAAATTTATATATAAAATTTAACACGAATGGATTAATTTGTTATTTTTTTATAAAAGCTGGTAGAAAATTTACACTTAATTAATGGAAATGAGCAGTTTATCAAAAATCACATTAATATCTAAATTATTATGATAAAATTATATTATTTTATTGTAATAAATTTAATTTAAATGTATTTTCATGGTTGTCTCTTTCCTTATATAAAGATTTATTGAATGTTTTATTTTACGAACATTAAAAAACATGAAAAAAAATATAACAAATAGGTATGAATATTTTTCATGAAAATATGAAGAAAAATTTAAACTTAACTTATTATATAAAATATGTAAAATATAATACACAGGATGAACATTTTTTATAAAACAAGTAGAAAATTTTAAACTGAATTCATGTGATTAACTTTTTACTAAAGATTTTTTTTTCAATTAAAATTAATTTTTTTACATAATTAATATATATTTAATTACATAGAAAAATAAATTAAATAAACATAATCACTATTATTGTCTCCATGCAAAATTAGTGTCTAAAATTAATCTTTATGAAAATAATTATTCATTTTTTTATTATCGTCTCACTTGAATAAATTATTCATGGTTTTCTTCTACTTGGACAAATTTTAATTTTCTTTTATACATTGATTTGTATATGTCATATATTAAAATAAAAATTATATATAAAATTTAACACATATGGGTGAATATTTTTGTTCTTATAAAAACAAGTAGAATTTTTACTTAATTCACAGAGATAAATAATTTACATAAAGTCACCTTAATATTTAAATTAATAAGGTAAAATTATAATTTTTTATTATAATAATTTTAATTTTAATATATTTTTAATGGCTATTTCTTTACTTATTTAAATAATTTTTTGAATGTTTTATTTTATGAACATAGAAAATATGAAAAATTATAACAAATGGGGATGGATATTTTTCATGAAAGTATCAAAAGAAATTTAAACTTAACTTACTATATAAAACATAACATACGGAAATGAACATTATTTTATAAAAACAAGTAGAAAAATTTACACTGAATTCACGGGAATAAACTTTTTTACTAATGATTTTTGTCCAATCAAAGTTAAAATTTCTTTTTCATAATTAATATATATTTAATTATATAAAAAAATTAAATTAAATCAACACAATCACCATTATTTTCTCCACACAAATTAATATCTAAAATTAATTTTGAAGCAAATAATTATTTATTTATTATCTTCTCACTTAAATAAATTATTCATGATTTTCTTCTACTTGGACAAATTTTAATTGATATGTATGTGCCAATATATCACATAGTGATGATTTTTTTTTTATTTTTATAAAATCAAGTAGAAATTTTCACTTAATTTATGAGATAAACAATTTACATGAAGTCACATTAATATCAAATTTATTATGGTGAAATTATATATTTTTTTGTTATAA
The DNA here is from genome assembly GCA_026413185.1 of Pueraria montana var. lobata. NCBI lineage: Eukaryota > Viridiplantae > Streptophyta > Magnoliopsida > Fabales > Fabaceae > Pueraria > Pueraria montana. The sequence continues at coordinate 61,807,914 of CM048650.1, read as the reverse complement.
TAATTTTAATTTGAATGTATTTTTTATTGCCTCTCTTTCCTAATTTAAATAATTTATTGAACATGTTATTTTACATACATGAAAAGTATGAAAAAAATATAATAAATGGAGATGAATTTTTTTTTATTAAAGTATAAAGAGAAAAATATAATATTACATTATATATAATACAAAATCTAAATAAAAATTGTTAATCATTGTCAAAATCTAGTATATGTATATAAGTAATAGCTTTCATCCTAAAAAAAAAATAATTTCCGGCCTAAGATAGGAGCATATTTGTATTTTCATGTTATTTTATTCTCATAAAGGAAATATTTTCCTGCTCATCTTAAAAAGAAAATAATTTTCTACCTAAAATAGGGACATATTTGTATTTTCATATTATGTTATATATATATATATATATATATATATATATATATATATATATATATATACACGTAATAGTTTTCATCCTAAAAAGGAAATAATTTCTTTCCTAAAATAGGGGCATATTTGTATTTTCGTGTTATTTTATTCTCATAAAGGACATATTTTCCCGCTCATCTTAAAAATGAAATAATTTCCCACCTAAAATAGGGATATATTTGTATTTTTCATATTACGTTATATATATATTATCTCATTGCGTTCTCTGTAGCTTCTTCTTCCGATGTCACTGTTCAATGAGACAATCAACGGAAGTGACTTGATGAAAAAATCATTTTCTTTTTCTTTTTTTTTATTATTATTATTACTAGGGAAAAAGAGACATTTCGTGTCTTATTATTTCTCTATATTTTTTTATTTAAAAACAAAAAAGAGATATAAGAAATTATTGAAACAAAGTAATGGGTCATGGACTTATGAGTGAGGAGGTTACAATATCATATTTAGGGTGGTTATACTATCTATCAGTTGAAAGGACAAAAGAAAAATAGATACAAAAGATGTAATATGTAATATTAATTAACATGGGTAAAATGGTCTTAAAAAAGTGAAGACTAAAAAGCGGTTACTAGAAGTGGTATCCCCTTTATAGAATGGTATAATATATTATTATTGTTGTTGTTTAAATTTAATAAATCCTAAATTATTTTATTGACATCAAATTTTTCATATATATAAATTTAAAATTCATAAATTAAAATTTAATACACTATATCAGATTAAGAGGTCTACACAATTTATTTTTCAATTTTAAATGTTTATTTCTTTATTTTTTTATTTAATAAAATAATTTTTTATCATAACAATAAGATATCTCCGGTTATACCATTTGACACATAATTTCATCATTGTTTAAGTATGATATTTTATACATATAATATCTTTCTATAAATTTATATATTGTTCTGGAATATTTTCTATGGCCTAATAAAGACCCAACGAGTTGTTTACGCTAGGACTTAATAATAAAAATAATAAGGCTTGAAAACCTTGTTCCAAGCCATCTCGAGGTATATGTTTACTAAATCTCTAACCTGTTAACTTATACTCTCTGGATCTAAATATAAGTAAAAAAAAATTATTTCACATTAACTAAAAAAAAAAGTTGATTAACAATATTTAATTGCACCAATCTCAATTAAAAATAAATTATTTTTCTAAATTGCCCGAATTTGATATCAAGAATAAAGAGTCATTGAAATTAAAACTTTATTAAATGAAGGGTATTTTGAAGATAATATCATTAAAGAAACTAAAATTAGTTGAGATTTACTTATATTTAAATCTAAAATTCAAGTCAATTTTTTATTTAGAGTAAATTACACATACCTTCCTTGAGATTTGTTTTTATTACATCCGACACCCTTTCATTTTTTAATCCTACAAAAAGCCTTCCAATTTTTAGACTTTCGTTACACCGACTCCCATCTTAGGCATAAATAATTACATTGACCCCAATCTTAGGTTTGAAAAATATTACCTTTATCCCCTTAGAAATACTTAAAGTAATGTAAAAAAAATAAAGAAGTATCAAATGTAATAAGAACAAACCTCAAACCGGTCCATGTAATTTACTCTTTTACTTATATTCAAAGCAGGAAAAAAGTACTTACTTGAGTGTCAAAGTTCTTGTATGTATACTCCCATCATTGCAAAGCTTGGCGGGCCACTATTGAAGGATCAACGCGCTCTCCTAAGACTGGAAGTACATGATCACTCTTTCCTTTGAGCTTGCGTTGAACATTAATTTACAAATTTAAATTGAATTTTAAAATACTCACTAGTGTAAAGATGAGAAAAATGAATGTGAATGATATTAATTATATAAGTCACAAGAATAAAGATGATAAACAAACACTGATTGATATAAGTGATAGCAACTTGTGTCATTTAATTATAAACAAATAAATAGTAAATGAATAATTAAACCATAATGAAATGAACAACTATTTTCTAACTAGCTATAAATAAACCCAGAGTCCGCAAGCAACACGCCACTCGGTCCTCCCCCAGACTTTACTAAGTAATTGCTGATATAACTGTATACAAATAAAATAGTGAAACAAATATTTGGAAAGGACGGAAACTATTATGTGGCTTTCAGAATGGGGCACGACTAAAGACTTTGAGGTGTGCCGATGGTCTGGTTTGACTTGGTGAGCTTCGCAGAAGATGATACACAACCTCACATAGTTGCACAATATTTTGTTTTTCAATATAAAAAAAATCTTTAATGCGACTATGTATTAGGAAGAAACAAAGAAAGATAAACCAAATTAAAAATTCCTATCAACCGCGTTACCTTCGCAGAAGATGATGCACAACCTCATAGTTTCACACTAACTTGTTTATCAATATAAAAAAGATCTTTAATGCCACTATATATGTGTTAAGAAGAAAGAAAGAAACATAAACCAATAAATTCCTTTCCACTTTGTTCTACATCTCATATCCACTGGGGAAGGATGGCAAGCACAAAACTCTCTGGATATTTTATTATTCCTCTCCTCGTTCTTTTTGTATCAACTCCTTGTTTTGTTACGAGCCTCAATGCTTCTAGCACTCTTTGCATTAAGGAAGATAGAGTGACCCTCCTTAAAATAAAAAAAGATCTCAAGGATCCTTCCAATTGCCTTTCTTCATGGGTTGGGAAGGATTGTTGTAATTGGAAAGGTATAGAATGTGACAATCAAACTGGTCACGTTCTAAAGCTTGATCTCCACCAACCACAAATCTGCCCCACATGGTCTTCCTTAGGCGGTGAGATAAATCCTTCAATAACAGACTTGAAACATCTAAGTCACTTGGATCTGAGGTACAATAACTTCGGAGGAACCCCCATTCCAAAATTTATTGGTTCTCTCAATATGTTGAGTTACCTTGACCTATCCTTTGCAAATTTTTCTGGAATGATCCCTACTCATCTTGGCAATTTGTCAAATTTGCATTATCTTGATATCTCTGCATCTTATTCTAATTCACTTTGGGTCAAAGACGTAAGCTGGCTCTCTACTCTGTCTTCACTTCAGTATCTTCACATGGATTATGTTAACATTACCAGCACGTCCCATGAGTTGTTTCAAGCGGTGAATATGATGCCATCTCTGTTAGCGTTACATTTGTCCTCTTGCAATCTTGATACTCTCCTTCCATCTTTTCCATTTGAAAATATTACATCACTGTCAGTGCTTGATCTATCTGAGAATTCTTTTAATTCCACAATACCTTCATGGCTGTTCAATATGAGTAACCTCACAGAACTTCATCTTGATTCTTCATCTCTAAGAGGTCCCCTTCCTGTGCTTCGGAGAGGAAATCTCTGCAAGCTTCAGAATCTGGACCTATCCAACAATTATCTCACTGGTGATATAACTCAAATGTTAGATACCTTGTCATCCTGTAACAACCAAGGTATGGAGATTTTACATTTGAGTACAAATCACCTAACTGGGAAATTGCCATATTCTGTAGGGAAGTTCAACAGTCTGTCTGATCTTGATCTGTCAATCAACTCACTCTCAGGTTCTATACCAGCTTCAATAGGAAACTTATCAAATCTATGTTCTCTGAACTTGGAAGGCAACATGATGCATGGGAAAATTCCAGAAAGTATTGGTCAACTAACCCAGTTGTATGATCTAAATCTACTCGAGAACAATTGGGAAGGCACAATGACAAATATTCATTTCCATAATCTCACATACCTGTTGGGTTTCTCTGTATCATCTAAAACCAACTCATTTGCCTTTAAAGTGCCGCAAGACTGGGTTCCACCTTTTAATTTGTATGATGTGACAATTCGTGATTGTCAAGTTGGCCCTACATTTCCTAACTGGCTCAGAAACCAAACGTTATTGGCCTATGTAATCCTTACAAATGCTGGAATTTTTGGGGAGATGCCCCGTTGGTTTTACAGCATGTTCTTCCAAACTTGGCAGCTAGATCTTTCTCACAACAAAATAAGTGGTTACCTTCCCAAAAAATCGAACTTATCTTTCACGAATTTGAATGAGGTTAACCTTGCTTTCAATCAGTTGAAGGGCTCAATCCCGCTTTGGTCTGGGGTCAGAGCTATCGATCTAAGGAACAACTTCTTGTCCGGAGCAATGCCAGCCAACATTGGCGAAGAAATGTCAGATTTGGAGTTCTTGGACCTCTCAAATAACCACCTGAATGGGAGTATTCCACTATCCATTAATAGGATTAAATATTTGAACTATCTTGATTTATCTAACAATTATTTGACAGGAGTTATCCCCGTGTTTTGGATGAGTGTATCAGAATTGAGCATCATTGATCTATCCAACAACAGTTTGTCAGGTGGAATTCCAACTTCAATATGCTCTCTGCCTTCTCTTTCTATCCTAGAATTGAGCAATAATTATCTCTCGGCAGATTTGTCTTCAGCCTTTCAAAATTGTACTGGTCTGAAAACTCTGTCATTAGGAAACAATAGGCTTTTTGGGTCTATGCCAAAAAAGATCACCGAAAACCTTCCTTTACTTACAGAGTTACTGTTAAGAGGTAACACACTCAGAGGAAGCATTCCTGATGAGCTATGTCGTCTACCTTTTCTCCATTTATTGGATTTGGCAGAAAACAATCTATCTGGATCTATACCAACATGTTTGGGTGATGTGCATAGTTTTAAACTGCCTCAAACTTACTTCATTAATTCAACAGAACCATTTTCTATTGCTTACTCTTTATTGCCCACGAGGCATATGGAGTTGATCCTGAAAGGAAAAACAATTGAATACATGGGCCGAATGGCCGTGCATTCCACCATTGATCTTTCTAATAATGATCTTTGTGGCAACATACCGGACAAGTTAACAGAGCTAATTCACTTGGGTACCCTGAATTTGTCTTGGAACAAGCTAACGGGAAACATACCCAACAACATTGGATCATTAACAGATTTAGAAAGTCTCGACCTTTCACACAACCATCTTTCGGGTTCAATCCCTCCAAGCATGGCTTCCATGACTTTCTTGAGCTATTTGAACTTGTCAAACAATAACCTCTCTGGACAAATTCCAGTTGCTAATCAGTTTGGAACCTTCAATGATCCATCATTTTTTGCGGGCAACCCTCAACTTTGTGGAAATCCGTTGCCAACTAATTGCTCATCACCGATGCCTGGAAATGGAGAGCAAGGAAGAAAACACGAAGAAGAAGATAATGACAAGACTGAAAGGTTGTGGTTATATGGAAGCGTAGCTCTTGGGTACATTACTGGCTTCTGGTTAGTTTGTGGCAGCTTGGTGTTGAAGAGATCGTGGAGACATGCATATTTCAAGTTTGTGGTTGAAATGGGAGATAAGATTATGATTTTGATTGCCGTTAATTTGGCACGTGCAAAACGCAGGTTTGGATTGGAAAGAAACTGAGACCATTGGAGCAGAGGGAGACAACAATAATGAGGTTGACCATCGTACAGTTATGATCATACTTGTTTCTTGTGTTGTGTACGTTGTTTCACTTGTTTGAGGTTTGAAGTCGATCATGATTATGCTTTTCTTGTGTACGTTGCTTGAATTCGTTCCTGTTGTTCGTAGATAAATTGTCGGAAATGGAATTACTGTGTTGGTTTTTCATTAGAAGTTTTACTTGATAACATATATTTATGTGATATATGCGTGCCATGTGTTTGGGGAATTATTTACAGATTAGTGGCATTATTCTATATGTACCTGTCATAATATAAGTTACTATATAAATTTAAAATATGTAATTTAAAGCCATGTAAGAATATTTCATTAAAGTATACAACAATAATTAAAAGTCATGTAAGAATAATATAAGTGAAGACCAATCAAATGAAAAGACTACTCTGTAACCCCCTCTCTTTCCCTTTCCAAAACCATCGAATCCCTCCGAATAATAGAACCACCATGAGCGAGCCTCTCATCCACCACCAACAGAGCTTAAGTCGTAACTTGCCATACTCAGAATCCATCCCGAAGCTATCAAGCCCTACCACTTCCAAAATTTGCAATTGAGAACAAAAACAAAAGATAAGGACAAAACAAAACAAAAAGAAAAACTAATCAGAGAAAGGAAAAATATAGAACAAAATAGAGAGTGAATATGGGGAAGAAAAAAAAAATCGACGTCACAATCTCATAAAGTATAAGCTTTTAAAGAAGAATGAGCGATGGTGGCGGTGCTAGGGTTCCGGTAGAAACAGATCTGGATAGGAGTACGAAGAAGGTGAAGTTTAGAGAAGGAGACCTTCCTGTGAAAGACGCCCTTATGGAGGATAAGGAAGGTGACAAACAAAAGTCTTACCTATATACCTTGCTGAATCCTCAGGGGGATTTAAGTGAAGAGTGGGAGGATGCTTTTCGACTAGAAGAAGGGTTACAAAATGCAGGAGGTGTATCCAATGAAGGGAAAGTTTATGATCCTTGTCCGGAGATCTGTGTTTCGGACGAGGAATTAGCCAAGTGGGGTAGTACGTGGAGGAATGCGTTGGTGGTTAATGTGCTTGGGAGGAGAGTTAACTTCAAGACTTTGGAAGCTAAGTTACAAAGGGAGTGGGCTAAGGTTGGCTCTATTTGTATCATTGATATGCCTAGAGGTTTTTACGTGGTGCAATTCTCATCTCTGGAGGATTATAAGCACGCACTTTATGAGGGACCTTGGATAATAGCGATTGTAGACCACATTTACCGGGCAAGGCCAAAGCCTTTTTGGGATTTATTCCAATTGAAGGTAGGATAGACTTGTATATGCAGAGGAAAGGCAATTGGCTTGGCGAATAACTGCACAACATTTTTCTTCTGATGGTGGAGGGTTTCGACAAGTAAGTGCAGCACGACATAAGTTTAGTTGACTTGAGTCTATGTTACATAACGCAACAGCTTGTGCACCACCCAACAAGGCAATGAGCAATGCTGCTACCAGCCACGGTACCAAAGTTTTGCCACTAGACTGTGCCATACTCTCCTATACCAGATGCTGAGTTTTCTTTGGTCGGGTCAACTATGTTTTCCCAAAGTTAATTATTTGCATTTTTTCAGCAGTCACTGTAGTTTCACGTTGAAGGTCGAAGGTCTGTTTGTTTAACTGAAAAGAGGAAGGAATGATTTAGGAAGGAAGGAAAACTATGAAAATTTGAATTTTTCTATTATCTTAGAATATGGGTTATGGGCCTAATTTAACTCTACAAAACCGGCTTGTAAGGTGATGGTTACCCCCCACTTTATATACACTATTTTGGCTTCATCACTAGTTAATGTGGAATCTCCAACAACCCCTCTCACACCAAGGATTGGGCATCTCGAGAGTGAAATTTGCAGGACTGGACATCCACAGGTGATCAGATAGCAGTCGATAACAGGTGGGATGGTAGGCTCAATAAGCTCTAATACCATCTTAGAATATGAGTTATGTGCCTAATTCAACCCTACAAAATCGATTTGTAAAGTAAGAATTACCTTCACTTATATACACTATTTTGTCTTATCACTAGTTGACGTGGAATCTCCAACATTTGGAATGACTTAACAAAGGAAGGAAAGAAAGTATATGTATAATGAATCCTTCCAAAGATGCTTTCCCTCCACATTGGAAAGCAACTGAGAGAAGAAGGTTATTTTAGATACAAAAACAAAAATACCTTTATTAATGTTATATAGCATTTATTTTTTTATTTGAATACTTATGTCATTTTATATATTTTTTCTTCTTTTCTTTCACTTCCTCTTATACCAAACAATGTAACAAATCCCACCGAGCGCCTGGATTGACTAGTATGAGGTTGTTCCAGCTTGACTAACAAGAGGTCTCAAGTTTGAGTTCTAGATATGCAACTACATTAAATACTCGAGGGAAAGTTTTGTTGTCCATAGTAGTCCTACTTAACTCAAATAAGATTATCTCCCGTGAAGAATATATTTGATATATACCAAAAAAAAAAAATCATCCCATTTTCCATTTCTTTTCTTTCTCCTTTTTTTTCCCTTTCACTTTCTTTCTTGAAACAAAACATTAGAGTATTAAGCAATGTTGGCGTCGGGTTGTTTCAGCTTAACCAGTGGCCTCAAGTTCGAGTCCTAGGTATGCAGCTACGCTAAATACTTTGAGGGAGAGCTTTGCCCATAGTGGTTCTACCAGTCTTGAACATAATTGCCTCTAGTGAAGGATATATGTAGTCTAGACCAAAAAAAGAGTATTAGGCAGTGACACCTACTTAAAATTGAGGGTTGAGGATGCAAATGCTCGTGCTAACTTTGAAAAAAAATTAAAAATATATATTTAGTATTGTTATCTTTTTGTCCCCTTTATTTTTATAATTTGAACCCGTTTCCTTCAATTTTTTAGTTGTGGTCAAATTTAGTCTTTTATTGGTTAACTTATATATATATATATATATATATATATATATATATATATATATATATATATATATATTTGGTTCTCTTTTCAGCTCACTAAATATTTTTACATTTTATTCAACTTGACATTTTATTCCATATCTCATTTTATTTTCACAATAATAATAATTATTAATTTTTATTTTTTAAAATAAATTATCCTCAGTGACTAAGAATCCAAAATCCGCCACTGGTATTAGGCGTGTCATGTGAGTGCAGTTGGTAGAAGTTCACGAGATGGATGTACTTAATATAGAATTAGAATATGGTGAAAGCAATCATAACAAAGCAAACCTACAGCGGTCCATTACTTGCTAATAATTTAACAAAATATTTCATGGTGCCAATGGCCTACCTTGAATTTGATCATCGTGAGATTCGTGACTCTATTCGGACATAGAAGTGCCCTTTTTTGCATTATGTTCCTTACACGTTTTGGTTTTTGTTTGACAATAATGCCACAAAATGAATAATAAAGATTTGTTCATCATGACTTTATTCAGACAAAGAAGTTTCCTGTTCTGCATTATGTTCCTTACGCGTTTTGTTTTTTGTTTGATGATAATGCCATAAAAATGAACAATAAAGAAATAAAACCGATCCTTGCATTTTTTTTTTTCTTAAGTTATGATGGAGTAGAGAAAGAATCTATTTTATCTATTATAATATATAAAAATTGAGATGCGAGTTTTTGAAATACTACCTAAATACTAAAGGTCGATTATTTAATGCCCACAAAAAAAAAAAAATCATCCCATTTTCAATTTCTTTTCTTTCTCCTTTTTTTTTTTTTTTCCTTTCACTTTCTTTCTTGAACCAAAACATTAGAGCATTATGCAATGCTGGCGTGAGGTTGTTTCAGCTTAACCAGTGGTTTCGAGTTCGAGTCCTGGACATGCAACTACATTAAATACTTTGAGAGAGAGCTTTGCCCATAGTGGTCCTATCCGTTTTGAATAAGATTGTCTCTAGTGAAAGATACACGTGGTCTAGACCAAAAAAAGAGTATTAGGCAGTGACACCTACTTAAAATTGAGGGCTAAGGATGCAAATGCTCCTGCTAACTTTGAAAAAAAATTAAAAATATATATTTAGTATTGTTATCTTTTTGTCCCCTTTATTTTTATAAATTGAACCCGTTTCCTTCAATTTTTTAGTTGTGGTCAAATTTAGTCTTTTATTGGTTAACTTTTTTTTTTATATATATATTTTGTTCTCTTTTCAGCTCACTAAATATTTTTACAAATTTTATTCAACTTGACATTTTATTCCATATCTCATTTTATTTTCACAATAATAATAATTATTAATTTTTATTTTTTTAAAATAAATTATCCTCAGTGACTAAGAATCCAAAATCCGCCACTGGTATTAGGCGTGTCATGTGAGTGCAGTTGGTAGAAGTTCACGAGATGGATGTACTTAATATAGAATTAGAATATGGTGAAAGTAATCATAACGAAGCAAACCTACACTGGTCCATTACTTGCTAATAATTTAACAAAATATTTCATGGTGCCAATGGCCTTCCTTGAATTTGATCATCGTGAGATTCGTGACTCTATTTGGACATAGAAGTTCCCTTTTTTGCATTATGTTCCTTACACGTTTTGGTTTTTGTTTGACAATAATGCCACAAAATGAATAATAAAGATTTGTTCATCATGACTTTATTCAGACAAAGAAGTTTCCTGTTCGGCATTATGTTCCTTACGCGTTTTGTTTTTTGTTTGATGATAATGCCATAAAAATGAACAATAAAGAAATAAAACCGATCCTTGCATTTTTTTTTTCTTAAGTTATGATGGAGTAAAGAAAGAATCTATTTTATCTATTATAATATATAAAAATTGAGATGCGAGTTTTTGAAATACTACCTAAATACTAAAGGTTTAATGCACCTCTTCTATATATTATTCTCTTGTCACTTGTACATTTTGGTGAAGATATAACCTTAATTTAATTTTTCATTGTTCTTTTTCCATATTAATTGATAAATCATTAAAGCGTGATTCATCGGGTGATCAGTTTCAAATTATTAATTAACTGAAATGAGCTATTATATAATCAACTCCGAACCTCCTATCAACCTCACATCCCCAGACTTTACGAAATAAATGCTGATAAAATTCTATAAAGTGCAAAATAGTGCAAGAAATATTTGCAATGGATAGGAACAAGAAGTCAAGAAAAGCGTAAAGAAAGTCTCTACAAACACTTTATGACTTATTTTACAGCACTGTTATGTGGCTTCTAGAATGAGGCACATTGTTATGTGACTTCCAGAATGGGGCACGACTAAAGACTCAGAGGTGTGCCGATGGTCTACATCCTGGTTTGACTTAGTGAACTTCACAGAAGATGATACACAACCTCGTATAGTTTCACAATATTTTGTTTGCATGTCATTATTAATTAACTGAAATGAGCTATTATATAATCAACTCCAAACCTCCTATCAACCTCACATCCCCAGACTTTACGAAATAAATGCTGATAAAATTCTATTAAGTGCAAAATAGTGCAAGAAATATTTGCAATGGATAGGAACAAGAAGTCAAGAAAAGCGTAAAGAAAGTCTCTACAAACACTTTATGACTTATTTTACAGCATTGTTATGTGGCTTCCAGAATGAGGCACACTGTTATGTGACTTCCAGAATGGGGCACGACTAAAGACTCAGAGGTGTGCCGATGGTCTACATCCTGGTTTGACTTAGTGAACTTCACAAAAGATGATACACAACCTCGTATAGTTTCACAATATTTTGTTTGCATGTCATTATTAATTAACTGAAATGAGCTATTATATAATTGTTAGTTGCTATAATTACTTACTTTTCAAGTAGTTTTTAAGGCAATTATCTATCTTTTTCTCTCATTTGGAGTGTTGTTTTACTCAATTTCTGTTAATTTTGCAATTTAGTTAGAATTTCTTTAGTTTTTCTAGTTTTATGGTTATATCTAAGTGTTTTGCCCCACTTTTTGTAGGAATTGGAGATTGAAGTTGAAGAACACGTTTGGGAGCTGCATTCTGAGCTTTGGAAGCAGTGGAAGGTCCTTTGCAAGAGAAATCTGTTGAAGTGCAGAAATTTCAAATAAGCCAAGCCAAAATCCCTGGCTGAGCCAAATGTCACTTTGGAGAAATTCTGCACATGTATTTAAAGGGCTGACCCTTAGAAGTTCAGGGAGCTTGGAGATTTTTCAGTAGCAGTTTCCGTAGCTCGTTTTGTACTGTTTAGTAAGAGAGAAAAACTCTCTCTTTAGTTCTTAGTTTTCTCTTCATCTCCTTCCCCTCCATGTGTATTTTCCAGCTGCTCATACCCATGAGTGGCTGATTTCTTTAGTTGTTAGGGGTTAGATGTAACCATTCTCAAAACTCTCTTGTATCTTTTGATATTATATATATATATATATATATATATTCTGCATATTTGTGTTTAAAGTTAGTATTTTGCTTCTTTTCTTAAAGCTTGTTGTGGCTTGATCACCCATAGCATGATCCTTGGACATGACTGTTGTTGGAAAACACTTTCGTTGTCTAGAACTGAAGCAATATACCTCATGAACTTCGTGTCTAGGAATGGAGCTTAGTTCATGGGTTATCTTGTGGTCTCTAGACTTAAAGCTAGTTGCTTCGTTAAGTTGTTGAGGAATCAAGGCTTGGGGGAGTAATCTAAGACTCTCTGCACCTAAGGAATTAGGGCTGAGAATGTTTTATTGACTGATTTTAACCATTTAATGCAAATGGAATGTATATTGTGTGCATGCAAGAAGAGAGTAGAGAATGGTGAGATCTAACCCCTGCAACATCTTCATCTATTTGTTTTAACCTCTGTCTACTGCTGTGTTTTATTTTAAAATCACAAAAACATCTTTTTAATTTCTGTTATGCATTAGTTCTGTTATTATCTTTCACAAAACCAACCAAAGTTTATGTTTTTATCGCTTTCTTGTGAAAACCAGTTCAGTCTAGCTAGTATTCATGTGAACATTGCCTATATCAAGCAAATCCCTTTGGAAAACGATACTTGGACTTATCCATTTACTACTTGTGCGACTGGTGCGCTTGCCAATCCGCTAACAAGTTTTTGGTGCCGTTGCCGGGGATTTGCATCTGAATATTAGGCAACTTCACATTCATATTATCCTAGGCTTTATTCTTTATTCTTTTATTCTTTGTGTTTTCATTTCTGTTTTGGCTATTTTCTTGTGCTAACTTTCTGTTCTAGTGGCCGGTTTCCTTTTCTTTGTTTATGCACACAACAAGTTTAGCTAATCCTTTGTATTTCGACCCGGAGATTGAAAGGACAGCAAGACAAACCAACAGCTGGACAAGGAAGAGGAAGGCTCTAGAAAGACTTGCTAGCCAAGAACCCCTTTCTCCTATTTCACCAGATCTGTCTTTGACATCCATTCCTGAAGAAGCAAACTTCATTATGGCAGATGAGGGAGAAGTGAATCAACCAAGGCGTACTTTGAATGATTATTGTGCCAACACAGGGCCGAGATTTTTCAATACCATTGCTAGACCAGAGGTGTAGGCTCACAATGTTGAAATGAAGGCATCTCTCATCCACTTGATTCAGCAAAACAAGTTCCATGGTCGTGACCATGAAGACCCTTATGCTCATTTGACTACTTTTGTTGATATCTGCAACACAGTGAAGCTACATCAAGTTAATGATGATTATATCTGGATCAGTCTTTTTCCATTCTCTCTTGATGGAAAGGCAAATGATTGGTACAGAGCCATTCCTCCTAACATTCCCTTGACTTGGGACGAGCTAGTTGACAGATTTTTGAACCGTTTCTTTCCTCAATCTAATATCAACCAGAGGAAGACAGCTATCTCCACTTTCACTCAAGGAGTTGATGAACCCTTGTGTGAAGCATGGGAGAGATTCAATGGCCTGATAAGGAAATGTCCAGCTCATGGTTCCAATGAGGCAGCTCAAATCAACACTTTCTTAGCTGGACTTAGACCTCAAACAAAGCTTATGCTTGATGCTTCAGCTGGAAGCAAAATCATGTACAAGACACTGGATGAGGCTAAGGAAATTATTGAAAATATGGCCTCTAATGACTATGAGGTGTAGCATGACAGAACTCTCGTGCAAGTGCAGAAGACAGGAGTTCTTGAATTAAATTCTCAGGATGCCCTCCTAGCTTAAAATAAGCTTTTCACGCAATAACTTGATGCACACACTAAGCAACTTGCTAAGATGCCTCAACAACTCCAAGGCTTACAAGCTACTCAGTCCAACACTCAATAAGTTCTTTGCTGTAAACTTTGTGGAGGTGGTCATTCAAGTGGCCAATGCATCATGCCACCGGGTTCCCAAGAAGAAATCAATTATATGGGGAACCAAAACCGGCAAGGCAATCCTTATGCTCAACCTTTCAATCAAGGTTGGAGAAATAACAATGCTGGTTGGAAGCAAGAAGTTGGCCTTTCGAACAGACCTCCTTACCAAAGTCATCAACAACAATACCAACCTCTTCATCAAGACCGTGTTTCTAAATTGGAGGACACTCTCAATCAATTCATGCAAGTCTCTCTAACCAACCAAAAGAACACGGATTCTTCCATCAAAAATATTGAAGTGCAGATAGGACAATTTGCTAAAGATTTGGCAGAACTTAAAAGTGGAGCATTTACAGCCAACACTCAAGCAAATCCCAAGGAGCAATGCAAGGCTATAACTACAAGGAGAGGTACAATTGTGGGAGATTTGAGTAGAGAGAAAAGTGAGCAAGAGGTAGTTGTGGAGGATGTAAAAGATGATGAGGAAGAAAAAAAAGAGCTGAGTTAAAAAGAATTGAGTGAGAGTGAGAAAATCAGTGAGAAAAATGTAGAAAAAAGTGACATCAGTGAGGCGGCTGAGCCAAAAATGACTAAACACCAGAGGGTGCGAGAAGAGAAGAAGAAGAAGGAGTCAAATTCTGTTCCTCCATAAGGATTACCCTATCCTCATGTGCCAACAAGGAAGGACAGAGAAAGGCAGTTTGCACGTTTCTTAGACATCTTCAAGAGATTGCAAATCAACCTACCTTTCTCGGATGCCCTTGAGCAGATTCCTACTTATGCCAAGTTCATGAAGGAACTCCTCACCAAGAAGAAAAAGTACATTGAGAAAGATACAATTGAATTAGAAGCTGGATGCAGTGCTATAATTCAAAAGCCATTGCCTTTCAAGCACAAAGATCCTGGTAGCTTTACCATTTCCTACACCATTGGAAATCTGTCCATTGGAAAAACTTTGTTAGATTTGGGAGCAAGCATCAATCTTATGCCACTATCCATGCTTAGCAAGGTGGGGGATGTAGAAATTAAGCTTACAAGGATGACACTTCAACTAGTAGACCGAACCATTAAGCTTCCATATGGAGTTGTTGAAGATTTGCTAGTGAAGGTGGACAAATTTATATTCCCAGCTGACTTTGTAATTATGGATATGGAAGAGGATGCTGAGGTTCCTCTCATTTTGGGGAGGCCATTCATGATGACAACCCGTGCCTTGATTGGTGTTAGTGATGGCAAATTCAAGATGAGGGTGCAAGATGAAGAAGTCACTTTTAATGTGTTTGAAGCTATGCAGCACCCTAGTGAAGATAAATCATGCTTTAGAGTGGACATTCTTGATGAAATTTACACCACCTCTAGAAAGCAAGTGCCTAGTTCCACTCCTCTTGAGAAAGCTTTAATTGATGCATTTGAGTTACTCAATGGGGAGGAAGAGAAGGAAATTGAGGAATGCTTGAAAAGCCTGGATACATTGAAGGAAATTCCTCCAAATGAAGAATTTTTTTAAGATTTAAAGAAAGATGAGAAGGTGGAGGAAACCAAAACTGAATTGAAGATGCTGCCTCCACATTTGAAGTATGTGTTCCTTGAAGAAAATGGTGGCAAACCAGTCATCATTAGCAATTCCTTATCTACTGCAGAGGAAGAAAAATTAATTGAGGTTTTAAAGGCTAACAAAGGAGCCATTGGATGGTCTATCTCTGATCTCAAAGGGATAAGTCCTTCTTGTTGCATGCATAGGATCTTCATGGAAGATGATTTTAAACCAGTGGCTCAACCTCAAAGAAGACTCAATCCTGTGATGAAGGAAGAAGTGAGAAAGGAAGTCTTAAATCTCTTGGAAGCTGGATTGATCTACCCTATATCCGATAGTGCATGGGTAAGCCCTGTGCAAGTTGTTCCTAAAAAGGGTGGCATGACAGTTATCCGCAATGAGAAGAATGAATTAATTCCTACAAGAACTGTCATGGGATGGAGAATGTGCATAGACTATAGAAAGCTCAACAAAGCAACAAGGAAGGGTCATTTTCCCCTTCCTTTCATGGATCAAATGTTGGAGAGACTACCTGGTCAAGCTTTCTATTGCTTTTTGGATGGTTACTCAGGCTATAATCAAATCGCCGTGGATCCTAAAGACCAAGAGAAGACAGCCTTCACTTGTCCTTTTGGAGTCTTCGCATATAGGAAGATGCCATTTGGGCTATGCAATGCACCTGCCACTTTCCAAAGGTGTATGCTAGCTATTTTCTCGAATTTGGTGGAGAAATGCATAGAAGTCTTCATGGATGACTTTTCTATTTTTGGTGGATCATTTGAATTGTGCTTGTCAACTTGGAAACTATTTTGAAGAGGTGTGCTAAGACAAATCTCATCCTTAATTGGGAGAAATGCCATTTTATGGTGACCGAAGGAATTGTGCTTGGCCACAAAATTTCAGCAAGAGGAATTGAAGTTGACAAAGCCAAAGTAGATGTAATTGAAAAGCTCCCACCACCAGCAAATGTGAAAGGAATTCGAAGCTTCCTTGGACATGCTGAATTCTACAGGCGCTTCATCAAAGATTTCTCCAAAATTGCCAAACCATTGAGCAATCTGCTGAACAAGGACACACCATTTAATTTTGATGCGGAATGTTTAAATGCCTTTCATTTTTTGAAGTCTAGTTTAGTCTCTGCTCCTATACTCACTGCACCTAATTGGAAAATTGATTTTGAACTCATGTGTGATGCTAGTGACTATGCAGTAGGGGCTGTCCTAGGCCAAAGAAAGAATAAAATTTTTCATCCCATACATTATGCTAGCAAGGTGCTCAATGAACACCAAGTGAATTATGCAACAACTGAAAAAGAGTTGCTAGCAATAGTGTATGCCTTGGAAAAATTTCGTTCTTATTAATAGGTTCCAAAGTAGTTGTGTACACTGATCATGCTGTAATTAAATACTTGCTGTCCAAACCCGATTCCAAGCCTAGACTCATTCGTTGGGTTTTGTTGCTGCAGGAATTTGATCTTGAAATTAAGGACAAGAAAGGAAGTGAAAACCAAGTTACTGATCACTTGTCACAGCTTGTGAATGATGAGGTGACCACTCTTGAGAAAGAAATTATGGACGAGTTTCCTGATGAGAAATTGCTTCTGGTGCAAGAAAGGTCATGGTTTGCGGATATGGCTAACTATAAAGCTGGTGGAATCATTCCAGCAGATATGAATTGGCACCAAAGAAAGAAAATTTTCAAGGATTCTCGCTTTTATGTGTGGGATGATCCTCATTTATTCAAAATTGGAGCTGACAATTTACTTAGAAGGTGTGTTGCTAAGGAGGAAGCAAGGAACATCCTGTGGCACTGCCACAATTCACCTTATGGAGGGCACTACAGTGGAGAGAGGACTGCTGCAAAGGTCCTCCAGTCTGGATTCTATTGGCCTACAATTTTTAAAGATGCTCATGAGCATGTGCAAAGCTGTGATAAATGCCAAAGAACCGGAGGGATATCAAGAAGGAATGAGATGCCACTTCAAAACATTCTTGAAGTGGAGGTCTTTGATTGCTAGGGTATAGATTTTGTTGGCCCCTTACCTTCATCCTTCTCCAATGAATACATTTTGGTGGCTGTTGACTATGTTTCAAAGTGGGTAGAAGCTGTTGCTTGCCCCAAAAGTGACTCCAAAACAGTCATTAAATTTCTCAAGAAGAATATCTTCTCTCGGTTTAGTGTCCCTAGAATTTTAATCAGTGATGGAGGCTCCCATTTTTGTAATGCACAACTGAAGAAAGTCTTGGAGCATTATGGAGTCAAACATAAAGTAGTTTCTCCTTACCATCCTCAAACCAATGGTCAAGCTGAGGCTTCAAATAGAGAAATCAATAGGATCCTTGAGAAGACAGTTGCTTCTTCAAGAAAGGATTGGGCTGTAAAGTTTGATGATGCTCTATGGGCATATAGGACTGCATTCAAGACTCCAATTGGCCTATCTCCATTCCAAATGGTCTATGGCAATGCTTGTCATCTCCCTGTGGAATTGGAGCACAAAGCTTATTGGGCTCTTAAATTCCTTAATTTTGATCAGTCCTTGGCTGGTGAGAAGAGAAAGATCCAACTTCATAAGTTAGAGGAGATGAGACTCAATGCATATGATTCTTCAAGGCACTACAAACAGAAAGTCAAGGCCTATCATGACAAAAAGCTTGTGAAGAGAGACTTGCGGCTTAATCAAAAAGTTTTGTTGTTCAATTCGAGGCTGAAATTATTTCCAGGCAAGCTTAAGTCCAAATGGTCTGGCCCTTTCATCATTAAGGAGGTAAAGCCTCATGGTGCTATTATTTTGGAGGATCCTTCAACAGAAAGAAACTGGACAGTCAATGGTCAGAGATTAAAGCCCTATTTGGGGGGTGAAATTAAAAGGCTGACCACAATTCTGCATCTAAGTGACCCTTGAGGTCACCAAAGGTCAAGCTAATGACATTAAAAGAGCGCTACCTGGGAGGCAACCCAGTTTTCTTACCATTTTACTTCTGCATTCTGCATTTTGAATTGTTAAATTTAGTTAGTTATGCGTTTTAATCATTTAGAGTTCATTTGTTTTATCCTTGTGTGAATTTTGTGTGCTGTTTGTGTTAATTTTGTTTCTTTGTAATGTGATCATTTAGAAGCATTATTCTGTAGTTGCATACATCCCAATTTCCTGTTACATTGCAGTATTTAGGCTCACTCCTGCATAATTCGCATTTTGGTTATGTTTGTGCAAAAATTGTGTTTAAGTGACTTTTGGCTCAAGCCACTGATACTGGCTCCAAGCCAAAACCACTGGAAGCAACAACTTCAATTCCATGCATTTTTTTAGTCTAGCCACGTTCCATGGTTAAGCCAAAAGCCACTTTGTGATCCCTGTCCAAATTCGTGCTTTCTGCCAAGCCATGCCTCATGGCCAAGCCGTTTTCCACTTTTTCAGACCCTCTGATCTTTTTCAAATTTTTCCCGCGTTCCAAGACCTTTGATTTACCCCATAACATCTATACTCTTCCCAGTCACGTTTCCCTATAGACTACTGTTACCTTTTCCTATTCACCTCTCTTTTCCTCCAATCACGTCGCCTCACCCATCTTCCCCTCCAATCAGAATTTTCTGACACTTTATTACAGCTACCTACTTTCAACCCTTCCACAAATCAGACTTAACTTTTCACCTTTCTTACCTTTTCTCCACACCCTCACGTCTGTCCCTAGGCTCCCAACCCTTCAACTCTCCAATCATTCCTACTCTTACAATCCCATCATACCTCTAAGCTTACAACTTGCTTCATCCCTAAACTCATCATCCATCACTAGGACCGTGACTCCTCCCTCTCGGTCTACTCTCCATCTCCACCTCGAGCATTGCCGTTTCTGTCCACGCGTGAGTGTTTCTCCCGCGATTTCTGCTCCCTTGTCTATTGTCATTTTCATCTCTTTTCTGGAAAAGATCCTATGGTCCTTTGTTTTTCATGAATGTGTTTTTCTGTTAATTTTTCTATTTTATTTTTCTCTGTTGTAACTTTTGGAAGCATATGCATTGTTTGGTTATGTTTGTGTTTTCATGTTAAAGCTTTGACCTTTTGTGTTTGGGTTTTCTGTTTTCTTCCCCTTTTCACTGACAAAGATCTAAGCTTTTGCTAGAATCTTCTTTTCTATCTGTTGTTTTGAAGTTTCCCTTGAGTGGGTATGTCTTTTTCTACCTTTGGTTGTTGAAAAAGTGCAACCTTTTTGTGTGTTTTCTGTTGTTTGTACCGTTTTGGGATATCTTTCCCTGTTGGCTGTAGACACGTGCTTATTTCCCCTTTCCCCTTTGTGTTTTTTGTTCATCTTTAGGGAAACCTTCTTTTATTCCTTTTGTTTTTAATCTTTTAGTTTTTGTTCATGTTTTTCATGTTTAGGATCTGTGTAGACCTTGTCTTTTTCGTTGCTTTTGGGACCACTGATGGTTCAAGTTCCGGTTTTTCTGAATATTCTTCGAAGGTTCTTATTTTCTTTGTGTTTTGGGACCACGTTCTGGGTCCCTATGCTGTTGTATCTTGTTATTATTCTTCTGTTACTGCTGCTTTTGTAGGCTAAAGGAGAGCACATGGTCCTTTGTGAATTCTCTGTTTTACCCAAAAAGCACCCCTTTGTCTTTTTTTCTTTTACTTTTTGTTTTTCTTCTTGTTTGCACGTGTGTTTTTCACTACCTGAGATCTAGGACCACTCTTGCTTTCTTGTTTAATTCGTCAACCACAAGTGCTGGAACCACTTCTTTTTTCTGCAAAATTTTAAAAGTATCAGATTAGTGGAATTTGGCAAAGCCATCCTGTGGATGCTAAGCTAAATTCCCTGCACACTGTTGTGTGCATTTTCTGCTCCCGCACTTGCACATGACAAAATTTCCTTGCTGTTTTGTGGATTCTCAGTTCTCTTTTTAGCTTTTCATCAATTTCTTTTTCTTTTTTTTTTTCTTTTATACGTGTTGTGTTTCAATTATGTTGTGATTTATGTCTTAACTCACTCTTCTGTTTCTTGTTTCTTATTTGTGTCACTGACTTATTTCATTCTCGTGCCGTCTGTTCTATTTTGTTTTGTTTCTGTTCTATTTTGTAGCATGGCTCCTAAGCACAAGCAACCTGCTGATGATTCCACCCCCTCTGTGAAGAAGCAAAGAGTCACAAGGAGAGGTTCTTCTTCCCGTGCTCCTCCTCAAGCCTCTCGAGAGGATGATGAAGTGGAAGAGATTCCACCTCCACCACCACAGCCTTAAACTCCACGTGAACCTCTACAAAAGAACCGCTTCCTTGCTCCCCCTAATCAGGAGCGGTTCAAGAACAACGCCAATAGAAGCTTGATCAAGGAGCGAGAAGTGCAACTGCTGGCTGGAGATTTCCAAGAATTCCAAGATGAAATCGTTCGAAGGAAGTGGCAGAAACTTACCAACTTCCCCCTCAAGATCAATGAGGAAGTGGTGCGCGAGTTCTACGCGAATGCTATTCCCAGGCGTACCAGTGAGCCTACCCATAGGTCTTGGGTGAGGGGTTGCTTTGTCTACTATGATGCTCTTTCCATTAATCGATTTCTGTCCAATGACTTCACGATCCCAACAGCCAAGACTGTGGCTATTTCTTGATGTCTACTAGGAGAACCCCTGTTACCAACACTGCTGTGAGCAATAACCTATGCATTCCAGGGCATTCTTTTGTAGAAAATGACACGGGGAAGGCCCTATGCTTCAAGAGGGCAGCTTTGAAAACCATATCTCAGATTTGGGCCTCATTCCTTTTCTCTAACATTACATCTACCACCCATACTTCAGAGCTCAGCATGTCACGGGCCTTCATAGTGTATTGCATCATGAACAACATTGACATCAACATTGGGAGGATAATATCAAGAGAAATACATAAATTTGTGACTGCCAAAGCTCCTACCTCTCCACCAAGGCCTCTCAGGTTTCCAGCCCTTATCACTGCATTATGTGAGAGCCATGGAGTGAATGTCCGCCGGCCTCCCCTCCTTAACCTCTGGGAACCACTCAACATGCGCTTCATTGACCAGCATTTCCGCAACCCAGTGGAAGTGGATGGACCTCAGCCTCCCATTCCTCCTGCAGTGGAGCCATTTAACAGATCCCAATTAGCAACTGCTTTCATTTTCCTTTTCCAGCAGTTGGCAGCGATTCATCGTGGCCAACAGAATTTAAATGCTTCCATTTACTATTATCTAACCCCTGCAGCACCGCAGCCTCATGGTCGTCTCCATTGGCCAACCCTTTTTGAGTTTGAAGCTATGATTGCATGGCCTGGGGACAGACCTCCTTTTTTGGGGGGTGCTAGAGCTGCTGATGCCCCAGAAGGTGCTGCTGCTGGTGATGCAGAGGCTGGTGACCAAGGAGCAGAAGCTGCAGCTGAGGATGAGGTCATGGCAGAGGAGGAAAGTGAAGTGGAGGAAGAAGGAACTGAAGAGGAAGAAGAGGAGTATGACAGTTCTAAGGCAGAGGAAGATGATGATGTTTGATGGGGGATTTGTTTGTTTAATCCCCATTTTACCAGGACAATTTAATTTTTTGCTTTTGTAATTTCAGTATTTTTATGTTAGTGCATGATTAGCTACTTTGTGGGTTTGCTGCTAGTTTAGTTGTTATTTTGGAAATTGACCAAGGTACTTTTGTTGTGTCTGCAAGTTTAATGTTCATGTTGTGGCTGTTTCATGATTTTAGAAAATTCCCATCATTCGTTTTCCTAGCTTGCTTCCTGCGCTTTTTAAAAGAAAAATGCGTTTGTGAAACCTTGATTTGATCGATTCTGTGGCTGCGCGTTTCGTTAGCATAGCTTGGATGCATGTATAGTTTTTGAGAAAAGTTTCAAGCATGATTTGATTGTGAGGGCAGATTTGAGAATGTTTGAGAAATGATTCTTGTGAGTTGTGTGTTGTCTCAAATGATTATGAGTGCCACCTTTGGCACCACTGTTGATTTTGAACAATTCTCTTGTGATGATTCTTGCATGTTAATAAAGAAATGATCAAGGAAAATTTTGTTTGATGATTGTAAAGCCTAGAGCCAAAAAGCCTTCCCTGTTTCTGTCATCCTTTTCTGTGCAGCCCCTTTGAGCCTTAATTGAAATTAATTTCTGTCATGATAACCCAAGAGCCTAAAAGAAAAACAATTCACTTTCCTTACCATTAGATAGGAAAGCAATTGCATGTGTTGGGTTTAGAATAAGTTTGGGGGAAATCTTGCATGAAATGAAGAACTTGGGAACAATTATGGGTCACTGTCATTGAACTTAAAGAAGTGTCACAGCTGTGCTAAAAAAAAAATCTGAGAAAAAGAAAAAGAAGATCAAGGAAAACAAAAAGAAATAAAAGCTGTGATATTTGTTGTAATTATAGTGGCATATTTGTGAGCTTAAAATTGAGAAATGTAAGGTTTTGGTATCTTTGTCATTGTGAGAAATAAGGATTGGGAAAACTTTGTGAAATGCATTGGTTGCTCTCTTTATCTCATGGTGTTTGTTTATCCAGAAAAACCAATTTCCTTTTAAGCCTAGCCATATTTCAGCCCTTGATCAAGTCCTTGTGATCTTAATTTGTGTGCATAATTTCATTGCATTGAGAAGGAAAGCAAAACTGGTTTGTGGTTTCCATTGTGTGTTGACTGTGAGAGAATTCAGCACCTAAATCAATTGGTGCTTGAGTGAGACACTTGAGTGAAAAGAATCAAACATTCTTGGATTTTGCCAAATTTTGATTGTTATGCTTGGTTCATTTCTTGAGAAATTAGGTACTTGCATCCTTGTTATGGTTTCGGTTTAAGGCACCATGTTTGAAATTCGAATAATTGGTTTGGTCCTTTTCAATTCTTAGAAGGAAGCAGGTTTTGGATTTGTTATGACGGGATTGATCTTGATCCATGATTTCTGTTTTAGTGGTAGTTATTTTTTGTTTAGGTAGTTATTTAGTTGTTGTCTTTATCTTTTGCTTGAGGACAAGCAAAACTCCAAGTTTGGGGGAGTTGTTAGTTGCTATAATTACTTACTTTTCAAGTAGTTTTTAAGACAATTATCTATCTTTTTCTCTCATTTGGAGTGTTATTTTACTCAATTTGTATTAATTTTGCAATTTAGTTAGAATTTCTTTAGTTTTTCTAGTTTTATGGTTATATCTAAGTGTTTTGCCCCACTTTTTGTAGGAATTGGAGATTGAAGTTGAAGAACACGTTTGGGAGCTGCATTCTGAGCTTTGGAAGCAGTGGAAGGTCCTTTGCAAGAGAAATCTGTTGAAGTGCAGAAATTTCAAATCAACCAAGCCAAAATCCCTGGCTGAGCCAAATGTCACTTTGGAGAAATTTTGCACATGTATTTAAAGGGCTGACCCTTAGAAGTTCAGGGAGCTTGGACATTTTTCAGTAGCAGTTTCTGTAGCTCGTTTTGTACTGTTTAGTAAGAGAGAAAAGCTCTCTCTTTAGTTCTTAGTTTTCTCTTCATCTCCTTCCCCTCCATGTGTATTTTCCAGCTGCTCATACCCATGAGTGGTTGATTTCTTTAGTTGTTAGGGGTTGGATGTAACCATTCTCAAAACTCTCTTGTATCTTTTGGTATTATATATATATATATATATATATATATATATATATATATATATATATATATATATATATATATATATATATTCTGCATATTTGTGTTTAAAGTTAGTATTTTGCTTCTTTTCTTAAAGCTTGTTGTGGCTTGATCACCCATAGCATGATCCTTGGACATGACTGTTGTTGGAAAACACTTTCGTTGTCTAGAACTGAAGCAATATACCTCATGAACTTCGTGTCTAGGAATGGAGCTTAGTTCATGGGTTATCTTGTGGTCTCTAGACTTAAAGCTAGTTGCTTCGTTAAGTTGTTGAGGAATCAAGGCTTGGGGGAGTAATCTAAGACTCTCTGTACCTAAGGAATTAGGGCTGAGAATGTTTTATTGACTGATTTTAACATTTAAATGCAAATGGAATGTATATTGTGTGCATACAAGAAGAGAGTAGAGAATGGTGAGATCTAACCCCTGCAACATCTTCATCTATCTGTTTTAACCTCTGTCTACTGCTGTGTTTTACTTTAAAATCACAAAAACATCTTTTTAATTTCTATTATGCATTAGTTCTGTTATTATCTTTCACAAACCAACCAAAGTTTACGTTTTTATCGCTTTCTTGTGAAAACCAGTTCAATCTAGCTAGTATTCATGTGAACATTGCCTATATCAAGCAAATCCCTTGGGAAAACGATACTTGGACTTATCCATTTACTACTTGTGTGACTGGTGCGCTTGCCAATCCGCTAACAATAATCAACTCCAAACCTCCTATCAACCTCACATCCCCAGACTTTACGAAATAAATGCTGATAAAATTCTATAAAGTGCAAAATAGTGCAAGAAATATTTGCAATGGATAGGAACAAGAAGTCAAGAAAAGCGTAAAGAAAGTCTCTACAAACACTTTATGACTTATTTTACAGCACTGTTATGTGACTTCCAGAATGGGGCACGACTAAAGACTCAGAGGTGTGCCGATGGTCTACATCCTGTTTTGACTTAGTGAACTTCACAGAAGATGATACACAACCTCGTATAGTTTCACAATATTTTGTTTGCATGTCATTATGAAAATGATCTTTAATGCGACTATGTACTAAGAAGAAAGAAAGACAAACCAAAAAATTTGTATCCACTTTGTTTTACATCTGATATCCAGTGGGGAAGCATGGCAAGCCCAAAACTCTTTGGGTATTTTATTATTCCTCTCCTCCTTCTTTTTGTATCAACTCCATGTGTAGTTGTTACGAGCCTCAATGCTGCTAGCAGTACTCTTTGCATTAAGGAAGAAAGAGTGGCCCTCCTTAAAATCAAAAAAGATCTCGAGGATCCTTCCAATTGCCTTTCTTCATGGGTTGGGGAGGATTGCTGTAATTGGAATGGTATAGAATGTGACACTCAAACTGGTCACGTTCTAAAGCTTGATCTCCGGGAACCACAAAGTTTCTGCACCACAAAAATAGGCGGTGAGATAAATCCTTCAATAACAGACTTGAAACATCTGAGTCACTTGGATATAAGTAACAATACACTGTATCACCTTGAGATATCCTATGCAAACTCTTCAGGAAAGATCCCTACTCATCTTGGCAATTTGTCAAATTTGCATTCTCTTGATAATGATATCTCTACAACATCTGATTCTGATTCACTTTGGGTCAGAGATGTAAGCTGGCTCTGTGCCCTATCTTCGCTTCAGTATCTTAACATGGATTTTGTTAACATTGCCAGCACGTCCGATGAGTTGTTTCGAACTGTGATTATGATGCCATCTCTGTTAGAGTTACATTTGTCCTCTTGCAATCTTCGCACTGATCTCCCTCCATCTCTTCCATTTGAAAATATTACATCACCACTTTCAGTGCTTGATCTATCTGATAATCCTTTTAATTCCTCTATACCTTCATGGTTGTTCAATATGAGTAACCTCACAGAATTGTATCTTTATTCTTCATCTCTAAGAGGTCCCCTTCCTGTGCTTCGGAGAGGGAATCTCTGCAAGCTTCGAATTCTAGACCTATCCAATAATTATCTCACCGGTGATATAGCTCAAATGTTAGATACCTTGTCATCCTGTAGCAACCAAGGTCTGGAGATTTTACATTTGACTTCAAATCACTTAACTGGGAAATTGCCCCATTCTGTAGGGCAATTCAACAGTCTGGTTGATCTTGATCTGTCATACAACTTAGTCTCAGGTCCTATACCAGCATCAATAGGAAAC
The DNA here is from genome assembly GCA_026413185.1 of Pueraria montana var. lobata. Classification (NCBI taxonomy): domain Eukaryota; kingdom Viridiplantae; phylum Streptophyta; class Magnoliopsida; order Fabales; family Fabaceae; genus Pueraria; species Pueraria montana. The sequence continues at coordinate 61,781,488 of CM048650.1, read as the reverse complement.
TTATCAAATCTAGATTCTCTGGACTTGGAAGGCAACATGATGAATGGGAAAATTCCAGAAAGTATTGGTCAACTAACTCAGTTGCATACTCTAAACCCTGTGTTTTGACGGGCACTATCCCTGTGTTTTGGATGAGTATGCAAGAATTAAGCATCATTGATCTATCCAACAACAGTTTGTCAGGTGGAATTCCAACTTCAATATGCTTTCTGCCTTTTCTTTTTATCCTAGAATTGAGCAACAATAATCTCTCGGCAAATTTGTCTACAGCCTTTCTAAATTGTACTCGTCTGAAAACTCTGTCGTTAGGAAACAATAGGTTTTTTGGGTGTATGCCAAAAGAGATCACCAAAAACCTTCCTTTACTTTCAGAGTTACTGTTAAGAGGTAACGCACTCACAGGAAGCATTCCTGAAGAGCTATGTGGTCTACCTTCTCTCCATTTATTAGATCTGGCAGAAAACAACCTATCAGGATCTATACCAACATGTTTGGGTAACGTGTACAGTTTTAAACTGCCTCAAACTTACTTCATTAATTCAACAGAACCATTAAGAGTTTTTTTCTCTTTCTCGTACACGAGGCATATAGAGTTGACCCTGAAAGGAAGAATAATTGAATACATGGACCGAATGCCCGTGCATTCCACCATTGATCTTTCTAATAATGATCTTTGTGGAAAGATACCGGACAAGTTAACAAAGCTAATTCACTTGGGTACCCTAAATTTGTCGTGGAACAAGCTAACGGGAAACATACCCAACAACATTGGATCATTAACAGATTTAGAGAGTCTTGACCTTTCACACAACCATCTTTCGGGTTCAATCCCTCCAAGCATGGCTACCATGACTTTCTTGAGCTATTTGAACTAGTCATACAATAACCTCTCTGGAGAAATTCCAGTTGCTAATCAGTTCGGAACCTTCAATGATCCATCAATTTATGTAGGCAACCCTCTACTTTGTGGAAATCCGTTGCCAACTAATTGCTCATCAAGGTTGCCTGGAAATAGAGAGCTAGGAAGAAAACATGAAAAAGATGATGATGACAAGACTGAAAGGTTGTGGTTATATGGAAGCGCAGCTCTCGGGTATATTACTGGCTTCTGGTTAGTCTGTGGCAGTTTGGTGTTGAAGAGGTCGTGGAGACATGCATATTTCAAGTTTGTGTTTGAAATGAGAGACAAGATTCTGGTTTTGATTGTCGTTTATTTGGCGCGTGCAAAAGGCAAGTTTGGACTAGAAAGAAACTGAGACCACTGATGAGGTAGACCACAAACATTTGTTATATTTGTTTCTTTGTGTATGTTGTTTGAGCTTTGAAGTCGACCGTGATTGTACTTTCTTGTGCATGTTGCTTTCGTTTCTGTTGTTCGTAGGTAAATTGTTTGAAATGGAATCATTGTTGCTTTTTCTTTAGGAGTTTTACTATGATAACGTATATTTATGTGATATATGCATGTGATAGGTGTGTGGGGAATTATTTACAGATTAGTAACATTATATATGCATCCATGCAATTGCACGACTGTCATAAATAATAGAACTTATATAAATTTTAAATATGTAATTAAAAGTCATGTAGTGATATTTCATTAAAGTATAAAAAAAAAGGTGAGATATGAGAAAAAAAATGTCTTATTTATTTATTTAAAGTGAGATAAAATTACAAAACATACTTTTTTGTTGTCACATGAGGTAGATTGTTTTAAAATTATTGCATTCATTTAAAAAAGAGTAAATTACACGAACACTCCCTGAGTTTTACTTATATTACACTGACACTCCCTATTTTTTTCAATCATACAAAAAACCCCCTATTTGTTTGTTCTAAATTACATGGATCCCTCCTGAGTTTTATTTATATTACACGAACCCCCCCTGAGTTTTACTTATATTACACTGACACCCCTGCTTTTTTGAAATACAGGGATCAAAAGTAATGTTTAAAAAGATAGGGGGTGTCGGTGTAATATATGTAAAACTCAGGGGGGGTCCGTGTAATTTATTCTTTAAAAAATGACGCTTATGCAAATTTTTTTACATTAATTAATTATAAAACAATATCATCAAATCATAGATATGACAATATAATAATTTGCATATCAAAATATATTTGCATTAGAGATTGAAAATAAATGTGTAAATACTATATATATATATATATATATATATATATATATATATATATATATATATATATATATATATAAGAAACAACGAAAAAATTAGCTATATTGAGTGTTATACTTGCTAGCTCCGTAATAGTTGTCGATATTTGGATATTATATATAGCAACAACTAAAATAATATTATTTTCTTGTCTTTAAATCCATTAACAATATGTCTAAGATCATCCATTCTCACTTTTGAATGAATTTGGAGAAACATGGTAGTAATCATGGAAGTTATGTAAGCTCGCATATTATGCTGCTCTTGAACACATAATATCAATATAAAGAGTTTGGTTGAAACATCCCAAAGATATCCCTTAAGCAGCACGTTATCTCTTCTTTTAGTTTTTCTTTCTTGTGTACAATGCAAATTTTAGTTAGGTCAATACAAACTATCCGAACTTCTTATTATTAGGTCAATCCTAGTAGATATCTATTCTTTTAGTTAACTTGCTATTACTTTTTAAAAAAATAATAAAAAACGATTCATTGACTATTTTAAAAAAAAATACTTCATTTATTAGATATTTACTTATGGTTAAGAGGTGAGGAGTGCTGATAATACTTGGAAATTTTAATGCCCAATTCTCCCATATTATAAGCACATAATTGATTATATAAATTCATTGCTTATGTGTTAATTTGTATTGGCAGCAGCTACATGCTTTGCAATTTCTATGGGAAGTTTTCTGACAGTGTTAACACTACCGTTTTTTTTTATTCAGTATCAAAAACTGGTTTATGAGTATTTTGACTAAGTATTAAAGTACATCCTTTTAATGCTCTCATTTTGACAGGAATATGATGAAAAAATTAAAGATTTGAAGAATAAGACTGTAGAAGTTATCAATGGTTGTAATTGAAGACAAAAAGTCATCGATAGTGAAGATTTGTTAAAAGTTTGTAGTAGTTATGGGTAGTTAATTAGGAAACCTTTATCTATAAATATCAATTTGTACAACAATATTAAGGGTTACTTGACGTTCACAGATCGACAAGTTAGTGTAATGTTTCCAATCACCATTTTAATTTCAGTCTTTATTTTTTCTGCACTCTTTACTGTCATTTTATTGAAAATTAGAAAGTATTTGTGGCTTTCATTTACTTTCTCGCATTTTTTATTCTCATCCATTTCTCCTACCGATAACTCTTTCTTCTTTCGATAACTCTTTTTTCTTTCTATAACTCCTTTATTTTGCTTAAAAATTTATCCATAAACCAATGACAAAGGACCTATAAAGGAGGATAAAAGGCCTTTAAAGGAAGTAAATCTTCCCTTCCTCGAACACCTATGGGATTATTTTTGTTGACCAAAACAAGTGCAAAGTTTCACTGTCAACAAAGAGATAGAAGTAATCAAAGAGGTTCTACTTCTAGTGGAGAATTCCATATTGAATTTAGCCCCTTTTATGCTCTGCTTTGTAGATAAGAGAAATAAAGAAGATGAAAATAGAATAGAGATAATTTGAAAATTGAGAAATAGAGTAGAAATAAAATTGAGTATTGGGTTGTTTGGTTGAAGATAAATAGATGAGAAAAATAAAAAGATGAGTGAAAATATATGAAAAATAGTACAGTAAGTTTCACCATTTTTAAAATTATTTCTTCTCTAACTCACCCCTACCAAACCACCTAACTAATTTCCATCTCACTCCCTCCCTCCTATTTCTTCTATACCAAACAGACCATTAAGTTTTTAATTCATCTTTATGTGACAAGCAAGAAAAGCTAAACTTAGTTTATCAAAGAAGATGCCAACGAAGCAACGAGGCAATAAAACGCAATAGTCTAGTCCCATTCCCATATGTGGCCTTAGCTTCCTACAGATACATTTTTCTTCATAAAGGTACTATAACATGATACATTTAGTATTTTTTTAGTATCTTACATGCATAGTATTTTTTTACACAATATGACACAATAATTTTACCAAAATAATTATTTACAAGGACAGCATATACTATTTATGATTTTTATATAAAACTTTACCTCAATAGTTTTGTTTATTCTCTTGGTTTGTGCATAATATTAGCAAGCAAACCGTATTAACATATATTTGTAAGGATAAATAAAGTGTAAAAAGCTATTAATTTCAAATATATTTAACAAAAATATAGTATTAGTAATAAAAATATAAATTAAAATATAAGAAATATAGGCATTTGAAAACTTTTAATTTTGAAAAATCTTAAAAAATAGTTTAATGTATTAATGGAATATTTCTTTGGTGATCATTTTTAAATATCCTATTATATATTTAATGTTTATAAAATTTGAGTATTGATGAAAAAATAAAATAAAAACTAAAAAATCTCCTTTAATTGGATAACTAATTAAAGAGAATATGTTACACAATAATGAAAACACATAATAGAGTTATCATATTTCTAGTAATGAAAACTTGAACGTATAATGTAGGAATTGAATATTAAAATTATATTGGAGGAAAAGGACATGCTTTAGTAAGGAAGATAATGACTTCTAAAATTGTTCTAGTTTAAGAATGAGAATTCAATTATAATATAGAATAAATTTGTCATTTATATCAATAAAAGACATGCATGTGGTATAAACAATCAGAGCGCGTGCATGTGCACACAAAATAATTTCACCAAGAATTGCTTTGTCAAAGTGGAATTGAAGATTAAGGCTATGTTTGTACTAACGTTGCATTCCGTTGAATGGAGAAGCAACAATTTTTATCAATCACATTTGCTGTATGGGTAAGTGGGAAATTACCTCGGAAAGTGTGAAACGGGATTCCTAACCTTGTGTTTGGATGAGGAATTTCAAAATTCCAAGGAATTTGAAATGCTAGAGAATTAAATTGCTCTTATTTAGATTTCCTTCATTTTCCAAATGATTTGTTTGGATGAATCAATTCAAATTTCTGGGATTTCAAATTTTTAGTTTGGATGGGGCAATTCAATTTCTTCCATATGCAAAATTTTATTTTTAAATATATATTTTAAAAAAATGAAATTTCAATATTAAAATGAAACTGTGAGTCACAAATGTCCCTAAATTGTGACATATTTTACAAGAACTATGACCACTAAAAAAGAATTAAATTGGCATCTTGATTAAACCAAATTTTCAATTTTTTCGGACCAATTCACCAAATCTACACACTGCTACAACCATTTTTCTTTAATTCTAGCTACAACCGTTTGTCTTTATGTTTCAGTGATATCTCAAGGATAGTTGCAAGCAGCAAAGTCCATTTTTACTTCAGTCTCAATCAAAAGTAATTGGGCATCCTAAACTGTTGCATCAGTTTTCTTCACATGCTTCTCATCTTCAACATCCTGAAAGTTTCAATAACATGATATATCAAAATCATCTCATCAAGAAAAGCTACATGAATCAAAATGATAAACTTCATGGCATAAACCTCAAGCATATGCCAATGTTTTATATTGGTTTATTACTTCTTCTAAGTCATAAAAACAGTTCAAGGATCAAGTATCTCATGCAAGCCAAAGACAGTTCTATGTACAAGCACCAATTCAAATTGAAAACTGTTTTAGTGAGCAAATCAGCAATAGGGCTCCTCTCTTCTGGCATGTAAACAGTCATAAACCCAAGTATTTCAAACCAATTCAAATTGCCTTACATCCTAAGTTTCAAGATATTAATCCAGACAAGATTTATATTCCTTTTTTTTTAATTCAACTTAAGCTATCTCCAAATGAAAACTGAGGAGGTTTGCTAATTAAGAGTTCAAGGGGCTTTCAAATCCACCAATCCTATAGCATACAGAATAATATAGAGACACTTTAAAGGCATTACACAAAACTCATTCAAACTAGTCATTAAAAAATAAGAGGAATAACAGTAATGACAGTGATTAAAATCATACAAATTTAAGCTCATCATAACTATGAAAGGGGAGCTCCAATTCAATAAGATCCATTGAATGAAGAATAAAAGGCATTACCAAGGACACAAATTTATATACAGTGAACCTAAAGTAAATAGGGACTAGAAAGAATTTAAGAAAACTCAAATATCACACATCACATATGAGCTATATGTCATTTTCTGCTAGTTTTTTCTCTGTGTTCTACTTCAATTCATTTAGTGGTAGTAACATTTTTTGTTGCCTATGCCAACTGGTGCACCAATCCTGTAGATAGTATAAAGCTCTGTCTCACAACACCACTTGCACACAACATTCTTGCACAGAGCACCAATAGCATTCAGAAAAACATAGCCATAACCATTTAACCAATTGATATCTCATTCATTTAATTTAAAATCACCTAGAAACATCTTTTATTCCATAAACATAAACAATAGATATCAGTAACAAACAGGGGAGGTAGAAATGTAAAAAGTGAAATCATAACATGAGACACTAGATCCTACTCTACAACAATGACAAAAACATTAGAATTTGAAAACTTCAAGTAAAATTGTTACAGGTCATATACTTAGTTTGAGCATTAGCCTTGTTCTCCTACATCCTCATATACACTAGCTCTAAGTTTGATCAATCCCAGTATACTCACAAATTGCATTCATAATCAACAATGAAATCAAATAAACACAAATGCAAATCCAACACATTTTGGTGGAAATACAACATTCAAACCCTAGATTATAGACTTGAAATGCAAATTAATGAAATCAAACAGTGAAAACAAAATTGAAACACAAAATGAACAAGAACAAAACCTGGATGAACCACCGAGAGAGAGATTGAGTGAGATTGAGTGCTCTTTGAACCAAAGAGAGGAGCGAGAGAACGATTGTGTGAGAGACGCAAAGACTGAGAGCGTAAGCGTTGGTTGCAACGGTGAGAGAAGCGGAGCGTACGCGTACCAAGTCGAGAGCGACTCCGCATAAAGAATTTCAATTTCTTTAATTTTTGGAGGAATTTGAAATCCTAGGATTTTAGTTAATTAAAATACCTTACTAAAATACTAACATTTCAAATTTTTCTTAAATTCTTTATCCAAACACCTTATTTTACTAAGAAGCAATTTAAATTCTTTAAAAAATTGAATTACTCTATTAAATTCCCCCATCCAAACACAGGGTAACTGTTTTCCAAACACACACTAAGAGTGCATTTTATTTTATCCAAATCTTACCTTTCAATGTACGTTGAACTCAATCCTCCTCTCATATTGGATTTTGATGTTCAACGTAACAGAATGGTAATTTAAACACACCCTACCCTAGGTGGAATTCATGCACACGCCAAGTAGATTTCTTACTAACGGGGTGCAAAGGTGAAGAAAAAAGAGATCCTTTTTATAGTGCAAACTTAAATGCCTAAGCTGCTGAATTCTTTAATATTTTATAGCTAGAATACATGCTGATCAAACAGGAAATTCATGGCAGAATAAAATAAAATTCACTTTCACTTCTTTCACCACCAGACTTAATTTTGCTGCGAAGTTTTTATCAACTCATAATCTGTCTTTGCTGCTGCGAGGTTTATTCTTTAACCATGAGTAAGCAACACCCATGTCGTTGTTGATCCATGTATGTCTGGCGGGGGATTCACATATTTTTATCCTCATTAATTCAAACATTGGAACTCAATATTGTCTAACTTAGTATTGTTGTCTTACGTGCATTGATTAGTAGATATGAGCATTCAAATCAAGTTGGGAGAATTTGCCTGTGTGATTCAGCTTTTTGGGAAATATTAAATGAATTTATTCTTGTGGTGGTAGCAGCACATGGTACCAGTCTACCAGATCGTTTTCTGGGATATGTCTAGATAAAGCCTTTGCTGACTTTGACATCATATGTCTACACTGATCAAACATTTAAAGTGCTCTTTATTTCAACATTCAATTCTAAGAAGATCCTTGAGCAATTTGTACTAGTGTACAACAAATAACTGTATGCAGGGTGGTACTTACAATTATAAACTGATATGATACATCAATTTGTCCTTTGTTAACCCCCTATACAAAATCCTGAGATTAATGCTGAGCTTGGGAATCCTATGAGAGATCATATAAAATTTCCCCATATGAAAGCTTCAGTTCGAGAAATTAATACTACTAATGACAGTTTGAAATCTGCAACCGAAGAGAGTCTACTGAAGAAGAACAATGTGAATTAGAAAATTCATATGACAAAATCACTGCTAAAGGATCTAAAAAGACATGAAAACCGTCTTTTGTGAAAGTTGGTAGCAAAAAGATTTCTGGTTCAAATATCTCCAGGAAACCAAAATCAAGTGAAACATTTGGATGGTCTTTGGCTGAAAATTAGTGGTTGATCTCAAAGAAATTTGAAATGCCTGAGTGTGAGGAAAACCACAAAATATATGCTGTCATGAATAAGGATTTTGAGTGAATCAAAGCTCAACAATCAAGTCTATTATATGTGATTAATAAGATGCTATTTATCAATCAGGGACGCATGTAAGGGTGCAAGCAGGGGCCTTCCCCCCTCCCTAGACTATAATATATATTACATATATATTTTTAGTTGGATATGTTTAAAACTTTTAAATTTTAAGCAATTTGTAACAATAGAAAAGGATACGGCAGAATCTCTAATCTTTTGACTTTAACCTATACTTAAGTGTCAAAGTTCTTGTAAGTACATTCCAACCATTGCAGAGCTTGGCAGGCCACCATTGAAGGACCAACACCCCCCTCTAAGATTGCAGGTACATGATCACTCTTCCCTTTGAACTTGTGTTGAACATCTACAAATTTTAAATGAATTTTAAAATACTCGCGTAATTTATGAAAAAATTTCTAGTGTAAAGATACGAAAAGTGAAAAAAAAAAAGTTGAAAATCTCAAGGAGTCCTATTTAGCAATGTTGATAGTCAAAAGAAAAAAAAAGAATTAGTTATGGATTCACTAAAAAAATAGAGAAATTAAAAAAATTCCTAAATAACATTTTTATTACTCATCTATAAAATATTATGGGTGAAAATAAAACTACAGTTCAGTATAAAACAAAATATAATATTAACTGATTTTTTACTACATTATTGAAAGAAATAATGAAAGATTCAATTGCTCAATTGGTCGCTATATTTTTATAATTTTTATGTTTTAGTTTTTATAGTTAGAAATTACTTATTTAGTCCTTACATATACATTTTTTTTAATCCATTTTAGTCTTTGTCGTCCAAAATTGTGGGAAATGAAACAAACTAAAAAGTATATGTAGGGACTAAAATGAGTTTAAAAATGTATGTGCAGAGATTAAAATGAGTAATTTTTAGATATAAAAACTAAAATGTAAAATTTATACACAAACAGAGAGTAAATGAATAATTAAACCATAATGAAATAAACAACTAATATCTAACTAGCTGTAAACCAGAGTCCGCATGCAACACACCACTCACTTCCATCCAAACCTCCTATCAACATCTTGAGCTGCTTGGTGGGACCTTATCCCGGATTGCATTAGGGAAAGCTTCTATCGGGAAAGGCTTGGCCTTCCATATTATAGATTTTGCAGATTTGTGTGGGTTCTGGTTTGATCTCCTCCATGCTTTCTTTTTTGGTTGTATTCATTTTTTTCCCTTTTAATAATATGTTAGCGTGTTATAGATGATGGATAGTTCCTTTGATGCCAAACTAGTTGGGATTATGAGTTCTATTGTGATATCTCTGTATGCTATCACCTTTAAATTAAGAAAAAAAAAATGCTTGGTTTCTAGAAAGTTACTGCAAGTTATGCATCAATCTCACACCCCCAGACTTTACTAAGTAATTGCTGATATAATTCTATACATAAACAAATATTTGCAATGGACGGAGAAGAAGCATGGGGCACGTGTACAGCATTGAAACCAAGGAGTCAATGACTTTACAGTACTATTATGTGTGTTTCAGAATGAGGCAGAGTAAGAACGCGCGTGTCCACACGTAAGAACGTGCATTATTGACACAGAAACCTGCAGCAACTTCACATTGCTTCAAACATAATACACAACCTCATAGTTTCACTATAAAAGCTCTTTAATGTGACTATGTCTATGCATTAAGAAGAAACAAAGATAAACCAAAAATTCCTATTCACTTTGTTCTACATCTGATATTCACTGGGGAAGGATGGCAAGCCCACAAGTCTTTGGGTATTTTATTATTCCTCTCCTTGTTCTTTTTGTATCAACTCCCTGTGTAGTTACGAGCCTTTATGCTAGCACACTTTGCATTAAGGAAGAGAGAGTGGCCCTCCTTACAATAAAAAATGATCTTAAGGATCCTGACAATTCCCTTTCTTCATGGGTTGGGAAGGATTGTTGTAATTGGACGGGCATAGAATGTGACAACCAAACTGGTCACGTTCTAAAGCTTGATCTCTCATGGTCTGCCTTAGGCGGTGACATAAATCCTTCAATAACAGACTTGAAACATCTGAGTCACTTGGATATAAGTGGCAATAACTTCGGAGGAATCCCCATTCCAAAATTTATTGGTTCTCTCAATATGCTGCGTTATCTTGACCTTTCCATTGCAAATTTTTCTGGAATGATCCCGTCTCATCTTGGCAATTTGTCAAATTTGCATTATCTTGATATCACTACAATGGTTGATTCACTTTGGGTCAGAGATGTAAGTTGGCTCTCTACTCTGTCTTCCCTTCAGTATCTTCGCATGGATTATGTTAACATTATTAGCACTTCAGATGAGTTGTTTCGAGCTGTGATTATGATGCCATCTCTATTAGAGTTACATTTGAAGTCTTGCAAACTTCGTACTCTCCCTCCATCTCTTCCCTTTGAAAATATTTCATCACCACTTTCAGTGCTTGATCTATCTGTAAATCCTTTTAATTCCTCAATACCTTCATGGCTGTTCAATTTCAGTAACCTCACAGAACTTAATCTTTATTTCTCATCTCTAAGAGGTACCCTTCCTGTGCTTCGGAGAGGAAATCTCTGCAAGCTTCAGAATCTGGACCTATCCAATAATGATCTCACTGGTGACATAGCTCAAATGTTGGATACCTTGTCATCTTGCAGCAACCAAAGTCTGGAGAGTTTAGTTTTGGGTTCAAATCACCTAACTGGGAAATTGCCCCATTCTGTAGGGCAATTTAACAGTCTGCTTCATCTTAGTCTGTCAAACAACTCAATCTCAGGTCCTATACCAACATCAATATGAAATTTATCAAATCTAATTTCTTTGGAGTTGGAAGGCAACATGATGAATGGGAAAATTCCAGAAAGTATTGGTCAACTAACCCAGTTGGTTATTCTAAATTTACTCGAGAACAACTGGGAAGGCACAATGACAAATATTCATTTCCATAATCTCACAAACCTACGCAGTTTCTCTGTATCATCTAAAACAAACTCATTTGCCTTCAAAATGACGCAACACTGGATTCCGTCTTCTGAGAATTTGGATAGTGTGGAACTTCGTGATTGTCAAGTTGGCCCTACATTTCCTAACTGGCTCAGAAACAAAACGTCCTTGGAGTATGTAGTCCTAGAAAATGTTGGAATTTCCGAGGAGATACCCCATTGGCTTTACAACATGTCCTCCCAATTTGTGATGCTAGATCTTTCTTGCAACAAAATAAGTGGCTACCTTCCCAAAATATTGAACTTATCTTCCACGTCTCCTGTTCGGATTAACCTTGCTTTCAATCAGTTGAAGGGCTCAATCCCACTTTGGTCTGGTGTCACTGCTCTCGATCTAAGTAACAACTTGCTGTCCGGAACTGTGCCAGCCAACATTGGCGAAGAAATGTCAAATTTGACGGACTTGGACCTCTCAAATAACCACCTGAACGGGAGCATTCCACTATCCATAAACAGGATTCAATATTTGTCATATCTTGATTTATCTAACAATTATTTAACAGGAGCTATCCCCGTCTTTTGGATGAGTATGAAAGAGTTAAGAATCATTGATCTATCCAACAACGGTTTGTCAGGTGGAATTCCAACTTCAATATGCTCTCCGCCTTATCTTTTTATGCTAGAATTGAGCAACAATAATCTCTCGGCAGATTTGTCTTCAACCTTTCAAAACTGTACTCGTCTGCAAACTCTGTCGTTAGGAAACAATAGGTTTTATGGGTCTCTTCCAAAAGAGATCACCAAAAACCTTCCTTTACTTTCAGAGTTACTGTTAAGAGGTAACACACTTACAGGAAGCATTCCTGAAGAGCTATGTGGTCTACCTTTTCTCCATTTATTGGATTTGGCAGAAAACAAGCTATCAGGATCTATACCAACATGTTTGGGTGATGTGCATGGTTTCAAACTGCCTCAAACTTACTTCATTGATTCAATAGAACCATTAAGATTTTATATGTTTGCATCCTTTAGGAGGCATATAGAGTTGACCCTGAAAGGAAGAACAATTGAATACAAGGGTCGAATGGTAGTGCATTCCACCATTGATCTTTCTAATAATGATCTTTGTGGAAAGATACCAGACAAGTTAACAGAGCTAATTCACTTGGGTACCCTGAATTTGTCTTGGAACAAGCTAACGGGAAACATACCCAACAACATTGGATCATTAACAAATTTAGAAAGTCTCGACCTTTCACACAACCTTCTTTCCGGTTCAATTCCTCCAAGCATGGCTTCCATGACTTTCTTGAGTTTTTTGAACTTGTCATACAATAACCTCTCTGGAGAAATTCCGGTTGCTAATCAGTTCGGGACCTTTAAGGATCCATTGATTTATGTAGGCAACCCTCAACTTTGTGGAAATCCGTTGGCTAATTGTTCATCGTCGTCGCCTGGAAATGGAAAGGAAGGAAGAAAACATGAAGATGATGAGAAGATTGAAAGGTTGTGGTTATATGGAAGCATAGCTCTCGGGTACATTACGGGCTTCTGGTTAGTTTGTGGCAGCTTGGTGTTGAAGAGGTCGTGGAGACATGCTTATTTCAAGTTTGTGTTTGACATCAGAGATAAGCTTCTCGTTTGGTTCACCGTTAATTTGGCGCGTGCAAAACGCAGGAGAAGAGGAAGACAACAACAATAGTGATATTTGTTTCTTGTGTTGTGTACGTACTACGTTGTTCAGTTCAGTTGTTTGAGCTTTGGAGTCGATCGGGAATGTGATTATGCTTTTCTTGTGTGTGTTGCCTGAATTCGTTTACGTTGTTTGTAGATAAATTGTTGGAAATGGAATTACTGTTGTTTTTTCTTTAGGAGTTTTACTTGATAACATACATTTATGTGATATAAGCGTGTCATAGGTTTGGGGAATTATTTATAGATTAGTGACATTCTATATGCACCTGTGCAATGCACGACTGTCATAATAAATATGTAACTAAAAGTCATGTAGGAATATTTCATTAAAGTATACATACAAGAATAAGTAAATAAGATATGAGAAAAAATGTTTCTTTTTTTATATTTTAAAGTGAGATAAAATTATTAGAAAATATACTTTTGGTTGTGCTATGAGACAGATTGTTCTAAAATTATTAAATTCATGTAAAACATGACGCTTAATTACAAAACAATATCAACGCGCTAAAAAAATTGAATTATTCAACTTTTATAGTAAATAAATTTACTTTTTATTGAAACTTTGTAGAGACTTTATTTTACTATTATAAATAATTTTCATGAATACAAATTAATTTTGATAATTATTTTTGTATTTTTAATAATAATTTAAGTATTTTTGTGTCAAAAATTCATATTGAATTCATTTTAACTCAATAAACACTCCATTTTTTTTTTTTATAAAATTACATTTTTAAGAATTTAACCCAAAAATAAACTGAATTTGTTAGTTTCATCAAGTTTGAAGGTTGGACCAATACTGGTTTGCCTATAGACAAACAATCGAGGCTTTTTTTGTTAATTTTTCTTAGAAATTTATAAAAATTCAAGAAAAATTATTAGAACAATATTTAAATAGGCTTAAATCCACTTTTGGTTCCTATAGTTTTATGAAATTGTACAATTTTGGTCCCTCAAGAAATTTTATTGTACATTTGGTCCTTGAACCTTGAATATTATATTTTAAAAAGTTCATTAAATCTTTATATATTAGTAGATCACTACAAGAATTCTCGTTATTACAGTGGGCTAAAAGTGCACTGTAATCTAAAAAGCCCACTATAAATCAAAATAATCGACGGCTAGTGAACCCTCTATAAAAGCTTAGTCAGTAAAATTTTATCAACGGCCTCGAAAAACCCTTGGTAATACAATGGGCTAAGCCCACTGTAACTCGAGGAAAATATAGTGGGTTCTATTGTTAGTAATTTGGTGATCAATAATACCGATGGAGAAGTCGTTAGTAATTTATGAGTAAACGTACATCTGTCGAAGAATCTATAAACAATTACAGTGGACTAAACCGTCTGAATTACAGTGGATTTTACCCACTGTAAGAAACCCATTGTAATATAGAGAGTTTAGCCTTCGATAATGATTTATTTTTTTTATTAAATTTTTTGTTTACGAAATTATCATATATTAATTAATTTCAAACACAAATAATTTAAAATAGTACCTATTTATACAAAAAAATTAATCCATTACATAACATATTTCATTTTTATAGCTTAAATCATTCAAAACACAATATAATTCATATAACCATGAGTCAAACAATAAATAGAAATGGAAAGAAACATGACATACAACTTCATAGAAGTACTAATAAGTCATAATACAAATCCATAGAAGTGCTACTAAGTCATAATCTATACAAATTCATAGAAGTGCTACTAAGTCATATAACACAAGTTAGACAAGAGCTAGCTTAATACACACCCTCACCCAAGGTGTGCCAACATTGGAAAATAACAAATTCCAGTACAAAATACCCTCTTGGCTCTGAGTTGCTGTTGTGAAAGGAAGAAAGGATATTTTGATTGAACATGTTAGGAGAGTTGGTTGGGGGGGGGGATTGGAGTTCTTGAAGAAAGTGTGCGATGGCATTGCTTTTTAATGTCAACAAGTTGCAAACTCATAAGCTGAAACGCACCGTTTCATAAAAATAATAATATAATAATTATAATAAAACAACAAACTTCCCCCCCCCCCCCCCCCGATGCTTCGTCTTCTTTTTTTTTCTTTTTCTTTCAAAATCCCTCCTATGTTCTTCTTATTCCTTCTATTCTCTTTTCCTTCCTTGCTCCAAAAACCCATCAAGTTTCCTACACTTTTGTGGTGCTCAAGTTTGGGAAGGTGATTGGAGTTAAGGGAAATAATACCCATCTCCTTGAAATTTCCTATTTGAAGCTTTTGAGGTAAATCCATGAACAACAAAGCTAGATAATTATTTTTTTAGCATAGATTAGTTATGGATTGTGTGTGAGAGGTGTTGGAAATTTAAATATTAGGATTATTGTGGTTTCCTCAAAAAAACACTGGGTATATTAAATTGGGGATTTTATCTAATTTTTCATTCTCTTGTTATTAATGTCTAGATTCCTTGGAAAACACAGTGGTTGCTCCTCCCCACAACACTGAAAGGCATTCATTAGGTTCTCTTTGGTGTGAGTAGCTAATTTTACCTAGTGGCTTTTTCATTGGTATTTTTAGGAGAAGCAAGTATATTTTAAAAATACGTTTTCTTAGTGATTTTAGTTCCTATGAGTACTTGAGAAAGAAAAATAAGTATAATATTTATTTTACTTGATTGGATTTAATTCTGTATGATTTTTTTTATAATTTGATGATATAATTTAAATGTGGAAATTGAGTTCTCATTGTGAATAATGACCGTTTGCTACAACGAAGAGATAAAGTAGCCTATAGGTTGAATATCTATAGTTTATATATTTTTCCGTTTGCTACAACGAAGAGATAATGTAGCCTATGAATTGAATATTCATAGTTCCTATATTTACCGTTTGCTTCAACGAAGAGATAATGCAGTCTACGAGCTAATTGTTGTAGTTCTATAATTTCCGTTTGCCACAACGAAGAGATAACGTGATCTATGTGTACATAGTAGAATTAAAGTTTATATAAAGTTGTTAATCTTGATTATGATTTGATTTTAATTCTTATGAGTTAGCAAGGGAATAAATATATGTTTTATTTAAAATGAGCTGTATTTATTTCACTTTAATTTAAATTCCATTTAAATTCTTTTCAGATGAAAAACTCGTGCTATGGTTGCTTTTCTCCTTCCTGTCCACTTTGTATTTTTATGCTCTCAGTAAGTCCTTGTGACTTACCCAATTCTTTCCTGGGATTTGCTGATTTCCCTAGGAATTTTGTTCATCTTTTGGTAGGCCTCCATTGCATATAATGGAAAGTATATTTTGGTGACTCCAGTATAATGCAATTATAGGAATAGAGGAAGAAATAGATATAGAGAAAATCCCTTTATTTTGAGTTATAGGTGATACTGTTATATAAACATGTTGATGTAATTATGATATTTTGATAACTATGATGATGTTGAGTTATATTATTATTACTAGTTGATGTAATTAGATATATCCATGTCCAAGGCCTATGTTGTGATGTGCGGCCTTGATATCTGATTGTTGGATCTGAATATATGTATATATGATTTCACAGGTGGTTCTGTATACTTGGTTTGTCCTGTTTTTAGGGGAGACTCTGCCGGATTTTTGGTAGTCCCCTTTATTTGTCTTTATTTATGTCTTAGTGTTCAGGCTAGCCAGGCTAAAGAACATGTAGCTTGTGCGCCGATCATGATCCTAGGACGGGTCGTGACATAAGCCTTCTACTTTGGAGCTTAAGGGCTTGTTGTAAATCAGTTTTTTTCTCTAACTTCCTCCTCCAAACATGTCTTGAGGATTGTATAATTCCCTGTAATCATATAGTTTCAAACAAGTGTCAGTTTAGAGAATGTTAACTACAAGGCTACAACATATTCATAATTTTACACTTCATTTCATGGTCATAGGAATGTTATTTAATTGTGTAATTAGGAAATAAAAATCTATTTTTGGTTCTAATTCTTTTATTAATGATTAGAATTAGAAATTTAATTGTGTAAATTATAGAAATGTCATTATTTACCTTTATTTTTCAACTACCCGCAAAATCAAATCTCATTTCCAGATTTTCTTCTCAAACATAGAAAATAATTTAAGAAAAATAAACTAAAATTTTTGTGAAAGAGAATTTTTAAAATTGGCCAAAAGGCCGTGAGTTATAAGTCTACACAACACCTAATTGATTTGGCCTCTCCACTCAATGAAAAAAATTACAAACAATGCACGATTTCTTCTCCAGCAAGTGCACGTGGACCAATTTAGTGTAGAGTATGGATTTCTATTTACTGAACTCATTTATCTCATAACTAAAAAAAAAGAAAACAATACAATGCCTTAAATCAGTAGACACTTAATTAACTTGAAAACAAGACATACTCTAATCCTTTGTTCACAAAACAGAATTATCCTTGACCAATAAACAAGATCTAATTTTTTACTATATTGATTCAGGATAACAACATCTTTGAAAAGGGTTATCTTAGTGAATCAGAACTTTAAATCCTCCTTTTATCTCTATTCAACATGACTAGCTTCCCTTCATTAATATAACATAAAGCCATTTCTTATTCTTATATATAATCTAAGCTTTCTCTACCTGGTGAGCTTTATAGCGCCTCTTATGAGCAACCATTGCATGCTTAAATTCTGTTCCAGCCACATTCTTTTTTTGCTTTGGTAGTGCTGCTTCTACACTCTGAAGGAGGAAGTGGACAGCTGAAACAACACTCTGAGTTTGTATTCTAAAATTACACACATTAAAAAAAATAATGAGGCAAAGTGGTCCATGAAGACATCAGATAGATGGTCAATCAATAATTTAATATAAAGTTAAAATTGATTAAAATTAGTCACAACAACTACTTGCTTTAACAGGTTGATTTATGTATATAAATCTTAGAAAAGACAAAAATCATACTTGATGTTATTTACATCCATTCAACTAGCAACACATATGCTAAGCTTGAATGTTTGGTTAATTAGCCGCTTTAAACATGTCCATAGATTCTAAGTGTAAAGTATATGAAATGTAGAAATTGGAACAAGTTTTTCCAATTCCATTTGCATCCAGAAAAGCATATATGACGTCTACATCAAAGCAATTATCTACCTACAACAATATAACTTCTTAAATTGTAACTTCTCAAAGACACTAACAATATACGCATTTTCAATTCTCAAGAGAAGGTACCTTGGATGTTCACGAAGATGCAGACTATGACATAAATCCAAAGTGGCCAGCTGCAAAATTGAAAAAAAAAAAAAAAAAGTTGACTGTGATAATGGAGCAATGTTGATTAACTTTTAGAACTAAATATTTAAGTTTAACCTACACCTAAGCACAATTTGCAATTGTCACACTTTGAGACAAATAGGAAAAATTAAAACATGTAATTCTCAATTAATGTACACTTTATAATTACCTGCAATTGTTGAAGTGCATTGGCTGGCATGGCAGGGTCATTTCTGAATTGCTTGAGAAAGGCTTTAAAGGAGTGCCAGAACACAGGGTCATTGTATTTGTTGGACGAGAAGATTGCTAAGAATACAAAAACTTTGGAGTATCTCTTAAAGGAAACTTTATTTCTCTTCACTCCATTCCCTAAGTTGGTATGAAACAAAAATACATTGTAGTCAGACCCTAACAGCAAAAGAAGTAAGGATTTCACTCAATAAGCAAAAGAGGTTGGGGTAAAGCTACTGTGAAGCAGAGGAAAAACGGAAGACACGCATCAAATCACAAAGAAGGTCGATGGAGAATGGACCACGTTCACGATTGCGGCGGGTTAGAAAGAAGTAAAGGACTACACAACCAGGGAGCAACCGCTGTCAGAGGAGGATCGCTGATGGAGAGCGCTTCGACAGCGATAGCCATTTGTGATGGAGCAGCTTCTTCGCTCTTCAGTTCGTGCAGGGACAGAGCACCTTCTTCGCGTCGCGCCGGGACGGCGTGCAGATCGGATGTCGGTGGCTACAAATTAGACCGAGTGGGCGAAGGGTTCTATGTGCGGCGATTCTCACTTCTGGGTGTGAAGACTGAGTGCTAGAGTGTAATCTTTTAGGTTTGTTAATTTTAATAAAATATTTAAAAAATTAATTACAGTGGGTAAAACTCACTGTAAACTTTTTTTAATTACAATGGATTTTATCCATTATAACTTTTAAAAAAAGTTATAAATATAATTATTAAATGAAGCAGGTATCGAGGGTAAAACTCATTGTAATTACAAACGACTTTAAACCCACTATAATTACAGTGGATTTTACCCACTTTACTTACCTTTTTTTTTATTATACTATATAAATATGTAAATTATATATAACATTTATATAAATTAAAATAGTCTAACTACATATATATAAGTATAAGACAATAAAATGAAAGTTATACAAAGTTTTCAAAAAATGTTGTTACAGTGGGTTAAGTCCACTGTAATTACGTCTGTATTATTGTCTAAAAAGTCATCGGTAATGACTTTGATCAACAAAAAAATTAATTATTATTTCATAATTGATATATAGCAGCGGTAATGTCCATTGTAATTTATTGACAGCAAGATCCACTGTAACCCCTCGTTATTACTGACAAAAAAGCCGTCGATAATTTACTAGCGGACAAGCCCACTATAATCCGTCTGCATTACTGACGGCTTCGTAACCCACTATAACAAATCCACTGTAATAGCAAAAATTATTGTAGTGGATGCGTTTGGGCATTTTTGTAAAATCAATTTCCCGCCTTTTTTTAGTGACTATTTTAGTAAATTTGCATCTCATATTTTCTTCAATAAAAAAAGGAAATTATAAATATTTATAAAAATGTTTGGTAATTAATGACAAGTTTAAAAGGTAATTTAAAAGTCAAAATATCTTCTCCATAAAAATAGAAATTAACGACAAATTTAAAATTACGATTACGAATTTAAAAAGGCAATTGAAAAGACATAATATCTTCCTCCAAATAAAGGAAATTAATGATGAATTTAAAAACCTACTTTCAAAGACGCGATATCTTTTTTTACAAAAATGGAAAATTATAAATATCTTTATATAATTATTGACTTTTTTAAAACAGGTAATTTAATTAATGACAAAAAAATGGAAAATTAAAAATATGTTTATATAATTAATAATTAAAAATGTTTCCTTTATTTTGTTTGAAAAGGCAAAAGTAAAATTTATTAAAAGCACTACTAAAAAAATACATTTTATATCGCCACTTCTACATCGATTGTCAAAAAATCGATGTAAATGTGGCACGGTGGCATTTTTGTAATTATATGGAAGTTCCTTACATCGGTTTTTTTGTTAGGAACCGATGTAAGATGTGCTTAGAAAGTAGCACGGTCGCATATTTGTAAACAAGTGGAATGTGATTACATCAGTTGCATTGAAAACCGATGTTGTATTGTGGCCCAAACCATAGCCCTAATTTTCCTCTTCCAAACCTCTTCACGTTTTCACTTTGCCTTGTTTCCTCTCTTCCTCCGCGAAGCCTAGCCACCACACTCAAATCTCTGCAATTTCCTTTGTTTTCTCATTCCCTCTCATCTCCTTCAGTCATCTCTCACAAAAGACAAGTCGGAGTACATCTTCTATGATGGCTCTCCCTTCGCCACACACTACCACTCCATCACCGGCCCACCATGGCCTCCCGTCAAGAACCAAATCGACGCGCGAGGACGTAATCAAGAAGCGCAAGTCCGTGTGAGGTTTCAGTGAGTTGAATGCTCCCTTCAGTGAGGTTTCGCTTGCTCCTCCTGATGCCGACATGTTTTGCTTCTTTCCGCTTATTCTCACCCTTTCTGTAACCTCTCTCACTCCAACTTTGATGTTTCCAATTTTCTCGTGTAGCAAGAGGATACGCGTTACCCACAAGGTTAGTCAGTTAGTTAATCTTAATCTTGATAATACTTGTGAATGTTTTGTTTGATTTTGAATTAATTAGTACTCATGTTGTCGTTGGATTTTTCTCCTAAAACCCTAAATAACATGTTGATTGGACTTTTGATTATTGTGAGTACTTTCAACGTTTTGTATATTTGGAGGGCGAAAATCGAGGGCTTGGTGGTTCCCTGGATTTACAAATCAAGAAGAAAAAGAAATATGAGAAAGGAAGCGAGAACAAATTATTAGCTTAAAAGGTAAAGTTGGAGCAGAGCAAGAATAGGAAAAGTGATGATGCGGAAGGGAGACCAGAAGATCAAACTGGGGATTTGACTAAGAAGAAAAAGGTAAAGGAAACACAGTGGTGATATTTAAACTTAGGTGTTTTATAAACACTTGTTAGTTGTTTAATCCTTTTTCAAATTGTTGAGGGATTTGCACTTGTATGATTGATTACATTGTGGCATCAGTTTTTGAACTATCAAACTTCCATGTAGTCTTACAAATGTTGCTACATTCAAAATATTGATTGCAATCATCAGCTGTTGGTGATACTAAATTAATTGTGTAGACTGTGTAGAGCAATCACCACTAACCAGGGATTATTGGCTCTTGGAGTTTACATATTTTTAAGGTAACTACTTTTGATTTATTGAAAAAAATAGTTACCATGTCATTTGAAACCGAGCCGGTTTCTTGACATTAGTTGTCTAGATCTGGAGCAATTTGCTGCCATTGCTGCAGAATTTTGGCTAGGTACATCGGAAATGCCATTCAGAGACTTGCTATTTAATGATTGTATGGTGTTTGCATATGTTTTATGAATTTTTTCTGGCCATAGTTACAGATGTGGTTAGATATACACTAATCTTAATTGCATTGGGTAGAGAACATATCTAATTTCATAATCTTGAGTTCTTGTTGTGGGAAGAAATTTATTTTTTGGATGCTTGACATTAATTTCTTCGTTCAAAGGTTGAAGTTATATAACTCATTTTTCTGCCAAATATTTCTGTCTTTATTTTTTAAATCAAAACCAGCAATGTCATAAATTACTAACTTGCTTCCTCTATTCCTCAACATGGAACAGCTTGAGCTACTGGCTTTCTTCATAGTAGAGTTATCTCTAATGGAATATGAGATGTTGAAGTTCCCTCCATCTCTGCTAGCAGCAGCTGCTGTTTATACAGCGCAATGCACTATTTATGGTTTCAAACAATGAGTAAAACATGTGAATGGCACTCCAATTACTCAGAATGACACTCCAGTTTTTAAAGAGGGGTACTAGACAATTCATGAGTAAAAAACTTTTTGGCTAGGCTGAGTGGAGAAGCTGGTTCTTCCTTAGTAATCAGGATAAGTGTGGTATAGTCTCTAGTGTCTTATTTTCCATTTTGCTAGGAGCTCTGCTCCATCCATTATTCTAGTTTTTTTTTATTCTTCTCCTATAATTTACAAGTGACTTTATTATCTTTGAGGGACATTAAATCAAAACTGCTCCTAGATAATAGAGAAAATTGGTTCTTTGATACTGTCTAGTGTTAATGTAAGAATAATGACATTTATTTGTTATTTGTCTCTGTATCAGAGTACCCTTAAGCCTTAAGCCTCAAGCTTACCCTTTGCATAGTAATAGTCTGGTAAACCAAACCGTTTTTATCAACAAATAAAGTTAATTTTTTTATTCTATTTTTGCAGCTAGCATTCACTGGAAAAAATGTACTTGAATTGGCTGCAAGAAGCTATCTTAAGCCATTGGAGCTTGGAGGGAAATCACCTTTCATAGTATGTGAGGATGCTGATGTTGACAAGGCTGTTGAACTTGCACACTTTGCTCTGTTCTTTAATCAGGTTTATGCTTGTATTTATTTAATAAATATTACTTATATGATTGTCTTGTGATTTTGATTGGAAATCTAGATAGAAACTTGAAAATTCTAAAAGATTTATTCAACTTAGAAGGACACATAATATCTACATTTGGTAATCAAATTTCTCACTCTTTCTCACTCTTGTTTCACGTTGACAGCCAAATAGGAGGGACAAACTTAGTTTGTTAGTTTCTTTAATAAATATTTCATAGTATGATTGTCTTGTGATTTTATTAAATAAATACAAGCATAAACCTGATTAAAGAACAGAGCAAAGTGTGCAAGTTCAACAGCCTTGTCAACATCAGCATCCTCACATACTATGAAAGGTGATTTCCCTCCAAGCTCCAATGGCTTAAGATAGCTTCTTGCAGCCAATTCAAGTACATTTTTTCCAGTGAATGCTAGCTGCAAAAATAGAATAAAAAAATTAACTTTATTTGTTGATAAAAACGGTTTGGTTTACCAGACTATTACTATGCAAAGGGTAAGCTTGAGGCTTAAGGGTACTCTGATACAGAGACAAATAACAAATAAATGTCATTATTCTTACATTAACACTAGACAGTATCAAAGAACCAATTTTCTCTATTATCTAGGAGCAGTTTTGATTTAATGTCCCTCAAAGATAATAAAGTCACTTGTAAATTATAGGAGAAGAATAAAAAAAAAAAAAAACTAGAACAATGGATGGAGCAGAGCTCCTAGCAAAATGGAAAATAAGACACTAGAGACTATACCACACTTATCCTGATTACTAAGGAAGAACCAGCTTCTCCATTCAGCCTAGCCAAATAGTTTTTTACTCATGAATTGTCTAGTGCCCCTCTTTAAAAACTGGAGTGTCATTCTGAGTAATTGGAGTGCCATTCACATGTTTTACTCATTGTTTGAAACCATAAATAGTGCATTGCGCTGTATAAACAGCAGCTGCTGCTAGCAGAGATGGAGGGAACTTCAACATCTCATATTCCATTAGAGATAGCTCTACTATGAAGAAAGCCAGTAGCTCAAGCTGTTCCATGTTGAGGAATAGAGGAAGCAAGTTAGTAATTTATGACATTGCTGGTTTTGATTTAAAAAATAAAGACAGAAATATTTGGCAGAAAAATGAGTTATATAACTTCAACCTTTGAACGAAGAAATTAATGTCAAGCATCCAAAAAACAAATTTCTTCCCACAACAAGAACTCAAGATTATGAAATTAGATATGTTCTCTACCCAATGCAATTAAGATTAGTGTATATCTAGCCACATCTGTAACTATGGCCAGAAAAAATTCATAAAACATATGCAAACACCATACAATCATTAAATAGCAAGTCTCTGAATGGCATTTCCGATGTACCTAGCCAAAATTCTGCAACAATGGCAGCAAATTGCTCCAGATCTAGACAACTAATGTCAAGAAACCGGCTCAGTTTCAAATGACATGGTAACTATTTTTTTCAATAAATCAAAAGTAGTTACCTTAAAAATATGTAAACTTCAAGAGCCAATAATCCCTGGTTAGTGGTGATTGCTCTACACAGTCTACACAATTAATTTAGTATCACCAACAGCTGATGATTGCAATCAATATTTTGAATGTAGCAACATTTGTAAGACTACATGGAAGTTTGATAGTTCAAAAACTGATGCCACAATGTAATCAATCATACAAGTGCAAATCCCTCAACAATTTGAAAAAGGATTAAACAACTAACAAGTGTTTATAAAACACCTAAGTTTAAATATCACCACTGTGTTTCCTTTACCTTTTTCTTCTTAGTCAAATCCCCAGTTTGATCTTCTGGTCTCCCTTCCGCATCATCACTTTTCCTATTCTTGCTCTGCTCCAACTTTACCTTTTAAGCTAATAATTTGTTCTCGCTTCCTTTCTCATATTTCTTTTTCTTCTTGATTTGTAAATCCAGGGAACCACCAAGCCCTCGATTTTCGCCCTCCAAATATACAAAACGTTGAAAGTACTCACGATAATCAAAAGTCCAATCAACATGTTATTTAGGGTTTTAGGAGAAAAATCCAACGACAACATGAGTACTAATTAATTCAAAATCAAACAAAACATTCACAAGTATTATCAAGATTAAGATTAACTAACTGACTAA
This sequence comes from Pueraria montana var. lobata, assembly GCA_026413185.1. Lineage (NCBI taxonomy): Eukaryota > Viridiplantae > Streptophyta > Magnoliopsida > Fabales > Fabaceae > Pueraria > Pueraria montana. The sequence continues at coordinate 61,756,525 of CM048650.1, read as the reverse complement.
CCTTGTGGGTAACGCGTATTCTCTTGCTACACGAGAAAATTGGAAACATCAAAGTTGGCGTGAGAGAGGTTACAGAAAGGGTGAGAATAAGCGGAAAGAAGCAAAACATGTCGGCATCAGGAGGAGCAAGCGAAACCTCACTGAAGGCAGCGTTCAACTCACTGAAACCTCACACGGACTTGCGCTTCTTGATTACGTCCTCGCGCGTCGATTTGGTTCTTGACGGGAGGCCATGGTGGGCCGGTGATGGAGTGGTAGTGTGTGGCGAAGGGAGAGCCATCATAGAAGATGTACTCCGACTTGTCTTTTGTGAGAGATGACTGAAGGAGATGAGAGGGAATGAGAAAACAAAGGAAATTACAGAGATTTGAGTGTGGTGGCTAGGCTTCGTGGAGGAAGAGAGGAAACAAGGCAAAGTGAAAACGTGAAGAGGTTTGGGCGCGGCGCAAGAGGAGGCGGAGAGGAATGAGAAAAAGGAAGAGGAAAATTAGGGCTATGGTTTGGGCCACAATACAACATCGGTTTTCAATGCAACTGATGTAATCACATTCCACTTATTTACAAATATGCGACCGTGCTACTTTCTAAGCACATCTTACATCGGTTCCTAACAAAAAAACCGATGTAAGGAACTTGCATATAATTACAAAAATGCCACCATGCCATATTTACATCGATTTTTTGACAACCGATGTAGAAGTGGCGATGTAAAATGTATTTTTTTAGTAGTGCTTTTAATAAATTTTACTTATATGGAAGTTCCTTACATCGGTTTTTTGTTAGAAACCGATGTAAGATGTGCTTAGAAAGTAGCACGGTCGCATATTTGTAAACAAGTGGAATGTGATTACATCAGTTGCATTGAAAACCGATGCTGTATTGTGGCCCAAACCATAGCCCTAATTTTCCTCTTCCAAACCTCTTCACGTTTTCACCTTGCCTTGTTTCCTCTCTTCCTCCGCGAAGCCTAGCCACCACACTCAAATCTCTGCAATTTCCTTTGTTTTCTCATTCTGTTTCATCTCCTTCAGTCATCTCTCACAAAAGACAAGTCGGAGTACATCTTCTATGATGGCTCTCCCTTCGCCACACACTACCACTCCATCACCGGCCCACCATGGCCTCCCGTCAAGAACCAAATCGACGCGCGAGGACGTAATCAAGAAGCGCAAGTCCGTGTGAGGTTTCAGTGAGTTGAATGCTCCCTTCAGTGAGGTTTCGCTTGCTCCTCCTGATGCCGACATGTTTTGCTTCTTTCCGCTTATTCTCACCCTTTCTGTAACCTCTCTCACTCCAACTTTGATGTTTCCAATTTTCTCGTGTAGCAAGAGGATACGCGTTACCCACAAGGTTAGTCAGTTAGTTAATCTTAATCTTGATAATACTTGTGAATGTTTTGTTTGATTTTGAATTAATTAGTACTCATGTTGTCGTTGGATTTTTCTCCTAAAACCCTAAATAACATGTTGATTGGACTTTTGATTATTGTGAGTACTTTCAACGTTTTGTATATTTGGAGGGCGAAAATCGAGGGCTTGGTGGTTCCCTGGATTTACAAATCAAGAACAAAAAGAAATATGAGAAAGGAAGCGAGAACAAATTATTAGCTTAAAAGGTAAAGTTGGAGCAGAGCAAGAATAGGAAAAGTGATGATGCGGAAGGGAGACCAGAAGATCAAACTGGGGATTTGACTAAGAAGAAAAAGGTAAAGGAAACACAGTGGTGATATTTAAACTTAGGTGTTTTATAAACACTTGTTAGTTGTTTAATCCTTTTTCAAATTGTTGAGGGATTTGCACTTGTATGATTGATTACATTGTGGCATCAGTTTTTGAACTATCAAACTTCCATGTAGTCTTACAAATGTTGCTACATTCAAAATATTGATTGCAATCATCAGCTGTTGGTGATACTAAATTAATTGTGTAGACTGTGTAGAGCAATCACCACTAACCAGGGATTATTGGCTCTTGGAGTTTACATATTTTTAAGGTAACTACTTTTGATTTATTGAAAAAAATAGTTACCATGTCATTTGAAACCGAGCCGGTTTCTTGACATTAGTTGTCTAGATCTGGAGCAATTTGCTGCCATTGTTGCAGAATTTTGGCTAGGTACATCGGAAATGCCATTCAGAGACTTGCTATTTAATGATTGTATGGTGTTTGCATATGTTTTATGAATTTTTTCTGGCCATAGTTACAGATGTGGCTAGATATACACTAATCTTAATTGCATTGGGTAGAGAACATATCTAATTTCATAATCTTGAGTTCTTGTTGTGGGAAGAAATTTATTTTTTGGATGCTTGACATTAATTTCTTCGTTCAAAGGTTGAAGTTATATAACTCATTTTTCTGCCAAATATTTCTGTCTTTATTTTTTAAATCAAAACCAGCAATGTCATAAATTACTAACTTGCTTCCTCTATTCGTCAACATGGAACAGCTTGAGCTACTGGCTTTCTTCATAGTAGAGCTATCTCTAATGGAATATGAGATGTTGAAGTTCCCTCCATCTCTGCTAGCAGCAGCTGCTATTTATACAGCGCAATGCACTATTTATGGTTTCAAACAATGAGTAAAACATGTGAATGGCACTCCAATTACTCAGAATGACACTCCAGTTTTTAAAGAGGGGCACTAGACAATTCATGAGTAAAAAACTATTTGGCTAGGCTGAATGGAGAAGCTGGTTCTTCCTTAGTAATCAGGATAAGTGTGGTATAGTCTCTAGTGTCTTATTTTCCATTTTGCTAGGAGCTCTGCTCCATCCATTGTTCTAGTTTTTTTTTTATTCTTCTCCTATAATTTACAAGTGACTTTATTATCTTTGAGGGACATTAAATCAAAACTGCTCCTAGATAATAGAGAAAATTGGTTCTTTGATACTGTCTAGTGTTAATGTAAGAATAATGACATTTATTTGTTATTTGTCTCTGTATCAGAGTACCCTTAAGCCTTAAGCCTCAAGCTTACCCTTTGCATAGTAATAGTCTGGTAAACCAAACCGTTTTTATCAACAAATAAAGTTAATTTTTTTATTCTATTTTTGCAGCTAGCATTCACTGGAAAAAATGTACTTGAATTGGCTGCAAGAAGCTATCTTAAGCCATTGGAGCATGGAGGGAAATCACCTTTCATAGTATGTGAGGATGCTGATGTTGACAAGGCTGTTGAACTTGCACACTTTGCTCTGTTCTTTAATCAGGTTTATGCTTGTATTTATTTAATAAATATTACTTATATGATTATCTTGTGATTTTGATTGGAAATCTAGATAGAAACTTGAAAATTCTGAAAGATTTATTCAACTTAGAAGGACAAATAATATCTACATTTGGTAATCAAATTTCTCACTCTTTCTCACTCTTGTTTCACGTTGACAGCCAAATGGGAGGGACAAACTTAGTCTGTTAGTTTCTTTACTTATGGATAAATGACATAGTTATAGATAATTATGAATTTTTGTATTAAAAATTAGTATAGTGTCAAAAAAATCTAAGACCACAAAATTTTCACCTTGTGCACATTAAACAACTTGCAACAGAAGCTAAACTTCTTTATTTTCTCTGCTGTGTAAAACTAACGCGTCTCACCTCTTCACATTCTATCACACTTTCTTTTTCTTTTGCCAAAATCCTCTCCATTTCCTCCATCTTTCTCAAAGGGGTCTTGAAGTTCTTCCCTTCCAAAACCTCCATTGGAGCTCTAGAAAGCTGTTGTTGGATCTAGTATATAAATGATAAAATTCATATTAAAATAAGGAATAAATAGGAGATAAGAGACGATGAGTGCTTCCTTGGCTAGAAGGTTCACGTTTCCATGTTCAGAATTATTTTACTAAGATAAAAAGTAAAGTGCATAATCCAATATATAAAATCAATAATAGAAAAATAAAAACATTAAGTTTAGGTGACCCCAAAGATAAGCACGTGGTGATCAAAGGATTTAGGAAAATAAAATTTAGGTGTAATGGAAAATAATTTCCTCTAATATCATTAATAATAATAATAATAATAATACTTAAAGTAAATAATAATAATAATAATAATAATAATAATTTCCTCTAAGTACATTGAATAACTAAGATAACCTTATTATTAGAGGTTTGGAAATTCTGAACGTGCATCAAGTATTAGAGAAAATATAAAGGATGCAAATTATATTGATTGTAGCTTAAGATAAAGTAGTGGAGTGGTTTAATTTAGTTTATGTGAACTCACAGTAGCTAGAATGATTTCTTCTCTTTCAACATTCTGTTCTATCTCTTCTTTTTGTGATCATGAATTCTTGTTTCTGAAAATGTTTTTTACCAGCTATTTCTTTTATTTCCTTGTAAACATTTTGCTCTCTAGTTTTATGGACATGGTATTTTTTTTTCTTTTCCTTTTTTTTGGTATTTGGACATTTGACATCTCTGGTTTAATTAGTTCAAGTTGATAAGCTCTTGGGGTCAACGTAATATGGGCAATGTGTTCTTAGTAAATTATACTTGGATGACATACTTCAGAGGTTAACTTTTAAAGATTTTCTCTGAATATTAAGCTAAGTAAATGAATGGAGAACCAAATACTGTTAATAGAAGTGCATTAAAAATTTTGTTTTAGGCTTTTAATGTGTCTTTTAAAATATATAGTTTATGTTTCTTCAAAATTGATGAGTGGTTGCCATGTATTTTTGAGGTCTCTTTTGTCAATCGTGCTTCTGTAAATTGTTAGCTTCTTATAGTCCTAGCTTTATCAATATTTTAAGTGTTTGAAATGGCCATATTTCTTCATTTTCTAATGATGCAAATTTTCTGTTTCAATTGCTACCATTTTTATCAGCTAGTGCTTTGAAAGAAACATTGAGCAAGTTCATGTTCAAGCCTTCCCTATCAACTCTAATGGGTGAAAATACAAAGTAATTGCTGCAATGCTTGCATACTTGTTTTACAAAGTTCTCTCCTAACTTAGGGGTGGAGTTTTTTATGGATGATGAAATAGAGTATGCTTTCAAGGCTGTTAAGGCTGCTGGAATCACCTCAATTGGTGTCCAAGGAAAGGATTCAATTTGTGTAGATTTATTTTATTTATTCACTATGCATGCTCATTGTAGGTAGGACGTGTAATCGGTGTAATCAAGCCATATATATATATATATATATATATATATATATATATATATATATATATATATATATATATATATATATATATATATTTTAAAAAATGACTATCTACATCGGTTCTAATTAGAACAGATGTAGAAAGTTGACAGATTTACATATTTTGACGCACTTTCTACATCGGTTTAAGACACAACCGATGTAAAAAGGTGTTTTTACATTGTTTGCAAAACTGATGTTGAAAGTGTCCGACTTTCAACATCGTTAACTTCAACATCGATTCTAAACCGATGTTAAAGGTGTTTTTTGTAGTAGTGAAGGAATGCAACACGAGATGTGTACAGACCTAGACCCAAAAAAGAAAAGCAACATACAATATAGTAAATATCATAACACCTACAAAACGTTTTCTTTATTATTTGAAGAAAACTATTCATATTTACCACAACACATTTTAATAAGGTAGTGCAACAGTCGAAATTACACGTTGCCTTCCTATTCCTTTATCTACAGGAAATTGCCTTTTTCTTTCAATAGTTTTTATCACTCTTCTTTTCTTCTTCTAGGTTTCTTCTCATATTCTTTTTAAATATATGTTAATTGCATCCACAACTGAAAATTAAATATTAAATATATGTTAATTTCCTTGAATTAGCAAATGAAAGGACAAAGAATGAAATTTGACAACAATTAATTTGCACAACATAGTAAAGTTAAATGTTCAGAATACAAAGGGATGCAACATTAATATTGAATTGAAACCAGAAGGTGAATCATGATTTTGGGTATAATGCATTTGAAGGAGTTACAACTTCCTCCCTATTTAAACAAGGTTGATCTAATCTTTATCTTCTCTATTTAATTTCTTTCTCCTTCGGCATCACTACTACAAGGTATGTAAGTTTTTTTATTTTTATTTTCATGTTCAATTTTTATTATACAAATTTGATGGGCACTTAGACTATAAGAGAACATATTTATTGTATAGAGTTTGATTTAAACAATTAATTGTTAAATCCTTTTATCTTATATATATATATATATAATCCTTTTGTTTACAATTTATAAATGTTAAGACATATTCCAATCTTTATACATACAAATGGTGTCATGAGTTACAAATGTTTACAAATGTTGCTATGTTTTATAGGATGACCTCTTCTTCAAGACAAAAGTTGACTGATTGGTTTAGGAGTTTTGCTAACTCCTAAAAAGGTCCATTTTAAATGGTTTGCAATTGTAATTACCAATGAATTTAATATTTTTTTTACTAATATGTTTCATTCTTAAATTTGCATTGGGTAGGACAAAATGGGGATCCTGACTACTTTTTTTTCTATTGGGTGGACCAGCTGATACTTGAATAGGCATACGAAACTGATCCAAATGAAAATGTCATTACTCTATATGTTTCTGCAAGGGTTGATAATGAGAAACCCTATTTCAAATCTGGTAGCTTTAAGATTGCTGAATTTTATTCCTTAAAAAAACAATTCATGTTGTGGCAATGCAATATATAATAGAAAATTGGTTTGAAATGAGGATTTTTGACATGAACTTTGGCGAAGTTCATTACCCAATGCCGATTACCAAAAATCCATCTATGTTTTTTGGTAGCTTTTTCAGGACAGTATTAAGACTAAACTGAATTCTTTTGAGGTATTATTATCGTTTATAATGATAAGAAAGTGTTTTTATTTCTCTCTTTTTTTCCTTCTATTTTTCAACATGATAATATGAATTTTATTGTAATACTAATTGAATGCAATATATACAGGATGGTAAGGAATATTTGTTTGTTAGCAAGGTAAAATTTGTCATGACCCTGAAAACAATGTTTTCTATCTCCATTTGCCTGAAGATCCGAGTGGTATGGCAATATGTATAAAAAATAATCTATCGCTGAAACAAAAACCCACCAAACCAGGTACGCATTGTGTTGGGCAAGCGAGGAGAAAGCATGGGTTGTTGAGGCACCACCGCATTGCACCAACCATCAATGGTAGCGTTTGCAACAAGAAGCAGAAGGCTGACTCCGACGATGGCTATGGAGCGAGAAGAAAAGGAAGGGATTCTGGCAACAACGTGGCGGTGCGACATGGGAGTACAAATGGAAACAAAGAAAAGGTCAGAAGTTCAGGGGATGGACAACCAAGTGAGGGAAGACTAAGTTTAAGTGAGTTTTAGCCATAGATTATTTTTTATACATAATAAACAGTTGAGATTTATTAATAGGACCTCTCCTGTTAAAATTAAAATTAAAAGGAGAGAATCCAAGTCCAACTCACAACAATAGCAACATTTAAATAATTTAAAAAAAATTAAAAACTATATCAATTAAAATAAATAATTTTAGTCATCTCTTAAAAAAAGTAATACATTAAACCAAAAATCATACTCATACCCCCATATGATATATTTAATTTAAATATTTAATTTATATAGTATAATATTTATTCGAAATCCAGATGAGATTTATGTCAATGTCATTAGAAGAACATACATAATCTACCATTTTTCTTTTTCATCTTTTTTGGTTATTGTTTTGGTCAATTGTTTTTAAATTTTGGTATAACTATCTTTTAATTTTGGTTATTGTTATTCTGCTAATTAGTTTTTCAATAAAGTGAATTTTGGTTGACTATTTTTTTCAATAAAGAAATTATTCTTATTGTATGTCATCACATTATAAAGAATATCAATTTTATGGCCTCATTGTTTAAAGAAAATCAATTGTATTATGTATTATTATTTAATTATCTAATGAATTAATCTGCAACCATATTAATTTAAAAAATAAAATAATAATATTAAATTAATTTTATCTTCTACCAATACTTATTGAATTTTTAAAAATCCAATAAAATATTAACCAATAAAAAGCTATAACAATATATTACTTTCTATTATAAAGCATTAAATTAAATCATATTAATGTTAATTTACATTAAAATAATAAAATGATTAAAGAAAAGTTTATCTATTTTAATTTATTTTATTTTTTCCTGCAAAGGAATTTTAAAATGTATAGATAAACTTATTACAAACATTTTAAAACCAGTTTAAAATTATTTATTTATTTATTTAATTATATCATTAAACAAAGTTGTTGGTGATTACTTTACTTATTTGATTATCACTACAAAATAGTATTATTTTCTCAAATTTTTAAATCTTCTATATATTCTTTTAAGAGTGTAATGGGAAATCACTATGTAAAGGTATAACATAATTAAGGATTCAATATCTTCAAACCTTTCATATTCTCTATGTACCAACATTAAAACTCTATTATATAAAGGCATATATAAAGTAATATTAATTGACACAAAGACATTAGAAATACATGCATTATAAGATATAAATAGCTTTGGATATCTTCAACAGTAAGCCTTTCATATTCTCTATGTATCAGCAATAAAGGGATATTTTACATGTCATTAAAAGTCTATTGGAAATACTTAATGAGATATAATGACATATTAATGGGTATAAAGAAATAGGAAATACATACAATAACGGATGTAAAGGCCTTTGGAATATACAAATAATATTTATATCAATAACAGGCCTTCAATCTTTCTCTATACATTTTATTCCATAAATATATATACATGTACACCATACTCTTTCCAAATTGTAATCTCTCTCTTGCCTGGCTTCATTATCTATTGTTCTTCTGAATGTAAGTATATACACATAAAGGTTAAATCTTTTAAGATTTAGTTTGTTTCTAAAAGATACTTTATACATTATTGTTGTATCTTTAGAATAAACCATTTCTATATATTTATACATATACACGTTCAACATACTTTTTCTAACATGTAAAATATTTGTAATTTTTTTCAGATTAATTGAATTAATTTGTTGTTACTTTTAATATCAATTATTTTTATCTGAAATGAATGATAATAATTATAAATTTATTTTTTGTTGTATAGGAAAATGAGCCTATACTTTATCCTCCAGAGTTTGATTTATTATTGGAAAAGGACTTTTTGTTCAAGGTAGATATTACTCCCTCCGGTCCTTTATATAAGAAATAAATAACTAAATTATCAAGACCAATAAAAATAGTTAAGTTAGTTAGTTATAATTACTAATATCATAAATTTTAATTTTATTCCAAAAGTATTCCTTAAATTGATTGGTTTAATTAGTGGTTACATTAATGACAATACACCTCCACCAATAAGTTTAACTTATATGGTTAATAGACCAATAAATGCATGAGAAATGAGTAGGTGTCTCATTAATGGATTTCAAGAGATGAAGGATAAAAAAGAAAACTAATAATTAATACAGCTTAAAGTAAGTCTATGTTTCTTATAATTAGGACAAAAAAATAATACTCTTTTGTTTCTTATAAAAAGGATCGGAAGGAGTATTAAAGACAATAAATGACAGAATTTAACAGTAAAGAAAATGATGGATAAGAGTGATTTGATTAGTCAATTCAAGACTATTAATGCAATAGAGTTAATTTTAACATTTCAACATGATGCTTATATTTTTCACCATTCGTTTAACTATTTTACATTTTTAATGAAAATTTTAATTTGTTTACAATATTAATATATAAAACGAAGTTGATGAAAATGAATCTAATGTGAAAAAGGATATCTCAACTCAAGTGGATGACAACATGAAGGTCTTATTTAATGTTTTTAGTCATACATTTATATTAACATATAGTTAAAATTTATGTAATGAATTATTCATGTTCTAAACAAATTATAATGTTTTTATTCATTTCATCCTAAAGGTGAATAACATTATTTTGTTGAAAAAAATTATATAACCACATGTGATATTAGAAATGTTTTTCATCAATATATAACTTTCAGCTATAGTTTCAATGTTGTGATTAAAAACAAATTACAAACGTTTAATGACATATTTGATTTCTTCAATATGTATCTTACATTGATTTCTTTCGGTAGTAATTATTACCGTCATAATTTAATAAAAATTATAACAACTTTGTTTTGCAACAATCTTACAATGTTACCAAATTAACATAATAAAAATATTTAACCCCATGGAACGCACGGGTCAAAATCTAGTTAATAAATAAAATGATTAAAATGCAAATAAAGTGGTTCAGTGTTCGAATCGTGACCTTGGGTCTGGAATATGTAACACCCTGAAAATTTCAACCCAATAAGTATGAACATGAGAAATTTAATTAGAAAATTTTCTTGTTGGGAAAAATTGTAACGTTGTGGTTTTCCTAATTATATGATTAAATGTTTGGTTAATAAGGAAAGAGCCAACTAAATTTAAATTATGTTGATTGATATAATAAATAACTCAAGTTTTATGTTTTGTTATGTGTCATAGAGTTATTGTAAGATTTTTGAAACTTTTACGTGAGTTCCGTAAGTTGTAGAAAAAAAGTAAAAGAGAAGGGGGGTGTCCTTAGAGGAAGTGAGGGTACAAATAGCAAAATTGCAAATTTTATCCAATCACTTACGTGAACGGCTTTGCTTCTTTCTCTTCCTTTTATTGTTTCTCTCCCGGTGCTCTCTGTTTCTTTTTTTTCTCCTGGTCCAAAGAAGGGAAGCAGTTTTTTTTTTTTTTTTTTTTTTGGCTAGTTACATACAAGGCTTTGAGGTCCTCTCTTCATCACCAACAACTTGTCTTCTCTTCCTCTCTCTCAGCTGAACCAAAAAATCTAAGGTGAGGGAGACTCTTTGTGGATTCTATTTTTGGTTTAAGGGTGGTTGAGAGCTAGGGGACTCAACTACCTACAGCATGTATGCCTCTCTTGGCTGTTGTGTGTTTGTTTGAATGGTTGAATGTAAAAAGTTGATGAAATGGGTTTGAAATCCTGTGTGAGTGCATGTCCTGGCTTTAGTGTTGTTTTGTTCTTTTGAAACTGAGCGGGAAGGTCCTTGGAACAAGGGAATCCATGCCCAATTTTCGTAGAATTAATTGATTAAGATTGTATGTTGAAAACAAACTCCAAAACAATGGAACAGTGGCTGTCAGGTTCGTGTGTCCCTGGACAGATCCCACGGTTTTGCAATTTTTGGGAGATCTAACTATTGATTTTTCACGAAATTTGTTTTTAATGAAAATAGACACAAAAAGAAACAACTTTTATTTTGACACCATGGAGAGAAAACCTTGTTTTGAAGTTCATCCGTGGCTTTCAAAATGGATGTTCTGTTTTCAAGTTTAGTTGGAACATGTCTCGGTTTTTCTCAAATTCTCAGTTTTGTGCTTAATGTTTATTTTTCGTTTCTGAACCACTAAAAATTAGACAAAACAAGCTTTTTAACCATATAAATTACAAAAATTATCATGCCCAATTTCTAAATTAACTTTTTAAAAAGAAACAGGGCAAGGGTTTTGAGCTCTATTTTGAGTCTGAAACTTAGGCTGTGAGAAACAAATTTACTGGGAACAATTGGGAAATAATTTGGAGGCAAGGGTTACGTTTTTAGAAAGATAAAGATGTTACCTTTCTACTGTAAAAATTTCAGCTCAAAAAGAATTTGGAAAATGGGAGAAATTTACATTTCTTTGAGCTATGTTCAGTGAGCACTCAAAATCCAGGGCTGCTGACTTAGAAAATTTTTATAAAATTTTCTAGATGTTGATTTTATGAGTGAGATACTTTTCTATAAAATATATTTCAAGAGCTTCGATTTGATATAAAAAATTTTAAACTCCGAGGTCATTTACTTGTATCAGCAAGAGCTCACATTCAGTACTGCAAATAAAAATTTGACTAAATAGTCAAATGTAATTGTTAACACTTGTATTTTTGCCATTTTATCTTCAATTAATATTTTGATTGTATGAGATAATGGATAGAATACAACCACTATTATGATTGATTCATTCAAGTCTCAGGGAGGAAAACCTTGAGTATTTGATATTGGAAAGTGTGATTTTCTCTGTTTTGGTGATACGGTCTGTTGACTGTAGTTTGAATCTTGTGGTGAATTGTTTGCTGGTGTGATGTGTTTATAAGACTTGATTCATTATACAAATTAACTGTATTATGTATATTGTGGACTGAGACCTAGGGGGTGTGAACCCTGGGCATTGTGGAAAAGTTGTGTGTGCATGATTTTGATGTATTTTGGATGTTGAATGTGAGGACGAAGATTTATAATCTTTGTGGGAACAAATGAACTCCATGCGGAGCACATTTGTGGAAAACGGTGATTTTGTGATATAAATGACGGAAAGTAATGAATTAATCCGTAAAAAGAGTGTGAACTTAGTAATTGATGGTTGGCATAAGTAATTATGTGATCCTTGTTTTGTGTTGGTGAGGATCGAATGAGAAGGGAAACCTTTTCGTTGAGGGTCACGTGTGACTGGTGTAGTGGATAAATGCTACTCGTCGATTTAGAAAGATAATCTTACGTGACCGGAAGCCAAATGGGCAAGTGTTGAGAGGTCGTGTGGAGGCTTTATCTACGATAAGCATTGTGCTTGTAAGATGACGGGGTCGTAATGTTTAACCACTGTGATAGTGGGGGAGTTTGATCTCCGTGTTGTATGTCTGAGACATATGTTGATTGAGGACCGCCGTCGAGTGCCTTTGGTAGAAAAGCTCACACAGACCTGTGAAAGGCCGCGTGGGATATTTCAGCTGCGAGTTATTTGTGAACCAAGGTCGGATTGCGAATGACGCGTCACTTGAGGTGATGAGATCGTTACGATATAGCGATAAAGACAAAGTCCTTATTTATATATGCATATGTGAGCGTAGAGGTGGTACCTTTAGCTCGGCGTCAATTCGTCCGCACCTGTACCATGTGCAGCGGGAAACCCACATGCGACGAAGAAAGAAAATAAACTCTGTGAGGAGAGTGTTGAGGAGTCAGTCCTCGGAGTAATGGATGACCACAATTGGTACCTAGGAGATGATTGTAAGGCAGGTTGACCTTGGAGGGTAAGGCACTGAGTTGTGACGATAGATCACGTAGCTGACTCGGCCACCCTGACAAAAATACGAGACATCATCGGTTGGTGAGAGCCCGCCATAGTACCATGATGAGAGGTGTACTCCCAACAGTCATCCAACTCAAAAATGTGTAAGACCACTGAGTTCTGGAAGTTCCAGTGGCAGCTGGCCAGTATGAAATAATTTACAAGAATAGTTGTGGAAACGAATAGGTTTCGGGTGTGAATGCTAGAGAACCACATCGTGGTGGCTAGTAGGATTGTGTATGTGACTGTAAAGTCATTCTGTGTGTATTGCTTGATGAAGCAGAGAGTTCACCCTCTATTTTATTTTTTTTTAGGAACCGGTGGCAATACCTGTAGATGTCATAAAGACGTTATCTTCATCAGCTTCGTCACTTTTTGTTTGGAGGTTGGTCTAACATGCAAGGTTGGGTGTTAGTGATGATTGCTCTGAGACTAGGTTTTTCTCTTTTTATGTATTTGGATATGGGTAGACCTAGGTTTCAGATTTTTGGTATGTACATTCAGCTTTCGTACTTTATTACCCTATGTATTTGATATACACTTTGGGAATGTACATATTACTATTACTTCGAAAAAATATTTGGGTTATGAAAATTTCTATTTCATGTATACTTATAATTGAGGCGGCGATACGCAACTTCCAAAATTAATTAATGAAAAGTTTTAAACATCCGATAAAATTTCGATCTATGTTTTATTAACTTCACAGTTTTTGGAAAATTTAAAGTTAGTTAAGATGCCTATTGAATTAAAATAAGTTTAAAAATGAGAATATATGTAAACCCGGATTTAGGGTGTTACAGAATAAACCATGTTGGGAGGAGAATATCCACCTTGTGTGCACTTATGGTCCCTGACGGAGATTAGTCACTGCTTCCAGCGGTGAATACTTCGTATTAATTAATATCATGGTCAACAAATTTTTTTTTTTTGATAAAAACGCACCAATGTATAACAAATGTTTTGAAATTTAATTATAAGAATTATGTTTCATCATGCATTCATATAGAGCAATGTTAAAGAATGAAGCTTACACTTGGGTGTGAGTGAGAAATGGGATATTGCAGGTCATCGTATTGTCCTTGGAGATATAGTCTCATGCAATTGTTTTATATGTGAAAATCAATATATAAATTAATTAGTATAAAAAATATGCATAAAATACAACACACTCCTATATTACACGGGTATTAAATCTACTTTTCTTTTTTTATTTTTACATGTTAAATTCATTTTTCTCATTTTACGACAATTAACGGACTTTTTTACTGAAGAATTTTATCCAATCAAACTTAAAATTCCTTTTTATATAATTAGTATATATTTAATTACATAACAAAAAATCAAATTAAATTCATGTGATCATTATTATCTTCATTATGCAAAATTAGTGTCTAAAATCAATTTTAGATAAATAATTATTTATTTATTATCATCTTACTTTAATAAATTATTCAATATTTTATTTTATCTGAACAAATTTTAATTTTCTTTTATACATTTAAATGTATATGTCAATTTATTAAAATAGAAACTATATATAAAATATAATACACGGGATATTTTTTTTCCATAAAAGCAAGTAAGAAAATTTTCACTTAATTCACATGAATAAATAATTTACCTAAAATTACATTAATATCTAAATTATTATGGTGAAATTATACTTTTTTTTATTCATTTTTATAATAATGTTAATTTAAATATATTTTTTATTGCTTTCTCTTTTTATGATTTAAATAATTTATTAAATATTTTATTTTATTTTCATAGAAAGAATAAAAAATTATAATAAATAAGGATGAATATTTTCTATGATAGTATGAAGACAAATTTAAACTTATGTTATAGGATAAAATAATATAACATACAAGGATGATAATTTTTTTTAATAAAAGTAAATAGGATAATTTACACTTAATTCACCAGAAAGAATTTTTAACTAAATATTTTTGTCCAATAAAAATTAAATTTTCTTTTACCTAATTAAAAAAAATGCTTAATTGTATAATGAAAACCAAATTGAGTCCATATAATCAATATTATCTTCTCCATACAAAATTAGTTTTTAAAATCAATTATTAGTCAAATCATTATTCTTTTTAATTTACTATCTTCTCATTTAAATAATTATATACAAGGACAATATATACTATTTATGATTTTTATATAAAATTTTACCTCAATAGTTTTATTTATTCTCTTGGTTTGTTCATAATATAGTAGGTAAACCTTTTTTTTTTATTTAATTTGTAATGATAAATAAAGTGTAAAAAGTTATTAATTTTAAATGCATTTAACAAAATATATTATTAGTAATAAGAATATAAAATAAAATATATGAAATATAGGCATTTGAAAACATTTAATTTTGAAAAATCTTAAAAAATATTTAATGTATTAATGAATATTTCTCTAGTGGTCATTTTTAAATATCCTATTATATATTTAATGTTTATAAAATTTGAGTATTGATGAAAACATAAAATAAATAAATAAAACTAAAAATTCTGCTTTAATTGTATAACTAATTAAAGAGAATATCTTACACAATAATGAAGACACATGATTTCATAAGAAAAATATATAGAGAGTTTTTTAGTAACGAAAACTTGAACGTATAATATATAGGAATGAATATTAAAATTGTATTGCAGGAAGAAGAAAAAAACATGCTTTAATAAGGAAGATAATGACTTCTAAAATCGTGCTAGTTTAAGAATGAGAACTCAAAATTATAATATAGAATAATTTTGTAATTTATATCAATAAAATACATGCATGTGGTATAATTAAACAATCAAAGTGCGTGCATGCACACACAAAATGATTTTACCAAGAACTGCTTTGTCAAAGTGGAATTGAAGATTAAGAGTAGTGCATTTTATTTGAGCCAAATCCTACTTTTCAATGTACATTGAACTCAATCCTCCTCTCATATCGGATTGACGTTTAACATATCGGAATGGTAATTCAAACACACCCTAAGTGTAATTCATGCACACAGCAAGTAGATTTCTTACTAATGGGGGTGCAAAGGTGAAGAAAACAGAAATTTTGTTTATAGCGCAAACTTAAATGCCTAAGCTGCTGAATTCTTTAATATTTTATGGCTAGCTAGAATACATGCTGATCAAGCAGGAAATTCATGGCCAGATAAAGTAAAAATCACTTTGACTTCTTTCATGCCAGACTTAATTTTGCTGCTAAGTTTTTATCAACTAGTTGTGTCATTGCTGTTAAAAAATAAATAAAAAATAAATAAAAAATAAAAAATACGATGTTAAGCTTTTAACCATGATGTAAGCAACATCCCATGTGATTGCTGATCCAAGTCTGGCGAGGGATTCATATACATCTATCCTCATTAATTCAAACATTAGAATTTAATATTGTCTAACTTAGTATTGTTGTCTCACGTGCATTAATTAGTAGATATGAACATTCAAATCAAGTTGGGAGAATTTGCCTGTGTGATTCAGCTTTTGAGAAATGTTGCTGTGACGTGTTTTGAAGTGCATGGCAGGTAAATTTATCATTCAATTCTCAGAAAATCGTTGAAGAATATGCATCTGACTTGTAATAATGTACAACATATAACTGTATGCAGGGACACCAGGGTGGTACATATTACAATTATACACCGATACTATGCATCAATTTGCCCTTGTTAACCCCCTATACAATTTTATTTACGGTTATTTAGACCAGAAATCATGAAATTATTGCTGAGCATGGGAATCTTATGAGAGATCATATAAAATTCCCCAATATGAAAACTATTGTTTTAGAAATTTATACAACTGGTGAGAGTTTGAAATCTGCAACCAAAGAGAGAGTCCACTGAAGAAGAACAATACTGACTTAGATAATTCATCTGGCCAGAACACTCTCTTTCTCTTATTTTTTTTAAGGCTAGCTGAATTACTAATTTGGTACATATATTTATTTATTTTATTCAATTTTGGTCCCTCTTTTAATAAAAACTCAAGTTTAGTTCCTTATTTTAAAAAAAAAATGCTTCAATTAGTCCTTTATTATAAAAAAAAATGTTTCAATGCGCCAATCTCAATTGAATGAAAAGGTCAAATTGAAGCATTTTTTAAAAATAAGAGACTAAATTGGACCTTTTATTAAAAGAGGGACCAAATTGAATAAAATAAATAAATAAAGACCAAATTAGTAATTTAACCTTTTTTTAAAGACTACATATATCTTTTATATAAGATTGTTATGGCCAACAAAACTATGTCTTTGAGTAATTAACACAATTATATACTTAGGACTCGAATTAGGGACCATATTAGTTAAGCTAGTACAATTTGGAGAAATCCATAGAAGCCTTAAGAGTAAAATCATCCTATGTGAGATTCAACAAAAGTCACCAAAATCTTTTATAGTTAAGGAATAGCCTAGCAGGCCATTAGTAGTTTAAACCTAAACAAACTAAGAGGAGCGAAATAAGATAGAACCCTATTGGCCAAAGTAAGTGCTTGAAATGTATGATTATGGATGAAGTATAGCATGGTTATGGTAAGTGTCTTCTAGGTAAAGGATGATGTTGTAAAGGTAAAAATCACAAGAAGGAGGGTTGAATTATGATTTAAAATTTTCGCAAACTTTTTCGTAAAAGACTATCGTCTGTAAGTTAATAAAAACAAGGTTTTTAAGAACAAAACATCAAACGATGTTTTGATATGAAAACAGACGTAAATTTTCAAAGAGAAACAAATCACAATTCAAGGTTAGATCAAATAGATATAAGATAAGGAGAAAAGATAAACGCAAAGAGATTTTATACTGATTCATCTTACCCCGAGGCTACGTCCAGTTCTTAGCAACCAACCAAGTTTCACTATCTTTCACAAAAGATACAAGTATTGTTCACTGCCACTTCTGACTCTACCTAAGTCATGTTTACACTAGCCTCTCCAAGCTAAACAACCCAAATATTGTTTCTTACCAAGCCACTTCTGGCTTTACAACAAATCAGAAGATTTGTTGATCAAGGGTGCACATAGACTTAAGTTATCGTCTTATAAACGGATGTACAAGTTAAGCTCACAATCTTTTTCTCTCAGGATTTACAAGGTGTTTTAAGAGCTTTTTACAACTTAAGAAATATGAACAAAGAAAGAATTAAAGGCTTGAAAGAATGCTTGCGTTTTCAAAGTAAGTTCCATTTCTTGAGCGCTTCAAAACTTCTTGGTATTTATAGACTTGTTGAGGAAGTAACCATTGCCTTTAAACGGTCTTCTTCTTCGCATGTGACCTTCATCTGAAGCTGGGTGTCAATTGGGGCATTAAATGCGAGCATTAAATGCTTGTCACCGTTGTCACTCAGAGCTAATAAAGCAGTCTTCTTATCTACCTTGCAGGGCACTCCATATCTTCTGCTTCAATTGTCAAATCACTTCTGCTTAGACAAGTACTCATTACAGTTGTGGCATGTCTTTTAAGGTGAGTGGAAACTTCAAAAACTTTGACTCTTCTTTTTGTTCCCTTTGCACTTCTACAGATCCTATGAAGGACATTCGAACATTCCCTGCACAAGATCAAAAACTACAGTGCATTAAATATGCCTTAAATGATATCAGACATAGCGTCTGTCTGCCTATCGTCTGTAACTTACAGATGCAGATACAACACTTTCGTCTGTTAACATTTTTAGACGCAACTTTTAACTTTGTTTGCATTAAATCAAAATTATTGAGGGTCTTGATTCGTCTTATGACTCAAAAAATGTCAAGACAGTCATTGACCTAGTCATGGCTTAAAGTTAAGAGGGCAACCATAGGACCTTTTGAAGGCTAAACTTAGTTCAAAACTCATTAGGGTAATGGAATTTGTAGGAGTTGAGAAATAAAGGGATAGAAACCTCGTAGAACCTGAAACTAGAACCGCAAGAGGAGAAGTGGTAATGGGTGCCCACCTAAGTAGAACCCATTTGAGAAGACGGCTACCAAACTAGTATAAATTAAAAACCCTTTGATTGAAGGTAGAAAGTCTGTAGACAGGATTAAAATGGAGCTATAAAACCTTTTGAAATAAGGTTTAGTTTAGAAAAAACTTTGTTAGACTGAATGCGAAAGAATAGAGGTAGAGTTATGAATGAAAAGCTTTTGGACACCTTAAGATTAGGATTTCTTGAGGTAATTAAGGTGAATGTTTAGATTAAAAAGAATAGTATTGATGGCTAAGAGTTAGTAAGTAGTCGCAACCATAAGAGAGTGAGACCTTAAGTTGAAACATCTCCTTAGAAGAACCATGGGTAAGTTTCGGAGAGCGAGGATTCGGGATAGACCGATAGAAAAGTTAAGCATGACGCTAACTACCTTTTCAGATGAGTAACCTTAGTAAGAAGGATTGTTAAAGCCTAGGACATGTGCTTGCAGTTGTATCTAGCATAAACAAGAAAGAGTTATGGTAGATGCCTAATAAGTAGGAAACCTTGCCGTGATAGTCACTGCTTAGTTATGACTTGAGATTTCGAGGGACTTGTTATAACCATAAGAATTTGACATTTTAGAAGAAGTTAGGAAGAGAGAAAAAGACCAATATAACGTTAGATATCGTACAACTAGCTTTGATAAGACAATCTCTTCAAAATTGGGGAAGGTAGATGTGTGTAGTTCGATCTTGATTTTCGAGGGCGAAAACTTTTTAAGGAGGGTAGAGTTGTAACAACCCAAATTCGGGGCATTAGAAATAAGCCATGAGGAAACTTTTATAAGGACTCTATTGTCATATTGCTTGTAATGTCTTTATTTTATTATCATTATTATTATATTATATTGTTATTATTCTTGTTGTTATTACTATTATTAAAGATATATATACTATAGTATATTTTTGTGTTGTTATTCTTATTATATTATATTATTGTTAGACTTGTTGATATTACTATTTACTATTATTAGGATCATTCTTGTCAATGGTAATCTAGCGTTAAAAAAATTAATAAGATAAGACAATAGAACTAAGCCCACCAAACCATAACCTAAGTCTAGTAAGAAGAGAGAGAGAAGGAGGGAGGGAGGGAGGTTTTCGTAGATGCTTTGTGAAAGGGACTTAAGTTTTAAGGGGAGCAAAATTGGGCTTTGAGTTAGGTGAGCCAAACCTATTTTATGATGAGTCTCCTTAGGTTTTAGTTAGAAACATAATACTCACTCTTGTGTTGTGTGAAGAAATGAGGTGTGTCGTCAAAGCCACAAGTGGAGGAGTGAGAGACGGGGGGAAACGCTAGCACCGCTTGTGCTTTGCTTTTGGGAGTCACGTTTTCAAGGTAAAGGGTAGTAGGACATCTCTTGTTGCATGATGGATAGAGGAACTCTTAAATCACAATTAATTATATGTTTGTGCTTCTATTGATCTTGCCATCTTGGATAACTTGTGAATACTCCGAAGCTCTTTTAATTTCTATTTTGGATTGTTGATTTGAACGTTTTGATGTTTTAGGGTTTTTCCCCTTATGCGCCTTTGAATTGGGGATTTGATAGATTTGCATGAGTTAGGGTTTTTTTGTTGATATGTGCTATTATCTATAAGCAATGTGTTTTGGAGGTTTAGAAACCCATGGTTTTCACTTTAAACGGAAAAGGTTTGTAATTTTATGTCTGTCGCACGTCACGGGCGTGAGCCACGAATCATGACCATGACTCATTTTGTCTAAACCATTCAAAATATATGTTTGTCACTGCTCATGGGCATGATCCACATATCATAGTAATGACTCATTCTGTCTAAACTATTCGAAATGTAAATCTGCCACTACTCACGAGCGTGAACCACGGATCACAAGCGTGATCCATTCTGTCTAGAAATCTTAATGAATGAGGAATCCTTCTAGTAAAGGGCCTTATGAATTGAATTATGCTTAGTGGTCTTCATATGAAAGGTAAATCCAAATGTTAACTAACTAATAGTTTTGGAATCACCTAAAAATAAGGTCTATAACTTAAGACAAAATCAAATTAGTAAGCAATGGTCAAGTTGTTAGGATCAAGTAATGTCCTCATGTCTCTCATAAGTTTAGACAGTAAAGTTTTGAACTAGATCTCAAGGTTAACATAGGAGTTGAAGACAGTTTTGTTAACTATCAAATATGGTAAAGATCATCTCGATAAGTTTAATATAACCTTAGATGATGTGTTTACACCTTATGGGGGTGCTTGTGATGTATTTGACATATAAAACTATATTGTGCCATGTAATTGCTAAGTGGCTAAGTGCATGTGCTTATGCTTGATGTTACGCTTTGAATGCATGATGCCTATGAATAAATGTGAATGAATGAAATATGCCATGATATGTGTTTGTGTTAGGAAAATGTTAGGAGAACCTAGTTCCTATGGGATAGGAATCTCTAAAGGGACTTTGAAAATAAACCATGTGCATATTGTCTGTTAACCATGCATCATGTCGTGCATATGTGTTTTCAACGATGTTTATGAACCCAATTGGGGGAGGTCATGAATGAGTTACGTATGACTTTAACCTTGGTGATGCAACGGTTTGAAATCTCATTTAAGCTTATGTTGGTCTCATAGGTTGGAGTATCTTTGCGATGGTAGAACACCTTGACATGTCGCCAGTGGTGTCATCTCGGTGAGAGTGATAGTGTCAGATTGCCCATGGTGCGGCAATTCGTCGACTACATAGGCTCCTAGCATACTTCAAGAAGTGTTTCCGAAAATAGTACCACATGCATATGAGTCCCTAAAATGAATGTGCATTTTCTTGCATGTGTGCGTATGTGTATAGGACATTTGATTGGGTGTGATATGTTTGTGTGGCATAGTTGTATATGAATGTGTCCTATCTCCTTTATGTTTTTCTAAGATTTAAATGTATTGTGAGATGTATCTCACTCTCTCTCTATTTGTCTTGTTTGTGTTTGAGCTGAATGTCACCCTTGTAGGTCAATATCTACAAGATCATGATGATGATGATGGAAGAAAGACAAAATAATGCAAACAGACCCAACTTGGTTTTTGTTATTCACTTATTCTAACCTCAAAAAACACCATCGAAATTTCTTTTTCTTGGTAGTTTCCCATTGCATGAAAGGCAAAACCACACCATTTTTAACTTTATTTGTTTTTTTTTCTAAAAAATTCATAAAAGCACAACCACACAATCCATGTTATTCATAATCCAACGTTAGCATTTCAAGGTTCCAAAATGGATGAATAGGGATGACAAAAAAAAATGTACCCACAGATATCCGTGGGTAAAATCTGCTACAGATTATAAACACATAGCTAAATGAGTATCCACCTATAATTTAATCTTTTTTTTTTCTCTATATATTTGTTAATGGGGCAGGGATGGATATCACACTATCCATATCCATAAATATCCACTACTCACTAAAATTAAAATTACTTTTTTTTATCCGTAGGAATCGAAGACAAGTACCGGAGATTTACAACAAGTCACACACCATACTCAATCAACTGAGCTAGACTCCCTCGATAAAATTACTTTAATTTGCTACCATCGTTTTTTTCTTTGACAAATTCATTATAATTGTCAATATACTATCACTATGACATTTAATTTCAATTTCCATTTAATGCATTTAAGTATACGTCACTTTTGATTATTTTCTTTGATCATTTTTTTCTCTCACGTCAAATATACTAGGATAATTGGTAGAATAATTTGTTAGCCTTTAAACTATTCCTTTTTTAAATAAATTGGCAATATAACTATAGAAGATAATTATTTTTTGTTTTTTTTTCTTTATAAAATATCTGTGGATATCCGCAGATATCAAAAAATTTGTGGATAATTTAATAAACGAGTACTTGACGAGTAACGGAGTGAGAACGGCAAGTTTTCTTCTTCCAATGTCACTATTCAAGAAAGTGACTTGTTGAAAGAATCATTGGATTTGTTTTCCCATAATAACTCCTATATTAACTAAGTCTAAATATTTGAAAATGAGGATTAATTCTTATCATTTTATTCACCCCCCCCCCCCCCCCCCCCCGCGGTCATGTTGTCTTCACACATGCTTATTTTATATATATAATTTAAATTTAATAAATCCTAAATTATTTGTTTAATTATTTTTTATATTAACAATAAGATATATCCAATTATATTTTATTTTTTTCATTTGACACATAATTTTATCATAAAAAATGCTACCAAGATTCTCTCTGATACTTTCTTTCTTATAAATTATTGGAGATCACTAATTTTGTTATGTCTCACTTTTTAGATTAAGAGAGAAAGTATATAAGAAGTAGGATCCACCAAATTTGTGATTTTCTAGTAATTTTAACCAATCATAGAGAAAATATTATAAAGAGAGTATCATTGTTTATGATGACATTTTATATATAATCTTTCTATAAATTTATATCTATTGTCTGGAATACTCCATGGCCATCTCAATGTTAGAAAGACTCAATTAGTTATGTCTCACTTTTTAGATTAAGAGAGAAAGTATATAAGAAGTAGGATCCACCAAATTTGTGATTTTCTAGTAATTTTAACCAATCATAGAGAAAATATTATAAAGAGAGTATCATTGTTTATGATGACATTTTATATATAATCTTTCTATAAATTTATATCTATTGTCTGGAATACTCCATGGCCATCTCAATGTTAGAAAGACTCAATTAGTTGTTTACGCTAGGACTTAATGATAAAAACAATACGGCTATAAAAACCTTGTTCATAGCCATCTCAATGCACATATTTACTCAATCTCTAACCTCATGATTAAGACTCGTTCTTACTTGAGTATAACCTATATGATTAGCGTAGTGGTGTAAGGTGTAATGGTGTAAGGTCTCGTTGTATTCACATGTGGAACGATCTATTTAGCAGAAGAACATGTGTTCGATTCCTTTCTTATGCAAAATTCCCTTTGAGCCACCAAAAAAAAAATATTTACTTGAGTATTAAAGTTTTTGTAAGTGTACGTACTCTTACCATTGTAGAGCTTGGCAAACCACCATTGAATGATCAATGCACCGCCCTGAAATTGTAGGTACATGATCACTTTCCTCTTTGTCCTGTGTTGAACATCTATAAATTTTAATTGAATTTTAATATATTCACATAATTTATGAAAAAATTGATAGTGTAAAATACCAAAACTGAAAAAATAATCTTGAATGATATTAATTATGTGGGTTACAAAAATAAAGATGGTAAAATGGGTCAACTTAACTCGTTTTTCCCTAGGGTGGGGCTGGTTAACCGACGTTGGTAAAATAAGTTGAAAATATCAAGAAGCCTATTTAGGCTATGTTTGGTACAAAAGATGAAAATGGAAATGATGGAAATAAAATGGAGATATTTGAATTAAAGTAGAGTGTAAAAAGTGTGGGATCCACACTAAAAAGGTGTATTTCTTCTCTCCATCTTCTCCATTTCCGTCATACCAAACAAAGGGTTAGAGATAAGTTGACATGTTGACCCGTTGAAATAAAATTTTTTATTGATGGATTCACTAAAAAACAATAAAAAAATACCTAAATAACATTTTTTATTACTCATCTATAAAATATTATAGGTGAAAATAAAATTACAGTACAGTAGCTGATAAAATAAATTATAATAGTAATTGATTTTTTACTACAGTACAGAAAGAAATAAGGCTTAATTACCAATTTGGTCCTCAAATTATTTAAAAAGAGTCAATTTAGTCCCTAAATTTTTAAAAGTTTCAATTTGATTCTCAAATTTTTAAAAATGCTTCAATTAGGTCCTTACCGTCAAATTAAAACTAACACCATTAATGCGAGAATAGTGGCGGTTTTCATTTGCAAATAGTGACGGTTTTTAGCCGCCACTATATTTAATATTACTTTTAAAAAAAATCTGGAATTCTGGCAGTTTTCATTTGCGAATAGTGGCCGTTTTTAGTCGCCATTATATTTATTATTACTTTTAAAAAAAAATCTGGAATTCTGGCAGTTTTTATTTGCGAATAGTGGTCGTTTTTAGCTGTCACTATATTTATTATTACTTTTTAAAAATTTCTGAAATTTTGGCGGTTTTCATTTGCGAATAGTAGCGGCTAAAAATCGCCACTATATTTATTATTATTTCTAAAAAAAATTCTGAAATGATGGATGAATGTGAATTTTTAAAAAAAATAATAAATATAGTGGCGGCTAAAAATCGCCACTATTCACAAATGAAAACCGCCAGAATTCTTGTATTAACGGTATTAGTTTTAATTTGACAGTAAGGACCTAATTGAAGCATTTTTAAAAATTTGATGACCAAATTGAAACTTTTAAAAATTTAGGGACCAAATTGGCTTTTTTTAAATAATTTGGGGACCAAATTGGTAATTAAGCCAAGAAAAATGAAATTAAACAGAAGAGAACAACAACTAATATCTAATTAGCTGTAAACCTAGAGTCCGCAGGCAACACGCTACTCATTCCAAACCTCCTATCATCGTCTTGAGCTGCTTGCTTTCAAGAAAGTCATAACAAGTATGCATCAATCTCACACCCTCATAATTCACTAAGTAAATGCTGATAAAATTCTATACAATTAATAAAAATAGTGCAAGCAAAGGACGGGAACTAGAAGTCAAGAAAGCCCTACCAACAGTTTATGACTTGAGTTTTCAGAATGGGGCACGAATATAGAATTTAAGGTGTGCCAACTGCCAACTTCCAATGGTCTACATCTTGGTTAATTTGAGTTAGTGAACTTCGCAGAAGATGATACGCAACCTCGGACAGTTTCACAATATTTTGTATATCAGTATAAAAAATTAATGCGACTATGTATTAAGAAGAAAGAAAGACAAACCAAACAATTAATTCCTATCCACTTTGTTCTTCTATATATATCTCTATTGATATACATCTCATATCCACTGGGGAAGGATGGCAAGCACAAAACTCTTTGGATATTTTATTATTCCTCTCCTCTTTCTTTTTGTACCAACTCCCTGTGTAGTTACCAGCCTTAATGCTAGTAGCACTCTTTGCATTAAGGAAGAGAGAGTTGCCCTCCTTAAAATCAAAAAAGATCTCAAGGATCCTTACCATTTCCTTTCTTCATGGGTTGGGAAGGATTGTTGTAATTGGATGCGTATAGAATGTGACAATCAAACTGGTCACGTTCTAAAGCTTGAACTCTCATTTTTAGGCGGTGAGATAAATCCTTCAATAACAGACTTGAAACATCTGAGTCACTTGGATCTAAGTAACAGTAACTTTGAAGGAATCCCCATTACAAAATTTATTGGTTCTCTCAATATGCTGCGTTACCTTGACCTATCCGATGCAAATTTTTCTGGAATGGTTCCTACTCATCTTGGCAATTTGTCAAATTTGCATTATCTTGATATCTCTACAACATTTCGTTCTCATTCACTTTGGGTCAGAGATGTAAGCTGGCTCTCTGCTCTATCTTCACTTCAGTATCTTCATATGGATTCTGTTAACATTAACAGCACGTCCTATGAGTTGTTTCAAGCTGTGAATATGATGCCACCTATGTTAGAGTTACATTTGCAGTCTTGCAATCTTGGTACTCTCCCTCCATCTCTTCCATTTGAGAATGTTACATCACTTTCGGTGCTTGATCTATCTAAGAATTCTTTTAATTCCTCTATACCTTCATGGTTGTTCAATATGAGTAACCTCACGGAACTTCATCTTTATTCTTCATCTCTAAGAGGTCCTCTTCCTGTGTTTTTGAGACGGAACCTCTGCAAGATTCAGAATCTAGAGCTATCCAATAATTATCTCACTGGTGATATAACTGAAATGTTGGAGACCTTGTCATCTTGTAGCGACCAAAGTCTGGAGTCTTTAGGATTGAGATCAAATCACCTAATTGGGAAATTACCCCATTCTGTAGGGCAATTGAACAGTCTGTATGATCTTGATCTGTCTAGCAACTCACTCTTAGGTCCTATACCAGCATCAATAGGAAACTTATCAAATCTAACTTATCTGAACTTGGAAGGCAACATGATGAATGGGAAAATTCCAGAAAGTATTGGTCAACTAACCCAGTTGTATAATCTAAATCTATTCCAGAACAATTGGGAAGGCACAATGACAAATATTCATTTCCATAATCTCACGGGCCTGATCAGTTTCTCTGTATCATCTAAAACAAACCCACTTGCCTTCAAAGTGATGCAAGACTGGATTCCACCTTTTAAGTATTTGTATCTTGTGGAAATTAGTGATTGTCAGGTTAGCCCCATATTTCCTAACTGGCTCAGAAACCTAATGTTCTTGTAGGATGTATTCCTAAAAAATGCTAGAATTTCTGGGGAGATACCCCGTTGGCTTTACAATAAGTCCTCCCAATTTTTGCAGCTAGATCTTTCTCACAACAAAATAAGTGGCTACCTTCCCAAAATATTGAACTTCTCTCCATCGTATTCTGTAATGGTCAACCTCGCTTTCAATCAGTTGAAGGGCTCAATCCCTCTTTGGTCTAATGTCACTGCTCTCGATCTAAGGAACAACTTGTTGTCCGGAACAATGCCAGGAAATATTGGCGAAGAAATGTCAGATTTGGAGTTCTTGGATCTCTCAAATAACTTCCTGAATGGGAGCATTCCACTATCCATAAATAGGATTCAAAATTTGTCATTTCTTGATTTATCTAACAATTACTTAACTGGAGCTATACCTGTGTTTTGGATGAGTATGCCAAAATTAAGCATTATTGATCTATCCAATAACAGTTTGTCAAGTGGAATTCCAACTTCAATATGCTCTCTGCCTTTTCTTTATATCCTAGAATTGAGCAACAATAATCTCTCGACAGATTTGTCTTCAGCCTTTCAAAATTGTACTCATCTGCGAACTCTGTCGTTAGGAAACAATAGGTTTTTTGTGTCTATGCCAAAAGAGATCAACAAAAACCTTCCTTTACTTTCAGAGTTACTGTTAAGAGGTAACACACTCACAGGAAGCATTCCTGAAGAGCTATGTAGTCTACCTTTTCTCCATTTATTGGATCTGGCAGAAAACAACCTATCAGGATCTGTACCAACATGTTTGGGTGGTATGCATAGCTTCAAACTGCCTCAAACTTACTTCTTTAATTCAACAGAACCATTTTCATTTCTTCTCTCTTTATCATACACGAGGCATATAGAGTTGATCCTGAAAGGAAGAATAATTGAATACATGAACCGAATGCCCGTGCATTCCACCATTGATCTTTCTAATAATAATCTTTGTGGAAAGATACCAGACAAGTTAACAGAGCTAATTCACTTGGGTACCCCGAATTTGTCGTGGAACAAGCTAACGGGAAACATACCCGACAACATTGGATCATTAACAGGTTTAGAAAGTCTCGATCTTTCACACAACTGCCTTTCGGGTTCAATCCCTCCAAGCACGGCTTCCATGACTTTCTTGAGCTATTTGAACTTGTCATACAATAACCTCTCTGGACAAATTCCGGTTGCTAATCAGTTCGGAACCTTCAATGATCCATCAATTTATGTAGGCAACCCTCAACTTTGTGGGGATCCGTTGCCAACTAATTGCTCACCGTTGCCTGGAAATGGAGAGCAAGGAAGAAAACATGAAGATGATGATGACAAGACTGAAAGGTTGTGGTTATATGGAAGCATGGCTCTCGGTTACATTACGAGCTTCTGGATAGTCTGTGGCAGCTTGGTGTTGAAGAGATCGTGGAGACATGCATATTTCAAGTTTGTGTTTGAAATGAGAGATAAGATTCTGGTTTTAATCGCCGTTAATTTGGCGCGTGCAAAACACAGGTTTGGACTGGAAAGAAACTGAGACCATTGGAGAAGAGGAAGACAACAACAATAATGAGGTAGACCACCAGAAGGTTATCATATTTGTTTCTTGTGTTGTGTACGTTGTTCACTTGTTTGAGGTTTGAAGTTGATCGTGATTATGCTTTTCTTGTGTATGTTGCTTGAATTCGTTTCTGTCGATCGTAGATTAATTGTTGGAAATGGAATTACTATCGCTTTTACTTTAGGAGTTTTACTTGATAACATATTTATGTGACTTATGCGTGTCATAGGTTTGGGGAATTATTTGATGATTAGTGACATTATTCCATATGCTGATATAGTTGTAAGGGAGCGCTAACACTCCTCTGTAGTAAAATAAAAGAGTGTTCATAACACTTGCAGCAGAATAAAAAGATTATTTTATATTTAAAATATGTTACAACAATAATAAATAAAGAAATCTAGAATTGCTTGTTCGAATATATATTCTTGAACCAACAAAAACTTCTTCAATTGTATAAAAACTTTATGTGTATCCACATTGAGACCAATCTCTGCTATCAACTCTTTGATAAGTGGAACTCTAAGAAGAGTAAACCCCTCTTTCTACTTTTCAAGTTTAGACGTACTAGATTTTTCTTCTAGTCTGTCTCTAGTGCATTTTGTTCTTAGGCAGAGGCTTTTATTTACTGCCAAACTCTAATAAGTTAACACATTATATTTAATTAATGAATGACTTAAGAAACTTTTTTTTTCGTTCATTCAATTGCCTTGGCCAAGGTCTTAATTATATCATAGAGCTCAAACTCATTACCAAAAGTTGATGGATTCCTTCTTGATTAATTATTAATTCTGCAGGTATTTAATCATATCCAATATCCATTCAACTAGTGCCCTAAGGCATTAGGTGTCCGGTATTAAAACATAATAAATAACTTGTTAATTACTATGATAATCTCGTGTCAAAGGAAATTATTACATTTCTTCTTGAGAATTTCCTATTGACAGTCAGTTGAGTCAGTTCAATGATAATATTCACATGTGCATCATCTATATATGTAATTTAATAAATGATATCTATTTATCTTTATCCAATAAAAATCATCTCATATATATTGATCTATCCGAATAATTGATATCCTATTCACAATAATCCTATAATCAAGAACAATTTAGATTAAAATTATAAAAGACTTGTTTCTCATTATCATAATCTCTATCATGATAACAAGTCTCTAATTATAATCAAGGACTTGTCAAATTAACAATTTAATCAAATAATAAATATGATAATAGAATAAAGAACAATTCTTTATTAAAATTAAAATTGATAACATGATGGATTGGATCTTGGGTATACACATTTATCCCCAACATATGCACCTATCATTATATAAGTTATATGAATTTTAAATATGTAATTAAAAGCCATGTAAGAATATTTCATTAAAGTATACAACAATAATTAAAAGCCATGTAAGAGGAATATAAGTGAAGACCAATCAAATGAAAAGACTACTCCGTAACCCCCTCTCTTTCCCTTTCCAAAACCATCGAACCCCTCCGAATAATTGAACCACCATGAGCAAGCGTCTCATCCACCACCAACAGAGCTTAAGTCATAACTTGCCATACCCAGAATCCATCCCGAAGTTATCGAGCCCCGCCACTTCCAAAATTTGCAATTGAGAACAAAAAAAAAAACAAGAAAAACAAAACACAGAAAGGAAAAATATAGAACAAAATAGAGAGTGAAAATGGGGAAGAAAAAATAGGCTATAACTCCAACGCAGGTTATCTTCCTATTCCATCCTCCTACAAATCGTCCTACTACCTTTTATGATAAATATTGAATGAAAAGTAAAAAAATTTAATGTCTTGAAAATATAAAATACATTTAAAACTTACCATAAAAAGGTAATAAGAGGATTTATAAGAGGACGAAGTAAGATGATTTAAAATTATTCATAACTAATCATATATACTAGTAATAGAGTTATAGACACCTCTATATATCATACATTTTATTGATATCTATTTTTTTATCTCTTTTTTTTTTTATCATATCATTTATTATATTTACACTTTTTTTCCCTCTCTTCTATGTTTTGATCAGATCAGTTTGGTGTCTACCAAACTTTTCCCATGAGTAAATACTAAATAGTCTCTCCCCATGCCTTTAGGCATAATTCATTTATGTTCTGCTTTTCTTTTCATGGCTCACCTATTTATTTCTTTCTTTATATCTTACCTTCACATGGTTGATAATATAATCATGGGTGGAGCCAGCGCTTTTATTTTAGGAGACCAATATAAAAAATCTTGACTTAAAAAAAATTACATACATAACATGTAAGAAATTTTATATATAACTAAATAATGACAATTGCCATTCTTTAAAAGAAAATAAATGAAAGAATTAAATTATTTTCAAGAGATTGTAATCTTTTTTAGTGTATAAGAATGTATTGTTGCAAGGCTTAAACTTTTAATTTTGATGACAACAATCTATAATATAATTAAAATGATAGTGTAAAAAATATATTAAATTGACAATACATCAATGTTAAAAAAAATCATCCATAGCTCACTTAATTTGCTATAACCATTAAATTGCTCATTTTTTTCCTCACAATCAATTTTAAAATTACAAGAAATAATTATGTTGTGGAAAATAATAAACAACCCTAAACAAGTCAATCCGAATAAGTCTATATTTATATGGGCTAATTTTTATTGGACTCAAGCTTACTTCAACTACGAGTTAAATTAGCCGTTCATGAATCACAACCCATATACTCACCTCTAATTATATATCAACAACGAAACCTGCGTTTAGTTTTTTTTTTATAATTATTATCATGTTATTAGTATGAAGTATTTATTAATTTTATTTTGGTAAAAACCTGATTGATCACATGTCACCTTTGATGAAGTCTTCCCTCCTAAATGTTTATCATTTGTGTTTTTAACATGTATTATGTGCCAATTCAGAAATTGTGAAATTGTGTTTTCACAGTATTTTCTAATTTGACGTGAAATCTTATATCTATAAAGTATATCCAAATACACTGTCATAAAATCTACGTAAAAAGCGTAAAAGCTACTCCGCAACCTCGCACAAATTTGCTACTATGATTAATTAGTTAATGCATGAATTACGAAAAACATCCAATTTTTTTTTTTCACTTTCATGAAACGGAATTACAAAATAACGCAAACAGACCCAAAGTTGGTTTCGTTATTCTAACATCCAAAAACACCATCACAATTTCTTTTTCTTGGCAGTTTACCATCCCAGGAAAGGCAAAACCACACCGTTTTCAACTCTTTTTCATTCGTTTATTTTTCTCAAGAATTCAGAAAAAGCACAGCCGCACGATCCACGTTATTCATAATCCAACGGTAGTTAACCTTTCAAACTTCCAAACCGGGTAAACCCTACGGTTTCGATGAATCCAACCCACCCGATTTCTTCATTATAGCCCGCGTCCCGAAAATCAAGAACCCGATGACGTGGCCACAAATTGCAACGACAAACACGCCCCCATTAAACGACATAACGGCCAGCATCACCAAATAAGAGAGCCCGGAACGCACGCCGTATAGCCCCGTCTTGAGGAGCCCCCCAACGACGTCGTTTGAGCCCCCAGGCTTCAGCTTCACAATGTTAGTGAACGAAAGCCACTCCACCAGCACCGCCATGAAGAACACCAGGAGCAGCGCCACCGCGTACATGGCGGCACTGTCGCCGGGCCAGCACCGGAAAAGTATGTCCA
This sequence comes from Pueraria montana var. lobata, assembly GCA_026413185.1. NCBI lineage: Eukaryota > Viridiplantae > Streptophyta > Magnoliopsida > Fabales > Fabaceae > Pueraria > Pueraria montana. Next base: position 61,723,939 of record CM048650.1, on the reverse strand, counting down.
CCTTGTGCCCCCAGTAGAACGTCGTGTGTATCGGAATCCGCCGCCGCCCCACCATCGTCGCCACCGTGGAATTGTACGGCGCCGAAACACCGTCTGCGGTGGCCGTTGAAAACATATTGAAAACTAATGAAGTGTTGTTACTAACTATAGATGTTGATGTGACGTAACAACCGTTTTATGAGATTGTGTCCAAAACTACCATGTGTAATAATAACGTAGGAATGCACATCGTATAACGTGGATTGTTATGGTTTATATAGTATGCATAGCAACGTTAGTGTCGGTTGGGACATGACAGAATTGAACATGAAGATATGATTCTGGTTCATAAAAATTGTTCCATAATTCGTATGCAAGCAAGCGGATGCGTAATATAATTAAAATTTAACAATTTTTGGTGACCAGGAAAACCAAAAGGGAAATTAAAGGAAAAGCAGGCTATGAAGAAGCAGCACTTTAGCTCTAGCATTTTCAGCAGGATGGGACCCTCCATCAATTCACTTTTTTTTTTCTTATTACAAAAGTTTAGATTTGGACTAGTTTTGAAAGTTTATATGGTATACATCACAGTATTTTTAATTTTGTAATTGCCTTTTAAAAAAATTGACTTAATTGCAGATTTTACCATCCAACTTTTATTATTTTACGAATTTTATCATCCAATTTTTTTTTTTTTGCGAATTTTACTATCCAACTTTCATCATTTTACGAATTTTACCACTTAAGTTTTCAATTTTTGCGCATTTTGCCACCTTCATGTTTCACACACAAAAAAAAAGTTTTGAATTCTTTAACTTTTTTTTTGTGAAATATCATAGTGGTAAAATGTGCAAAAATTGAAAACTTAGGCAGTAAAATTTGCAAAAATAAAACCTGGGTGGTAAAATTCGCAAAATTATGAAAGTTGGGTGGTAAAATTTATAATTAAGCCAAAAAATTTGATTTCAATTAATCAGTATTAGAATATTAGTGCTATTGTATTTTATTGAGAAAGTCTCTAATAAATGAAAATTTTTAAAAGAATATTTAGACTATATAGATTTGCATGCCTATATATCTATTTTAAGCAATTTAAAATAAATTTTTGTATTATTTTTTTCAAAAGTTTATAAATTACTCAATTCCTTTATTTAATTTCTTCCTTTATCTTTTTGTTTTATGTTTTCCATTTAACGAATATTCCCTTTATTTTCTTTATCTCTTTTCCAACTTTTTTTTCTTCTTATTTATTCTTACGTATACACGTGTGTGTATATATATATATATATATATATATATATATATATATATATATATATATATATATATATATTCTTGCTTTTTGTGCTTTGTGTGAATTGTGTTATACCAACATATTTGTCAATATATAACGTTGCTTTGAGGGCTTGGTATCCCGAAACTCTTTAGTTTAAATAATATACGTGTATGTCACCTTAAGAGACAAATCAATTAATAAATAAATGTTATAAATTAATCAAAAGACAAATTATAGGTAGAGAAAACAAATCATTAAAGGTTATATCTTATCTAATGGTATTGCTCACAATATATTCTCTCTCTTTTGTACTAATGTTGTGTTTGTTTCAATAGAAAATTGAAGGAAGGAATATATATGAGAAGGAAAAGAGTTAAAAAAAATAATGCTAAATTATTCTTTTGGCTCCTCTATTTTTTAATTTGTTTAACTTAGTTTATATTATTAAAATATTCAATGTGATCTTCTTTGTCAAAATATATGCAATGTGACTCTTTCCATATGTTGTCTTACGAAGAACATTAGTCTAGCAATGATGTGTCCATATCTCATTGGAATAGGCTAACAATGATAGTGAGAAAACAAACGGAAATGGTCACATTGCATATGTTTTGGCAATTAGAGAACAACATTGAACATTTTAATAATAAATGGACTAGGTTGATCAACAAATTAAATTAAAAAAATAAAATATAGAGAAACTGGCCAAAAAAAGTAATTTAACCAAAAAATAATTTGTTCCATCATTTGGAATCCCACATTTAGAGGAAGGATATAAAAGTTAATGTGAGCCCTATGTTAAAATCAAATTTGTCAAAAATTGGATGAAGAATGAAAGAGTAGTATGTTTCAACTAAATGACAAAATTGTCCTCGCTTATTTTCATGTCTTCTCTTCAAACAAATTATTCATTCTCACTTTAGGAACACTATAAGAGAAAAATATGTCATATCTTCTCACATATATAGTAATAATTATATCTTTCTATTATATTGTGAGTGAAAAATATAAAAATTCTTCTTGTATAAAAAATAATTGTTCTAAATATTTTTTTTACCAAAAGACATTAATTATTACATCTTATATCTTATGCAGGAGTATTTATGTCATTTCACATTTTACATACATGTTAGCAAATATAGAAGAGTAGCACACAAATAAAACACACTTTACTTTGAAGATGGAACTCAACATGTTGTTCCAAAGTGTCGCACTTAACGCCAACCCATGGCATTTGCACCACTTCATTAGGAGTCTTAGGCTTCCTCTTTGGAAGGTCCACACTTAATGCGACTAAGTTTGCGCTTAGCGCCATAAGACAATCAAGGGTCCTCACTTAACATGACTAGGTTGTGCTTAGCTCTATTACACTTGATTTGAGACTCAACTTTGTGGGAGGTTATGCGATTAGCATGCTTAGCATGACGCAACATGTCCTATAGTGCTCACACTTAGAGAGAATATGCCTTTGCTTAGCGCAAGAACTCACACAACACCCAACACCTTAAGTTTGGGAAGACCTTGCACTCAGTGTGTCTTCACTACACTTAGCATGGATCATTTAATAGTTCCCAGAACCTGTATGCACTCAACAAACCTCCATCGTACTTAGCATAGAGTAACAAATAAAGAAGTAGCAAAATCCAGTTCTAAGAACTTTGGGGACTTGCTCGAGTCCCAATTCACTCTTATACACATCAATGTGTTACAAAACACTTTTACTACAATTTTGAACCTTAGATCTACCCATTAAACACACTAACTCTTCGTAAGCACCCAAATTCAAACCAAAACCCATATGCAATGAATTAATAGTAAAACAAAAATAAAGGGAGAAAATGGAAAAACAACATCAATGGGTCAAGGGAGAATCACTCACCTCTAGGGACATGCAAAAACGAGCTCTAAGCTCAGGCATTGTTGGTTCCTATCTTTTTTCACCTCCCCCTTTCTTTTCTCTCTCTTTTTCCTTATCTTCCTTCCCTCCCCCTTTACTTAATTAAATCGTCTATGTGTGTGTGTGTGTGTGGTGGTGGTGGTGGTGGTGGGGAGTTTGGGTTAAATCCCTCCTTCTACTCTTAAACCCTATCAAGGCCATAGTTTTAAAAATTCGGACCAGTCATTGATCCGCCCAAAGTACTGGGTCACTAGGTTGGTGGTCGAACCGATGAGTCACTTATTGAATCGTAAGAACCGGTTATGAGTAACATAAAAATCAAAATATGTATATTTATATTAGTTTTTGCAATTATAAAACAAATACATAGTATAGCTTAGTGGTAAGTAAGCTTGTTGGTGACTCGAAAGGCACAAATTTGATCCTTGGTGAGCACATTAGAAGCTGCAACAATATTGAATGTGCAGCAAACATGCAATAGCCAACATATTTGCTTGGAGACTGTGAGCAGCAGACCCAACTTAGGCCTTGGAGACCGTGCGTGCACAATAGACAAAACCTTGGGTCATGAGTTTCAATTAAAAAAACAAAGAATTAATTGCTCCATCCGGTCCATCCAGCACTGGTTAAACCCGGTTTAAGGCTAGTTTGATGACGTGTCACCGGGTTAAGTGCATGCCCGATCCATATGTGACTCAACCCGGTAAGGTGCTCAATTCCCGATCGAACCAATTCAACCGCCCAGTCCAGGTTTTAAAACTATGATCAAGGCTTTATTATTTTATTCTTATTAACTTCCTATGGTTAAGGTAACCTTAAATAATATTACCTAAAGCATCCTTAAGTAACTAATACAAGGATATGGTAATAAAAGGGGTCTCTCTATAATCTATTCCCAGTGTCCATAATTTGGTATATTATAGGGAGCATTTTAATAACTTACAGGAAGAGAGAAGACAAAGCATGTGTTCTGTGAAAGGAATGAACACCAAATAGGAAGAGCCTGTGTAACACCCCGAAAATTACAACCTAGTAAGTAGGAACGTGAGAGATTTAATTAGAATTAATGGAAATCTAATTGTTTGTTTTAAATAAGAAAAAGATAGATTTATGTGTAATTAAATTGTCTGTGATTGATTCCCTGGAATGCCTGGCAGTAACTAATTGGGTTGAGATTAATTACTGGTAGTAAATATTAAAAATATTTGTTACTATGTACTAATTAATTTATTGGTTGCAAATTGGTTTTAATTATTTTAATTATAAGTTATCTCTTATAAAGTTTATCTGCAAACAATTTCTTTATAGATGAAATTTTATTTGAGGAACTAGAAAAGTTTTCATTATAAGAAGCTTTATAAAATTAATTGGATGTTTGAAATTAAGTTTTAAAATTTTAAATCACATTCCATTAAAATTACACAGTGTAAAGTTACAGTGTGTAAATTAAACTCAGTACCTAAAACTATCACCTCACATCCCCTTAACCAATCAAAATTCATGCAAACCCCTCCCCACTCACAAAAATCTCGCGGTCACAACACCACACACACACTCCACTCACTTCTTTTATGTTCATTTCTCCCACCAAGGCAAAACTTGGTCACTAAATTAGGAAGAAAAAGAAAATATCTTTTCTCTCACTTCTCTCCACTCACGGCTCTCCCTCCCTAAACGGCACACTCTTTTCTCTCACTTCTCTCACGCACTAACATAAAAGCTCTCTTCTCTCTCTCCTTTTTCTGCTGCTGGCCCAGAGCTACCAAGAGAGAAGGGAAGCCATTTTTGTTGCTTGGCTGGTTGCATACAAGGCCTGGTGGTCCACTCTCCATTACCAACAGCTTGTCTTCTCTTCACCTTCATCTTCTCTTCCTCTCTCTCAGCTGAACTCCCCAAAGGTGAGGGAACTCTCTTGTGGACTCTTTGCTTTCTTTTTCTGTTGAGAATATGGTTAAGGGCTAGGGGCCTTAACCATAGCATACATGCATGCCTCCATTGCTGAAAATTGTGATGTGTTTGAATTGTTTGTTGAGTTGAAATTGGATGGGTGGTGTTGAATTCTCTTTGGCAGTAGTTGTGAGCCTTTGCATGTATGGAGTAAGTTCATTTTCACCTTGTAATTGGAATGAAAATGGCCCTGGGAACAAGTGAGGTCACGTACCATTTTCTCAAAATGGTTTTGATCAAGTTTTCTTTAAAGGTTAACTAAAAATTCATTGGCAGTGGCTGTATTTTCGTTTAGCATGGAACAACCCTCACTGTTTTGCAATTTTTGAAAGATCTAACCGTTGGTTTTTCATGAAATTTCTTTTGAATGAAAACAGACACAAAATAAAATAACTTTTATGTTGATGCCTTTGAAAAATATTTCATCTTGTGGTTCATCCACGGCTCGAAAGTGGAATGTCTTGTTTTGGGGTTTCACTGGAATAGGGCTCAGTTTTTATTAAAATTCTCCCTGTGTATTTAATTTTTTTGAAATGTAATTAAACCTTTAAAAACTAGACACAATAAGCTTTTTAACCATGTATATTACAAGAATTTCCAAGCACAATTTCTAAATTAATTTTTCAAAAAGAAACAGAACAATGGTTTAGGACCCTATTTTGAGTCAAAATTGTAGGCTGTTAGAAATATTTTTAATGGGAACAATAGAAAATGAATTTGGAAGCAAGAAATACCGTTTTGGAAAGATCAAGATGTTAGCTTTAAACTGTAAAAAGTTTCATTTAATTTAGCTTTGGGAAGTGGGAGAAATTTATATTTCTTTGAGCTATGTTTAGTGAGCACTCAAAATTCAGGGCTGCTGACTTAGAAAATTTTTATAAAATTTTTTAGATGTTTATTTTATAAGTGAAATACTTTTCTATAAACTAGATTTCAATATCTTCGATTTGATATAAAAAAATTTAAATTCCGAGGTCATTTGCTTATTTCAGTGAGAGCTCACATTCAGTACTGCCAATGAAAATTTGACTAAATAGTCAAATGTGGTTGTTAAGACTTGTATTTTTGCCACTTTAACTCCAATTAATATTTTGGATTCTATGAGATAATGGATAGAATACAACCATTATTATGATTGATTCATCCAAGTCTCGAGGAGGAAAACCTTGAGTATTTGATATTTGAAAGTGTGATTTTATATGTTTTGATGATACGGTCTGTTGACTGTAGTTTGAATCTTGTGGTGAAATTGTTTGTCGGTGTGATGTGTTACAAGACTTGACGCGAGTACTTGTAGTAACTAGAATTGATTTCTAATGCCAATAACAGGATTGCTATTCAAAGATAAATATAACTTGTATAGTGAGCACATTTAAATGATCTAAGAGACTTTTATTTTATTTTATTTTCATTTTTTTTATTAAATACAAATTAATGAATGAACTCTTTCTTTTATGCATTGGACATAGAAAAGAATTTAGGACCTTTGCATGGAGGAATAATGGTAAGTATAAATATCTTTCTTTTATAAAATCATAAGACACTTGAGAGGGTAAGAAATATATAAAACGTAATAAAATATATGACACGCTGTGACTTATGTGAGTTGAGAGTCGTACTATGAAGATACGAGAGTACGGCAAATTGCTGACAATGCAAGATGGCAAGAAAGTTGCGTGGGGTGTTCCAACTGTGAGAATACCAAAGAGAAGGGATAAAGTTCGAAAGGCATGTCACGACGTAATTTGATGGTCACCCATAGAAAGGTGATGGAGGCAATGTCCTCGTATACGAGACATCATCAATTGGTGAGAGCCCGCCATAGTACCATGGTGGTGTACTCCCAACAGTCATCCAACTCAAAAATATATAAGATCACTAAGTTCTGGGAGTTCTAGTGGCAGCTAGCCAGTGAAAAAGGAGTTAATAGTTCTACTAATGAAAACGATTAGATGTCGAGTGTGATCGGTAGATAACCACATCGAAGTGGTTGATAGTAGATGTTTGTGACTTCTAAAGTCGTTGTGTGTGTATTGTTTGACGAAGCAGAGAGTTATCCTCTTGTTTGTTTTTTTTAGGATCAGATGGCAGTCCTAGATCTTCAACACTTCTGGGTTTAGTCTTTCACAGGATAGGTGTAGACGATGACTGCTCTGAGACTAGGTTTTTTCCTTTTTATGTATTTGAATATGGGTAGACTTAGGTTTCAAATTTTCGGTATGTACATTCAGCTTTCGTACTCTATTACCCTGTGTATTTGGTATACAATTTGGAAATGTACATATTACTATTACTCAGGAAAATATTTGGGTTATGAAAATCTCTATTTCATGTATATATGTATATTTTATAGCCAGAGCTATTTACTTTATTTATTCTTTTTTAATCGCTTTAAATGTATATTTACAATTGAGGAACGATACACAATTTTCAAAATTAATTAATCAAAAGTTTTAAAAACTTAGTAAAATTTCGATCTAAGTTTTATTAACTTCACAGTTTTTAGAAATAATTAAAATTAATTAACACATTTTCCAAATAATTAAAGGATCTTTTCCTTACCTTTTTCCAAAGATTGAATAAAGTAACACGCTTATTGAATTAAAATAAGTTTAAAATGAGAATATATGTAAAACCGGATTTAGGGTGTTACAACCTAAAGAGAGAGTTGAGTGTTTTGGGAATAGGAATGCACACATCAGAATAGGAATAAGCATTCTATGTGTGTAATATTAATTTTGAGAAATTGAAATAATTAACTAATATTAGAAAATTATTACGGTTTCTTTTCAATAAAAAAAATTTACAGTTGTAAAAATATTGAATATTTATGGTAATGATTGTAAATAACCTTTTTCATTAATAAATTGTTATGTAGTTCTTATTATTTTTAACTTCTTGTCATAAATAAAATAAATTTACAATATTTTTAATATTTTTTAAATTTTTTATGTATTTATTGTTTCAAAAGTATATTACAAATTAATTGATATTTTAAGCTGAAATAAATTTACTACTAGTACTACTCCTTCAATCAATTTTAAACTTTTCACTTTTCTCAGTTTTCTCTCTGCTCGATCATGTTTTCCAACAAGTGGTACTGAATCTTCTGTAAAATTGATTGGTTTCCAAATCATATTTATTTACTGAGACCTTCGTCTGCACTTCAGCCTAAGCTTATTCTCTAGCTAGACACCAATTTTTTGACCTTCGAAACCAAAGTTGAAAAAAAAAAAAAAAATTAAGGATCCGATGCCATGAACTAGTTTTTTCTTGCGATGTTTCCCATGAGAAAGAAATTCAATTAAGAGAGAATTTCCATTATATATAATAGTACATGTGTATGTATATTAATTACCTTAAAAAACTACCCAAAAAAATATATTAACTGCCTTAATACACCAAAGCAGTGACTATTAATTAGTTTGCCTCTGGTAATTTCATATTGGAAGTGTTAGGAAGTGTAATCCACTAATCCCTTATTGATCTAATACATGGAATATATAGTTGACAGGATGCAAAAGCATAGACATGGACACATAACTTTTGTTATTCATTATTTATTTAGACAACCATGGACACACACAACACTCAGGGACGAGAAGAAATGTTAATGTTCCTAACACGGTTATTGACCCCTCTGTTGTGCTTGGGAACCGTGATGGTGAGCACCCCGTTATCCATATAGGCCTTAACGTGGTCCACCATGGAGTTCTCGGGCAGAGAGAGGCGCTGAACGAAGTGTCCGGTGGAGAGCTCGAGGCGGTGCCAGCCTCCGCGCTGCTCCTCCTTCTCGACGCTCTTGCCGCAGACGATGCAGAGCACGCGGTCGTCGTCGACCTCCACGCGCACGTCGTTGCGCTTGTAGCCCGGGAGGTGCGCCTTGTACACGTGCGCCTCCGGGGTCTCCTTCCACTCTATTTGGCTGTTGAGCACCGGCGAGGGGTCGCTGGGGAAGCCCATGAACGGTGGCGGGTGGTGGTGCGGCTGGGAAACTGCCAAAGGGTGGTGGCGGTGGTCTTGGGCTTGGGGTGTGTGTGGGTCCCATGTTGTTGGTTGGTGGGGTGGTGGGTCGTTTCTTCTACGGCCGAAGAAGCCGCCGGAGGAAAAGAGGGATGAGGACATTTGTGTGTGTGTGGTTAAGTTGGTGTTGGTGAAGTTGTTATGATGGGGGTGAAGAGTTAGATGCTAGAGTTGTGGGCGAGGTGCATGAAGAAGCACTTATTTATAGGTGGGGAAATATGCTTAATAACATGAGTAATGACACAAATACATTCATTTATTTTAAACATCTTACTAACATTTTTTTTTTATTTCTCTCTTCCTATTACATCATAAATTCTATAATATCTATATTTTTTTCTCTTTAGGTGTCTCATAGCACAATGAGTGTTTAAAAAGGATTCAAATATGTTGTCCCCTATTCCTGTCCCATCCCCTGCCCCACCAATAAAATTTTGACATCTCATTTAAAATGCCACATCTGATTTGAGTATAATTTCCAAATTACCCTTAAGAACTTAACCCTGTTGCTCTTTCCTTTAACATTTGTCACGCTTGGCCTCCATTGTTTGTTTCTGTTACCTTGAATTTAAGAGTGTCCCACTATCCTACGCAGCGGCGGCGTTAACCAGCCATGGCTGTCACCAGTGAATTCCTTTTACCAAATAATATCGGTGCACGACCTCCTCCTGGGCCACCCGTTCCTCCAGTACCATAGGTGCAAGCTGTTGCCGCAGCGCTTCGGTTACTATTCGGGTTCCAAAACCACAATGCGCAAAACCAAAGGGAGCACTTGGTTCTCCACCTTGCGAACACACAAATGTGCCTTGAGCCACTGCCAACGATCGTCAATCCAACATATTGCAGCGGTTCCGACAAAACCTCCTCCACTACAACGTTGTGTGATGTTCGTTTATCAATTTAAAATCAAACGTGTTACTCTAGCATCGTCGTGACCCGATAGATCTCCGTCGCGAGTTGCTAAAAGTTTTGTTGGTGCTCTGTTAGAGGAAGTCCTTAAGTGGTTAAGGGCAATTTTGAAAATTTACTCAAATCAGACGTTGCATTTTAAATGAGATGTCAAAATTTTATTGGTGGGACAGGAAATGGGACAAGAATAGGGGACAACAGATTTGAATTCGTCTATGAAACATTTTTTTAATAACATATACTCCCTATGTTCCTTTATAATAGTCGTTTAAGGATTTTGCATTCCATCAAATAAAATTCATTTCTCCCACTCCACTTTTCCCTCTCCACAATTAATAGACATGTGTTATTTCTCTCTCCCCTTAAGAGTTTTCTTATTGGTTAGGTTTCTTTCTCTCCTTAACAACTTATTTTTCCTATTGGTTATATTTCTCTCTCCATAATTAATTATATTGTACTATTTCTCTGTCCATATTTAATGTTATCTAGGACTTTGAAAATGACAGATAAATAGAAACAATTTTTTGTTAGAAATCCAACAAATTTTATTCTATAACCATAAATTTGGATCTGAATTCGTGACTAGGGATGGAGTTAAACATAGATGTTGGGAGGAAGGGTCACTATAAAAAATTAAGGTTCATATACGTACGCATCAAATTTTAGATGAAATATTTATTTATTTTAAAATATTAATTATATTAGTAATTTATTAAAATGTTAATAGAAAATATATTTAAATAGAAAAAAAAACTAAACATTTTTTTAAAGACTCAAGATTACAAATATCAATTATCAATTTTACATGCTAGAAAATAATTTCATAAATTTATAATAAAAATTGGTATCTACATTAATCATATATTTTAGGAACAAATACAATTAATTGTTCTCTAAAAAATCTATTAAATAAGAATGGATTGTGTTACTCACCAAACAATAGTAGTCAAGAATCATTAAAGAAGAATGTAATTTCATATTATTGAAAACTAAAAGAAGAATAATGTTGTGTCATGCATGACAATAGTAATAACGAGTGATAAAAGAAAAATACTATTAAAAAGAAAATAAATAATATTTGAATAATTTGTCTAAAAAGATAAAATAATAAATTATCATCGAAATAAAGATATAAAAGAGAATTAGAATATTTATCTAAAAAGATGAAAAAAAATGTCATTATCTTCACAATAAAAACTATAAAAGGAGAATGAAATACTTTATAAAAAAAATAAGAAAGAAAAACATAACACTTAAATGTCAACCTTAAAATAGAAATAATAATCCTAATATATATATTAAAAAATTTAAATTAAAATATTAGGGTAATAATGTACATTTGTCCGTGAACCTAACCTCATGCTTAAGTGACATGACTACTTCTCAACTATACACACACTATATTAATTCTAACAATATATAGTTAATAACATTATTAGGTGGACTTTATAATCTACTAGTGTCAATCTAGTGGTGGGGGAGGAGTTGGGTAAATGCATAAGAATTTATATTTGATCTTCATTGCTATCATAGTAAAAAAATATATATATATATATATAAAAAAAAAAAAAGAAGAAGTTAAAAAAAAAAAAGGTTAGATTTTATGGGAGTTTTGTTAAATAATTTGAATTTTTATTTATTTAGTGAGATTTGTACGAATTCTACTTGAAAAATGTGACTCTAGCATTCTTGCTAGGTTAAGAACCGGGTTATACGATTTGAGAAATGCTATTTCCTCCGAAAGGAAATAGTCGAACCTTCCTCCGAACCAACAAAAAGTTGACAACTGTCAACTGATTTACAGAAACACAATTATTTAATTTAAAATTTTATCGCATTCCAAACTTACCCCTTCAATCTCCGACCCACACGACCACACCCCCAACACCTTCACAATCTTACTCCTCACCGCATACACATAGCGTATTGCAGCAATTACCACCATCGGACCAAGCTAGCTTGCTATTGGCGTCATTCGCCACCGTTGTGTCTCACCGTCACGTATCTGACTTTCTGTTTCTCGTCTCCCACGATTATACTCTCGCTCTCTGGAGATCTGTGCATCAATGTTCTAACCTTTTCGATGCCATAGTGAACTTATTTGCCAATTTTGGTTCTTTAGATTTGGATCAGTTTTGGGTTTGGCTTGTACTTCCGCTGTGCTAAAAAATCCCCAATTGATTTTCCATGTTTAACATCAAGGTCTTATACATAAGTCCACAAAGAGTTGCAGCAAAAAAGTCTAAAACATATATATCCACAACCGATAAAATCACGAAGTTAAAGCCCCCAAAGCTGAAATCAGCAACCTAAATCTAAACAGACCCAAATCACAACAAAATTAGTTGATCCTTGAATCCAAAACAACAAGAGATGGCAAGCAACTTGAAGTTTTAGGCTTCTATAATCCTGTTGCGGGTTCTTGTAACAACGGTGAGGTTGAAAATATGCTTGTTCAAAGGAAATTTTTGCATTCAAAATTGTAATTTGCTCACAAAAGACAAGTCCAGTTTCGAAAATGCAACGTTTGGCTTCTCTTCGGTGTCTCTGAGCGAGGTTGTGCAGTGTCCTTTTGATTGGAAGTCCACCGGCAAAGCTTATGAGGGGGGTGGATCCTGTGAGTAGGGGTAAGATTGGAAAGGGATGAAATTTTAAAATTTTAAATTAAATGAATATTTTTCTGTAAATCAGTTGATAGGTGTCAACTTTTTGTTGGTTCGTAGGAAGTTTCGACTATTTCCTTTCGGAGGAAATAGCATTTCTCATAGGATTTATTCTGAACATAATTTGTACGGTTATTATGAGGCAGGCACGTCTTTGAATTTCGTCAATTCCATTGAGAATCTACTTTGCGCTATGATGGAACAATGGAACAATTAAGAAGGCACATAAAATTTGAAATGCTGCAGATTATATGGCTGGTAGCAAGATGGAGGTTCCTTTTTAAGGTCCACTGATCAAGTTGTATCTGATTAATATTAATATTCCAGCATTTTGCTATTTAGTAATGTTTTTAAGCCACGGGAAGATTGCAGGTGTGCATGCGTTAATTCCTATCAGAATATGAAGCTGGTTCGTGTTGTAATCAGGAAGCTAATCAAGCATATATCCCATTCCTACCCTGTTTGATTAAAAAAATATCTATTTGTTGTTCCAGTAACTACAAAATCTCACATCACGTAAGAGTTGAGGTAAATAGTAGCTTATAAATATCCTCCTCCCTAAAACCCACCGATGCGCTTTTTACAAAGACAAAACCGTGACGGTCCACCGAACACCTAAGCAGACAATATCTTGATGGTAATCCTAATGATGCCTGTGGACTTGAGGTCGGAACATTGGCACGAGAAGGAGAGTCTAGGCCACTCTTACCCCTTAGCCTCGACATGGGACTTGTTCCAGTAATCACAAAGTCCTACATCACTTAGGAGTTGAGGTCAAGGATTGTAAACCTCCAGATATTAGAGTTCGACTCCTTCCTTTAAACAAAAAATAACATTGTGATAAAAAAAATACTTCCCTTCCCTCTTTCTTTCACTTCTCTTATTGCCCATTCCTTTCACTTCCATTTAAATATCTCTTCTTTCCTTTCCTATTTTCCAGTAGCAAAGCCCTGTCACATATATCAAGCCAAATTATTATTGCTCTTCTAAAAATCAAACATTGTTTATCATTTTATCAAACTTTTCTCATTTAAAGGACATATTGTCATGCCCATTCAAATTCACATACTCAACTAAGTTCCAATCACTTGTAGAATATTCAAGAAATGCTCAACAAGACCATATTTCTTATAGAGGGAGGCAACTTAAATAAACAAGCAGTCACATATCATAGATTTTTTTTTTGTACGTGTGTGTGTGTCAACATGGAAATATATAGCAAAACACAAAACTAAAACTAAAACAAAAAGTTAAAAAACTCTAAGGAAATGCACCCTTATCTTATCAACAAGCAAAGGAAGGTTGAGGAAGTAAGGAACTAAATGAAAACAGTGATCAGTAGAATACATTCAGAAGCAAAGGATAGATTGGCCTCATAAAGAGTGTGTAACCATGTAACATCACCTTCAAGTTCAACTAGATGAATGACTTTGGAAACCAGAGGATGTAATCTATGCGTTGGGATCAACCTTTTGTAACGAGGTTAATGGTTGCCATATATAGAGTCAGTCTCAATAATGGTGGTGGAATAGCCATGAAACCTAGCAATACTAAGACCGTGAAAAATTCCCCCAAACTTCCACCTAGGTTATGGATTAAACACCAATTTTGTAGGAGAAGGCCAAGATAAACCTGCTTGAGTAATCCCTGATAACCTCATCACGTTCAGCTTAACTAATGGTAGAAGCAACCACTCCATCCATATTGGTCTTAGTGATCCAGTCATGAAAAGGGGCAACATATGTTGGTCCTATTCTCTCTAAGCCAACTCCTTTGATGTGCCACAATATATTGCATTATGGTAGTGGTTTTGTAGCTCACTTAACTCATCAATTTGGCCTTTGAAATGTTGATGCGTAAAAATGTGTTTGCAAAGGGCAAGCGTACCCTACGCAGTAGTTCCAGTGGACTCTAAGAGTCCAGATATCGAACCCAAAAGACCAGTTGTGTTCCCAAACAATCAATTTTGTATTGGTTAAACAATTCAATCAGGAATCAAATTTGGGAGAAAATAGAGTTCAATTGTTCAGTTTTTAAAAGTAAGGATTAAGACAAGAAGATTAATGTGAAACAATAAGAATGAAACGCCAAGGATTATGATTTTGCATGCATCCCTTTTTCCCTCATCTTGATCTCATTGAATGCTCTAATTAAGTTAATTGTCAGTCCTCTTTAAATTCATTAGTAAACAATTGATCGTAGCTTACTACTGCTGTTTCCCCTAATTCAATTCCCAATTGGTCATAGGTGAATTAAATTAGGGTAAACGATAATACTCAGAGAGGTTTATTAAGAGAATTAATCCACTGGAAATTCATACAATTAGTTTGATCATGCAAATCATATGAATTCAATCACTTTACAGTTCTGTCAGTCCCAGGCAATTGATCATAGACAAGGGACTGACTAATATTTAGAGTGATCAATTCCAATAGCAAACAAAATAGTAAAGAGATTCAATAACTAGAAACATTGAGACATTCATTGATAATCAAAGATGGGGTACAAGAGACGCAGCTACATCATAATCCTAGGCTTGGAGGACTAGCCACTCATATTCATGAACAAACCAGAAAACCTCATAGAAAACATAAAGATTACAAAGGGATTAGAATTGTTACAAGTAGTACTCCCAATGATGATCTCTACGTCTCATAGCAATCGAACTCTCTCACACGTTCTCTATCTCAATAAGAACCCTCAGTTTTCGAAAACAGAGCAAAAGATCCCCAAAAAGAAGGTTTTCAACACTTATTTATAAAGTTTTAAACTGTTGACGCGGCTCACCACGACCGTGCTGATCAGATGACCACGGCTGTGGTCCTTGCATAGTCTGGAGGTCCAATCTGCGCGTATTACGAGCACGATCGTGGTAAATTAACCACGGCTGTGCTCGGAAAATTGACACTGATGCAAAACTTTCAGTGATTCCTGCTTGGCTGTGGATATTTCACCATGGCTGTGGTGACTTAGAACGGCCGTGCTCAGTCGACCACGGCCGTGGTATTCCAGACAAAGGCAACTTCCTTCAATTTATTTATTTTTAAGCTTTTTTCTTCAAGAAATCCTTGAATTGCCTGTCTTACACAAACTAGCAACAAACCGTGAGTTCTGCCAACAAACTAAGCTCAAATCATATGCAAATGGTATCCAAACTGAGATAAAAATACAGTCAAAATCCGGTTTATCAAATGTGTGTAAAATTCTGTCACATTCGTGTGAGAATCCTATTGCATATCTCATTGGTTGCACGTTGTCGAGAAAAGCTCATCTAGTGTGTCAGTCTACTACTTGCCACTCTTTCAAGATATTAGCATATGCAACCGATATGCATAAGGTGTTGCTGCCTTGTGTTTCATATACGAGCACTTGAACGATGCCAACATGCATTGTACTCGTTAGTTTGCCGGATATATGACCTTAGCACAGGTACAAAATTTATACATTATTTTGTTTCGCAATTCTAGGGATTTAGTTTTACGATAAATATTTGTGTTAATGTTCTTTGCAAGCATAAGTATCTAATCACTTTTTTATTGTTAGCCGCTAGACAGATAGGACATACATTGAGAGAACGCCTCATGCATGTAGATGGAGGCCTTTAATTAGTAGGGGTGTCAAATAGGTCAACTCAATCCAACTCGTCGTCAACCCGCTGAAAAATGGGTTGGATTGGGTTGAACCCATTTCATATTAGGTTGAAAATCCCAACCCATGGCAGGTTGCAAGTTAGGTTAGGTTGGGTTGGCCCGTCAACCCATTATTAAAAATTAAAAACATTTAATTATTTTATTTATCTTAAAATTCTCCTAAATTTTATAATAATAATAATAATAATAATAATAATAATAAAAGAGAATAAAATGTTATAAAACTAGTAAATCAATAAAATACTTAAGAGATAATCATAAAAAACATGTAATGTAGTTTGGGGGGGGGGGGGGGGGGGGAGATTGACCGGTTGAACGACATGACCCAACCCAACCTGCATCAAGTTGTCTTGAACAGGTTGGGT
Organism: Pueraria montana var. lobata; assembly: GCA_026413185.1. Taxonomy (NCBI): domain Eukaryota; kingdom Viridiplantae; phylum Streptophyta; class Magnoliopsida; order Fabales; family Fabaceae; genus Pueraria; species Pueraria montana. The sequence continues at coordinate 61,707,230 of CM048650.1, read as the reverse complement.
TATATGGGTTGGTGGGTTGAAATGTGCAACCTAATCCATTGGGCGGTTATGCTAGTCGATCGGTCAGGTCAAATCCATTTTGACTCCCCTATGAGATATCATGCTTCTTTGGCTTCCTTTGACTTGGCAGCCACTTCCACGCCTATCTACCCGAGAGGGTCTTATGTTAGTTTGGCCATGTCCAAGGGATTACTCAATATCCCCTCATTAGATTACAAAGATATGCCCTTTGTTGAGGTGCTTGATGAGCAATATCAATAATGGGCTAACCACATCATTGTTGCTTTACTTCGAGGATTGCTTGTGTTGAGGGTGCCCCATGGGCTTGCATTGGCGATTATTTGAAGTGATTTCACACCTTCTCTCATTCATACGTCATGCTCCCAACCAGTGGTCCTTCGAGTATGCCTTATCATCACGTTGTTATAGCCAACCAAGTAGACACCCAGGCAGACAATCAGTATTACTGTCGAGTAAGTATCTTTATATATCTCTCTTATATGTATTGTATAACTACATTATACTTAACTATACTTTTTTATGTAGGTGTTGTTTGAGAGAATCACTCATAATCTTTAGGCCATGCTGGATATGCAGAAAGTGATCCTTGGCACTAACACTTATGAGGATGTGGAGCAGATATTGAGGCAGGCACTTCAACAGGATGCACGCATCGAAGGAGGAAAACTTGCCAATGATTTTATGTGTTGTATGTTCTTGTATATTTTGTATTTTGTTGTTGAACCTCATATTATGTATGTATGACGATTTTAGTTTAACTTTTTCTTTTTGTATTTTCACCTAATTAATATTTATCAAGTTATTTCTTAAATTAAGCATTTAAGCATTAATTATTTTAATTAAACTCTTTTAAAAACAAAATAAAATAGTTAATCACACAACTAATAGTTTCCTACACAATAAAAAAAAAGTTTTTATTATGTATTTGGTCGAGATACACAACAGAAATAAGTTTTCATTGTGTATCTTGACCAAATACACAATAAAAACTTGTTTCCATTGTGTTATGAGAATGTCAAATGTCAGAGATATTTATGTAAAAAAGACATTTCTAAAAGGGTGTGGATTGAATAGCCATTTTGGGGGTGCAAACAGTAATCCCCAATAATACAATAGGACTTGAGCCTAGGTATACTGAGTTTGAGCTAATGAGTTTGTGTAACATTGGGCTTTATTGGCAGGTACAAGTTTGTGTTTTATAGGCTTTGTGTAAATTTGTATCTTGAATTCTATAACATGTAATTTAATAATTATAAGAATAAAGCTATATTATATTATATTACAGATTGTTAATTACGTGGTTATGTACCATGAAGAACATGAATATATAATTAATGGTTATATCTTGCATCATAATTATTCGTATAGTCTAAAACAAAATAAATTATTAGCTCGTCATTATCTGATATATTTAGTGAAAATTTCACTCCTATAAGCATTCACATTTTTACACCCCATGCTTAAGTTTGGATAAATCATCATCATCATCATTATATAAAAGCGACAATGAAAATTGAACCTACGTATAATTTCATGCATCTACCCAAATTCCACCACTAGACCAACTTTAATAGGTAAGCACTATTGAATTATAATGTTAAATGTGATATGACTTTTGTTAAATTATAAATTAATCCATGATCTCACTTTTTGCTATATTAAAATAAAATTAAAATAATGGGTGCCAACTTTGCAGCTTTCAAGTGTCATTTTATCATTATACAAGGATTAAAGTGAAACTTTTTTTTTTTTTTTAAATCATTAAGAAAAATAAGGAAACAGCTACACTCTAACATAGGAGACACCAACTGCATATGCTAAAACAGAAGGCAGAAGCAGTTTAGCTAACTAGTCAGCACATTGTTCCCCTCCCTAAAGACATGGTAAAAAGAAAGAGTCCAAGGCTTATCAACAAAAGAACGAATACGGTTAATCACTGCAGCATAAGGATGAAGATTCAAATCCTACTTGGTGATCAAATGCAAAGCCGTCATAGAATCTGACTCACAAATGATGTAATTAAGTATAACCAGAGTTCCAAGCTAGGAGGAGCCCTTGATAAATGGCAATCAATTCTGCATGAACATTAGACGTATGGCCACAAAAACCCAAGAAGCCAATCAGCCAATGCCAACAAAAATCACGAAGAAGCCCAGCAAACCCTGAAAAACCAGGATTACCAAGAGAAGATCCATCTATATTAATCTTGATGTAATCCTCAGCTGGTGGAGACCAACTTATATAACATGAATAGCAGGTTTAGTGTTATCCAACATAGAAGCAAAAGAAATAGCATCATGCATGGCCTTTATCTGATTGACGATAAACCATATAGACCTAAGACCAGACATTGTCATAAGGAACCTTCAGGTTGCTTCAATTGCTCCCGAACCCACTGATTTGCGGATGAAACATTGGAATTGATGGAAGCCTCCATATTAAGAGCACGCCACACATTTTTCTGGCACTTTGACAGTCAAGAAGTAAGTGAATGATGGTTTCTTCCTCCAAATCGCACCTGTTACAAAAAAGATCAAGAGAAAGATGTCGCTTAAAGCAAAAAAGGTTAGTAGGGAGGCTATTATGAAGAATTTGCCGAAGGAAGTGTTTGACACTTAAAATAGTACGACGTTGCAGCAGCCAAATTTTCAAAACGTGGAATTTTACCAATGGCGTACAAATGGGCCACAAGAAATAAGTCACTATTTTTTTTATCCGTAGAAATAAAAAATAGTACCAAAAGATTAATAACACTCACGCATCTTATTCAACCAAATTATATCTCCTTAGTAAACTAGTCACTGCAATTGGACAAATACTGAATGACTTAAACAGGGGAATCCGGATCCCCTGCGGTTCGAAAAATAAATGCGGGCACAGTTAAATCTTGAACCATCCATTATTTTTTAATTAAGTTTTTTTTATCAATATTTTATTTAAAAAAATATATTTTAACAGTTGAGATTTATGCAATTGAAAGAAAAAAAAAACTGCAGGGGATCGTGATCCTTTTGTTGGGAGTTATAAGTCAAAAGTTCAGCCTAATTGTTATCACTGTATCAAAATTAAATGCCCCAAAATAAATTAAAACATTGCAAACATAGTTTAACGAAGGTATATAAATTACCTGCTACTATGGAATTAAGCGTACCTAATCAAAGGGCACATATATAACTTGATGCTGAAATCTCGTAGAAACAAAATTCTTGAGGGGTTCATCCCTTTAAAACTATGGATTGGACAAGTGGCAACTGAACTCTTCTGTGTTATCAACCTCTGCAGAATTTTGGACTAGAAGCTGGCCAAGATTACTTGCAAAAAAAAAGTTATGAGAACATAACCAAAAGATATATACCTCGCGATAGGTAGAGAACATTTCCCTTTTGCAGTGCACATAAATCAATTAGCATATTTTGTGCTGTGCTCTGAGTAGTGACTTGTCCAAACCATAGTCCTAAAGAAATATCCCACCCCAAAGTCTAGATCTGTTGTAGACACAGCACAAATGCAGCACACTTATTGCTTTATGTAGGTTTGTTTGTACTGCACATTAGTACTGGATTAGGTTTACTCTATGGAAAAAAAAAGTTATCTAGTTTGTACTGCACGCTATAGAAACGTGTGTACTGTGTACTTGTGAAGTAACGTAATCTGTACTAACGAACTGCTCTTAGGGACCCATTATCAAATCTATTAAGCACACTGATTACATCCAATCATGATGATAAGTTAAGTGTTTTAAACATATTTATTCAAAAATTTTAAAAAGATATCTTTAAAAATTATCAAAAAGTAATTCCGGATTTCCATTTTCGAAAGGCTCTTCCGATTTGTTTTTTAGATTGCTTAATTTGGAATTATTAAAAAATAATTTTGGATTTATATTTCTGGAAGGCTCCTCCAATGTTTATGTTACGTATTTGTCGTTCCAGAAAATAATCAAATAACTATGCGACGTGGGATAGTTTCAGAATTTTGTAAAATTTTTAAAGTTAAAGGAGCTGCAGGAAGTATTTCATAGGGTGCAGGAAGCAATTGCCCTAATTCATCATGGTTGTGATAACACCACTATAGTCATAGCCCAACAAAAAAGAAGGCACAGTTGTATAATGCATAAAATAAATATTTATTTTATATACTAAAATTTATAATAATAATAATAATAATAAATACTTTTAAATATATAAATTATATTGTAAATAAAATTCATCACAAATAAATATTTTTAACTCAAAATATATTTTAAATTTGGGTTAACTAAGTTTTTAGTCCCTAAACTTTTTCAAAATTCGATTTTTAGTCCCTAAACTTTAGTTTGACTGGTCAAGGTCCCTAAACTTTTTAAAAATTCGGTTTTTAGTTCCTGAAATCTTATAAATTCAAGGACTAAAAACTGAATTTTGAAAAAAATTTGGGACTAAAAATCAATTTTTTTAAAAGTTTAGGGACTTTGACCGGTCAAAATTTTGTTCAGGGACTAAAAACCGAAATTTTAAAAAGTTTAGGGACCTTAACTAGTCAAACTAAAGTTTAGGGATTAAAAATCGAATTTTTAAAAAGTTTAGAAACTAAAAACTTAATTAACCCTTTAAATTTATGCTAAATAATTTATATTGTAATACAAGCCCAACAAAAAGAAGGGTTAATCTGTCAGCATCTTATGTGACGCTGTGATGCAAGTTGCAACGTGCGCTCTCGTCCTCGTGAATGGCTGGCACCCTTCTTGTCTGATCCAGTTTTTCTATGATGATAGTATGTGCGCTAACATACGTCGGTTAGTGTTAGTTAGTTACACACCTCATTGCTTCATATATACCCTTTTTTTATGCATTTTATAGTCACAATTACATAACCTATATAGATAATATATAACTGACTAGTATCAAAAGTTAACATTTTATAAAGTTGTTAACCACAAAAAAATATTAATTATTGTTTAGTATGAATATTTTATTTACTTTAATAAATTGTAGATTTGAAGCTTTGACTTGGATGAGATAAGATCGATCGATGGAGAAAAATGAATAGAAGGTTAGAGATAAGACTAACTTTGCATTTATTTATTATACATTTTATCTTTTTGAAGGACTTGCATGTCTTCGGAAGTATATGGATAAGCATGAGGTTGAAAGCAAGCTTTTATCTAAGCAATAACATATATTTTTCGAGTGAAATTTTCTCATTGATTTGATGAAGATGTTGAACACTCCAAATTACCTGGTTGGGGTTACGTGGGTTTCATTTTCCCTTAAAACATATAAACATGGTTATCATATATAATCAGTTCTCTATAACGCTTTTCCATTTTCAATCTACTCTTGATTACCCAGCTTTCCGTTAGAGATACTATCAACCATAGAGTTGAAAAGTGAGCAAATCATACAAAAAAGAAATTCCATGAGGGCGATGTGACGGTGGCAGATAATATAATTTTCATTAAGTGGTAGGGTAGCATTCAGCAACAGTTAAAATTGTACACATGCTTTCGGACCCCTACCACCACAGCATGTGAATGTTCCTACAATTCAAACGTCACTCTCACCAATGATCTGTTCTACTATTTGTTCTGCACTCTCTGCTTGATTGGGAACTCGCTGTTTAACATTTGCTGCATGCAAGAAAGAAAACGATTGCACAAAGCAGTTTATATCTATAATTTCAATTAATGGTCTGACTTTTTCATATGACTAATATTAATATAATTAAGCTAAAAATTACAAATTTTGATAGGTCTCATTTCTTATTTAATGACTCTCTCTTCTTATTTAAAAGTGAGACTTATCAAAAAAATTTATAATTTTCAATCAATTTCTGTTAATAATAAAGAGAGTGTTAAAAATATGTGTTAGAGAAAGTATTGCTAGCATCCTTTAATTTAAAATTATAAATTTATATATTGGGAAATTTAATGATAAGCATGTTAACACATAATTAACATTTAACGGTGAATCCAAGCTTATATTAACATTATTTAAATATTGGCCTAGAAAATGCAGTCCTATAAAATTAAACTAAGTTGATTCCCTTGCCATGCACACTACATTTGATTTAATAAAGCATATTGTTGTTAGTTGTCGTTTTGCTGAATTTCAAATTTTGTCACTTATTATACTAGAATAAATTGTGCAAATAATTTAATTTATTCTTCATTACCATTTTATGCATAAATATACTGAACTTATATTGATATATTAAAATTAATTATTCATTATAATCATTATATTTTAAATTAATTGTATACAAACACGATATGCACAAGATTACAAATTTAACCATGAAAGTTAAGCTCTAATATTAGGTCAATTAATCGTCATCGTCAAAGCTTCAACACACCAACTAATCCACCACACTCTCTTGTTCTTTCCACATTTTCTTTCTTTTTTTTAATTTAATCTTATGAGAAATGTTAGTGACACTCTCTGTCTAACACTTTTTATGTGATTGACTGAAATTGAATTGAAATCATCAATTTTGACGGTCTCACTACTAGATTAGGAGAGAATATCATTAAATGATAAGTGGACGTACATGATTTTCACAAATTTTAACTAATCACATAAAGTATTAAAAACAGAGTGTCAGATAGCATTTTCTAATTTTCTTATTTTGGGCTTTTGGGTTTGTTTTGTTCTGTTCCAGTGATGAACAGAGACAAGCATAACGACCTGCAATTTGCAAGTGGGTCGGAGTACTGTTCGTTGGGGTTTGGATCCGATTATGCAAACGGTGCTTCAAGATGAACTTGAAGAACACGCTCTAAGCCTTTAAAGCTTCACAGCCACACTTGATATTTCTCTCGCACTGCTACTTCCTCCATTGTAACACTCTTCCTTTCATAACAATTTTAATTTGTTTATTTCTTTTATTTCTTGGATTTGAGGATGATAATTGTTTTTGTTAATGGGGAACTGAGGGAAATGAGTGAATAGTGAAGGATGATTCATTTTAGGATGAAGGATTCTAGCTTTATAATTTTTAAATTAATTTAACACATGCGGTGATTTTTCAACGACACTATATTTAAATTAATTGTTTTAAAATTTAAACATTAACGGTGTTAGTATTAAATTGACGGAAAATCAAAATGAAAATTCTAAAAAATAAAGGACTAAAGTGAAAATTACTCCTTTAAAAAAAAGTGAAAATTACTAAAAACATAAAGGAACCAAAATAATATTCTAGCCTATTTTTTATTTTGTGAAATTTTTTCTTAAATTGTTTTTTAACTTTACTAATTTAGTATTTAATAAAATATTTTAATATTAGATAATGATCTATAAATAGAAATATAAGTTAAACATGTGGTATGATATTGAGAAATCTCGATAATAATTTTTTAATGACACACACACACACATAAACAAACTATTCACGAGTTGTTAATATCAAGCTTGTAAAGCATATGCTTGACTCATTTAATTAAACAAATAAGCTTGATCGAGCATTTAACGAAACTAGTTCGAATAGTTAACAAACAACTTAATTCATTTACACCCTTATTTTTTGTTGCAACTTCTTCCAACCACCTCTCCTCACTCACTCAATCCCTGTCTTTCTTTTATTGTTTCAACATATTTGAATTCTACTATATGTCTCTTCCTTTTACTCTTGCAGTAGTGTTGCTCCTCTTCGAAAATGTGAGTGACAAAGAATAGTGGAAGGTAGTTGTTCTGGTATAAGTTTCCTCTAGAGTTTGGGAGACCTAGCCAGAAACATATTCAAGTCTGTAACGTGTCTTATCCTAGGTCAAAACCTGGACTATATCTCATTTTGTGCCTAGAGTACGCCTATGATATTCTCGAGGCAGTTTCTCGTATCGTGATCTGGTTTTTGGCCTGAGATCCCTAGAGAATGATCATAGGTAGTTACTACAACAACATGTGTTATCTAGGATAAGAATGGCCAAGGGGTCGGTCGGCAACCGAGCATGAGAGCTCGGTCGAATCATGCTTTATAATGAAAATGGTTGGCTTACGATCGAGAGGGTACACAACCCCTCAGCCTCAAATGCGGAAGCGCGAAGAGGCTTAAAAGATAGCATGGTTGGCATACAATCGGGAGGGTACATAGCCCCTCAGCCTCCAATGCTGAAGCACAAAGAGGCTTAAAAGATAGCACGATCAGCACACGACTAGGACGGTACACAACCCTCAACCTCCAACGCGGAAGCGCTAGGAGGCTTAAACGATAGCACGATCAACATACAACCAGGAGGGTACAAGAGCTACTATTCTGGTATACCAAAATAGTCTCACATCGCTTAGGCATTGAGGCTAAGGATAGTTTATAAGCATTTTCCTCCCTTCACCCACCGAGGTGCCTTTTAAGGGCAAAATCGTGAGGTTTGGACCAATGCCAAAGCAAACAATACCTTGAATGCGGTGACCCTAACGATGTAGCGGACTTGAAGTCGGAACATTGATGCTAGAAGGAGGGCATAAGCCACACACGAGGGCTGACAGACCGTCTAGCCCCTTAGCTTGGACTGAGGGTTACTGTTGCGGTACACCAAAATAGTCCCACATCGCTTAAGTATTGAAGCTAGTTATAAACACACTCCTCCCTTAACCCACCAAGGCACTTTTTAAGGATAAAACAATGAGGCTCTCAGACCAACGCTAAATTGGCCAATACCTAAGATGCGATGATCCTGACGATGTAGCAGAATTGAGGTCAAACAGTAGCTATAAAGACAATCTGATGTTACATACTTAGCCTAACTATGGCTCTCATATATAGAATTGAAGTGCTTGTAATTGTTACAAGAAAGGTGACATGAGCAAAACTCTATAGTCACCTCTAACCTCCTCGAGATGTGTAGAAGTTTTAGTGGTAAATGACAATATATTCTAAAATCTCATGTTGATGGTGTCCAATACAAGCATGTGTTAGAATCCAGTTTATCCTATTTTAGTGATGTATGGATAACAAACCAAACAAGTAATTTAACCCAAATTCTAATTTGGGCTTAAACTCTTAAACTATTCTAGAACAATAGTTTAAAAAAAAAACACTATTGCAAGGCGATGAGGGATTCCCATGTGAAAAGCATCAAAAGAAAATTTCCATAATATATTCATTGGCCCCTAAATCTGTGCTACACCATCCCTAACACTTTGATGATTGCTACCCGTGCAAGTCATGGCCACTTTTCATTTCTTAGGTATGTTACTTTTGATTTCTAATGCCGTGGGCATGTGGCCATGATGATGAGATTCAAATTGTATAAGAAAAAGGAATGGAAGACAATGAGAGCAACTTAGAGAAATAAAAAACAATTGAAAACTACTACGAAATATCTCTTAGCATGGTATGATACCCCTAGTAAGTCATTCATTCATAATAGCTAGCAGTAAGGAAAGTTCAGGAAAAGCAAAATCAAATAGTTACATGCCTGTTTGTATTCTAAATTGTTGAGATCAAGTACTTCATCGATCTCCTCTTGTTGACGTTGTAACCACTTGTTAATATCCCAAATACCCCAAATATGAGTAAAAACAAATGCAGATGCTACGCTGAATCTGACAACTAGTGTCCGAAGATTAATTACTAACATATCATTTTTTTAAAATGATAGCTAAGAAGATATTTACTTGGGAAATATTTATCAATTACTAATCGAATCATTCAATTTTCTATCACAAAACAAAAACCTTAAGAGTGAAATAAATTTGAGCTCTCATTTTTAGAATAAACTAGTTTTTATACAAAATCTTCATTTTTAGAATAAAATAACATTTTGGAATTCTGAGTATAAAAACTTAATTAAGAATGAAATAATTCGTACCGATAAAACAACATAAGTATAATGAAATATTTGTTAACCATTATTAAAATATTTTTTGTTAATTTGATTGATTACTAAATTTAAAGATTTAAATACTTTCATTTTTATGTATTATTTAATTTATATTTTTTTACTAGCAATAAAATGAATTTCTATCAAGTGAATTGATTTTAAAAAATTTATTTATGCTTTTTAGTATTATATTTACAAAATATTCATGCAATGCGTAAGATGCTTGGTAATATCTTATTATACTTTTTTCCTTCTTTTTCTTTTTCTTTTTTTTTTATTTATATTCTCTTTTCCTTCTTAAAATGTATGACTTCACTATTATATATTTATCACTTTATTCAACTTTTTCAAAATTATATATTATTTATTACTTTCAAATACCTCCATTTATATTAAATTTTCTTCTGTTGGCTGATGCTCTTCTTCCTTAATATTGTAGTTTTTCTTCTTTTATCTTTCCTATGGATAAAAATAAAATTACCTCCACTTATATTAATTTTTTCATTTTCATTAATTCACAGTTTTTTTTGGTATATATATACCACAGGTATCTTCTACTAGAAACAATCTTTTTCAAGTTAGGTAGGATCACTAATCACTATGGATAGCAAAACTCTTCCTCTAATCTAGAATTCCAACTCGAGACTAGAGCTGTGCATTTGGGCTTGGATCCATGGGTCACCTGCATAACCTGCAGCCCGCATGGTATATGGGCTTCAATTTTTTAGCCCATTTAAATTGTGGACTTTTTAGCGCAGCCCGTTTAACCTATGGGTTAAACGGCTTGACCGTGGGCTCTACGAACAATCTGCGGGCTTTTGTGTCTTAATTAAAAAAATGTATTTTTTGTGATTTAGTGAAAGTAAAATAAAAATAGAAACTAGACTAATAAAATAAAAGAATCGTGGTCATTCTACTTGAAAATTAGATAATTTCAAAATAGCCTACACCAAACCAAAACCCATAAAGAATAATTCTCACACATTTAGTGATTAATTAGACTATAAAATGATAACAAAAGGATTTTTAATTTGATTTTTAGTCACTTTTAAAATTTGATTTTGTTAAAAAAAAAAAATTGCAGATGCATGCCTGCCTGTTTAGCCCACAGGCTAAACAGTGTGGTTGCGGGCTTGCTAAAATAGAGTATATTTAAATTGCGGGCTTTGCAGGATGGATTATACCGGTTACGGGTTTTGCGAGTGCGGACTAACGGGCAGGCTTACCCATATGCCCAGCTCTAGTCAAGACCACTAACAAGTTAAGCTAGAACAACTCTGCACTAGACGCCAGTTAACCTACGCTCTTGGTAGTTAATTCATAGTTCTTTATACTTCCAAAGTAATAGCTTTCAAATTTTATCTTTTGCATTAAATGTTATCTTTTCACCAATTTTACCTACGTATATTTCCAAATTAATTTCTTTCTTTACAAATCATAAAAGTCATTAATTCTATTTTATCTTAAAAAATATTCATAATTTAAAAATACATATTTATAGAATAACATATGTTGCTCTTAAATTTACTTCAGGTTAATTTTCTTTTAGAGTAAAAGCTTTATGATAATTGGATCTAGATTTAGGAGTCGATCGCTACAACATAATTGGTTTTTGTAACAATTAAAAAACTGTTGTTAAAGTACAGAAAATGTTACCCTTTTCATTAGCAACACTTTAGCAAATGCAATATAAAGTTCCCATCGCTAAATGATTTTTACAATATTTTTAGCATATCATTAATTAGTAACGTTCCAAAAATGTTACTAATTATTTCTTTTATAACATTTAAATAAAGTTGTTAGTTTTAACAACATTTTAAGATAATATTAACAACATTTAGAAAATGTTATTAGTTTATTTCTTTAGTAACATTCTAAAAATGTTAGTTGACAATTTTATGTAACATTTAAAAAGTGTTACTTATATTTTTTTTTAACATTTAAAAAATAATAATTAAAATACTCGTTTTAAGACATTAATTTAGATACTATTATAAATAGTTGTCATTATATAGTTACCTAAAATCCTTTTTATGCGATTCATATATATATATATATATATATATATATATATATATATATATATATATATGAGAAAGAATGTATAATAGATTTGTCTTTTATCTCATCCATTAGGTTTTAACTCAACTCATCACAGTCAAGAGTAATAAGAAAAGTTCACTTGCCATCTGATAATGGCATGCTTAAATACAACAAAAGGAGGGGATAAAATACACATAATTTGAAAAATTAAATTTTATATTTACTTTGAAATATAATTGATGGCAAACTAACATGAACAAGATACCTTCTAGCATGTGAATCATTTGTATAATCATAAAATGTTTATTTTACTTTTTCCAATGACAAGGTCAACAAATTTATCACATAAATCTAGGAAAGCTACCAAATTCAATACACATCGCAATATATGGCCACTTGTGAGCAGCAAAGAAGGTAGCAAACACATAAAACTCAACGACCATCGACTTAATAAAAATATTAAGTGACAATCAAGATGTATCCTTGAAAGGGTCTCTAATGGTGTCACCAATAATAACAACTATCTTGTGACAATCTAACCCTTTTGGATGAAGGCTTCTTGCATGCTCAGAAGCACTAACCTATTACACAAAATATAACCATTAAATCTACATTACATATTCGTTACACATAAGTAGCAAGCTCACATGCATCAAAAAATTTAAATTTAAGTAAAATTCATAAATAAAGATAAATTGAAAGCAGAGAATAGCTCCTAACACTTATTTAAGAGTGAGGACTCAATTATCATGGAATCTTGTCTTCAGTCACACTTTCAGGGAAGGCAACGAGATTGCATATTGGCTTGCAAAATTTGGTGCTCGTTCAAATGACTCTTGGACTCTTTGGGATGTGTGTCCTGCTGCTATTGAGTCCCATTTGTTTGTTGATGCTTTAGGCATCCATTTTGTTAGAACTCGTTGATTTTCCTTTGCTGCTATTTTTGTATGTTTCCCATTGATAAGAAAAATAGAGTGAGGACTCAATTATAATACAAGGGTGGATCAATTAATAATACAACTCAAACAATCCAATAAAATATTTCACTAGAGCAATATACATATAAACCAAATGTACCATACCTAATTATGCAATTTTTGTTATCAAGAAAAAAACCAACTAAGAGGTCATGAACTACTAATTTTATTGTCACAAATTTATAGAAATGAAAGCTTGATGAAGAGGATATTATGATTATAATATACAACATTTAAAAAGCAAAATTAACTATCCAAAATCAGTCAGATCTAAAATCATTTCCCTCTTTAACCTATTAGGTAAATAGTGTATTAATTTAGATCATGATTAACATCTTATATTATTATCCAATATAAATAAAACCAAATTCAAATTTAAAAGCATGAAATATAAACTGTTGTAGAGAAAAATTATGAGAATTAACTCACAAAAAGAGATACAGGATCTGCTACATTAGTACCTCCACCAAAAGGATAAATCAAATAGTCCACGACCTTCAACTAGTTTTGTTAGAATAAGGCATAAAATACTTCAATCTAAATAATAAATATTATGCTCGAATATGTTTTTAATGTACACTACAAACATATAACATGTTAGTCACAAGTAGAAAAACATCCAATGAGTGATGCTATTGTAGTGTGGTGTATACATCTTTCCCGAAATGATGTTCAAGAACCTATTAACACCACAAAGAATGAAAGCATAACAAAGGCTAAGGATATTACTTTTTTGATATAGTAAAATATAACATAGATAGAGAGCAAGTTTATGTAGAACTGGATGCCATAAGGTTTATTGAACCCTTCCTTAGAATTTTCATCACACATCAGAAATGTAACTTCTTTTCCACATAAATGATTCAAAAATGATTTGGATATGCAAATTTAGAAAGTTGAGTGGGCAAGTTATCCTCTTAAAGTTGCATGAATGAATAGGTTTAATTAGCTACATTTAGAAGAGGTAATAAATACCCACTAACAGAACTTGAAGGATAGATTGAAATGAGAGATTGTGCAACATTGTGGCACTCAAGGATGTTTCTTTGGGATGGATTGAAGTAAGGATTGACACTATTAAGACCCTCTTATCCACTTGTGAGAAACTTGAAAACTTGAGTCTAAAAAAGTGTTGGAATCTAGCACACTTTGATATGGGTACTGGGGAACTTAGGTTAAAAAGGTTGGTTATAAACAAGTGCCATTTTGTTAATGTTGATTATGTGGATTTCAGGGTGCCAAATCTTATGTTCCTAAAATATTCTAGGAGAATAAGGGATTTTAAGGTAAACATATTCCCTTATGTCATGCAAGAAGTACAACATGACTTTACCCATATGCCCAATTTCGATGAATATGACGACGAACTTTGCAAACTACTACATGATCTCAGTTGTGTTTATGTTCTCACAGTTTGTAGTTTATTACTTCAGGTACATACCGTTTGTAAATGGGCAAATATAAACATCCACCCCTAAATGGGGTGGAGGAAAGAAAAAGATACGAACATAAAGAGATAAAATAATATATGGTGAGTGATTTGATAGAAAATAAAGAGAAAGATAAAAAGAAAATGAGATGTAAGAGTTAGTAAATGTATGAATATAATTACTTTTTTCTTCTTTAGTTCCTAACCAAACAACTTGATTATTTTTATTTTGGGAAATAATCAAGTTGTTTCTAACCAAATTAAAGAAGAAAAGAGTAATTACTCATACATTTACTATCTCTTTCATTTCATTTTCCTTTTAACTTTTTCTTCATTTTCTATCATATCACTCATAACATATTTTATTTTCTCTCTTTATCTTCGTTTCTTTTTCTTTCCTCCACCTCTTTTAGGGGTGGATTTTATATTTTCCCATTTACAAAGAGTATGTACCTAAAGTAATAAACTACAAACAGTGAAAATATAAACACAATTGAGATCATGTAGTAGTTCTCAAAGTTCATCGTCATATTCATCTAAATTGGGCATAAGGGTAAAGTCAAGTTTTGATTCTTGCATGACATAGAGGAATACATTTACTTTAAAAACCCCTCATTATCCTAGAATCTTTGAGGAACGTAAGATTTGGTGCCCTGAAATACACATAATTAGCATTAACAAAGTGACATTTGTCTATGACCAACCTTCTCAACCTAAGTTGCTCAGTACTCATATCAAAATGTGCTAGATTCCAACACTTTTTTAGACTCAAGTTTTCAAGTTTCCCACAAGTGGATAAAAGAGTCTTAATAGTGTCAATACTCACTACAATCCATCCCTAAAAAACATCCCTAAGTGCCACAATGTTGCATAAATACTTAGGTAATAAATACCTACAAACATCCTTTTGACGTCATACAAAAATAATACCCAAAAGTTGTTGCAGAGATAATGAAATAGGAGATTAAATCATGTTGTAGCCTAACAACAAAGATGTGAAAAGTTGTACGCAATATTGCAATCATATCAATACTTAACTTGAACATAACTCTGACAAAAAAACTAGAGAATGAGGTTATTTAAGGTATACAATATATCCAGTTAGAAGACATTTGAAAATCACTTGAAAATCAAAATAACTTTTCAAAAGAATAATTAAAATAAACATTCTACAACATTTAAGGCCAATAAACTAAACTAAGAAAACAACAAAACATAATTTCTTATTGTATAAATATGATGTAACTATGTAATGTGACTTAGTGAGTGTCTAAAATATAAATTACCATACAACAAATTGATTTGACTCTTGAAATTAGGCATGAGGAGGGACCAAGGAACAATTGGGTACAAAAGTGAAATGCAAGCCTGAAACTTTACTTGCAATGTAAGTTTAAAGTTTAAGAGAAATATAGATATCTTTATTATATTATAAAGATATTTCATTAACCAGAAAACCAAAAGACCAGTAGGCTTAAGATTTAATACGACCATGGTGGGGAGGCTATATCTACAAAAATTACGTCATCCCTAGGGTCCATTTTCAAAATCATCTTGAAAATCATTGAAAAGAAGTCACACCACACTGAAAATTTTACCAAACCTAGATAGAGAAATTAATTTAATGTCTATTCTTGCAGATAACTAAAATATTTAACCATGGCAACTAATAAAAGAAATAGCAAAGATGGTGTTGGAGAAAAACTTCTCATATTGAGTTGTCTCATAGTTAGATCTGTCACATGGCTTTTGTGTCTATAGGTTACACTTGCCTACATGTATGAATATAACAAAATATAACCAAGTTTTATTATTGACATAGTGGTTCATAAATTGTGCTTAACGAACAAAACTGGTACAGTGCAATGTCCTACATGCAAAATTCTTCAAATCAACATAAACTCAAATATAATTAAGTGACCTATACAAAGACAAAAGCATAACATTATAATCAAGTCAAATAACTCCTAAGATATTTTTGCAAGAGTGTATTTTCTAATAATCCATTCCCAAGGAAAATAAATAATAGTATCATATATCAAATAATAACTATAATGCCTTTTAAAAACCTAAGCATATGATAACCAAAACAATAAAAAAAATTAAAGTTGTTGAAACTAAACAAGCAACACACTAGAAAAGCACGTACTAACACTCTATGGAAGTTGATTGAACAAAAGAAACTCATTACTAATTGCTATTATATAGGTTTGAAGATATGTGCAAAAAAAGATTAACGTAAAATAATCGTGGTTCAAATTTAATACTGCAGCTTGTTTTTATCCTTCAAATTAAACTAACTGACCTCATTGTGTGAAATTTAATCTACCATTTCCCTAGAACACAAAGAAAGATAATAAGATATAACTCAAAGGGGAAAAACATGAATGTGAAATGATTTGAGTTTGGCATTCAACTAAAATGTAGTATGAAACCTTTACAGTTGGGAGATACGATTTCTTGGTTTCTCTTCTACCAATTAGAAGAAAGAACAAA
Organism: Pueraria montana var. lobata; assembly: GCA_026413185.1. Lineage (NCBI taxonomy): Eukaryota > Viridiplantae > Streptophyta > Magnoliopsida > Fabales > Fabaceae > Pueraria > Pueraria montana. Next base: position 61,690,465 of record CM048650.1, on the reverse strand, counting down.
TGATGAAAGTTAATACGAAAGTAAAAAAAAAATGCCAACCAATGGGAAATTAAACGGAAATCAAGAAAACGTCTTGGAATATCTACCTCCCAACTGCAAATGGAAACCTACCATATGGTATAGCCTTCATGTGGCAAATCATTTAAATCTACATCCTTCACCTCGACAAGTCAAGAGATTTGAATAAATTGAAACTAGGTTTCTAGATGGAAGAGATTTGAATTCAAATTCTCTAAAAATCAAAGAAATCAAAGACAAAATTAAAAGGGGATGGAAAATGGAAGACGAAAAGAAAGAAATCTTTGAGTTTATTATAATAAGAAAATGAAGAAATCGAAAATGAAATCAAACCAGATTTAACTTGAGATTTTCTAAAAAAAATGAAGAAGTCATGGATGAAATTGAAGAGGAATGAGAAATGGAAGACAAATTCGAAGGGATTATCATAATAAGAGAAATGAGAAATTGAAGAAATGGAATTTTTTTGGGAAACACAGACCAAAAAACAACCAGGGTGGAAAACTTTCCCATCAACGAATTGATGAAAAAGAGTAAAACATTGTGAAAAAAGGGTTTACCTCTTGTAGCGTGACAAACTTTGATTCCAGCAAAGCAAATAATCCAGCAACGGCAACTGAACCTTTACGAAGTCCATGCGAACAGACTTCTCGTCGCTTCATGACCAGGAAAAAAGAGGATAGTGCTGACTGCCGCACCATGGAAGGTAGTAACGACTAGGGTTTTTTCACGCACATTGAGTACATCGTGCGGCTACAGAATTGTGTGTCTTAAAGCTTTATGTGCTTCCTTTATATAGAAGCTCCTTAGCGGGTTAACCTAGCGATGTTGGGCTATTACTTTAAGTGCTGGCCCATGAGAAATAAATATCTTCCTCATTATTATCACCTGCCTTTTAAATGAGCCTCTTACATTATAAGCCCAATCCATAAGAAACATTATAGTCATACTTAATGTTTCTTTTCTCCTATAATGAGCTCTATGCGTGCGACCTTATAGGTTCCCACTACGTTGGCAATAATATCAAATCCCATTTAATATTATAAACAATAAGCGGTATCTATCAACACGTCACTATTACCCAAATGATAAGAATGTCCTTGTGATTTGACATAACCTCCCAGACTCCCATGACATATGTTCTTGTGTAATTTAATCCCTTTGTCCAAATATGATAATTGAACACAAAGCATAGATCATGTCTTCCTTGTATAGTTCAATTTTTCTATTTTTTGATACTTAAGAAAACATTAAAATAAATGAAATCAATATCCTATATTGAATTATTGAGCAAAACTATGCATAATTGTCTTACTCTACCAAGAGGGCTCACAGATATTAGTCTTGTTATGAAGAAGGGACAAATTTCATCTAGATCACTCATATCCCTCTTTATGATTTGTTCTATGTCCAATGACCAACTTTATAATCACTTTATCACATGCAACGTTTGATGGAATTAAAACATATAACTCTTCATATAGGAATTGTAGTGACTTTAAGTCTAAGGACTATATAAACCATAGTCACTTTGAGAATCGCTTTTGACATTTTCATAACTGTTCTATGTAGCTTCTCATAGTGGGTCAATCCAATACATCATTACACTTAATCATGTACTCATGTGAAGACTTTATCATATCCATGACCCATGATTTGTGGTCATAAGTTCACTCACATACTAGACTCAATGTATTATTATTTTTCGTATTGACAATAATACTTGACTAGGAATACATATTTAACAATAGCATAAACTATTCTATGAACTTTATTATGTTTCAATACACACACAAAAAATGAAATGCCTTATATGATTAATGAAATAAATAAAACAAGATACAAATGTAAATCATAAAATATTGTATCCAACACAAAAAGTTATCCAAAGTTGCTTCAACTCATAATTAATTCTGAACCTTTTTCTTTAGCTTATGAGTTGTGGGTCATTATCACTTGTAAAGATGATTTTTAACATATACATAAACTAATTTTAGCTTATGGAAAAGTTTTTTAAAATTAGCTTATACATATGTTTTTATAATGATATGCCTATAATAATATCTTATTATAATAATTTTTATTATCTTATTATAATTTTAACATATAGGCATATAATGATGATATTTTAATATCTTATTATAATTATCCAAATGTAAAGATGATTTTTAATATATGCATAAGCTAATTTTAGTTTATGAAGAAATTTATTTTATTTTATTTTCTTATTTTCTTCTCTTAAAAGTACTTTTGAATTCTATATAAAAAAAAAGTACTTTTGAATAAGCTTATCTAAATAAGCCCATATGTACTGCACCATTTAATATTTTCTTGTTTCGCATTAAAGATATTATTATAGGCATATCATTATTTTCTTGATTTACATGTTCAAAACTTTAATTCTGAGATATTCAGTTGAATTAGTTTCTGGATCTTGATAGTTAGGTTGTCACACGATCAGCGAGTAATTATTTAAAATTGATGATTACAAAAGTAATCATTTTTAAATTTTCTTTAGCATTTTATGAGCTGTGGGTCATTATCACTCGGGCTTTCGTATGACATTAGAAAAGGAAACAAATAATTTAGTTTTAGATCAATGAGCTTTTTTCAGAGAGAAGTGTAATGAGGTCAAAATACTTGGATAAACTTATCAGTTAACATGAGCGGCGTCAATTTGTTTGATCATTTTTCGAAATCAATAGATGGACAATTCCACTGGTAGCAACAAAATCATCATGATAAGATAAGAACACAGTAGAAAGTATTAGAATGAGTTTCAGTTGTAAAACACAAAATCATCACGCCTCTTTACATTCATGGTATTTCATTACTCTGTGTCAGAATCTTTTATGCATTCGGTAATTAAGGAGATAATCTTAATTTAGCTTTAGCTTACATCTTCTTGCAACCTGGTAATTTTTTTTTATCCATATAAATACAAGACAGATACAAGATATTTACAATAACTTTTAGTATCTTCTCCAACCAACTAAGCTAGACCTTTGGTGGTAATTAATTAAATAGCATAATCAAAGTAATTGATCTTTTATTGTTAACTAGCATATTGCCCATGTGATAAGCAAGGTTATATATTATAAAAACGAAAATATACACAAATGGTATAAGAATTTATATTTTTGTAAGAAATTATATTAATTATAAGAATATAATTTTCTTATAAATACTAACTATAATTATATTCAGAACCGGCCCAATGATGAATGAGATCTAAAACAAGTTTTAAGAGAATTTTTTCATTTTAAATAAGAGTTATATGTTAGGTTTTTTTGTCAATATATATAACATTTTTGTCAAAATATGTGAGACCTTTTTGCTTTAAAAAAACTAATAGAAAATATTTTTTTGTTGGTAGACCTAAAACTTGAGCTTTAATTGTTTTATCCTTGAACTGACCCTGATTATACTATAAGGTAGTAGCATTGTAATTGTTATCTTATGTTTTTTAATTAATTTTTATCTTATATGTATTGAAGTAATATTTCAATTGTAATAGTACCAAATGAATTAGTCGTTGTTTGTATTCGAGTTATGGATTTAACTTTGATATTTGACTTTAAAAAAACTTTAATATTTTGCCTGTTCTTATTTTTAATTGAAATTTATAATAAATTAATATTTTGAAATATATAAATTATATTTTAAATTTACAATAAATAATTTAAATTTTGATATAATATTATTTTTAACCATAAACAATTTTTCTTAAAAAATATTAAAATTTAATTTAGAAATAAAAATAAAATAAAATAATTTGAAATGATTGAGAAAATTTTAAGGTTGATTGCAGACAGTGTGTAAAATATAATTTTAAAAAAATAAAAACAATAAAAAAATATTAAGAACGTCTAATTGAAAGAGTAAAAATCCATTCTCCAAATCATGTATTCTAATTCATATTATTAGAATAGATCGGTCAATTATATATTTATATATATTTTTAATGAAATCTTAACTCTTATAATAATTATCTCAAAAATCGCAAATTTTATGTGATAATATATAACAACATAATATATTATTTAATAGTATCACAACATTTTACACTTTCATAATTTTCTTTTAGGGGCTACATACTACAGTATTATTTAATTCTATCACATTACTCGTTTTCCATGATATACGTGTTTACTATATTCATTAAAATAAACAAAAATTAGTTGGACTCGCGCGGGCCCCAGTTCTCGAACGTAGGCAACCGTGAAAGCGAAACAAGTTCCCCATCATGGGACCCACACAGTACCCCCAACTAAAACCAGACACACACACACTTTCACTCTCACACACACCCCCTCTTTATCTCTCTCTGTGTGTTATTATTACGTGGTAACTTAAGAATTGGAATCTACGATTTTTCTTCTCTCTCTCTCTCTCTTTCTTTTGTTTCACATTGAAGAAAACACATACGTGTATTAAATACTACCAATACGTAGAAGAAGAAGAAGAAGCAAGAGATTATTTGATGTTGATGTTGATATGCTTCTGATGATGAACAACAACGTGGAACAATGATCCCACACACCTTGAACAGTGCTGCCACCATTGATTTCCAGTTCTTCTCAGCTTTGGTTCCAACCTATCATCTCTTTCCTGCATTGAATTCCACGCCCAATCACCTTTCGGATCTTCCTCGGGATCTCCGAAACCTGTTTCTCTCTCACTTTGCCGCCGTAACACACCCACGTGGATTTGCCACTTCCCTTTAGCCAAGTTTTCTTCTTTTTCACTTTTGGCTTTCTGGGTTGGTAAGTTCTTCATAAAATGTTGAGATTCAGTTGGATGTTGAATCTATCCATTACCTTCTTCTAGTTTTTCTGGGTATTATCTTTATTGGTTGCTTTTTTAAGAAAAAAAATGAATTTTGGGTTGAAAGTGAACTTTTTGATCATTGTGTCTGGTTCCTCTGTTTCATAGTTTCATGTCTTGATTTTCCTGGAAGAGGGGGTTTGAATTTTGTTTTATTTTATTTTTTTGGTTATTGCCTCTTTTTCTCTGCAGCCAAACAGGAATAAATTATGTGATGTCATTCATAAATTTGGGTTCTGTTTCCAATTGTTGACTCATGTTGGGTATTAGTAGTTAATTGGCTACCCCATCAGTTTTACACATTAATTGTTTTCTGATGTCATAGTCCAATAAGTATATTAGCCTAAGCCTATGCTTACTTCTATGGTTCTGTGTTTTGCGTTTGTGTTCTGTTTTGAGTTCAAACACGAAGTTATGTCATGATATTGATATGCGTATATGAGCAATTAATTAGCATTAAATTCAGAAGCCACATATTCATAGGTGTAAATGAGTCCACTGTTGTTTTCTGGAGTAACGAGTGGTGGATATCCATCGTTTTTGTTCACTGAATTAAGACGTGGATGTTTACAATAAATTCAATTACTTCCCTTTCACGTAGCTTTCTGTTACAATTCATTCTTCCCAGTGTCAAAATCAAATTTCTATGTTTCTAGGAACCATTAACTATTTGCGTTTGGTTGGTACCAAAAAATACTAAAAGAAAGAAAGCAATAACCCCTGTTACATGACGATTCTTGTCCCCCCTAATAGTATCATTTAATTGTTGAATATCATGGCTTCAATTTATGTCTCCATATTTTCCACACGGACAATGCCTTGACTCTGATATCTTTTAATATCTATGTACGTCTATGACATTATAAATTGTAATGTGTAAGACATGTTCTTCTGTTTATGCATATAAACATTCCATTGTTGTGTTTTGAAATGTAATTCGATAGCATAGTTGCCTTGTTTTGTTGAATTGCTTTGGATGTCATGCCATCAAAGTTCCTTTTGCAAAATGGGAATTTAATATTTGCACCATGTTGTTTTGGAATTCTTTTCTTTTTTTTTTTTTTTTTTTTTTTACAAACTGATTAACTGATCTAAATGTAAACATTTCCAGATCAAGTGGAGTAACTCCTCTGCAGCTTGAGTTTACAGGCGAAACTTCAGAGTGAAATCTTAGCATATATATTATGTCACATCATTGATCATTCAATATACAGCCAAGTAATGAGTTGTTGAAACCCTTTGATGACATGGGGTTTGGTTTAAGCCTTAGAAAGAAAAGCTCAAAACAGCAAAGCAGGTCAAAGACAGATAAAGAGAGTTCTGATTTGCCTCAACCCAATCCATGTTCAAAGGATTCACTTAAGCTTAAATCAAAGTCTAATGTTGGTCAAGCAAGCAGTGATCCTTGTCATAAAGCAAAGCATGATGTAAAAGGAAAGGTTCAGCACTTGGATAGTGGAAAGGGAAGTTCAACTCAACCTGATGAACTTGTCAAGTACATGTCTAATTTGCCTGGATTTCTCAAGCGTTCTGATGGAGGAGAAAGCATTCAAGGGAAGGCTTTAAATGTTGGGGTTCTTGATTGGTCACAGCTTGAAAAATGGAAGAACAAGAAAACAAATATAAGGGCAGAAGCTAGTACTTCCGCATCATTCAATAGCAATGAAGAAACATCATCAAGGGCAGCCACCACATCATCATCATCTGCCACTTCTGGTGGCCATAATAAAAAGCTTGATGGGAGAAAAGGTTCGAGTTCTTCAAGAAGCAAGGGATCTAATAAAGAAGGCCTTCCCAGAAGTTCGAAAATGACAACGTCTTCTCAGAACGTCAAAAGATATCAACATTCTGAAACTGAAACAAAGACCATTGGAGATGAGCAAAGGATGTCACCCTGGGAATTTGGCAAAACTCAGTCAGATAAATCACTTCAAAGGGTGAAAGTTAATGACTATGATGAAATAACTTCAGTAGTTGATAGCACTGCATCCAAGTCCAGGCATCATGGGGTCTCACTAGTTCCTAATGAAAATTCAAGTGGTAGGGATGTTGAAGATAAGAAGAGAATGGAGGGTTTGCAGCAGCATGGCCTCAAGAAAAAGGAGAGGAGTCTAAAGTCCAGTTCTGATAAGGGATTTTCATCATTAGAATCAAAAAATAAAGGTGTCTCATTTGATTCTCAGAAGAAAATGAGTTCCAGCAGCAGTGAAGCCAAGAAAAAGATGGATCAGTGGCAGGAGTCAGATATTGATGCTGGTCAATATCAAAGCCATAGGATGCCAAATAATATTGTGTTGCTTCGTCCCCAAAGAGTTCTGCAATTGAAATCTGAAGACTATTTTCAGCATTCTCAGTCAAGAACTTCATCTGATGAAGACATTTTGGAATCAAGCCGGAGTAGTTTGTCATATATGTCCATTCCTGAGGAGGTTTCCACTGAAGATGGTTATTTTGAAATTCCACATTCAAGTGTACATCCTTCTGTGACCGAGCTTGCTTCTTCTTCAGAAACATTGCAACATAGTATCAATACTAATCTAGATATTGATCGTTCTTCTGTTGTATCTAAGAAACCAGCTTGCTTAAATAACATATCTAGTCTCCAATTTGAAGATACTGGCATTGAAAAGGATCTGTTAGATATCAAGCTAAAAAATCAGTGTGCTTTCAGTAATGTGCTGGAATCGCTGGACGATGTAACTGCTGAGCTGACACCTCAGAATCCCTCATCTAATCGTCGGCTTAGCTTAAGCTTAAGTCGGATTGGAAGAAGTTTTAGTTTCAAGGAAGGGTCTATTCCAAAACTCAGCTCCACGTATGTTGGTGCAAAGTCTGGTCCAGTGACACCTGAATCATCTGCTTATTTGGATAATCATAGAAAAGATAAGGTAAAAGGTCATAACAGAACCAGGTCCAGCCCCTTGCTGAGGTTATTAGACCCCATATTGAAGCGTAAGGCATCAAACATACAGTTTTCAGATGAACAAAGTGTGACATCAAAAGGAAGCATGGATTCGATCAGCTTGAGGACAATCAATCTGCCTGATGAAAAGAGCAAGGAATCATCAATCCAAGCCCTTTTGCAGCTAACAATAAAAAATGGAGTACCTTTGTTTAAATTTGTGCTCAACAGTGAAAGAAAGGTTCTTGCTGCTACCATGAAGAGTTTAACATTGCCAGAGAAGGATGATGTAGACTGCTATTTCACATTCTACCTTGTTAACGAAATAAAGAAAAAGAGTGGCAAATGGACAAGTCATTGGAGTAAAGAAAAAAACTCTGGATATGTCTACAATATCGTTGGTCAGATGAAGATTTCTAGCTCTAAAACCTCTGAATCAAGCAATGACAACTCCAAGAGAGAAAGTGTGGTGAAAGAATATGTCCTAATGGGTGTTGAAGTTGACCAGCTAGATCAAGAACCATCACAGTTCTTCATGAGTAAGGAGCTTGCAGCTGTTGTTATTGAGATCCCTTGTGAAAACATAAATCATGAAGAAATACTATATAGTCATAATTTGCTGAGGAAGAGATGCTCAAAGTGCTTGGCAGATGAAAAATGCTTTTGCAGCTCACAAGAAAATGAAATCTATGGTAGCATTACAGTTATACTTCCTGGTGGTGTACATAGTTCACCAAACACAGGACAACCTTCACCATTGATCCATAGATGGAAGTTGGGGGGATTGTGTGATTGTGGAGGTTGGGATATTGGTTGCAAATTGCTTGTTCTCTCCAACCAAAACCTTACTTCAAAATATTACATTGAGAGATTTCATCTTTTTGTTCAGGTATGCTTTTACTTTTCTCCCTGAGGCCATGAGTATATACAATTATAAATATAATGGATAGCCAGTTAACATCATCTATGACAAAACTTTCAGGAAGGAGCTGATCAAAACACACCCCTATTCACTTTGGTTCCATTGAAGGATGGATTCTACTCGGTCGAATTCAGTTCAACAATCAATCATTTACAGGCATTCTTCATATCTGTGGCAGTTTTAAGCAGCCAGAAATTACCAAGTTCCTTGGAAATGAATAACATGCAAGAAGCAATCAATAAGGAATTCAGTTCCAAGAACAACAATGAACTTCAAGGGAAAGCACCTTTAAATTATAATCCAAATCCGCCATACTCCCCTGCTGACAGAGTTTAATTTCAGAAAGTGAAGTCATTTTCACATCATAGATAGCTGTTATATATCACCATGAAGCTAAGGAGTTTCAAGTTATTGCACTGCCAACTATTTCTCCATTTACTTCCATTATTGTTTGATAGAAATAGCAGAGTCCTTCCCACCAAAATACCTGTTGTGGCAGAAAATGGTATTCTCATTGTACTCTTGTATGCACTGTACAAAAGCACCACTGCACCAATACCATCTGTTTACAAAATACAACAAGAATGAATAAGAATAGTATAGTATTCCGTTGTACATCTTGAGCACTGAGAATGTGAACAGCTGAAACTATAATTTGATCAAAACCATAGTATAAGCCATAAGGCCGTGCCTTCAGAAGTCCTCTTAATTGTTCTGTTCACTGGAGATATAAATTATATGTAAATCAATTAAGATTTATTCCATGACTCAGTTTTGACATCTTTGCAATATCTCCTATTGGAGATGTTTACTTTCCAGTTTGTCCTCGAGCATTGTAATAATATTTTTGTATATATGGCTTAATGTTTCATGGGGGTGATTCTTACACAATTATGAAAACCAAAGATTGTTACTTGATATTAATTGGAATACAGAATGCTTAGTAGTTCTGAAAGAAGACATAACTTATTTCCAGACAAGAGGAAATCATTTTTTCCTAGTGTTTAAATATTATTAGTACATCTAGATAAAAATAATTAACAGGTACTTGCTATGGTTCAGATTTGTACTGCAATGTGGAGCTCAACTGGTGTCAGAATGTCTAGTTTGTTCATTACATGTTGCTCATGAGTCATGAAACAATTATCCCGAAAGCTTAAACTGTTGGGTGAAAGAGCATAAATGGTTTTATGTTTCTATCAAGTTCGTTTATATATCAGCATAGAATAATTAACAAGACCCTGTTTATTTAGTTATGCTGAGAATCTGAGGCTTATAGATATAGAATTATGTATTGATTTTCTATCAATCAAATTTTCAGCTCAAATAAAATGGTCGTATATTCCATCTAGCATGAACCTTTAGTGTCTGCAACTCCAAACCTTTAGTGTCTGCAGCTCAAATAAAATGGTCGTATATATAGAGAAGCTTATTCAAAGATAGAAGATAAGTAGCTTGAGGCTCTAAACTAAAAAAAAAAATTGAATCATACAAAAGCCACTATTTTGAACAAAATTGCTTCTGTACGCGAGGATTTATGTAATTTTTATTCAACATAAAGGAAACGGTGAAGTGCATAGCAAATTTTTCATTTTTTAGATTTTAATACCGGGACAAAATTCAAATGAAAATAAAAATATTTTAATCAATTGACATTATGAAACGCTATATTACAAAAAGAGAATAAGCTCTGGGCCCAGCCCAATTCTATTTGGTTTGGGCCTATACAAGGCCCGCGGACCAACTTTTACCTCCGAACAGTCCCCTGTTAGATCGTTCACTTTTCAGTGTTCAATAGCTCTGTTTTTAGGGCCGAAAACTAGAAAACAAGAAAAAAGCTGCTCTTGGAGTTTCGCTTTCATCTGGTAAATTTATGTAGTGCGTTTATGTTAATGTGATTTTAGGGACTGCTAGGGTAAAATAAAATATAGGGAAGGCAGAATACTTATTATTATATTATTTCAGAAATAATAGAGATACATATATATAGGCAGCGTAGCCTGATTACATGATAAATGCAAAATAGAAAGTAAATAAAAGGGGGATCAGATCAAATCAAAGAGATTTGATTCTGACCCAAAATAACAAATCAGATAAGATCAGATTATTCAGGTAAGATTAAATAATTCAGATCAGAATAATCTGATCTTAATTATTTAATGCTAACAAAAAAATAAATATACAGCTGTCAACACCCCCCCTCAAGTTGGTGCATAGATGTCTAGCATGCCCAACTTGCTTACAAGGAACTCAAAGTTAGGTCTAAACAGTCCTTTTGTGAGAATGTCGGCAACTTGCTGTGAAGTAGGAACATAGGGCATGCAAATTAGGCCTGCGTCCACCTTTTCCTTTATAAAATGTCTATCAATTTCAACATGCTTGGTTCGGTCATGTTGAACAGGGTTCTGGGAGATACTAATTGCAGCCTTGTTATCACAATACAGCTTCATCGGAAGAGTCATAGGAAGCTGCAACTCTTCTAGAATCCTTTTAAGCCATAGAATCTCACAAACACCTTGGGCCATTGCCCTATACTTAGCCTCAGCACTGCTCCTGGCTATTACATCTTGCTTTTTGCTCCTCCAAGTAACCAAGTTTCCCCAAACAAATGTGCAGTAATCGGATGTTGATTTTCTATTAGTGATGGAACTTGCCCAGTCTGCATCAGTGAATACCTCAACAGCTTGCTGCCCAGTTTTTTTTAAAGAACAGTCCTCTACCTGGAGCACTTTTAAGGTATCTTAAAATTTTGTAGACAGCCTCCAAATGTTCTTCATGTGGTGACTTCATGAATTGGCTCACTAAACTGACCACAAAGGCTATATCTGGACGGGTATGAGATAGATAAATTAACCTCCCCACTAACCTTTGATACCGGGCTGTGTCTATAGGGTCTCCTTTGCCTTCACTCCCAAGTTTCTGGTTGGGATCAATAGGAGTATCAGCTGGTCTGCAACCCATCATCCCAGTTTCTTTAAGAAGGTCCAGGATATACTTTTGTTGAGACACCACAATTCTTTTTCTTGATCTTGCAACCTCCATCCCCAAAAAATATTTTAGGGATCCAAGATCTTTAATCTCAAACTCAGTAGCAAGGGATGCCTTCAGATTATTTATTTCTCTAGAATCATCCCCGGTAATTATAATATCATCCACATAAACAATTAACACAGCCATCCTTCCTTCAAAAGAGTTTTTCACAAACATGGTGTGATCACTCTGACATTGAGAATAGAATATCCCTGCTTCTTAATAAACTGGGCAAATCTTTCAAACTATGCTCTAGGTGACTGTTTCAAGCCGTAGATAGACTTTTGAAGCTTGCAAACTTTTTGATTGAACTTAGATTCAAAACCAAGGGGTGAGTCCATGTAGACTTCCTCTTCTAAGTCCCCATTTAAAAATGCATTCTTCACATCAAGTTGTTATAATGGCCAATCTAAATATACAGCCAATGATAAGAGGACTCTAATAGTATTAAGTTTTGCAACAAGAGCAAAAGTTTCTGAGTAATCAATACCATAAGTCTAGGTGAAGCCTTTGGCAACTAGCCTTGCCTTGTACCTCTCAACAGATCCATCTGCCTTATACTTGATGGTAAATACCCATTTGCATCCCACGGTTGTTTTTCCTCTAGGCAAGTCCACCTCTTTCCAAGTCTGATTTTTTTCTAGAGCTCTCATCTCCTCCAAGACAGCTTCCTTCCACTTAGGAACCCTTAGAGCCTCCTGTATATCTCTTGGAATTTCTGTTTTTGTCAGTTCACAAGTAAAAGCTCTAAAGGTAGGAGACAATTTATCATAAGATATAAAATTGGAAATAGGATGCTTTGTACAAGACCTTATACCTTTCCTGACAGCAATAGGAAGGTCATAATTGTCAAAAACGGGTTCAACAAGGACAGAATCAGTAAGAACAGGTTCAGGTTCATCAGTATTTTGAATGGGTTGAACAGAATTAGAAGAGTTCTTACCTGATGGATCCTCGGATGCCTGGCAGTTTTGAGGATCATTTGGTTCTATTCTTTGAGGTCTTTTTTTCCTTGAGTAAACACGGTCATAGGGTTGGATACCTTTGTTACCAACTCTAATTGTCTCATTTTCAACTTCTGGTTCTAACAAGACAGCTTCTTGAATATCATATTCATGGCTGTCTTGACTTGGTTGGCTTGAGTCACCCAAATTTTTTGCTTTTTCAGTATCTCCTAAATTTTCCAAAAGATCCAAATTGTTTGAGAAGTCTAAGTTTTGTGTTTCAAAATATTGAACATCTTCCTCTTGTCTCCCCCCCTGAAGATGATTACTAAAAAAAGGAGTTTTCTCAAAAAAGGTAACATCCATGGTAACAAGGGTTTTCTTGGAAATGGGATCAAAGCATTTGTATCCCTTTTGGTTGGGAGCATAGCCAACAAAAACACATTTTTTTGCTTTAGGCTCAAGTTTCCCATGGTTTGGTTCATGAATATGTACAAAGACAGTGCACCCAAATATTTTTAGGGGTAGAGTACATGAGAGCCTATTATTTGGAAAAGCATTTGTGAAAACATCAAATGGACTTTTGAAATTCAAGATTTTGCTAGGCATTCTATTTATCAAATATGTTCCGGTGAGAATTGCTTCGCCCCAAAGATATTTGGGTGCCTTATTTTGAAACAATAATTCCCTAGCAACTTCAAGAAGGTGTCTATTTTTTCTTTCAGCCACTCCATTTTGTTGTGGAGTGTCAACACAAGAGCTTTGATGAATTATGCCATTTTCAAGGAAAAACTTGTTTAAGTGCTTGTTAAAAAATTCCCTTCCATTATCACTACGAAAAACTTTGATTTTCACTTGAAATTGTGTTTGTATCATTTGGAAAAAAGTTTTGAATATGCTCTCAACCTCAGATTTTGTTTTCATCAAGTAAACTCATGTTATTCGAGTGTGATCATCTATGAAGGTGATAAACCATCTTTTTCCATTCGGTGTAGGGTCCCGACAAGGACCCCAAACATCACTATGAATTAAGGCGAATGGATTAGATTGTTTATAAGCCTTAGGGGAATAAAGGGAACAATGATGTTTTGCAAATTGACACACTTCACAAGAAAACAAATTTGGATTTTTATTTTTAAAGAGGTTAGGAAATAAATGCTTTAAATACAGAAAATTGGGGTGACCTAGCCTATAATGCCATAACATTATTTCTTCATCTTCATGAATAAAAATTGAATTGAGAAAAATTTTCTGGAGTTTCTCCATAGGACCAGCCTCATCTTCAAAGAAATAGAGACCATCAACCTCTTTAGAACTGCCAATCATCCTCCCCGAACTCAACTCCTGAAATTTACAAGTAGAGGAGTCAAAAATAGCCAAACAGTTTAAGTCTTGTGTTAATTTACTTATAGACAGCAGATTGCATGATAAATTTGGAACATGAAGAACATTGTGAAGGGTTAAAGTTTTAGATATAGGAATAGAACCAACACCAGCAATAGTAGAAAAAGTACCATTGGCTATTTTGACCTTTTTGTGACCTGCACAAGGACTATATGTGGAAAAAAAATTTGAACAGTTTGTCATATGGTCAGTGGCTCCAGAATCAATGATCCATGTAGCCTTAGAATCAGATTTAGTACTAAGGAGAGCAGCAGAGAAAGAGATACCTTTTTAAGCTAAAGAAGAAGATGGGGTCACTGACATTTTTGTGGTAAAGAGTTTATACAGGTGCTCTAGTTGTTCCTTAGTGAACGGAGATGACTCGGAGTTGCCCTTTTGCTCTACATTTTCTTCATTTGATGTCTGGAAAGCCCGACCCTCTCCAATTGGTTTCTTTTTCGAATTCGGTGGTCTTCCATGAAGTTTCCAGCAGGTTTCCTTAGTGTGCCATGGCCTTCTACAATGATCACACCAAGGTTGCTTCTTTTTCTCCCCTTCTAGTTCATGTCCCTTGGTAGTCAAGGCTGAACTTTCAGCTTCCTGCACCCTTGTACCATCAGAGTTTCGCAGCATAATCTTCCTCCTGGGTTCCTGTCTTCTAATTTCAGAGAACACTTCCCGCATTGACGGCAACGATTTTCTGCCAAGAATTCTACCGCGAACTTCATCCAGTTCTTGGTTGAGACCTGCTAGAAACATGTAAACTCTATCATTCTCTTCCCTCTTCTTGAATCTGGTTGCATCATTGGGATTTTCCCAATCATCCTCATAGCACTGGTCTAGCTCTTGCCAAAGAGTGACCATGAGATTGTAAAAGGTTGTGACATCCTTGTCTCCTTGTTTGGACTGCCACAGTCGAGTCTTAAGTTCATAAATTTGAGAAGAGTTCTCCAAGTCAGAATAGCAATCACGGACTGCCTCCCACACATCTTTCGCAGTTGGGAGGAATAAGTATGGCTTCCCAATGGAAGAGTCCATCGAGTTGATCAACCACGCAATGATTAGTGAATTTTTTGACTTCCATCTTGGGAAAGAAGGGTTGGTTGTTTCTGGTTGGGGAGTCGCTCCGGTCAAGTAGCCTAGTTTCCCTTTGCCATCAAGGGCTAGTTTGACAGATTGAGCCCACTCGACATAGTTTTTACCATTCAGTTTTTGGATCAAAAGCTGTAAGTTGGTACCCGTGGACAGAGAATTAGATATGATAGGGACTGATGCGGTTTCAGGGCTACCAGAATTAGTGGAAGACATGGTGGAGGAATTTCCTCCAGTCGTAGAGGTTTTTTCCATGGCGAGCTACCACAGGATCAGAGCCAAAGCTCTGATACCATGTGATTTTAGGGACTGCTAGGGTAAAATAAAATATAGGGAAGGCAGAATACTTATTATTATATTATTTCAGAAATAATAGAGATACATATATATAGGCAGCGTAGCCTGATTACATGATAAATGCAAAATAGAAAGTAAATAAAAGGGGGATCAGATCAAATCAAAGAGATTTGATTCTGACCCAAAATAACAAATCAGATAAGATCAGATTATTCAGGTAAGATTAAATAATTCATATCAGAATAATCTGATCTTGATCTTAATTATTTAATGCTAACAAAAAAATAAATATACAGCTGTCAACAGTTAAGAATATGATTATGTTGTTATTTGTTCTTACCTTTTAATTTTTCTATTCTAGCCACTGCAACACTTTGCGATACACATAGATAAGTGAACATGCTGTTGACCAAAAAAATAGATAAGTGAAAATGCTTGTCAACTGCATACCCAATGTTAGCATGTGGTAATCATATGAATAATTAAGTGACTAAGCATGTGATTACTCTCTTTATTTGCTTTTGCAGTTTTTCTGTTCTGACCATTCTGACAGTTAGATTAACCAGGTATATAATTAAATAACTTGAAAAATTTTAGTAATACATTCTTTAATATAGTTCTTTTATATAACTTTTTTATAAGATTAAATTTATGTGGGTCTCACTAAATATGTAGGTTTCATTTCCTATTTAGTAAGTCTCATTCTCAAATTAGTGATTTCCATATGAATTTTTTAAACCAATGAAAAAGAATGTGTTGGAAAATAAGTGTTAAGGAGAGTTTGTTAAATCTAGGCCTTGTGCTTATTTTCTCAAATTAGTGGTACCACACTCCTCCAACTCTCTAAAATGCATTATAGAATATAGGCCTAATGCTTGTGCTTATTTTCGCTCTCTCCCTAAATGTTCCGTTGAGTTCATGGTTTATTTGTCCTTTCAAATTTCAATATTTTTTACGAGACTTGTATAAAATTTTGTATAAACCCGTGGGTTACTTTGAGCACCTTTAAATTCTTTTAGGAAAGAAACTGATGATAGGTAGACATGTACATATTAAAATATAGAAATAATAAATAAATTGTATGTATTTTTGAAGTTGCTATAGTGGTATTTAGAATATTATATTGAATTTTCGGCAGAGACAGTTCTGCTTCAATATTACACTTTCAACTCTTGTTTTTCCTTATTTCTATTATGTATCTATTCTATTACATGTACAAACAAGAATGTGTAGGTATATTGCTTTTCCAACCTGTCAAGTTCGTTCATCTCTTGATCATGGGGTTATGGATATTGTTGAGCCACCCATAATCAATTACATTACAAAGTTTTAGAATAGTTAAAACTTTAGGAGTAAATTACTAAAGCTGGTGTACAGAGGAAAAACAAACATCAAACGTGATTATTATGCCAGTAGCAAAACCTTCAAAGCTGCAAGAAATAATAATAATGTAACCAACATTATTCTAATGCATTACAAGATTGCTGTCTAAAATTCATTGCATGCATGCTTAAGCAAGAAACAAGCAGAGAAGCCTGTTGCAGTGAAAAATTGTAGAGAAAATGATAAACCCAAATGCAATGGTTAACTTTCTTTAGAAAAGAAGATCTAAATTTTTGTTACAGGAAAAGGTATAGATTGCGATAGAAAAGAAAATTTTGTATAGTTTGTACTTTCGATTTTGTGATCCCCAATTATACAACATAGAGTGACTTGCTAAAATGGCATAGCTTCTAATTAGAATTAATAACGTGAGAGAGATGCGTTGGAAAATTTGATGTCAATCTATAACGTGAGAAACAAGGTGGGTGATTAAGCAGCAATTGTATTGAAAGGACACACAAGCTTAAAGTAAAAATAACATTTTCGTCCTTAAGAAATTATAGATTATATAAGAAAATTTGCACGATTTAAAAGCTTCAACACCAAAATGACAAACTTAAACTTGAATAGCTAGGAAGATCCACAAAGAGCATAAATAAATGTCATTAGTTTACTCATATATAATCTGGCACAAAGAGCCCTAACCAATCTGAGCTTGGTATTATCATGGGAAAATGTAGGGAAGGGTTTCATCATATTCAAAACTCTATGGTTAGTTTTATTAGGAGACAAGCCAATTTTGTCATCCATTGTCTTGCTAGAGCATCAAAATTTCATGATAGTCATCAAGTCTTTGAGTTTATTCCAATCAGTATTCAGCAACTTATCTTAAATGAAATAATATAAGTTTGCTTTGATATATAATAAAAAAAAAAGTTTACCCATATATAATACGAAAGGAAAAGTTCAAATACTAAAAGCATAAAGCTAAGGGATCCATAAACAGGGACGGATCTAGAGGGGGTGGACAGCTAATTAAGGTTAATTAGTGAAAAATTATGTAAAACTAGTTGTGTACTATTTGTTATTATTATGGTAACGGTTAAGAGTATTATCATTTAAAATAAAAAATAATTTCGAATTTACATGTTAAAATAGTAAATATTTTTTTAAAATGATTATTTATTAAAAGTTAAAATTTTAAACAATTATAAAGGAAGAAAAAAAATCCAACCCATCCTTTAATAGGTTTTTGAATCCGTCCCTGTACATAAATTACCTTATATTGGAATAACAGACAGGGAAGCATTGAAGTATAGGCGTTAAGGGAAGGTAAAAATGAATCTTTACTGTCCAAAGCAATTACTTCATTCGAAATAGAAAGAATGAATACTTAGTTAATTAGGGAGCAAGCAGTTACATAAGGAAGAGATTTAATAACATGTAATGAGCGTATTAGAATTGAGTATTGTTGAGAAGAGAATGTGTATAATTGGTTAGAAAAAGTAACATATACGTTATTGAAGCTGCATTCTTGAGCTAGAGTGAAGGAGAGAAAACATGTATATCTCTCACTAAACATTTATATATTACAAACATTTTTTTAATTATATGAATCATTACGAAATGCAGTAAAAAAAAATGAATCATTACAAAATTAACCTCCTTACATAATTCATTTTCATAAAAGGAATTAACATGGCCACCAACACTATGTATAATGCATTTCCAATAGCGTATTTGATCACAAGTGGTTCTTACCTTGTTTGAAATGCTGAGATTTCCAATAGCTAAAAAGAAATAAAGAATATTGACGTAAATGAGAGAAGAAAAAAACGACCTGATAGATAAGTCCAAAATTCAACTTCACGTTTGATATGTATTCAGTTCTTTTCTCACCAACTAATTTTGTTTAGTTTCTTTATTAATTTTCCAATTAAGAGAGAAAATTGCCTCCACGTTTAAATAAGAAAAGAAATCCGTTTACGGCATTGAAAATAGTGCAAATAGTATTTGTGGCATGAAGAAGATTCTCTTAATAGAAAATAGGTTTAAATACATTTTTAATCCTTGTAATTTAGCGCTTTTGTATTTTTTGTCCTTGTAAAATTATTTTTTTTGTTTTAATTATTACAAATTATGTTTATTTTATTTTTCATCATTATAGTGGTTTAGATAGCAATTTTTTCACTATTGAAAGCGCTATTTAAACCACTTTAAGGACGAAAAATAAAACAAACATAATTTACAAGGACTAAAATAAAAATAATAATTTTGCAAGGACGAAAAGCAAAAAAACGTTAAATTACAAAGACTAAAAAAGTATTTAAACATAGAAAATAGCACGTTATTTATTCATAGAAAATCCTTAATTTTCTATAGTATAACTCATTTCTTACTGCAACATCTAATATCTTTTAAAATTTCAAATAAAATTATCCTAACCACTAAATTTCAAATAAAAAATTATATTTGTACATTCTTTAAAAAATTTAATATTTCTATTAATTATTAAATATTTTAAAGAAAACATTAAGATCCTTGTACTTTAGGTAGGTCTATATCTAGTTGCTATTAATACCTTTAACCAATCATGCCACCAATACCTTGCAATTGATTCCATAAAAATAGAATGCTAATGTTGATATTCCATTGCGCTTGAATAATTACTTTAAACCAATTAAGTACGTAGATCAACTAGTGAGGAATTGTTCTACCTTAATTCGTAATTTTAAGTTTCAATTCTAAGTATAAAATTTTGTTAAATACTCAAAAAAATGAACTTTGTCGTTCATAGTAATTTCATCTGACTCAAACAAGATCGTCTCCTATAGTCCATATAAAAAAGAAAAGGAACCATTACTTTATATGCTCAAGCACAAGAATATCAACCTTCTCCAAAATTTAGTTGGAAACTAATGTGGAAGTTGTGGGTTAATTCCTAAAGGTGAAAATATTTCATTTAGCGGTTATTAGTTAAGCAGATTGTTCAAAAACCTATAACACAATTACCTTTTTCGCTAATCCAATTCGAGGCCACTTCTCTTTTATTCTCTTAATGCCTTGGTTAGACCGTTTACTCTCGATCTTGTCCTCTTGTTCTATGGTTAATGCATGGTTACTTTCTTTTCCTTCATGGAAAGGCGGGGCACTTGCAAACTCATGCCTTAGATCATGATCTATAGAGCTAGTTGCTTTTGCTTTTTGAAGAATTTGGAATCCAAGCAATGATCGATGTGACCTCACTCAAGGATATGATCTTGAAAATAATCATCCTCTTTTGAATGCAACCAGATTACGCAAAGTTTAATTTATTTTTATTTTTATGAAGAACAAAGCTTAAATAATGATATTAGGTGTTTCTAATATATATATTTTTTATCTAAAATTAAAGTTTCACTTCGATAACTTATATTAATCTTTTATTTATGTAAAATTTTATTATGAAAATTATCAAAATAAAATTTTAATTTTAATTGAAAAAATATACTAAAAATACTTAAAGAATTATATATAAGTTTTATCCTTATAATTACAATGTGTCATTTTTTTTTTGGATATTTCTAATATCCTTATAGTACTAAAAAATTTGAATTAATCTCATATCGACTTGGGGAGAGGAGAGAACCGGTTTGAATAACTGGTTGCTAGAGACATCGAGGTAGACAAGGCTCTTGCAAGGGGAGAGAGTGCATGCTATGACTATCTCCACCAAGGTTGTCGGTGTTGGAGAGATCGTCGGAGAGAAGGGAGAAGAGGGTGGTGGGGAGGAAAGAAGGGGGGGGGGGGGGGGGGGGGGTGGGGGGAACGTCATCGTCAAAAATTGCTTTTGACAAGTGGTCAAAGAGGTTGGGCGGGGGAATCCAATATAAAATTATCTATGATAATAAGATTAATTCAGCAACTATAAATCATGGTCCATGGTAAACCACCTATTAAGGTGGTCGACCGTAACCTTCATCCATATAAAGAACCTTAGAATTAGAAATCTATAACTCAAGTTATAAAACCATATCAATATGTAATAAAGGTCAAAATTTTATTTTAAAGCTCTCAATTCGATCAAATAATTAAAAATGTTACAGCGTCACTTAATTAAAACCCATAATATCATTAATAAAGCAATTATAGAATGATTAACGTGTTAATATGTAACTATCACAGTTGTGGGGTGATAACGCCTAAAGTGTGTGCTTTTGCGCTATTGTAGTCCTTGGAGCCAGATGAGTAGGGGTGTACACGAGTCGGGTTGGGCCGGGTTTGGCCAAACCCGATACCCGATCCGATCAAAATTTTACGGGTTGGGTTGGATCGGGTTTGTGCATTTTTATTGCGAAATCCGATCCGATCCAACCCGTTCAAAAATTGCTTTTGACAAGTGGTCAAAGAGGTTGGGCGGGGGAATCCAATATAAAATTATCTATGATAATAAGATTAATCCAGCAACTATAAATCATGGTCCATGGTAAACCACCTATTAAGGTGGTCGACCGTAACCTTCATCCATATAAAGAACCTTAGAATTAGAAATCTATAACTCAAGTTATAAAACCATATCAATATGTAATAAAGGTCAAAATTTTATTTTAAAGCTCTCAATTCGATCAAATAATTAAAAATGTTACAACGTCACTTAATTAAAACCCATAATATCATTAATAAAGCAATTATAGAATGATTAACGTGTTAATATGTAACTATCACAGTTGTGGGGTGATAACGCCTAAAGTGTGTGCTTTTGCGCTATTGTAGTCCTTGGAGCCAGATGAGTAGGGGTGTACACGAGTCGGGTTGGGCCGGGTTTGGCCAAACCCGATACTCGATCCGATCAAAATTTTACGGGTTGGGTTGGATCGGGTTTGTGCATTTTTATTGCGAAATCCGATCCGATCCAATCCGTTCAAAAACGGGTTGGATCGGGTCAGGTTAATCGGGTCAGGGTATTTAAAAAATATTTTTTATTTTGTAAAAATTAGAATTTTTTAGAACAACAATTTATTTTTGCCTAGAGCTTTGCACATATATAATTTCTACATGTCCTCCAAAAGGACCAAATTGTGACAATATTTGATTAATAAAATGAATGGTTTCAATGCTAATACAAATATTTTATTTTAAATAGATATTAGCATGAGAAAACATAAACAAAATCAAGACAAAAAATAGAAACAATTAAAAAAGAGAAATATAATTCATGTGTGGTTAAAAATTAGCAAAAAAATATAGTGTTTTGTATTTTTTAATTTAATAATATATATATAAAAAAATTAATTTCATAGTACGGGTCGGGTCACGGGTTCAAAATGCAAAATCCGTTACCCGACCCGTATACTAACGGGTTGGATCGGATTGTGTTCAGGTTTGACCCGAACTTTAAAAAAAATCCGATCCGAACTAATCGGGTCGGATTAGATCGGGTTGGGTTCACGGGTTACGCGATCCGGTGAACACCCCTACAAATGAGGGCAATCAAGGCGTGGCAGCCGAAGGAGGGAGAATTAAGATGAGATTGCATTCCATTATTTTTATTATTTAATTTTTTTAATTACTTTTCTTTTCTTGTCCTTTGTTCTAACCCTTTTGGTTGATGATGATGATAATGATCTCAAAAAAGGAGCAAACAAGTGATTTGATGGTTCTAAGGCATCATTGAACAGAGATGACGAAAGAAATTGACCAAGGGGGTCTCATGAACGTAGCTACGGTGATGTGTTTTGTGACAGAGCTTGTGACTTTGGCAAAAAAGCAAGTTGTCGTGTTGTTGTGTTTCAACGATGTTGTGGTGTTGATTGTCAATGCCTTGCGGTGATAATGGTGGTAGATGGCAGGATTTGAGTGTGGGGTTTCGTATGTGGTTGTGTGGATTGTGATGGGGTTATACGCAGGCCTTGGCTTCAATGTGGGGTTGAAGATAATGGAGCTAGCTACCTCACTTCAATTGGTTCTATGCATATAATATGTGAATTTGGCTCTCATTTGTTGATTAATTAATGAGCCACTAGCTAGGACACCAGTCATGGGGAGATTTGAAGACTTACTAGGTAGATCTGGACTACTATGATTCTATTATGCACTAACAGTGTAAAATAATTTTATACCATCATTTAATTACAAATTATGTATGATAAGTTTATTAATTTTTACAATAATTATTTTAAAAGTCATATCAACAATAATTTTTCATTGATTGAGAGTAGTACATGATGATTAAACTCTTGGAAGTTTTTCTTATGTGATGAATTTTTTTTTTCCTAGTAGTGTATTATAGATATCGGAGGAAGAGATAACTGAGCAAATCGCCACAGTCGATATGGTATTATTTGCTTCTAGAAATCATTGGATTGCATATCCCGTTGATGCTAACGGGCTTCTGGTGTGAACTTGGAAGGATCTCAGCAACCAATAAAAAAAATCTCACTTTGTAGCACATGGCACATGCGTGCCCCACATGAAGAATAATAGATATTAGGTCGAATTCAAAGAATGAAAAACTAGCTAAGTGTAGGTGGCTTGACCAACGACCCTTTGACGCCGTCAATTCCCTATATGAAGGAGGCTCTGACCAAAGCGCGCGAGCATATGTGGAACACCAATTTTTTTTAATTCTTTTTTCATATGATTCTGGGATATTTCGTGAGTTTCATTAAAGAAGACGTGTGGCAATTAATACAGGACAAATGGTTTCAAACTTGGACAGCCTAATTTAGTCAAAAAAATAAAAAAAAAACTTGGACAGCCTAATTTAGTCACAAAAAAAAAAAAAAAACTTGGACAGCCTAATATTAATTAATATATATAGTGAGAAAACAATTTTTATATGAAAATACTAAGATAGGTAAATTAAAGTCATATAGTTATATATAAATAGTAAAAATTTAATTATTATTTAAAAAATTCATTTAACTTATAAAAGACACACATAATTTTTTTTATCAACTATGATGAAGTTTAATAATTATTTTTAAAAAAATATGGATTTAATGTCATATATAGGAAGTGTGAGAGAGAGCCTAGTGGACTTGATCTGCTTGCGACAACGTATTTCTATCATTTTAACTTATTGCGTACGGAAGGAAAGTTGAAGTTGACTTTCTTTTATCTTTTATTAATAAAATGAAATATATAAAAAATTCGGGAGTGACTTCTTTTACAAAAAAAGCATGTAAGTTTTTCAAAGATGATGAGACTATTTAAATTATTTTTAATTTTTAAATATATGCGGATCAAGGTTCATAGGTTGGATCAACGATGTTGTGAGAGAGGGTATGAGGATTGAGGGATGAAGAAGAAGAAGAAATGATGGTAAGAGGAATATATTTTTTTTTCCAATTTTGTTTCCACTCACACAATGCATTATTTTCTTTTAGTTTTCAGTTTTCACAAAGACACAATACTAACACATGAACATGAAGAGTAAACAAACATGCACTTAAACTCAGAGCAATCAAGCACATGAATATGAAAACAAACAATACAAATGAGAGAGAAAGAGAAAACAAAACAACGGTGTCGAAATGAGAACAACAAGAACGATGGTGTTAAGGTCTAAAAACAAAATATTCAACAATAACAAACTCTTGAATGATGAGAATAAGAGCTTCAAAGGGCATGAGAATGAATGGAAGGAAATCAAAAGAACTAAGGATTTTGGAGAAACACAAGAGATTCAGAAAGAGTTTTTTAGATCAATTCTATTCTAATCGGTCTAACAAATCAACATTTTAAATTAATTTTATAGAAAATTTCTAGATTGATTTATATTACAACAAATAATCTATTACTACTTTATTATTATTATTATTATTATTATTATTATTATTAAGGGAATTATTTATACATAATTATTAAATACAATGTAATAATATAGTCAATAAGAATATAAGAATTATAATTAAAAAGTAACTATAACTTAGTAGTTAAAAATGTATGTATTATTTCTGATTAAATATGTTCAATTCCAACCTATTTGAAATATTGAGGGAGTCTAGTTTAGTTGGTTGAACATAATTGTTTTAAACTCTTTAATACATGTCTTTGATTCTTACATATAAAAAAAATTTGAAATATTTTTTACATTAACTCTTAACTATACTAAATTACTAGCTAGTTTAAATTAATAATATAACAAGATTTTAGGCTAGTTGGTGATTCAATCGATTGACTAAACAATCCTATGTAACAAAAAAATACTAATCACCCATAGTACACTTTAAACTTCCATTATCACTACGTAACATTTTCTTTTAAACTTCTAGAAATAGGTTTTGTTGTGGCCGCAGATAAAATATATTGTAATGGTATATCAAATATGAGTAAATTACATACTCCTCTTAAAGCTTGCTTTTAGTATACTTGATATCCTCCATTTTTTTACATTACTTTGAGCCCCTCAAGAAAGGTCCATATAATTTACTCATGAAATATTTAGAAAATGATATAGTTTATTGTTAAATAAAACAAATTTATCTTTATATTTTTTATTAAATATTGTTCTATTTATCAAACTACTCTGTTCTTAAATTTTTTAATTTTTACTTTTCATATTTTCACTGTATTTATGATTATTCATATATGCATGATGTATTTGTTTGTTAGTTTATTCCAAAATTTATATTTTTTTTTTTCTTTTCTGGATTTCTCGCATGCACATTCAAGTTTTGCAATGAGTTGTTTTCAAAATTTTTTTTTTTAAAAAAAAGCATAAAGTTTGCATTTCACCTATATATATATGACAACCTAGTTGACCCATCAAATAATGAAGTATATAAGCATGCTCTAGACATCAATTATTAAAGTTTATTCCGTACTTAACAAAAGGAGCAAATGAAAAAAATATTGCGTCGTCTTAGAATAATATAAACAGATTAGTGTGATTCTTATATTCAAATTTGAATGGTAGAGCGAGGAAACAAATTAGAGATGGGTACACTACGCATGCAAGTTCATCTAACATAACCAAGGAAAGGAACATCTTACATCTCCATTTAACGTGTGTATGAAAGTCCATCTTATTCATCTTTGGAAAAATATTAATAACATGTTTATTTTTACTTTTTACAAGAAAGAAATATTTTATGTTTAAAACTTTTCTCATAATTAACTATTTAATTTTAAGTAAATTAATTCAATTAGAACTTAATTAATTTTAAAATATTTTCAAAAAATAAAATAACATTTCAAAAATAAATAAATGTCGATAAATTCATGTGAGTACAAATTGAGTGGGATGCCCCCACAAATTCAATGCAGGTTTTAAACCCGAAATTGTTTCAGGTGGCACTTTTCACCCTTCCGGAAAGCACTGAAAGGTATTCTTTTTCTCCTTCTTGGAAAGGAGAGAATTTAAAACAAACAAATTAACATCCAATATTCCAGGCCTTTACAACTATCCATTAATGAATAAATAAACTAGTAAAATTCTGGTGCTTACTTTACACTTTTCTCGTTAACATAACAACTTTAAATCCAGGTTTTTCCAACTATATATCCTTCGATCAAAGAATAAACTACTAAAAATTCTTATGCTTATACCTTTCACATTAATATAATTGTTTGGAATTTGATTTCGGTCAGGGTGGAGTGGTAGATTCCCCGTATGGGCTGGCAAAACGACGTGCGTAAAGGGACAGGCAGTGCAACTGCAAGGGAAATGTCGTTGGCCACGTGGCCTACCTGTATCTCTCAGTCACTAACCCCCACTTTTAATTAATTTAATTTAACTAAAAATCAAACCATTGAAAACTAGTTTCTAAACCAAACTAGACTGCCTAAATTACAATGTGATTAACCAGTTTGTAAAAAGATTCAAATCACCAAATTAATCAAACCATTCTATACAAAACTGAAATTCACTTTTTCAAAGGGATGAGTCTTAATCCCCTTAATTTAGAAGAATAAAAAACAGTTATTATTTTTTTATCAGTGAGAAATAAAAGAACAAGACAATAAATTACAACCTAACAAAAGAAATGCCTACTACATCTACCAAAACAAAGGACAAAAATTATAAATCTTCAAACTCTCTTTAAATATAGAGCATTGCCTAGCTGACCAATCAGCACATTGGTTCCCTTCCCTATAAACATGATAGAAAAAAAAAGAGTCCAAGGCTTATACAAGAAGGACCGAATACGATTGATGAGTGATGCATAAGGATGCAAGGAAGAGTCCTATTTGTTGATCAAATTCAAAGCAATCATGGAGTCTAATTCACAAATGACATGTCTATAGCCAGAGTTCCAAGCTAACCACAGTCCATGATAAATTTGCCATTAATTCTACATGAACATTGGTAGTGTGACCACAAAACCCAAAGTAACCCACAAGCCATTGTCCCAAGGAATCACAAAGAAGCCCTTCAAATCTAGAAAAGTCTGGATTACCTAATGAAGAACCATCAATATTTTATTTGATGCAATTAATCGCCTATGGAGACCAACTAACATTCCGTTGACAAGTTGTGTTAGAGTGTGTTTGTATACACGTTGAATGCAGCCAGCACACGTTCCAAGGTTACTTTTTATGAGAAGCAAGCATTTCTCGCTTTTGGTTGAACGTAGGTTCGAGGAGATTCAAACGTTAAAACAAACATGCTATTAGTCGCTATAGTATCAAATGAAATGATGGCATGCATAACTTTGATCCGGTTCAAAATATACTAATGAGACCATACCTGATCATTGAAAATCTCTGAATTCCTAGCTCTCCAAACCCACCAGCAAGCATAAGCAAATAAGCTCCCATGAGGTTGACGAAGCTGTTCTGAGATCCATTGTTGAGTGTTGGAAATGAAGAAGTTGTTCGAGCCGTCATTTCCAAGAGCTCTCCTAACAAATTTTGCACTGTTGCAATCTCAAAGATGGTGAATGATAGTCTCCTCGTCTAAGCCGCACCTGTTACAAAAAGGTCAAAAGAAATATGTCTCTTAAAGCGAACATGGTTAGTTGGAAGGCTACCATGAAGAAGTAGCCAAAAAAAATGTTTCAAACTTTCTAGTATTTTCATATTCCAAACCTAGGCCCAAGTCACTGGAGAGAAAGAATGAACAATAGGCACATTAGATAACAAATGATAGGTAGATTTAGTGGAAAAAATTCCAGACGAAGTCTAACTCTAAATGACAACATCATTGATGGTATGAGAATGTTATTATCTTTAAATTTAAATTAAATCAAATCACGTTTTATTTTAAATAATAACAATTATTATTATTTTTAATTTAAATTAAATTATATTAATTATTATATTTAATTTATAATTAAATTTTATATTTCTTTTTTTTTTTATATATTTATTTGTTATAAGCTCTAAACTTAGATTATTTTTAATTTTTAGTTCTAGATTAGAATAAATCATTGGAAAAAATATAAAAATATAAATTTTTTCAGATTTTTTAAAATACTTTTTAAATCTTATTATAATATTAAATTTGATCGAGTTGGTTTGATTCAGTTTGATGAAAATTTTTCAAAATTGAACAATTTTGATTAATTTAGTTTCTATTTTATCCTAAATTTTGACATGGTATTTTCTTAAATATTATAGATTTTAAATATAATTTATATGTTAAAAAATATTTATTATAGATTTTAATTATAATATAATTCATATATTTAGAAATATTTTTTTATTATAAATTATAAATTTTAGTTATACAAGATAAACACTTGTTATATACAATGCACAAACTTAAATATTAGTATACATACCTTTTTTTTTTTTTACTGCATTAGTATACATAACTTAGAAAAATAAAATAGGGTTAACTACTTTTTTAGTCTATGAAAGTGTAATTCACTGTCACTTACGCACCTAAAAGTATGAAATTGTCAATTAGGTCCCTGAAAGTACAATTTATCACTTACTTTAGTCCTTCTATTAAAAAACTTTTTTTAAAATTAACGTGTTTGTACCTACGTTACACGCTATCTACTTTACCTACGTTACACGCTATCTACTTACATGACATGTTATTCACGTGTAGACCATTAATTGTCACGTAGCTAGATAGCGTGTAACGTAGTTTAATGGAAGGATAGTTTCATACTTTGAGACACCTAAGTGACAGTAAATTATACTTTCAGGAATCAAAGTGACAGTTGATCCAAAAAAACACTAGTACCAGTATTAAACTCATACGAAAATTTAAGGAAGCCTGTTTTAAAAGGGAAAAATCACTGCGCAACTAACATGGAATTTGCAGGCCGAAGCCGGAGGACCCGAGAAGATCCACAGCCACCCTTTCTTTTTCTCCAACTAAATCATTGTTTCTATTAGCCACAACCAACGTAATCATTGTTCCTATTTTTCAAACAAAGAAGAATAATACTAATAAATAATTAAACCCAATTCAAATTTCATTTTTCAAATTTCAGTTTCATTTTTTAGTTTTAGTTACGAAAAATGTAGTTATTATTTTGCTAACACCCCCAATTTTACGAAGCCGGAAGATTCTAACAAGGTTTAATTTGTCTGTGTCTCTCACTTTCCTAGTAACAGCACCCAACAGAGGAGAGAGAAAGTGAAAACATGTGTTGGTGGCGTCAAAGCATGTATCTAATCTATCCATTCCAATATCTTTCTCTTTCTCTTTCTCACTCCTCATCACCTTCCCTTGTTTTTCGTTTTTCTATTCAAAATCAAAATCATAATTGAAAAATCAAAAACCAACACCCCCTTTTTTTTAAATGCGAGAAAATTTCAAAAATGTCAATATAGAAAAAGAAAAAAATAAAAAAAAGCAACTTGCTTTATATATAAATATTGGTTATTCTTCTCCCTCTCTTCTCAACCGTCTTCTCCGCGTTCAACTCGCGTGCATTGCAGTCAGACCAAGCGAGAAAGGGAAGAGAATCGGAGAGAGAGAAAGTTCAGAGAGAGAGAGAGAGAGAGAGAGGGTCTAGAGAGAGAAAGCAAAGCCCAAACACCCCTTTTCGCCATTGCAATTTTCGTTCGGTTTCAGGGAACCCCTTTTGAATTTTGTTGAATTTTCTGGGAACTGGGCATTTTGTGATCATCATCTGGGTTCTCTCGATCTCCATCTTTTTCTGGGTTTCGGTTTTTTCCTCCTCGGATCCTCTTCTGTTTTTTTGTGTTTCTCCGTTTTTGAATCGGATTTTCGAAGACTCGGTTGTGTTTGTCTCTCAATTCAGCCTCGTGGGTGCGTGTATTTCCAAGGAAAAGATTCAGTTTTTCATAGCGAGAAAGTGGGAAAAGGATTGATTCCTATCTGGGTTTTTGATGCCATTGTTGGTTTAAATTTTTGAGGGCAATGATGTTGACCTTAAAGGTGTCGTTATGAAGTAGTATGGAAGTGCTCGTTATACGGTTACAACAGCATCAACAACAACATCATCAGCAACAAAAGCAAAAACAACACCACCACCAACAACAACAACAACAAGAGCAAGAAGAAAAACATGTCGCTTTACATTGGTCGCGAGGCTTCCAAGGTTGGTTGTTTTGTTTTTGTGAACCTTTTTCTATTTTAGTACAACCTTTTATTCATCCGCGTATGGTTCCTTTTATTCTTTTATCTTATCTATTTATTGTTGTTAATTTTAATCTTTTGTTGTGCAGCTATGGAAGAGATTTTGTGCAGAGACAACTACCGAGATCAACCTCCTTGCGGAGAATTGGAAGTACCTTCTCGCTGGTATTGTTTTTCAGGTTAGTTTCCCCCTATGAATCGTTTAACTGTAGGTTGTTCTGGTTACCCTTTTGTGAAAGGAATGCAAAGGTGCTTTTGCTTTTCTTTTTGTGGATTAGAGATTCAAATAGTTTTCACATGTGGTTGTGGTGGGAACTTTACTTGAACGCTACTAAAAGTTCTCCTTCATGTTGGTGTGGTTACTTCTGGAGATTGCTTGTTTTCTTTATTAGGAACCTAGTTTAATATACTAATCTTTCGTGTTTAATCACTTAACGTTATCATCTGGTGTCATGGTGTCAAGAATTTGATATCTTGATAATTCAGTGAGGAAAAACACAAGGAACTGGTAACTGCAGCATTGTTTGTCATATTCTGCAACTCTGAGGCTGTGGCATTCGATGCATGATCAAAATTGGATCAATTATTGCGTCTCAAATGAAATGTTGATTGCTGACATAAGTAATGGACTCAACTTATTTATTATTAATTGCAAATTTACTCAAGTCCATGTGGAGCGCTCTGATACCCACATGATGAAATGCTTCATTTCTCTCATTGACAGAAAGCCTTTAATAGTTTGCATGTACTTGTTGAAGGCAGTAGAAATGTTTTATCAAGCATTTTCTCTTTTTGTTTTTTTTTTGGTTTTTTAGTTTGAGAAAACGGAAAAGAAATAAGAATGGAAAAATTTTGTATGTATTTTTCTAAGCTTTATATCCTTGTTTAGTGTTATGCATGAAGGGTGTTTTGTTTGTATAGTACATTAATAATTAATTAATTTACTATGTAATTTGACATACTTTTATTATTTATATATTTATGATTGTTTCATATCTAAATTCAAATTAAACTGTTTCCTTACAGTACATACACGGTTTGGCTGCACGAGGAGTTCATTATTTACATAGGCCTGGCCCTACACTACAGGATCTTGGATTCATCCTTCTTCCGGTTTGTAATTTTCGTTCCCTTTCCTGTGTGTCAAAAAATCTGTCTTACCTAGGACTGCCTTTTGAATTTTTAATCTTGGTGCTGTTACAGGAGCTTGGGCAAGACAGGGCTTATATTAGTGAAACACTGTTTACCTTTATCTTTTTATCCTTTGTCCTTGTAAGAATTCTCCTCCCCTCTGCAATCTTTATTCTCCCTTTCTCTGCTTTCATTTCAGTTGCCAGTATGTTTTTGTTTTTTTTTCCTATGAAGTTCTAGTCTGCGATAAGTATCATAGTTTTTTTGAAGTTTTAATGATATGCTCTACAATGTGTGCTTCTGCAGTGGACATTTCATCCCTTTATATTCAAGAGCAAAAAGATCTACACGGTTCTAATATGGTGCAGGGTTCTAGCTTTCTTAGTTGTAAGTGTTCATCATGTGTTTAGTATTGTCTAATTTATTTATAAATGTTTAAACATTTGACTTGGGTGCTTAGGGTTAGAAAATGAATTAGTGTGTTGCCAACACAAAATGCAATCCTTGCTATCAACAAAGATAATGTTGATTATTAAAGTAATATCATGATTTGGCAGCTCATGTCTAATTATTCTTCCATGCATATTGATGTAAAAGTGAGCATCATTACTGTTTGACTTTGGTTTCCTCTCTTTCTATATTTATAGTTGCTGACTTGCTGTAGATCTTTTCTGAAGCCTTTCTATTTCAGAAAATAGAAAGTAAAAGACTTGCTGTGCTTTCTCATATTGTTTTTTAGCCCTTTAACTAGTTGTGAAATTTACTAATAGATGGATAATTGCCATTATTTTGGAAGTAAATTAAGTTTAAGGCTTAATAATTTGAGCATTTTAAGGCATGAAAAAGTTCATAAAAAAGAACATATAAATGATCTTGGAAATGATCATTGCGATGGTCATAGATCCATTGTTAACTTTCCACATTCCTTCACTTCCTTTTATGTGTAGCAAGCAGAGTCAGTTCATGGCCATTTCAATATTTTGAGTTGATTTAATAACTATTGCATATGGATATATGACAGTTTTTTGATAAGCTTGGCTCCTCTGTAATTGTTAACTGCAGGCTTCCCAAGCTCTTCGCATAGTGACATTTTATGCTACGCAGCTTCCTGGTCCAAACTACCATTGCCGGGAGGTATACTTGTTTGAGAATGTGTGCTTTTTAAACAAACATCATGTCACTTGCAGTAAAACTGTTTCTTCTTTCTAGGTGACTGTGAGTGGTAAACTATGCAAGCTGGATTTTTTTCAAATAATCTTTTAATTTAACTCCACTTCATGTATTGTGCAGGGTTCTAAACTTGCTACACTGCCTCGTCCAGATAGTGTCTTTGAAGTCCTCTTGATTAATTGTTAGTATACTATTGTACTTGAGTTCTTTAGCTTTGACCTTTTTGGTTGTTTTGGTGCTCATTTGGTTTTCATCATGCAGTTCCACGTGGCGTGATATATGGATGTGGTGATTTGATATTTTCATCACACATGATCTTTACTCTAGTCTTTGTTAATACATATCATAGATACGGCACACGAAGGTAAATTGGCTCATATGGGTCTGACTCATTTTTGTGATGATTTAAGTTTTCCAGAAGATTTCACTGCAGTAACATTTGTTTTGGTTGCTTCACTGTTTATTGGGATAATTACCGCAACCTCCCTTGAGGTTTGTACTTTGTACTAATTACAACCTACACCTTTCTTGATAGAAAAATTACACCAAGTTCCCTTACACACATTTGACACGTTATTTTTGAAAAATTATACATACCTGCCTATTTTTATATTGAAACCACATACACACTGCTCTTAAAAATGACAAAACAAGGGAGGTAAGCATAATTTTTTAATCAAGAAGGGTGTGCGTGTAATTATCCTTAACCTCAAGGAAAGTCAGTCAGTATAATTATCTCTTATTTATTTTAGTACTTGCCATTACTCATTACTGTCATATTGTACTATAACTTAAATTTCTGTTATAACTTATTGTGCTTTTCATGAATCACAACAGATATATAAAGCAGCTAGGGTGGACACTTGCTGTGTGTCAGTCTCTTTTGATAATAGCATCACGCAAACATTACACGGTTGATGTAGTTGTTGCCTGGTAAGGAGCATTTTCTGAATTGCAATGTTCAAATTTTGTGGTCCATGTCCATTTTGGTTTAATGTTTTGATCCCTTGCAGGTATACGGTTAATTTGGTGGTATTTTTCGTTGAGAAGAAATTACCAGGTTTGCACACTTGGACATAATTACATGTGCTATTGTGAATTCAACAGCAATTTGCTGTTATATGCTAACTTGGTCATTCTACTACAGAATTGCCAGACCGGACAAGTGCTGTTGCAGCCCTGCTGCTACCATTAAGCACCAAGGACAACAAAGATGGCAGGACCAAAGAAGAGAACCACAAGTTGTTGAATGGGAATTCTGTTGTTGACCCTGCAGATTGGGTGTGTTGAATGTCTTCTACTTGTCCTTTTTTCCTCCCTTTCTCTCCTCTCTTCTTTTCATGTGATGTCATTGTCTCTGATCTGGACATAACATGGTTTTTGTGACTTTACTCAGAGGCAGAGAACTCAAGCAAATGGCAAGATTCTGGAAGATGGTCATGCACTCCATGCTGACACTGCAATGAATGGTGCATAGATACATGAGCTTATGCTGCACAAAGTTGAGATCTGCTGCAACATGGCCTTTAGAAAGTTACAGCAACCTACATACAATTAGATTTTTGTTACATGGAAATATTGGTAGAGCCTGATTTGTGTTTATTGTAACTGGGTTGTGTGCTTTTTAACATATTGCAGCCCTGATCCATTGTCATTGTGAAATGATCTAGCATCAGCAGTGATATAGAAAATTTTCCAATTCACATTGCCTTATTTTTTAGTACCATGTTGTGCATAGTCCTTACAGTATATTTTTGGTGCACCATGACCATGCTCTTTAATGGAGAGGAAATCATCAGTAAAATGTAACACGTTTCGAAATTTTCTAAATGTAAAAAAGGAGTTAATTTGAATTGCTGGACCCACAGATGAAGTAAAACTAGACACTTGTACATTTTGTCGCTTGCTGACAAAAGGGTCGGTGGAGGAAAATCTTGTGTCCTCTTAGTACCATGTCCCTCCACTGAAAATTTAAAACATGGCACATGGTGTGCATTCATTATTGAATCTAGAAAATGTCAAGTTTAAATTAAATTTCTGCTGTTGAGACAATTATTACTCTTACCTAAATATGAGGATGATGGATTGAAATTGTGTACTTTTGTTGCTATTTTTGTCTCAACAGTTAAAAAAGGACATTGTTAATTTTTTTATTCCAAGTAACATTATAACTTCTGTCTGTCACTTTTTCTTGTTGAAGTTTTAGTTTTTAATTGAAGGACATGAAAGGAGACTAGAAAAAAAAAATACACGAGTGTGAAAACGGCCATAGAATTGGGGTGATTATTAAGGTCGCGTTTGGTATTTGAGGAAATGGAATTATTAAAATAAGATTATTGAGAAAAAATTTGAATTATATTTAGCTTTTATTTAACTTTTTATGAATAATTTGTATATGGTCAATTATGATGAGAAAGTATAGTAAATTTATAGTTAATAACCATGAAACACTTTTATTTTTACCAAAAAATTAGGGTTTTACTATAACTTATTCACAAATTAATATCTTAGGAATATTTATGTCTGAAAAATAATTTTATTTTCTTTCACCTATAAATTTTTATTTTTATTTTTGAAATTTTATATAAAATTACCGAATATTTTTTCTTAAAATAATTTGAAGCAAAAATGTATATATATATATATATATATATATATATATATATATATATATATATATATATATATATTATTCTAAAAAATGTATATAAATTGAAATACCTTTCAAAATTTAATTTTTAAAATAAAATAAAAAAATGCTGTACAGATTGCTAAAATGAACCAGAAACTTTTTAAGACACCTGAAAAGCAAAGATTATTCTCCAAAATAATTGTTTACCACATGCTGTATACTGATTATTAAAGGGTACATTGCCTTAAATGACAAGTTTGGCGGTTTTCAAAAGTAATAATGAAAGTCTAATAATTCCTAAATATAAAACTTCAAAATAAATTGAAGCAACCATTTACATAAATTAAAAAGACCTTTTAAATTTAAAAGCTTTTTTGAAAGAAAAATTGAAACAACCATGCTGTACTGATTGCTAAAATAAGTTAGAAACTTTTTTAAGACAGCTTTAAAACAAAAATTAGTTGCCAAAATAATTGTTTACCAAATGCTATACTGATTATTAAAGGGTACGTTGCCATAAATGCCGAGTTTGGTGGTTATGGAAAGGTATAATGGAAGCTCGAATAATTCCTAAATATGAAATGGTAATTAACAAGTGACATTAACGAGCACATGGTACTTTTAGCATGTGCTTGTGCCACATAATAATGCTGTATGAAATATGAATTGTCCCCAATATTGTGCCACGTGTGACGTATGCAATTCCATTTTTGAAGTACAAATTCCCTCCAAGTTTCCGTTTCTGAGACTGAACAATCACATGCATTTCTCCTTGAGCCACAAGCCTTTCCTGGCCTGTACATTGCTCAAACACCTTGTCTCATGCGGTATCATGTTTCTAACAATGTTATTTTTATCAGTACCATGGTTTGTTTTAAGGGTAAAAACATGTAGCTAATGCAAGTATGGCCTCATAATTAAAGCCTATATTTCCTAAGATTGCCGTATTTGTTTCTTAATTAAAGCCAAATTTAAAGAGCCTCCAATTGAGTCACACCATTATTGATTCATATGTGCACCGTTAGTAGAAACATATAGAGATCCCAACATTTAAGGGCACTCATCAAAATCTGACCTGGTTCGCTTATATCACTAAATTTCACAATAATGTTATGTTAAAAGAAAGAGAGATACAAAAATAGATATAATAGCCCCTATTTTGGGGTTTGAACCCAAGATCCATGTAGACTACCCATGAATATAATAAACCTATAGCATATAAAGATTGTTGAGTTAATAGTTGCTTTTGTATCTTTCTTATAATATATATATGTTTTAAATATTTTTTTAGTCCTTGTAATTTAGCACTTTTTTGCTTTTCATCCTTGCAAAATTATTATTTTGATTTTAGTCCTTGCAAATTATGTTTGTTTTGTTTTTCGTCCTTAAAGTAGTTTAGATAGCGCTTTGAATAATGAAAAAAGTGATATCCAAATCGTTATAAGGACAAAAAATAAAACAAATATAATTTGCAAGAACTAAAATTAAAAAAATAATTTTGTAAGGACGAAAAGCAAAAAAATACTAAATTGCAAGGACTAAAAATGTATTTAAACCTATATACATTATTATTATGTTAGTAAGTGACAGAAAAAGATCAATGTCCATCTAAATGGCTCAATAGGGTACAAAAACTTGGGCATAAAAATATTTTACTTTATCTATTTTTGGAAAATGCAGCAGCACCAAGTAATAAAATCACTAAATGTTTCACGAAAATGTCAAGCGAATCTGAAAGGGTCACCAAGGGAGATATGTCCAAACTTTCTACAGATACTGTAGCTTGGGAAAATGTAGAAAATGATAAATAACCAGGAATATGTGACCCGGATGGTGCTTGGACAACTTCATATTAGCTGTGCTGGTACTTTTTATTATTGTTACTTTTATTCCGTGCTTACATAACATGGGTTATTATAACCAAGGGTCTAGTTCAGGTGTTTGAGTAGGATATATGAATTGTTGTAAAACTCCTTGTATCTGTCTTCTTCAATTCTTACGGATAAAAAAAAATAATATGCATTTTTATAGTGTGGTATACTTAAGTGTTAAACTGCTCGTAATCAACCTTTTATTATCAGTTAATGAATTATTTTTTGGTACGAGCCTACATGTATCCTCACTAGAAACAATTAGACTCGAGTCGGATAAGACCCTATAGACGATAAATTTTTTTCCATGAGTATTTATGCAGTTGTATATTCAAAACTCAAACCCGTCATTATTGGTTAAGCTGAAACAATTTCATACTGGCTGGAACAATCTCGTACTAGCTGATCTACACACAACCAACCTTATACATTTTTTTTTTGTGAACCTGGGTATCCCTCGGCCGACACCAAAGAACTCAACCTTATACATTTACATAAAACGTTGGTAGTTACCGTGAGCAGTGCTCTTTAAGCTTAGCATGAACCTAAAGCAAATTGGAGAAGGTTTTACAATTTCTATGTTATTTGATGTCACGCTAAAAGCATAGGAAATTACCTAAATGATTTCCTTGCCTGTGTTATTTATTGAATAACATCTTCACACATTCATTTATTTTCATGCAAGCTATTGAATAACATCTTTGGTCCTTACAATTATATAGTCCATATCGTGTTCATATATTACATAGTTTTTTGCCACTATCTTCTTTTGAAGATACGAATCGTAATTACAGATAAGCTACCTGCAACCCTGGTCGTGCATGTGAGTGTGACCTATCTGTTTGCTAGAGTGCACAAAGTCCCTATAGAATCATATATAATGTGCCAAAGATGCCCCACACAGCAGCGATGCCATTCAACAAAAAAAGCTGTGCTTGCGAAATTTAAGCTGGGAAAGTTGTGCAATGAAGAAAAGAGAACCTACCCTTATTGTGACACAAACAAGCACACACAAACACACTCTTGGCAGAGACAGAGTGCAATGATAGGGCAGATATGTATGTGAGTGATGCAAGACCATCATTGTGTGGCATGTCTACGATCCAATTTATGGGTAGATGTACTGCTCCTTTCCCAATATGATGATGGTCCTTTTGATTCCCTCATGAGGAATATGGAAGATGAATGAATATATAATAACAACAACTCTCATTTGAGGGATTGATTTTATTTAATTGTGTTTTTGTTTTTGATAGATTAATAGGGCCAATTACCACTCTCAACTCTATTAGCGTTGTTGTGACTTTTGGAAGACCATTTTCTTACCCCTTTTGTTGAATAAAAATTAAACTTAAAAAAAGAGAGAAAAATTCATCATAGAGATGCATATTGATAACCAAAGGGACATTAATTCTATTGACACTTTGTATTTTTTTTTATAGAAATATAGATATTTTTTACCGGAGACAATCTTAAGTTGGATAAGACTATTATGGATAACAAAACTCTTTATTTGAATATTTAACATAATTGTATAATTAGGACTTGAATTCAAGACTTCATCAAGTCAGAACAACCTTATGTCAGTTAATTTACTCACTTGGAGGTTATTGATACTTTGTTTTTATCTCTTTGTGGTGATAAAAGTTTTTTTATTCCTTAATCATTGAGAATTTCGTTCCAATTAGCTTAATTCTCTAAATGCCTGCTGAGTTTTCAATGCATAAGAAAGATATAATTTCCTCTTACTACACACTACTTTAGCTTTTGCTTTACTACGATCTTGAATGAATAGCATTTTTCTCCAAATAGCACAGACAATAATTGTAAGCTTTTACATAGAACTGCTAGATTGGACAGCATTATCAGTTAAAAATGCTCAACATAGGTTAATAATAGGCATTGTACCCTGTCCAAATAATAAAGTAATTCACAGTACCTCACTCAAATGGAATTTTGTTTGATTCCTTTCCAAGGAAAATGGTGCACTTGGCCCCCATGAAGGCCCCAGTTGTTTGTACACTTGAAAACCATCTTTGATAGAAAGGAGGGGTCATGTTGTTTAAAATTCACTTGCTTCAAGCCAAATATCTTTTCATCTGATTAAGGTTTCGGGCTTCAGAAAAGTATGCTAATGCTGCCAAGGGTTAAGGACAAAAATTTGCAGACATGCCAAGTAATGGGAATAGAAAAAATGTTGTTTATGTAAATCTGTTGTTTCTATATAGGATTCTTTAGTGTGAGTAAATATGAGAAACATGAAAGTACATTCACTATTAGTATTTATCCGTGTTGGACTCTCTTTGGTAAACTAAATACAGTTTTTTTTTTCTTTTTTGGGAACAGAAACTAAATACAGTTTAGTTCCGTTTTACAATTTTTTTTTTACGTTAATTAAACTTTTATATCAATTCATATGAAAATATCAATATAATAATACCAATGGAATTGAGTCTAGTAAAAGGGATTAGACTCTCACAACGTAACGACTAATGAAGCAAGATTCAAATATTCACTACAAAAGATATTCACGTCATACTTGACATATTATACGACTATGGTTAAATGGATTTGTGAGTATAATTCATTTCTAAAATCTCTATTTGTTTATGAAATAAGATAATGTAACATACAATCAACATTTTTTCTTAAAATAACACATTTAAAATAGAAGAAAAAAAAACGATTAAGACATCATGTTTCATAAATTATGATATAATGAAATTTTAATACCATAAATTATTTTAAAAACACTAATTTAACTTGAAATAAAAATATTAAAAAGCAATTATGGAAAAGGCCACTTAGTCCCAACAGTGTTCGAAGATTTACTTAATATTATATAACAATATATACCTATATATTTACTCTGGTCATGGGGAAAAAAAATAGTTAACACGTAAGAAGTTGGTTTTATCACATGTTTTTTGTTCAACAGTTCATTGCTTTTGGGCTTACACTGACTGTTAACTGAAAGGAAATTACTATTCTCACCCTCCATTTTGCTATTCTCACCACTACGTGGGTGGTTTTTTCTTTATTTTCCAAAATACACTTGTACAACGGAAATATGATTCCTTTGTACAAGTGCACAACAGAATCACGATTCCATTGTATACTATACAGCGGAATCACGATTCCATTGACAAGTGTACAATGGAATCACGATTCCGTTGAACAAGAGGTGAAAAAAAGTGTACAATGGAATCGCGATTCCGTTGTACAAATTTGTTTCACCCCCTTGTATAGTGAAATCACGATTCTGTTGACAAGTGTACAACAAAATCTTGATTCCATTGTACACTTGTACAACGGAATCATGATTCCGTTGTACAAGGATACAATCCTGGTTAAATTTTGTAGTAGTGCACAAGGGAATCAAATACTGTCTGCATGCACAACGAAATATTGATTCCGTTGTGCATTTTTTTTATACACAATGAAATCACGATTCTGTTGTGTACTATAAAAAACAAAAAAATAACGGAATCACGATTTCGCTGTGCATTCAACACAGCGGAACCATGATTTCGTTGATCTACACAACTTACGGTGTGCGTAACTGAAGGAGGAGAAGGTGAGTGATACGAGTTTCGGAGTGGGGGTGGAGACTGTGAGGAGAAGGGAGTGGAGTGGGGTGTAAGGAATGGAGAGGGACAGGAGAGTAATTTTACAAGGCTAGGGGTGAGAATAGCAATCTGTGGAGTGAGAATAGTAAAACCCTAACTGAAACAGTCACAGTCTCACAGACTTAGGTACGTTAAATGGGCTTTGCTATTCCCACACATTTTTTTAAGTTCACCCCTAATTTTTCCATTTTTTTTTTTTTGACAAAATTACTCTTTCGCAATACACAACAGAAACACATTTCTGTTGTGTACAGAGACAAAGCCAAACTTCCAACTTAGAAGAGGCCAAGAATATAAATTAAATTTTATTCAACAAATATATAAGTATTAAATTTTATATAAAATATTCATATGTTTTTAAAATGATCTGAGAACATATATAAAATAAACCAGAAAACACTTCAATCCACTTGCCACAACCAAAGAACCCTTAGTGACTTTCCAATTTTCACCTCCAAAAGTACTAACATAACTATCATCATCAAGTACACCAGTATAAATCAAATGCGGATGAACATTTGTTACTTGCCTAACATTTTTCAAAATTAATTTTGTCCCTATACTAGTTTTTAAACAAATAGTGTCAACACCAATCACCTTAGATATATCATCACTGCTCATCTTCAAAACTCCATAATCACCGAAAGTGAAAGATCATATAAAGAAATCTTTCCGAATGTAACATGAAAAGAAGCACAACTATCAACAACCCAACCAAACTCATTAGACACAACATTTAATAACATTCTCATCACAAACAAGGACAAGATCTTTTATAGTAGCAGTGATAACATGATCATCACTATCATTATCTTTCTTTTTACTTGCGTTCTCCTTTTTTAAACAATAGCAATACTTCATAGCGTGTCCTTTTTTACCATAATGGTTGCATTTGAGATTTATGACTAAACTTGGGGTTCCTTTCATTTCAGCCTCTTCTTTTACTACTTGTCCTTGATCTTTGTTATTGCTTCTCCCCTATTTTTACTAATCAAAACCTCTTCTTGGCTCTTGCGAAGAGAATGGCAGGAAAGATGCCTGCGTTGTTTCCTTACAAACTTCTTCATTCAAAGTAGAAGTTTTAACATGATCTGTGGTTATAACACCACCTAGAGTAGAATTAGAAAAGACATAGGTAAATTTTCCCTAGAATCTGGCAAAGTACTAAGAAACCAAAGAGCCATAATCTCATCATCAAATTTAACACCCATGCTAAACAACTAATCAAAACAACTCTGAAATTCACTTAAGTGATAGGCAATAAAAGTACCCTATTTATAGTGCAAATTCATGGCCTTTTTCAGACAAAAAAAATTATTGCTTCCAAATTTAGAGTCATACATAATCTTAAGTTTCTCCCACTGAGTTATAGCTAGCATGTGAATCATTGGCAATATGAATCAAAACACTATCCTCTACCTAATACCAAATATAGTTATAAGTCATCTCATTTATCTAGTTTAATTTTGACAAGCAAATATAGGTAGATGTAATCTCTTCACAAAAAGCAAATCCTTCATTTTACCTCTCCACTTATAGTTATTAATGTCATTCAAACTAATTATTCTACTGTAATTAGGCTTTATCATTCAATCAAGGCAAACCCACAAAAATTAATAAAAAACCTGCTTTGATGTCACCTATTAGGAAAGATGGGCACACGCAACAAAAGCAATAAAAATACCAAGTAGACAAATTAACCTTTCTGCTTGAAAGAATCTGCAAGGAGTGTAATAAATAGTCATAAGAAAAATATCCAAGCAATCCAAACAAATAAATAGATAATTGATAAAAGGGCACCACAATTTTAACATGAAAAACCTTTTTAATGTGAAAGATAAAAATCACGGAACTTGGTTCAAAAAAATCTCTACTATAAAAATAATGGCAAAGTATCTTCAATCGACAAGGACATCACAAACAGTCCTTACTCACTACTAAGAAAAAGTGGAAATCACCGGGTATAACAATCAACTGTAATACCCACAAAGAGTATAACATCAACAACTCCAAAAAAAAAATGAAGAAACATAAATCTAACCTTAGAAAAATCCACAAATACGAGATAAAGACAAAAAAAAATTACTTAAAACATATCCCAAACGAACACCCCAAAAAAATTCCACAATAAGCAAATTTTCTCCTATCCAAATAAAATAGTATCACTACACTCTTCAAAAGAAAAGAAGAATTTTAACGCAAGTCGCGCCTGACTCGCGTCTATATACACAAACACACTTATACTTTTCTTTTTTATAAATTATTATAAGTGATATCACATCACTTTAAAAGGCTTTTTTATTTATTTTAAAAACTAAGATATTATTGGGCCAACGCATGAGAAGTCAAGCTCAACACCCTCTATTTATGTAAGCCCAATGATGTCTTCTTTGAATACGCCTTCTGCTTTGTGTTTTCAAGCAGCTTGTCTTTCCTGCCTTGGAATGGAAAATGATGCACAAGAAGCTCTCAAAAAGTTGGGACAAACATGGAAAGCAGGAAAAACAAAATTGGAAATTTCCTACATCTTCCTTTTGCTGCCTTTGGTATTATTTATTCTTTTTTGGCATTTTGGTGAGGCTTTGCGTCCATTTTCATATATTATGATTATTGCTGCCTTGCATTGCATTCCAGGATATAAGAAAATGACTGAGTTGAAAATGTACATATAAGCATACTCATTTTATCTGTAGTCTCCTTCATCATATCTTCCCAAAAGTAATGATGTGTTTTTTTAAAAGAGGAAAAAGATGCTTTTGTGCATTAATTTGATTTGATGCGTGCCAAACCTAGGATACACAACTAATTATTGAATTATCGTAATTAATTTTATTTAATATTTTTTCAATCAATAGTTAATTTATTTAATCTTGTAAAATTGTTATCTTATGTAAGATTTCATTAACTTTA
Source organism: Pueraria montana var. lobata (assembly GCA_026413185.1). NCBI lineage: Eukaryota > Viridiplantae > Streptophyta > Magnoliopsida > Fabales > Fabaceae > Pueraria > Pueraria montana. The sequence goes on along the minus strand of CM048650.1, from coordinate 61,646,895 downwards.
GTTTTGAAAAACTTTATTAATGGTTCAAAAAAAAAACTTAATTAATGGTATATAATATGATTGAGCTAATAATCACGATTTAATCTATTTTCTTTAATTATAAGAAGATTTAATATTTTTTTTTCAATTTGTCAAAGATATTAAATTTTTATATTCAATATTATTATTCTAAGTATATAGTAAGATAGATAAATAAGGATATTATTAATATCTCTGTTTTATTAATTAATATAATAATAGGTAAAGAATCAGATTATGAATTACTGAAAAAGTCCTGTGAAACACTGACAGAGGAAGAGAAGATGCTGCTTTAGTCTAGTTAAAAATAAATTATAAAGAAAAATAGTTCCACATAAAGCTAAAAAAATAATACAAACGTCTAAGAAATCAATTGAAGACATTCACATAACCAACCAAACAAACAAAAAATAGCCTTAACTTAATATTTTTTTAATTATAACCTTATAAGGGAAGAATTGCTACCTTAATAGCTTTTTCTTCGTTAGAAAAAGTTGACAGATTAGAAATCGCAACATTGTTCCCTTAAGTGATGGGTTTACTTTATGACTTAAAGTGGGAAATTATAATTATTGATTAAAAAATTAAAGGTAGATATTTAAATAAATATATACTTTATTATATTTGTTCATTTATCTATAATTTTAACCACTAAGTTTTCAATCAATAATTATAACTACTCGAAGTCAAATAATAAAATAAGAAATCTTTTTGATTAAAGAGGAATGTTTAGTTACTTATAAATAAATTATTATTATTTATCAAATAAATAATATATTATTTTTTGAAAAATGAAAAGTTAGTGCTTTACTTGCCGTTCGGGGCACGACAGTGATTTGATGGCTTTATGCTAGCCTTCCGTTTAACCCGTCCTATGGGCTATGAATTAAGTTGAATGCAGCTCACAAGGGCTTCTTGAATTCCCAACTAGGTTTCTGGTTTTAAGATTGTTCTTGATCTTACACTCGTTCTACCTTAATTCATGAGACTCCTCCTCTCACCTCACAGTTTCATCTCAACCTTCTTGTGGTGAAGAAACGTGCCTCATAGATATCACAAAATCAATAAGTAAAATAAAAATAAAAATAAAAAGTAGTCCAATTTTGTTACTCCTTTTAATTGATATTACTAGATAGACCACATTGGGGCCCAATAAAACACTGTAGCACTAGGATGGGACACCTCGTTAACAAGCCCGGGGATAGAAAGGTGTTGTTTTGTCAAGGGTAGTGAACCCCTCCCCTCCAACTAATAATGTGTTATTAGGAAAGCTTTTATTTTATTTGGGCATTTATTACATAAGCACTTCATTCAATAGTTGATATATTTAAGATATTCTTTAGAAATAATAAGTGCATTTTTAACATGGTCCACATGACCTTACACGTGTTTAATGTTGAATGGGATGTACTTGGTAGGCATATCTATGACCGAGACTTTTTTCATTAGAGTAGACGCAAAACAATGATAATACAATGGATATTTTGTGTGACACACCATTTGTTTAAGAGGGAAAAAAATAATGTATTGATAGTGTAAAATTATTTTATATGATCATTTAATTATAATCTATTATTTATGATAAGTTTGTTAATTTTTATAAAATTATCTTAAAAATTATATAAACGATGAATTGTGATTGTTGACTTTTATACTGTCAGTATATTACTATTAAGTTCTTTGTTTAAAAAAGTAGCATCGAAATTTCACATTTTAAAAAAAAAAAAAATCTTACAAGAATTCATATGAAAGAATTACAAAAAAAAATGGGTAGCTTTTTTTTTTTTTTAACAAAGAATACATGCTACCTGCCAAAACATTTGTTTAAAAAAAATGTGCTCTAGAAAAACACTACGATCAAATATTTCTTTAGATTTTAATCATCAACTTCCATTAACGTTCGGATAAACGTCACTTTATAATGTCTTGTACACGGCAAAAGCTGTGCCATTGTGGAAACAAAAATCAATCAATGATTTGGAGAGTATCATTTTCATTTTCGAGTCTATCAAGCACTTGGTATTTTACATGTGAATTAATGAACAACTATTTGATCTAATAAGCATAGATGTAGCATCCTAGCCTTGATTAGAGAAGCAAAGCCACCAAATCAAATAGAAACACCCAGAAAGCAGCTTTCAGTAATATCATTTATAAATAAACAAACAAGAAAAATCGCCCCCCACAAAAAGACAATGAAGTAACAATACAATATAATATATAATATATATAATTTACATTTGAAGAAACATTCTAGTACTTGTCCAGAAATTACATTGACTCTGAAAGACAGAATAAGAGAGCCTTGTAAAGCACAATAATTTAGGACGAATGCACAACAGAAAATGGAGAAATGTCTATTTGCATGGACGAAAAGAAGTTATACAGCTACCTATATAAACTCAATAAGGCCTCAAATTGTAGAAGGATTCATTCTCTAAGGAAGTATCTCCAATCCATGGATTCTAGAGTGGGATTTTTTTTTCCTCTCTTTTTTCTTTTCATATTTTTCTTGTTTGCTCCTTACTCAGAATTAAATTACAAATGAAACTGCCTCAGGAAACTCTAGGATGATGGCACATTAAAGTGAAAAAGCCATGATATGACAAATGCAAAAACCATACAAGCAAGCAGAAAATTCAGGAAGCGATGGCCGTGCCAAAATCTACGAGGCTCTGCTGAAGGAGCAGGTGTGGAGAGTGTGGCTGCTGTAGTAGCATTGTTAACGTCACTCAAATGCTCCGTTGACTCCTCGTTTCCTCCATAAACATTCCGAGCAATAGAATGACAAATTTCACAGGTCCTATTAAAATTTAACCGAACAGAAATAATTAGAAAAACACAAATTTTAAAATTGGAGAGAAATCTGTTCAGGTAAATTGCTACTATGAGTACTATCTTAGTAGTATAGTTAAGACAACTCCAAGAAAGCATGCTAGCTAGCACTTGCTGCTCATGCTCCAAGCAATGTACAATTGCAATCATATACATAATCATACATCAATGGCAAAATTATATTATTAATCTGTTTCAAATCTGGATGCTCCAAACAAACAAGCAAAGCCTCAACAATCCAAAAGGTAATGTGGTTGACATGCATGAACTGAAAACATCATATAACAAAACCCTGACATTTTTCTGCTCGTACATTATAAGCAGTGTTTAAGGGTGGAGATACCATTCTATCACTCTCAGTTTAATTTAAATTTAACAAAGATACTCATCAACCAACATAACTGTTTATACCAAGTTGTCATGGCAGAAGGGTTAACCAATCAGAATAATTCATGATTTTATAGTTTTTCAGCTCTAATTAGCCCAACTCAAATCTCTATATACAAGTGTCAAATTGCCTTTTTTATAAGTCCACAACTGTCTTTGGCAAACTATGTCACGTTTTTAAAGCCTCAAAATTAAGGAAAAAAAGTTATCATGAAATATTTGCCACCAATCAAGGCATCAACACATCAATTAAAGAAGATGCCAAAATTGAAAAGATTCAAATTCCGTTGCATTATTGGCTTTTAATTTAGCCATGAAGTAATGCACTTGGATGGATTTGCGTCTGAATCAAACATAACAATAGATCCTTCCTCAATAAATGGCCCCTATAAATTGCTTTTAAATTGACACAATGAAGCATGGACGGTCACCAGTCCATCAATAAAGCATGCCCTACCATGTTATCATAAAAAGCACAAATAACTTATTTCCTTAATTAAGAATTTAGGATTGTAATTAAAATTAAGGACTAGCACTCTGCCACTAAATAAAGTTTTTAACTGTTCCATTATCTGCAAATGACACTGCTGAACCAGTACATGAAGTATGGAATTATTTTACCTCAAACAACTGCAACAAGGGATCTGAACATTTGTACCAACATTCAGTAGCTTGTGGTACTCACAAGTCACAACCATTATGCAATCTAAAAGTTGTCGTCATACATCATACATGAACAGATTATCTGGGACCAGTAATTTGTAGATTAAAATATTCTAGGTGGCACATCAGTGAGCAACTAGCATCTACCAAAGATATTTGAATCCATGAATAGGAGTCAGAAGGGGTCAAATCTCCACTTTGAAAGAGATAAAAAGAATAAGAAAGAAGAGAGTAATATATAGATTCCTAAATTTCAGAAAAGGGACAAAGCAACAAAGAATCCCACAGTGCTTAGGTAGACAAGCCAGCGAATCAGTGGGACTAGCTGATGCTTTACGCCTTTCTTTTTCCATCATCTTCTTTAAATAATTTAATCTTCTATAACTTTCCCCTTTCTTGGAGAAATAATTGAGCCTCCCCCCATGCAATTTTGTTCTTTACACCTTCTAAAATATGCTTCCAAAAACCTCCCCCACCATCTTCTTCAGCCTTACATTCATCACTCAATTAAACAATCCACAACTCAAATTCCAAGTTATACACTTCAATGACTTTCATACTCTCTAATCATTAACATCAAACCCTTCAAGCAAACAAAACTTTTTAAGTAATTGCAAATCTTTCAAGCAGCACCAAGACATAACAAGTTGGCAAGTTCCAATTATCACTGCCATGAATCACCAAAAGGGTATCTAAAATTTCTCAAAAAACTCCAAGATTTAGCATAAAAATCAAACCACACCAACAAAAAGTAGTAGGGAAAGAGAAGGGTTTCAGTTTCATATTTACCTGTTTCCCTTAATCTTGAACCAGGCCTCAGCACAGTGCTTGTGAGCAGCAGCCAAATCATCCTTACAGGAACAACCCAATTCTATGGGGGCACCAGACTCATGGCTATCAGTCTCCAAACCCATGTGACAAATCCTACAATCCTTCTCCACTTTAGCCAAATGCACCTTGATCTCAGGAACCCCAGTTCTAGTTTCCACCTCCACAGAACACTCAGAAACAGAAGAAGCCCTCCCAGAATGAGCAACACCCCCAACCTCAGGATCAGAAACACAAGCAAAGCTGTAATCATCATAAGAACCTCCATTTGTTGAGTAGAACCGGGAATAGCATGAACCATCATCAGCATCAGAGAAGCATAGGCTCCCTTCACCACTCACATCACTCCCAACAACCGAACGGCGATGATTCCCTTGCTCCAAATCAACATGGGACATCTGCAAAGTGGACATTTCTCGACCCACGAGCAAAACAAAGAAACAGCACACAACAACAACAAAAATAACGTTTTCTCGGAGGTTGAGACAGAAAACATGAAATGCCTCAAAATTTGGAGCGTTGGGGTGTGTGTACCAGAAGAAAAGTACATATATATAAGAAAAGAAAAATAAAAAAAAGGGGGGGGGGGGCACTTGTGTTGGGGGTTAAAGAATTGAGAAACTGGATTAGGTGAGCATTCCCTTCAACCCCATTAATGCAAAGTTCCAAAAGTTTCAAGTTTTGGAAGGGGATGAGGAAAGTTGCATCCTTTTATTACTGTGAAGGGAGAGAGAAAGGGTGTGAATGATGAGACGAAGGGTACTGGTTCGGGGGAAGAAGGCAGACTAGAGACAGTGACCCTGCCAACAACAACACAAACAAAGGTGCTGTGTGAGCACAGAAAAACTCCCACGAGATTGCATTGATAAAGGAGTGTGTTACATTGAAAATAATTATAAGGTTCAATTAAACTCCAGTCCTATATTTTTACAAAAAATTTAATTAAGTTTTTGAACTTTTTTTTTCTTTTAATTTTTTTATAATTATTCGGCTACACAAAAGGTTGAAACTTTGCAAAAAAAAACACGTTCCAGAAGTACCCATCCACTGTCTACACCTCTAATTAAGTATCTGTGGTTAATTTTTCATAGCAACAATTAGACGGAAGGATCCAATTAAAAAAAAAAAAGTTTAGGGACCTAATAGAAAAAAAAAAAGTTCAGGGACTCAATTAAAAAAAAAGTTTAGGAGCCTAATTAAAAATTTGGTAAAAATATAGGAACATGCAGAGTAATTAATAATAATAATAATAATAATAATAATAATAATAATAATAATAATAATTAATTAATTAATTATCAGATGCCACTATATTCATTATTTTTTGTCAAAATTCATTAATTTTTTTTCTCTTTTTTAAATTCAAAAAGATATATTATTATAATTAGTTTGATAATTAATATGATTATAGTAAGTAAGTATTGGTCAAAAAAATGATTATAGTAAGTATATATTTTGATTATATTAATCAATCAAATCATTAAATTTTAAATGAATTTTGATTTTATATAATATGGTCATTATTTTATTAAATTTTATGAATTTTTCATGATTATGGTAATTTTTTTGCTTGTTTATTATCATTAAATACTAATGAAATTTTATAAATAATAATGGAATTATCTTATAATAATTTATTGTAAAACAATAATAAATTATTGTGTTATCTTAAATACTAATGAAATTTTATAAATAATAATGGAATTTACGGTCATGCTTTATATTTATTGTCATTATTTTATTTTATAAAAAATACGTAAATATGTGACAACACCATATTAATTCTTTTTTTTTACCAAAAATATCTTTGAAATTTTTTATTTTATTTTTATATTATAAAAGTATATAAATGAAGCAATTAAGGTAATTAAAATAAATATATATTCTAATTTTGAATAATTAAATTAATTATGATCAACGCATATATATTTTCATTAAGGTAATTATACAATCATCAATAATATATTATAAAAGAAGATTTTGTCACGAAGACAGATGCCACATGACAACACCACATTTATGATCTTTTCCCTCCAAAATGCCACTAAATTATTTTATTTTATTCTTTAATTCATAAAAATATATTTGTGGTAATTAAGGTGATTATTTAACTATGAAATATTTAAGAAGTTAGCACAATCCTCTTGCCACAATCTGTTACAAACAGTTCCTATATGTTATAAGCTTACTTCACTCACGTTACGAACTTTAGTCTAGAAGTTATAAGCACCATTTGTTATAAACATTTCCTATATGTTATAAGCATACTTCACTCTCGTTACGAACACTAAGCCTGAAGTTATATGTATTAGGGTTTGCAAATACAAAAATTTCCTATAGAAATGTTTTGATAGATTGTGAATTTGTGATGAAAAAATAGAGAAGCAAGTCATCCATATCATTGGCTTAAGATGAAATGGTTTTCCAAACACATGTTAAATCTAGGGCTAACCACAAGAATCAAACTGAATTGAACTGTGACATATTCAAAGGTGCATAAAAATTAAACCAGATATTGAGATCCATATCGTTGAGTTGAGGGGGAATGATTTTCAAAACACATGTTAAATTTAGGATTGACCAAAAGAATCAAACTGAATTGAACCGTAACATATTCAAAGATACATAGAAACAAGATATCCAAAGGTGCATAACCAAACTAGATATTGAGAATCTGCCTTAATAGATAGACATCATTATTGGGCAACATATTTATTATATAGGTCCAAAAGAAAAACAATGGCACCACATGTGATAATTGAAATACAGAGAAACACACTAGAAGGGGAGTTGAATAATGTGTATATATTATTTTTGGTATCCTTTTAAATATGAAGATAGTGTATCTTAAGTTTTACAAGAACCTTGTGAAACAGAAGACTATGCTATCGTCCAGTGGTTCATGTGCTATTCTTCAAGTGGTTCAAATACAACAGTTCAATTAAATTTGAGGGGTTGGACATCGTCCATAATCTTAGAACTTAACAATAATTACTCCCTAGAGATCAAATCAAATATACAAATCTAAGTTAATAGGAGAAGACCGTACAACCAAAATCAGTCAGGAATCTAAGTTAATATAAGATAATGACACAACAACCAGGTGCCAGAGATAATAGCAGCAAGCACCAGTAAACAAGCAATTATCCTGCCCATATGAGAATTAGGTCGAAGTGTCTTGTCAAGCCACTCATTATTCCTTTTTGTCTCAAGTCCATTAAGTGCCATGTCTCGATTGTGCTTGTGCTAAGTGTGTGTATGAAAGAAATAAAGGTTAGCCTCTGGAACTATGCGCTCTAAGCACGAGATGTGTGGGCTTAGCGTGCTAACATTGTGTGCCCTTTGAAAAGTTTGTGCACTATGCACAAGGTGTCCCAAGTGCCCAAAGAGGTAGAAAGCCTTCTTCTTTAAAGCCATGTGCTAAGCATGGATCCCCTTATGCTAAGTGCGTTTAGTAAAGCATGTAATCCTCAAAAGGATCTTCAACATGACATAGGCTAGATCTTCACAGAGGCACTTCATCTCCTTTAAGCTTTCACCTAAAAAAGGAGAGAAAAATTAAGAAAACCTAATGAATTAACAAAATATGTAACTAATCCTAATTTCTCACATAAGTGATTAAAAAGGATCAACAAAAGTTATAAATCATAGAAAAAATAAGATAATTTTTTCTTCATTATGCACCAAAAAGACAAGCATAAACGTCAATTATCAAAAACCAAATGTAAGTAACTAAGGACTTGGTTGGTGTAGATTTTAGTTGTAAGTTTAAAAAATTTTAAAAACTACAACCAATTTTTAGTTTTTAAAAATTACTTTTAATTTTTATTTTTTAATTTTTAGTTTCAAAATAATCTCATTTTGAAAGTTCTTTGTCCTGTTAAAATTAGTTTAAGGGTGTGTTTGTATTGTGGCAGTGATGGTGGTGATAGAGGTGGTGGTGGTGGCGGCAGCAATGGTGGCAATGGTAACAATAGTAATAGTGGCAACAACAGTGACAACATAATGATGGTAGTGGTGGTGCCGATGGACGGTGGTAGGAAAGACAATTGTCAAATATAGCGATAATGTGTTTTTTAAATTTAAAAATTAAATTCACAAATCTTTTTTTCCTTAAGTCCATTTTAGTTAAACACATTTTGTTTTAAACAGCCCAAATTACTAATTTAGTCTCTATATTTATTTAATTAGTTCAATTTGGTTCCTCTACTATTAAAAAGTTTAATTTGGTCATTAATTTTTAAAATTGATGCAATGTTGCCCTTCTATCAACACCATTTAGATTTCTAAGGGATGTGTCATATGTAGCGACTATGTGTCATTTTCTTATTGTGTCTCGTATACAAGAAGTTAACGTTGTTTCTCATAATTGGAAAAGAGTAACATTTGTATCAATTTTGAAAATTAAAGGATCAAATTAAAAAATTTAATAATAAAGAGACCAAATTAAACTAATTAAATAAATAAAAGGACTAAATTAATAATTTAACCTTTTAAAAATTACATTTAAAAAAAAAAAAAAGCACACCTACATGTGGCCCTAATATACTGATGAAATTAAGAAAGTCTGTTGACTTAAGTCTATGACTTTGGAAAGTCTAACGACCATTGTCATGTTCAAGTACTAGCATCCATACACCAAATCCACGAGGACCACGACTTTGGAAACTTGGTCTTTCATTAAATTTCTTTATTTTTCTTTGTAACCACCCAAGTCAAGTTCTATTGACGATACACCAGATGCTACGTTCACACTTTTATGATTGTAAAAGAACAATTCGCTAGCTTCTTAACTATAATATTAACATTTTAAGCTAGTTTTATATTCTGAAAAGTTAAATTTAAGACATTTTATAAATTCTGAAAAGTTGAATTTTTTGAAGTTTTTTTTTGGTGTAAGACATTTTTTGAATTTGATAATTGAGAAGTTTGAAGTTAAGTATATTTTGAATATAAAATAATTAAAAAAAAAATATTTTTGAAATGTATTTTGAAATTTAAGCCATGTACATTTGTTTGCCTAATAATTTTGTGATTCTGGTCTTCTAATACCGTGGGTGAAAAAGAAATTAAAGATATAGCTGTAAAATAACTTAGAATCTCATGTGAGTTTGTGTTTCTCTTCCATGGTTGATTCTTGTGATGTGAATAGCTTTAGGAGGTGGATTTGGGATTCTTTCTTTCTTGTCTTTTCTCTTTAACAAATCGTAAACCCCCACTAACATCAAGGGTGGAAAAGTTCACCAACAACACAAAATTTCCAACAGATAATGGGAATTGGTTTGTATCGTTTCCGCATGTCGAAGGTGGAACCAACACAATTATATGGTCAACTTAAAGAACCATGTGTCATCATTAAAGTTAATGACACCAACAGGAGCTAGTAGCCATTTTATCTATATAGTACAATTATGGTGGGGTACACTTCAATGATGGAGCTAGTAACAATGAAACTTCCAAAATAGGTTATGGGCTATTGTGGTTTTATCTACAGAAGTGTAAGTCAATTTTCCAAAGTTACGTGTATCCCAGAAAACAAAGCCTTGTAATAAAAAACTTACTAGTACTGGTACATTGCACTTTGCATTTGCAGCACATAATTGTGCAAGAAGATTCCCTCAAATCATTGCATGTCTGTCGAAAGCTGAGCTAATCTGAAATACAGAATCACTTGAATTTACGGAATTGAAAAAGAACTACCTTGCTTAATTGTATGTGAATATAATTAAGAGGAAATTATAGTACTACTTATCTTAAAGATGTGTGGAATTAAATAAATTTCCTCTATCTTTTCTTCTTTTATACTAATTATTTTTAATTGTTTGAAAAATATTAAATCAACACTCCTTATACATTATGTTAATCTCCTTAATTATTTAAAAAATATTACACTGTATTTTTCTATAAGAGAGATTACTATAAATATTAAAAAAAAAAACAGGAGGAATTTGTTTAATTTAGTGTAATTTATTCTATAATTAATGTTCTGTTTGGTACAAGAAAAAGACAGAGTGGATGAATATAAGAAAAATAAAGTGAGTTTTACTGATGTTTGATTTGAGAAAAATAAAAAGAAGGAAAAAATGATTAATTTTTTAAGAAACATTAGTATCATTGAAAATCTGGCTGAGCAAGAAAATTAAAAGACGTGGGACCTTTAATTTTTTTTCTTCTTTCCCCCTTTATTTTTGCACAATTAAATAAGAGATTCCCAATATTCTCTCTATTTCTCCTCCCTCTCATTTTTCCTTCCTCCATTTCCACCAGATAAACAGAGGGTAAATGTCTAAGTGACTACTTGATGGTTGACCATGTTTATTCTATTTTAAGAAATGCCATTTTTCTATCCTGTTTTCTATTTTAAAAGTAAGAAAGTGAGACTAATCTACTAATTTGTTACTCTAAATGATATTTCATTATATATATATTTTTATCTTATGATCACATGATGTACATTTAATAGTACAATTCTTTAATCATAAATGTATGTCACACATAAAAACTATTATCATTAATACTATAATATATTCAAAACTTCTATTTTTTTCATTCCTCAAGAGTAGCAAGTATATACCATAGTAATATCCTCTAATAAATCCTTTTTCCATAAAATCTTCCCACCATAATATAGGAAGTGATAGCAGGAATTTAAGAGGGAGGACAATGACAGAATCGATGCTAATATAAAAGCAAGTATCACCTTCATCCAAACATGTAATTGGTAGGTGTCAGGGTCAATCAAATACTTATATGTTTGCCCACTACAACATGACCTATTATGCACAGATACGATACGTGTATCAGATACAATATATATCTGATACGGCGATACGATACATATTCGATACGATGATACGATACGTATCCGATACGGCGATACGATTATTTTAAAATATATAGGATACGATATGTGTAAGATAAATATTTAGAAATGTATACAAATTCATAAAACATGGTAAATATATAATTGTAATTTTGCAAATCTAAATTAAAAACATACTTCTTTGACATTATTAAAAATAAAATTATAAATCATTGTCATCATAAATTACTTTGTATTAATTATATAAGAACAGTACTATCAATCTCATCTTTCCTTAAAATCATTCACATAAAGAGAATAATTTTCATTTTTGGTTCATTAAGGGACAGTGTTTCTATATTAGACATACTTACATGATTCGTGTAGTTGTATTGGATTTTTGTAAAATGCTTTAAAAGTTTGGATACTTCATCGATACGTGTATCGGTGAAGTATCCAAAGTGTATCGGTATGAGATACATAAAGCAAATTGAATTATCGATGCTTCATAAATAAATTTGGATACTTCACCAATACGTATCGGTGAAGTATCCAAGAGTATTGATATCGGATACGTATCGGATACAGATACGTGAAGCAAATTGAAGTATCGGTGCTTCATAGAACATGACAAACCAATCACATTCATGATTGCGTTGTTTGTTTTTTCTTCCATTTTAGTCCAAGTAACTATAAGTCAGATATTTTTAGTACTAGGATTGTGCACTTCAATCTTCTGGTTAATATGCTAGCCAGCCACAAATGGTTTATACCCTATTTTCCTTCCATAATTTACATCTTTTCCTATTGTTTTGCCTTTTAATAATTAGATCATTAACATAATCAGAAAAATAGACTAAATAAACACAGTACTAGGTTCCTGTTTCTTACTCCTATTAGAGCAGGAAACGTGTTAATCAGTGTAGTTCTCAACAATTTCATGATTTCAGCTGCTTCTGGGAACAGTGGATGCTACAAATGGCTTCAATGTAGAAAGGATACAACACTGGCCTTCATGTAATTCAACTTTGCAGGAGGCAGAGCAGGAGAAATAACATCTTTTGGAATGTAGGACAGAGTTTCATAATGTAAATTTTGACAGTTTTGTGACTGAGATATCAATTATGATGTTATGGAAATTGGTGGTAGGTATTATATTAGGGACAGTTGTATGAAGCCTTGGTGATCTCTGATCAATTTGGTTCCACAAACAATAAGATGCATCACTAAAACTAATTAAGGACATAATTTACTCACTATAAGAAATGGAACTGAAGCAATTCAATTGCTCAAACTAATTGGAAGGTTAATAATTTTTCTCTATCCTATATATAACAGAGAACGTGCTAATAATTACAGATTTCAAGCAAGTTATTAAGTCCAAATCATACCCAAAAACAAAATGAGTGTTCCTTGAACTCATGAACCTATGTCCTGCTGTCTTTCACCTAGAAAATCCACTTAAATTGCAATCATTGGAGTAGCTACGGCCATAGCCTCCAACTTTAGCTGCGTAAGTACACATGCGCAATGAAACAGGTTCACTATGACCATGATAGTGTCACTAGAAATGCCTTCAACCATGTTACAGATATGAATATCTGGTTCCAAGGAACGACATAAAATAAAGTGTTGGTGGTTCCTTGACTTCAAGGTTAAATTGACCCTCTTCCTGTGTTCTATTTTCGTATTTATCTTCCATGATCTCTAAAATAAAGTGGATTTGAATAAGAAATCAATTTATTTCCATTTAAAATGCGATTTATAAGAAAAAGTGAACAGAAATTTTGGTCTATTTTATTTAAATAAAAAACATTGTATATTTTGATAAAATTAATCATTGATTTTAAATTAATCGTCCATTTTAACTTTTGATCCATCAAAATACTACTAAATTATTTCAAATTGATAGCACGTGCAATAATTAAATAAATAGTGCGATAATAAATAAAAACTTAATATGAATATAATTTAAATTGACATTCTATATTTAAGTCAAAATTAATGATATATTTTAAATTAACCATCTATTTTAAATTTTGGTTCTTCAAAATGCTATTAAATTATTTTCCAATTGACAACATGCGTAATAATTATATAAATAGTGCGATAATAAATGAATAATTCAATATGAAAATAATTTAAATGGACATTATCAATAAAAAATTAGTGTTTTTTAGCAATATTTAATAATTATATTTGATAAAAATAAATTATATATAACAATTACTTGTAATTATCTTAATTTATGTTTAATTATATACATTTAGAGGTTATAATCAACAACTAAAATTGTTGCCAAGGAGACAACCAAAAAAGAAATATAGTAGCTCTTTTGAATAAGTATATATTTTTCTATAATTATACGTATCAACGTCACATATTCTCACAGTAGAATCTTTTGAAGTTGTTATTGTTATAGGAAGTTGAGGAAGAGCACATCATTCGTGAGTAACCTTATGCAATTGTACATGAAAAAAGAACAAAAAATTTAGTCTAATCAAATTTAAAGCAGTAAAGATAGAAAACAATAAAAACTCAAATGAAGAGGGAGTACGTTGATGGCAAACTGATATCTTGAGCACCATCTTCACTTTCATCTTTAATGTCATTATTCTGATTATCTATTCTAGACTATACACTAAGTGAAAACAAAAGCAAACAAATGAAAGGAGAAACATAAAAGTGAAAAAAAATAGAAGTATCTCAGACCGAGAAGATGTTAAAACAAAAAAGAAAAAAAGAGAAAATTATTTTACATATATACATCTCAATTTATCAATACATTTTGTCACCTTAATAAAGACCTTGAGAAGACAAAAGACAATGAAAGAAATCAACACAATGGGGTGACTATTAAGAACTTGTAACAAAAAAAGAAAGAAAGATGTGATACACATAAAATAATTGGGAGAGATAATTAAACACAAAATATTGTTGTGCAAATTATTGTATAAATTGTTGTACAAATAATATTTCTCAAAAAAATAATATTGACATTGCAGAAATAAGAGGAGAGACTGAATATAAAAATCAAATCCAAAAAAAGGAAAGAAATCACATATAAAAACGAAAAAAAAAGAAATATTCAATTTGGGTGTCTTTCGAATATGCTTTTTTTTTTTTTTTTCATTTCTTCTTTCCTTGAAAACCTTTTGTTTAACTTTGTTTGAATTTCAAAATAAAAATATTACGGAACTAATATAATTTCTGTGTATGAAATTGCCCAGAGATTAACATATGGAACTTTTCTATCTGAAAATTTTTTACTTTGTATTTATGATAAATAAATTATAGATTATAGATATACTGTTTGTATCTTTGTTTTCTAGTTAAGCCCAATCCCTTAACCCAACCTTCCCTTTTTTTTCACGAGTGTTGTTGCTTATTTTTGATTCACCAGCCCTACTCTAGCTTCCGTTAGCAGGCTGGACCAGGGCCTGCATATCCGTGCCTCTTTGCTAACGAGGCCCAGTCTCTGAACCTAGGTCCATTTTTGTTTTTATTGCCCGCTGATGTACAAAATATGCAAGAGTTGATCTAAAATGGCTTAAATAATCTTTTCATACTATAATTTTTTTTATTTTAATTCTTTAAAGATTTTTTTTTTAATTTCAGTTTCTATAAAATTTAAATTTTTTTATTTTAATCTTTGCTATCAAGTAATAACATTAATGATATTGCTAGATAGTACGAAAAAAAATGATGCACGAAACCTGCACCAATGATGTGGCTGAATGTAAGTCATCTTTATTTCATTTTTAAATCATCTATGTATGGTTATAAATTCCTTTTATTGGTCTATTTCCTTTCGTATGCATTTTCGTACCACAGTTATTCGTAAAAAATAGCATTGCTCTAAAAATATATATAAGAAGAAAAATATTTAACTACGTTGTTGAGTGCTTTGAAATATTAATTTGTCTCCGGGGCGCATTCCGACGGCGAGTAAACCGCGTTTCCATGCATCACGCACATGTAGAAGTAGAACACAACAGAAACTCAGAAACTATGCTTGAGTCTGCAAGAAATCTTAGTTTGTAAGATATAAACTAATTAATTAGCCTATACATATGTGCTAGTATCAATGCATTATATTATTTTATTATACTCCTAGGACATAAATATATGTATGCTTCACGTTAACTCCAAGAAATATTAAATCAATGTCCTATTATGAATAATTAAATGAAAATAATAGTAGTATTTTTGGAAGAATTTAATTATATATTCCTATCATATAGGATTTTATGTCATAAATTTAATCATAACTTTATTAAAATAAATTAAAAAACATTTAATAAATTTCATATAAACGTAAAAATAAATTTAAAACAATTTATTTAAATCATAAATTATTTTTATAAATTTATATAGTTTTTATAAAAATGATTTCAAAGACCTTTTAAATATTTTTTAAACATCACATTGTCTATATATTTTTTTCTGAACTTTGAGAAATTTTTATATGTTGATGTGATCGAGACAAACTTGTTTTAGAAGTTGACTCTAACTTATTGCACGTTATTCTGAAATAATTATTTTATTCGACAATTCGTATGTTTCTGTTGTCTTTTTTTTTTTTTTCCTGAAATCAAATATTTCAAGCCACGTTACCAAATTATTTGTAATCTACGACTTAAAGGTGTATTGAAAATGATCGGTGATCGGTCAATTCTCATTCCATTCCTATTTCCTACTTTTTAAAATCACGATTTCGTTTGCAACTTAATAAATTTCTTGATGATAAATTTCCTACTCAAGAAATTGTTTGTAACAATTTCATTTCAACGTTGATAAATTTCTTGATGATAGTTAAGGATTTGGGGATTTTGAAATAGTCTAAGGAGATTACATACATTTTTTTTTGAACAGCAGGAGATTACATACATAGTTGCGATAAAATCGGACATTGAGATTTCTTATTTCTACCTGCATTGAAGATAAGCCGGTAAGGAATTTTTTATTTTTTTTTATTTTTTTGTGTGTACACTTATTTTATTTATGTACAATATATATATATATTTTATTTTATTTTGGTGTGCATTTCAAAGATACATTCTCCAACGGATAATGAAAGACTATTTTCCCCCCCAAATTAAAGAGCGAGATTGCCGAATTGAGTACAACATTTCCTAATAAATTATTTTTCATATACTCGGTAAGAAATTAAACTCATCTAAGAGACTCAACCATTTATTAACTATGTTAGACTTTATTAATTATGTATTGAAATTAACTTCTATAAATCTCTCTGGTTTTTTTTTTTTTTTTTTTTTTTTATTTTTTTTTATTTTTCACTGCAGCTTCTATAAATCTCTTGAGATTAGATTAACATATGTATGCATGCACATTAAAATATACATGCGGGAAAGGGGAAAACTTTTGTGCTGTGGCTTGGTCGTTATGGTGTCATTGAAATAATGTTGTATTTAAGCAAGAAATATATAATTAAGATCATCAGGTATATATATAGAGCTTGGGCATGGTTATATGCAAAGATGGAAAACTTTTGATACTCCTTTTATGAATGGTACACTAACAACATACTGCATCAAAAATTTATAAAGCTTTGTCCTAGATTTGGATGTGTAGTATGCTGGAAGACATTTTGTTTTGTGGGATTGGGACGTCTTGGGTGGATGAGTACGATTGCCTATGTGGAGGGACCCTACGCTCTATAGTTCATGGTTGTGGAATCAACGGTTCCAGGGAGTTTGTAATGGCTAATAAAGTATTTTGTAGAGTAGAATGAAATGAAATGAAAGTAAATTAAGATGAAAGTTTTGAATTAAAGTAGAGTGTAAAAATATGATCCATCCACTACAAAAATAATTAACTTTAGTGACAAAACAATTTACATGTAATTTAAAAAAATTATCAGTAAAACTTTAATTAATGACACTGGTATTAGTAATGAAAAATGATTTTTTATCATTAAATTTTGTCACTATTGCATTAATTTATTGTAGTGACCTCATTTTACTGTTTATTTAATTTTTTTCAGTCTTCTTTCACTGCAAACAAAAATGTGGTCAGGGAAGGTACCTTTTTGGAAAATCTGAATTAGCATTTGTTTTTACTATTGACTAATTCAGTCTTATTAATATTAATAACATTTATTAATCTTAACTTGGTAGGGTTAGAATTCTTTGTGAATGACAGTTACGTAGGAGTGGGTGATATAGTCATACTTGCATCTGAAAACTTGGTTCTGTAAAAGGGAAGGTATCCCTTGTACCTAGTTTTATTGATGTTAATTTATTTGGCTGATAAAAAAAAAAAAAGAGACACAAGCCAACTATCACTTGTGCGCTAGTCAGTATTGGTAATATGCATTATATGTGTGCATATATATAATTTTGGTTCACTCTAAATTTACTATCTAACTAATTGATTTCGAAAAATAAAATATTATTGTTATATAGTTCTAAATATTATAACATGAAAAATAAACAACACATTTTGTAATAATTTTTTTTGGCACAATTTTTGTTATTGATTAAATTGTGTATATATATCATTAGCAGGGAATGGAACTCATTTTATTTAATAAATTTTATCTGAATTTCAACTAATAATAAATATTGAATTAGTAGAAAATATGTCTGAGAATGTGATGCTACCCTTTTTAATAGCAAAACATAATGGATGCTTGGGGCATGGAACTAAAAGGAACAGAAGAAAAATTTCACACGTGCTTAGTTATTTTTCAAGCAGTTTTTTTTTCTTTCCCAAAAGAAAAACAACTGAAATCTAATAATTTTAGCTGCCCCAAACACACTCTAAGTGGATGTATACATCCCAAAGAGAAGAAGAATGAGATAGGAAGAGAAAAATGAAAAATTGAAAGATGTAATGCGAACAAAAAGGAGAGAAAAAAAAAAAAAATGTAATGTGGGTATAAGAAAAATCAGATATGAAAAAAAGGACATTGAAAATGAACTTTAAGTATACATACATTTTCTGTAGATAGGAATGGGAACGGTGCACAGTTTCCCTACTTATGTATCGTCAAAAAAATCATCCCAAATGTTATTGTTGAAGGTAGCAGTTTCATTTCTTATCATACCAATAACTTGATATTGCCCTACATTATCGTTGACTTAAAGTCATAAAATGCTAAGCTTGCTTCATTGCCAACTCAAATCTCATTGGAATTGCTTGTGTAAATAGTTTCTAAATGAGCACGCAAACAGAAAATGTCAAATTTCACTCACTATATATATATATGAAGTAGTCCATGTTCCAGGAAAACAAGCTATGGTCTACGTTCCAGTAACGTACTAAAACATCCTAATACACTTCTGCTTCTATACTCCTACTAGCTTCTCTCTGGTTTCTCCACTTATACATGAAGCTTTTCGTGTTTTTTCTTGCATGGGCTTTGGCTCTTTTAGCTTCTTCCTTTGCTTCAGCTGCTGTAGTGGAACGCACTTTCAAAGTAATTGGCTACCTCACTCAATTGATATACTCTTTTGTTCCACTATATATATATATATAGTAGTGCATTAATATCATTTCAATTTCATATTATTGCAATTTCATGTGTTGCAGGTTCAAAACAAGACTATCAAACGCTTGTGCAATGAGCGAGTGATTGTCACAGTTAATGGAAAATTCCCTGGGCCAAAGATAAATGTCCGTGAAGGTGACACTGTGATTGTTCATCTATTGAACGAGGGACCCTATAATATCACTATTCATTGGTAAACCCTCCATATGCATGTCTTTCAAAATATCATGAAATCTTTTGTCTACTTATTCTTGATCAACGTTTGCATGTCAATACTATTAATTAATGAGCTTCTCATTTTCTATGGAGCGTTAATATGTTTGACATCCCTACCTAGCTCTATGAACTCAAATACTCTCTTGGACGAGGTGGATCCCACCTAATCTGTGGAGCTATTTAAAATTAATTAGACCCACATCAAATGAGAATTTTTACCTAATTGCACTACTCTTGGAGCGTTACCCTTGAATGTTTTAAATACCATTGTAGTCTTTTTAAATATTATGGGTTTTTTTATTTAGTTGTCCTTTATTTTTAAAAAAGTTTTAATTTAGTCTATGTAAAAATATTTCCTTTCCATATAATTCTTTAGTCAGTTTTTAATTTGTTTTATCTGTGAAGTGTTTATGTATCTGTTAAAGAATGAAAAGACTAAATAGGAAACTTGGGATATTTAAATTAAATAAAAAAATTTATGATATTTTGAGGGACCAAATGAGTAAGCAAAAATTACATTTAATGGAATAAACAAATATATAGAAGACATATTCACAGAAAAACGATATAGCTAGGAATTTTTTTTACAAGTAATAATTATATATATAACCTCTTTGTTTTATAAGCAATAACTTCTTAAAATGAGGGATTAAATAAAAAATTTATAATATTTATTTTAAACCTTTGAATGTGTGTGTTACTGTTAGTCACCTAAGAAAAACCAGTTTGTAGCATGTATTTCAAGTAAAGATAAGATGAATACGACCGTTTATTTGATTAATCAATAGATCGATGTTAGACATGAAAAACATTGTTAGGCACTCAAACTTCAGCTCAATTAAAATTTTAGTGTGCAACGTCCCTAAAATTCTGTTTCATTTATATTAATGACTCATTGTTTATGAAACTTTTAACTACACATGTAGGCATGGAGTGTTTCAGCTCTTTAGTGCTTGGGCAGATGGTCCTGAATATGTAACTCAATGCACAATTAGTCCGGGAACTAATTATACTTATAAATTCAATGTGACACAACAAGAAGGAACCTTATGGTGGCATGCTCATGCATCTGTTTTACGTGCCACTGTTCATGGTGCTTTCATCATTCACCCTCGTTCAGGCCAATTTCCGTTTCCTAAACCTTACAAGCAAGTTCCCATTATATTAGGTATAGTCTTTTTGTTAAGTTTGTTTTTGTCTTTTTGTTAAGTTTGTTTTTGTCTTTTTGACATATTTTCTTTTCAACTTTTCATATAATAAGTCTTCTATATCTATATATATGAAGCAAGCCTTGCTGATACAGTTCTCTAAAGTATAATTATAAAATCAGATATTACAATAAAATCAAATATATTATAAGTCTTCTGAGACAAGATATTGAGTTAACAATATTTTTTTTTTAAATATAGGTGATTGGTATGATGCTAATGTTGTGGATGTTGAAACCCAAGCACTCGCCACCGGTGGTCCTCCAAATGTATCTGATGCCTACACAATCAACGGCTTGCCTGGCGATCTCTTCAATTGTTCTCAAACTCGTAATGTTTCCTCCTTGTATATTAATTACTGCATATGCATGTAGCATTCATTTTTTAAAATTTATATGAATCACTTTCCTTAGGCCGCATAAATTCTGATGCAAACAAGTGAAATCATCTTTCATGCATGTTCAATAAATCTAAGGTCTATATTGTTAGGGATTAAGGTTTTCTATTACAGTTGCAGTTGTGCTTAATTTTATTGCAATATTTGATATGGTGAGAAATTATGGGTAAATGTGCTCGATATAGTTTCGGTGAGTCCAAAAACCTCGATGTTGTAGTTAAAATGGCAGTTGTGGACCATTTTTTAAAACCATGTTAGGGATGTAATACAAAAGCATTCATGAGTCTTCGGTTAATAGCTTAAACTTATGAGATAATTGATTCATGACATATACATGAATGCCTTTTTGAACATAATCTAGAGACATTCAAGATGAAGGTGAAGCAGGGAAAGACCTACATGCTAAGAATGATCAATGCTGCACTCAATAACCATCTCTTCTTCAAGATAGCAAATCACACTTTCACAGTTGTTGCCGTGGATGCTGCATACACCGACCACTATGTCACCGACATCATTGTTATCGCCCCAGGCCAAACCATTGATGCACTGTTCACAGCAAACCAACCCTTAGGTTCATACTACATGGCTGCATCTCCTTACTCTATTGGCGTGCCTGTCATTGACAACACGACAACACGTGGCATTGTCGTTTACCATTATGCACCACCATCATCTTCACAACCCTTGATGCCAACCCTACCACCTATCAACGACACAGCAACGGCTCACAAATTCTACAGCAACATAACTGGCAAGGTAGGGGCCCCACACTGGGTTCCTGTGCCAGCCAAGGTGGATGAGCACATGTTCATTACTATTGGACTGAACCTAGACACGTGTGATCCTAAGAATGCCACCAATGCCACGTGTCAGGGTCCATCTGGCCAGAGATTTTCTTCTAGCATGAACAACGAGTCCTTTGTGATCCCTAAGGGGAGAGGGTTCTCTATGTTGGAATCATTCTTTAAGAATGTGAGTGGAGTGTACACTGCTGATTTCCCTGACAACCCTCCGGTTATGTTTGACTTCACAAACCCTAATATTAGTTTTAACCCTAACCTTTTGTTTGCGCCAAAATCAACCAAGGCGAAGAAACTCAAGTTCAATTCAACCGTGGAGATTGTGTTTCAGAATACAGCAATTGTCGGTGTGCAGAACCATCCAATCCACATTCATGGTTTTAGTTTCCATGTTTTGGCTCAAGGGTTTGGGAACTTCAATTCCACCACTGATTCAACAAAGTTTAATTTGGTGAATCCTCAACTACGCAACACAATTGCTGTGCCTGTGGGAGGATGGGCTGTCATTAGATTTCAAGCAAACAATCCAGGTATTGGTTCTCTTTAATCCATTACTGCATCATCAACTAAAGAATAATGCTACTTCACACCCTGTCATTAATTTCACAACTTTTTACAATTGTTCATGTAGTCACTTTACATAATTTACATTTCACACCTTAAAAAAAAAGTGTAAGTGTCATGCAAGTAATTATTATGATATTATTCAGATGTAATCCTACAGCACTTAGTATGATACATACACTTACTTTGTCCATTTACTTTCTCTTTTATCTTTTTTTCCACCTTATTTTTTCCCCTTCACCTTTTCTTTTCCATCTCATTATTTATGACATGTCACTTTCTTTTCTCTTTCTATCTCTCTTTAATACACCAAAATGGGATATACATTAATCCTCATTATCCCTAATATATATCTTCATTACTTTTGTAGGGGTATGGTTTGTGCATTGCCATGTGGAAGATCATGTGCCATGGGGACTAGACATGGCTTTTGAGGTTGAGAATGGACCAACTTCTTCAACTTCACTCCCTCCACCACCTGCTGATCTGCCTAAATGTTAAGAATGAAGGAGGTTTTGAGAGTGCAACACCACCAATTCCGATTTTTCTTATAGTTGTTTTTATCAATATATCTAGTATTTAAAGTTAATGTTTTGTAGAAAGCCAAAGTGGCTATCTACGCGCGCGAAGTCGGATAAAATAAATCATCATACAACTATTTAGGATGTCAAAGTGAGATAATGTAACCAACCATGCAAATCAATGATATAAATAAGAGTTGTTCAAATTGCAAGAATGAAATAGCGGATTAATTACTCTACCAACAAGATTATGCATTTTGAGATAAATAAGGAGAAAGAGAGAACAATAAACATGAGAGAAGTAAGTGGGCCAACCATTTCTCAAATATAAAACCCCCTAATGCAATGTAGATGGATTCAAATGAATCATCCTTTTCTAAGAGGTAAATATTTACCTGTTAGGCAAGAGAATTGTAAGTTATAGTTTATGTCTTTCTATATAATATGTATTTTTGTCATTATTAAATTAAATTAATTATTTATGTATTACTAAAAATTAATGAATTGCCAATCAAATTTAGTGAGGAAAAATTATTTTTTCAGTCACGAATTTTGATGTCACTAAATTTTAGTGAATTTTTTTCTTAAAAAAATTACGTGTAAATTCTTTTGTCACCAAATTTAATTTTTTCAAGTAATGATATAGTTATCAATAATCTTTTTTGTGGTGATAAAGCTTGTATGTGTTCCTATAAAAAGAAATTTGTCCATTTTTGGGTCTAAAATCAGGCATAAAATATAAGAACTCTTGAATTAAAATGAAAAATATATGTAACTCTAATTAATTAATTACTTAGAAAATGATAAAGATCTTTGGCGCAAAAATACAAAAGTTAGACTTGATCCATTTCATACGAACTTGGTTCTAATTTCTCTATTTTTATGGAACTAAGTTGGATCTTTTTTTTCTCTACCTAGCTATATCGAATAGAATATGCAAAGCCAAATTTTCTTCTTGAAAAACTTGCTTTATAAATATGAAAAAACTTTGATTTAAGCAGAAGTTGTGCCTAGATAAGGCCATAAAAGCCAACCAGTGATCAAATAGCACCTATATAAGCCTACTAACCAGACTTTGAGAAAGCTTCAAACCATCCATCTCATGCTGCAGCGTAGAGAAATTTCTAGCCCCTCCACAATGTTCACCTGGCCACTGATCCCAAAAAGGTATCCTATAAAAGCTTGGTTGTGGCAGCAATAAAAACCGTGATGATCCAAAAACCAAAGGGATAAGAGTCATTATGCCCTCCACCAAACGTTTCCACTAACTTGCAAATACAATATCTCTATCATATTCCTCCCCAGATCATCCAAAAAGCCACTTTTGATATTTTGTCAATGAAGCCCCACTTGAGGTGCATAGTCCAAAATGGACTTATCCTTAGCATGATCTTGTGATATATGCACCCAATATCTTTGTAGAGAAAAGTTCAGACAAGCTACATCAGTTCACCAGTATCCAGGAACGTTATACTACATCTACAAAATACTCAATTACCAAAATGTCTCTTATATGCAACTCGATCTCATCCCATGTAATTACAAAAGTAGCAAAAATTTATGAAGATAGAATCTCCCGTCATGAAGCTTAATTAGTGCAGTTCAAAGGCAAACACCAAAAGATAAAAATCATAATACTAAAGCTGCTAAGATGTAACAGTCCTTTTAGAACACCCCACCCCACAATAGATACAAAAGGAGCATAAACATGCATGTATGGGAACTCCTCCATCCAAAAAGCCTATACCCTTGTAATCAACATGTGTAGAGCCTTGAGTCTAATTTGCGAGTGTGAAAATTAAAAAAACCCACAGAAAATTAAAAAAAATCTAACCCCTTTTCATGCATTCAACTGGGTTAGAACACCATTCAGAAAAAATACAGCCACTCCCCTTCCTCATTGCTAGGACTAGGAACCAGGACCGTGAACTAACTTTAATATGGTCTAGAACAGTACATATCAAAGTTAATTACCTCCTTGAAATATAATTTTGTTTCTCACGAGTCAAAGTGACCAATTTACTGCATGCTAAATGAAGTACTTGCACTTTTTAAAATGTTTCCCCCTTAGTAGAGAAACATGTTGGTGGTGGTAGCTAGTGTTCAAGCCCCTCGTGATGTAGAACCATTGAGATCCCTATCCAAGAATATATGAGACCATACTTGACAGGATATAAGACAGTAGAAGGTGATTGGCAGTTTCTACATTGTTAACACAAAACACACATGCAGAATCATGTTGAGAATCAATAATGTTCCTTTTTAACAATTGCCAATGCCTTTGAGGGTATACGACATTGCCAGAATTTTTTAAAGACTACATTTGCTAGACCTTGTTGGGGATCCAGCCCCTGCTGATTTTGCAGATACAACTCTTATTATGTTTAAATGTATTTTTTATAAGTGAAGAAAATTTTATAATGTAAAGAGCTAATCTTAAGCACAAGTTGTGCTAAAATTTAGAGATACAAATCATGAATCAAGGGCCGATACATCAATGCAAGTACTTTTAGAAACTATCTATCAAAAGGAATTGTTTTGAAACATATTGTGCTTTTTTTTTTTTAAGGAAACGGGAAAAGCTAAAAAGACCAGCAAGATCCGCCATCCCAACTAGGTTGGCACCACCGACCTTGCCAATCAACAAAAGCACTCCTATACATAACATGGGGGGGGGGGGGGGGGGGGGGGGGCGATCCTACAATCTTAGGCCATCTTCTCTGCACAAGTATTACCCTCCCGGAAAATGTGACTATAAAAAAAAAATAAGTGCATTTGTTTAGTAATCTCTATACAATTTTTCCATCTATTCAAGAGACTCCAAGGAATAAGCTCTATGTTTTTAAAAGCAGCTACCAACAATTCAGAATCATGTGAAACACTGTCATGCATGCAAGTAACTACTGTAATACTATTCAGACGTATATTATTGAACTTAACACTAATAATATCTTAATTCATTTTATAGGGGTATGGTTTGTGCATTGCCATATAGAAGATCATGTGCCATGGGGACTAAACATGGCTTTTGAGGTTGAGAATGGGCCAACTTCTTCAA
Organism: Pueraria montana var. lobata; assembly: GCA_026413185.1. Classification (NCBI taxonomy): domain Eukaryota; kingdom Viridiplantae; phylum Streptophyta; class Magnoliopsida; order Fabales; family Fabaceae; genus Pueraria; species Pueraria montana. The sequence continues at coordinate 61,621,079 of CM048650.1, read as the reverse complement.
CTTCACTCCCTCCACCACCTTCTGATCTGCCTAAATGTTAACGAGGTTTTCAGAGCACTGCAAATTCTAGTTATTCCATCAATAAATCTAGTACCTAAAGACTAAAGTTAATGTTATTTTCTAAAAAAACAGTGTATGCTAAGTCGAGCAAAATAAATTATCGTACAACCATTTAGCAAATTTGAAGTGTAATGATGTAACCCACCATCCAAATGGATGATGGTATTCTATGGTGTTTGTTTTAAAATTGTTACTTCTAATTGAATGTATTTAAAACTTTAAAATATTTATTTTATCCCTGACAGGAAGTAAGCAAATAAAATTTTGAATATATATTTTTTTATTATTGAGAATCTTCATTACTTAAAATATTTTTTATTATTTTTTAAAATAAATTATTTTTTTATTAAGTCGACAAAGACAGTCTCTTGTTCCTACGTACATATACTTTGGTAGGATAGAAAATTCAAAGTTACATAGTTCTTTATAAAATATGTGTGTTGGTTAATTTTTATTAAATTCGGCATGATATCAACTTGTCTTAACTTATATGTATATTATTAAAATGTAATATTAAGGTGTCATGCTTAAATTAATCTTTTGTTTATTTTAAAAGAAAATAATGATAATAGTAATTATGACTTTGACAATAATAGCAATACCTATTCACGCGTCAGTGAATAAGCTGCCTTGCATATAACAAATTGAATTTTACAAATATAAATAATTAATTTAGAAATACACAACAAAAACACATTTTTGTTGTGTATAAATGTGACATATACAACATAAACACGTTTTCATTTTGTATGTTTAAGAGAAACACAACGAAAACACATTTTCGTTGTGTACTATGCATGATAGAAACATGTTTATGTTGTGTTAGGAGACTCAAACTCAATACACATTAGAAACACATTTCTATTGAATAATATACACAACGAAAATGTGTTTATGTTGTATTAGAATTAAATAGTGGAGTATATAAAGATTTTGAGTCTAAGTCAAAGGTTAAATTAATTTATGGATCTATAAAGTATTTGATAATTTTTTATTAGGTACCTGAACTATTTTTTTGTTAGTTGGGTCCCTAAATTTGTTTTTATTTTTTAATTAGGTCTATGCCATTAACTTTGTTAAGAAAATTAACTGTAGAGACATAATTAAAAAACAAATATAAGTTAAAGGACCCAATTGAAAAAAAAATTAAGAACCTAATTAAAATTTTTTAAATAGTTTAGTGACCTACTGAGTATTTTAAAAGTAAATTAAAAATCATAAAAAAATATTGTTTAATTAAAGAGTGTATTCAGAAGGAGTGTGCATTAGGTTTGCCCAAATAGATTGTGTAAGGAGGAACCATAAGTGTAGTCAAGAGACTGATGCTTCTAGAGTTTGAGAATACCCTTATTGAAGAACTTATAAAGGTTGAGAATACTGAGTTTAGAATCTGCAAGGTGAAAATATTGGCTTGTAAAGGTGAGAATAATGACCTAGAGAGGTGATAATTCTTAGTACAGACCTGCATAGGTAGAGACTGAATTAAATTGTAGATTTTTGAATTATTTTACAATTTTTAATTAGGTCTCTGAATTATATTTTTTTTAATTAGGTCTTTAAACTTATATTTATTTTTTAATTAGGTCCTTATAACTCTATTAAGGAAAATTAAGGACAAAGACCTAATTAAAAACAAATACAAGTTTAAAGACCTAATTGAAAAAATATAATTCAGAGACCTAATTAAAAATTGTCAAATAATTCAAAAATCTACAATTTAATCTAACCTAATTCAAATCAAAACCACATAGAAGCCATCAAAACAAATTATATTGTCAACAGTTGGGACCAATAATCTAAGCCCCATAAGCTCTTCAACTAAGGAACTCCTAAGCTATAGATGTCCAAAGGGTTAATTGGTCATGGTACTAAATCGATCTCTAAATTTAGGTTAATATGCATAGGCTAAACTAGTTTGGGTTAGTTAGGGGGCGTTTGGTTTGTCCGTTTTCTGTTTTCATTTTCAATGAAAACAAAAAATAAGGGTGGAAATATGTTTAGTTCAGTTTTAGAAAACATTTTTTATGAAAATATTTTCTAAAAGAAGTGAAAAACTGAAAACAAAAAATAGTCGTTTTCAACGTTTCCGAACAAAATGAAAATGCGGCGGCACACATCGTAAATATAGCCACAACTTACTTTCTTTCTTTTTTTCTTTTTTCTTCAAGCTTCTGATCGATCTCATCGTCTCCAGGGTAGCTTGTTCATCTCCTTTCTCTCCAGCAACCTCTGCACTCAACCCATCTCCGTCATCGGTACTTCATCCTCCTCGCCGTTGCAACCCACGACCGCTCGCATCCCTTGAACTCCATGGGTATAATATCAGTGTCTTGCTCGCGAGGAAAGGCAAGGCCAGAGACTCCAACGGGAAGGTCTTGCACAAGGTCGACATGATCCCGAGCTGTCAAAGATAATAGACCGGCTCACGAAGATGTAAGAAACCTCGACATTTTTGTCGGAAATGGGTATCACCCCCCAAAACATTTTTTACCAATGCTCTTTCACTTATTACGAATCTGATGGATGCTTGCCATGACAAAAATGGGTGCTGCTAGCAGCATTAGATTGCAGCTATTAGAGGAAGCGACAGCATCTCTTCGGCCATTACTAAAAGCTTATGCTCGTGGGGAGACTTTTGCTAGATTATAGTTTTTGTTGGTTTTGTTTTTGTTTTTAATATTTTCATTTTCTGAAAATAGAAAATGAGAAATCAAACCAAACAAATTTTCTAAATCTGAAAATAAAAATTATTTTCAAAAAATGAAAACAAAAAATGAAAATAGAAAACATTTTCTCAAACCAAACATATTCTTTAAATCTAAAAAATTTGGAAATGAAAACTGTTTTCAGAAAATGAAAATAGAAAACATTTTCTCAAACCAAACGTCCCCTTAACTTTTTAGTCCCCTATAATTTTTTTTACCAGTTTCAGGTTCTTTATAAATTTTTTGTTCCGTTTTTCAGTCCCTACTGTTAAGTGATGATGTGGCATGTCACATGGATGGTTATGAATTCTATTTTATGGGGTTTATAGCATATGACAAGGCTCTCAAGACTATAAGAGAGGCTTCACAGCAATATGACAACCATTCCAAAGGAAGCTTGAATGGTCAGCAAGCTTGAATTACTTTTCATATGTGCTGGACAGTGAACACACCCTTGAACTACTACAATGTACCCTATATCTACCAAATTTTTTGATAACAAATATCTGAGAAGTGAGAACTTATGTTGCTGCCTTGTTATTTGTGTTGATATAGGATACACTTGTAAAATTCCTTACCAGTTTCATCTTGCTTAATTTTTTTTCTCTGTGGTGCTTGAAGGTGTGGATTATGAGGTAACATCCAGTTCGGAAAGCTTTTGACATGATTATGGGAATATCCATGAGTGAGAACAGAGAGGTATATTATTATTTTGAAAATTGTTAACTGTATACAGTTTGCTTTCATTTTTTCTTTAAGCAGAGAAGGAGCTTGAAGTATAAGCTTTTTTGAATTAGAGTTTATAACTTTGTATCTTTTGAGCACTTATTTCTATCAATTAATATATATTGGTGTTTTTTGTAATGTAATTTTCCAGGTTCTCCTCTCTAATATTTCATATCTAATTTATCTTTAGATTATAGTGCAGACTAAAAATACATTTCTTTTGCTTCATTATTTGTGATAGGCTTGTTCGTGGATTGTAGTGGTGTTGGAAGTAATTTAAGCTTTGGTGAGTATACATGTTCCTTTTTTCAGAGAAGAGAATTGTTCCATTGTGATCTTGAGGTTTTCTATTTTTAGTAAAATAGTACTGTTTGGGATAAAAACTTAATAACAAATAAAATAATAATTATTAATTATTGATCCACTTTCTACTAAAAATGAAACATTACATATGACTCATCTATTTATATATGCACAAGGAATTAAAATCATGTTGGATTTGTTTCATTACTGGTCACGTTGCACAAATCAATTGACATTCTAGTACTTTAAAATATTGTAGCAATATATATATATATATATATATATATATATATATATATATATATATATATATATATATATATATAAGTAAACAGATTTAAACCGAAGTCTTGTTTTTTGGTCTAGTATCTTTGATTTTTACTCAGTGGCTTTTGAAATTTAATATAGATAGAGTTTAATTCTCAGGCATATATGATATAACTAATAGCTGCATCTTCTGGTATTTATGAAAAAAAGATATGTAATCATGACATGTTCTGCTTGATGTTTTGCCTTTGTCCAAAGGTTGTAAGGTGTAACTCGAATTACAGTCAAGTGAAAGTTTCAAATACACAGAATGTTGTCAAGTAAGCCAAGCCAATGCTTATTTGCAATAGATTTACTTATATGCTTATCAAATAACTATAATACTAAATCCATTTCTATACATGAATTGTAGGAAACCAAGTAAGATAATATTTACTTTGGAGCTAAATCTTAATTTTGCTTCACTACTTCCTTAATTTATGCTGAATAGTTGTGTTGTATAAGTCAGAGACAGTTGAATCAACTACAAGGAAAAAATATTTCATGGTTATGGGGATCAATACAAATTTTAGTAGTAGGAAGCACAGAGATTCTGTTCATGCAACTTGGATGCCATGAGGTGATTTAATGATATATTGATATTTCAACATTTTCTAGTTTTTCCTCTCTTAAAAGTTCTCCTTTAGCTTATTTAAGTGATCCCATATGCCTCATGTATCCGATCCCATATACCTTGTCCTTTTATAATACTCTAACCATATTTTAATGTTTAAGAAGTGAAAACTTGTTCAGTTATCAAATTTATGGATTGTCAAAGTTTTGGAGTGTTTGTGGAATAGACAGATAGTTGATTGACATTATATAAGAGGCTGATACATGATAGGACATTAGAAAAATAAATTAATATTTAAGATTCTAATGATATTTCATGTGATAATAAAAATATTAGAATCACAAATCAGTTGTTTTGGTATTATTTCAAAAAAAAAACTGCCTTTTTTTTTTATAATGACTTTTTACATTGGTTATGGAAACAACCGATGTAGAAAGTGCCTATACAACATCGGTTCTTCGGAAAACCGATGTTGTATAGCCACTTTCTACATCGCTTTAAGCTAGAACCGATGTAGAAAGTTTGTCAGATTTACACTTTTAACACACTTTCTACATCGGTTACATCTAGAACCGATGTAAAAAGTGATTTTCAACATCGTTTGTAAAACCGATGTCGAAAGTGTCCCACTTTTAACATCGCTCGCTTCAACATCGGTTCTAAACCGATGTTAAAGGCCTTTTTTAACCGATGTTAAAGGTCTTTTTTGTAGTAGTGCAGGTGCCAGAGATAATAGCAGCAAGCACCAGCAAACAAGCAATTATCCTGCCCACATGAGAATTAGGTCGAAGTGTCTTGTCAAGCCACTCATTATTCCTTTTTGTCTCAAGTCCATTAAGTGCCATGTCTCGATTGTGCTTGTGCTAAGTGTGTGTATGAAAGAAATAAAGGTTAGCCTCTGGAACTATGCGCTCTAGGCACAAGATGTGTGGGCTTAGCGTGCTAACATTGTGTGCCCTTTGAAAAGTTTGTGCACTATGCACAAGGTGTGCCAAGTGCCCAAAGAGGTAGAAAGCCTTCTTCTTCTTTAAAGCCATGTGCTAAGCATGGATCCCCTTATGCTAAGTGCGTTTAGTAAAGCATGTAATCCTCAAAAGGATCTTCAACATGACATAGGCTAGATCTTCACAGAGGCACTTCATCTCCTTTAAGCTTTCACCTAAAAAAGGAGAGAAAAATTAAGAAAACCTAATGAATTAACAAAATATGTAACTAATCCTAATTTCTCACATAAGTGATTGAAAAGGATCAACAAAAGTTATAAATCATAGAAAAAATAAGATAATTTTTTCTTAATTATGCACCAAAAAGACAAGCATAAATGTCAATTATCAAAAACCAAATGTAAGTAACTAAGGACTTGGTTGGTGTAGATTTTAGTTGTAAGTTTAAAAAATTTTAAAAACTACAACCAATTTTTAGTTTTTAAAAATTACTTTTAATTTTTATTTTTTAATTTTTAGTTTCAAAATAATCTCATTTTGAAAGTTCTTTGTCCTGATAAAATTAGTTTAAGGGTGTGTTTGTATTGTGGCAGTGATGGTGGTGATGGTGGCGATAGAGGTGGTGGTGGTGGTGGCAGCAATGGTGGCAATGGCAACAATAGTAATAGTGGCAACAACAGTGACAACATAATGATGGTAGTGGTGGTGCCGATGGACGGTGGTAGGAAAGACAATTGTCAAATATAGCGATAATGTGTTTTTTAAATTTAAAAATTAAATTCACAAATCTTTTTTTCCTTAAGTCCATTTTAGTTAAACACATTTTGTTTTAAACAGGCCAAATTACTAATTTAGTCTCTATATTTATTTAATTAGTTCAATTTGGTTCCTCTACTATTAAAAAGTTTAATTTGGTCATTAATTTTTAAAATTGATGCAATGTTGCCCTTCTATCAACACCATTTAGATTTCTAACGGATGTGTCATATGTAGCGACTATGTGTCATTTTCTTATTGTGTCACGTATACAAAAAGTTAACGTCGTTTCTCATAATTGGAAAAGAGTAACATTTGTATCAATTTTGAAAATTAAAGGATCAAATTAAAAAATTTAATAATAAAGAGACCAAATTAAACTAATTAAATAAATAAAAGGACTAAATTAATAATTTAACCTTTTAAAAATTACATTTAAAAATAAAAAAAAGCACACCTACATGTGGCCCTAATATACTGATGAAATTAAGAAAGTCTGTTGACTTAAGTCTATGACTTTGGAAAGTCTAACGACCATAGTCATGTTCAAGTACTAGCATCCATACACCAAATCCACGAGGACCACGACTTTGGAAACTTGGTCTTTCATTAAATTTCTTTATTTTTCTTTGTAACCACCCAAGTCAAGTTCTATTAACGATACACCAGATGCTACGTTCACACTTTTATGATTGTAAAAGAACAATTCGCTAGCTTCTTAAGTATAATATTAACATTTTAAGCTAGTTTTATATTCTGAAAAGTTAAATTTAAGACATTTTATAAATTCTGAAAAGTTGAATTTTTTGAAGTTTTTTTTTGGTGTAAGACATTTTTTGAATTTGATAATTGAGAAGTTTGAAGTTAAGTATATTTTGAATATAAAATAATTAAAAAATATTTTTGAAATGTATTTTGAAATTTAAGCCATGTACATTTGTTTGCCTAATAATTTTGTGATTCTGGTCTTCTAATACCGTGGGTGAAAAAGAAATTAAAGATATAGCTGTAAAATAACTTAGAATCTCATGTGAGTTTGTGTTTCTCTTCCATGGTTGATTCTTGCGATGTGAATAGCTTTAGGAGGTAGATTTGGGATTCTTTCTTTCTTGTCTTTTCTCTTTAACAAATCGTAAACCCCCACTAACATCAAGGGTGGAAAAGTTCACCAACAACACAAAATTTCCAACAGATAATGGGAATTGGTTTGTATCGTTTCCGCATGTCGAAGGTGGAACCAACACAATTATATGGTCAACTTAAAGAACCATGTGTCATCATTAAAGTTAATGACACCAACAGGAGCTAGTAGCCATTTTATCTATATAGTACAATTATGGTGGGGTACACTTCAATGATGGAGCTAGTAACAATGAAACTTCCAAAATAGGTTATGGGCTATTGTGGTTTTATCTACAGAAGTGTAAGTCAATTTTCCAAAGTAACGTGTATCCCAGAAAACCAAGCCTTGTAATAAAAAAGTTACTAGTACTGGTACATTGCACTTTGCATTTGCAGCACATAATTGTGCAAGAAGATTCCCTCAAATCTATGCATGTCTGTCGAAAGCTGAGCTAATCTGAAATACAGAATCACTTGAATTTACGGAATTGAAAAAGAACTACCTTGCTTAATTGTATGTGAATATAATTAAGAGGAAATTATAGTACTACTTATCTTAAAGATGTGTGGAATTAAATAAATTTCCTCTATCTTTTCTTCTTTTATACTAATTATTTTTAATTGTTTGAAAAATATTAAATCAACACTCCTTATACATTATGTTAATCTCCTTAATTATTTAAAAAATATTACACTGTATTTTTCTATAAGAGAGATTACTATAAATATTAAAAAAAAAAACAGGAGGAATTTGTTTAATTTAGTGTAATTTATTCTATAATTAATGTTCTGTTTGGTACAAGAAAAAGACAGAGTGGATGAATATAAGAAAAATAAAGTGAGTTTTACTGATGTTTGATTTGAGAAAAATAAAAAGAAGGAAAAAATGATTAATTTTTTAAGAAACATTAGTATCATTGAAAATCTGGCTGAGCAAGAAAATTAAAAGACGTGGGACCTTTAATTTTTTTTCTTCTTTCCCCCTTTATTTTTGCACAATTAAATAAGAGATTCCCAATATTCTCTCTATTTCTCCTCCCTCTCATTTTTCCTTCCTCCATTTCCACCAGATAAACAGAGGGTAAATGTCTAAGTGACTACTTGATGGTTGACCATGTTTATTCTATTTTAAGAAATGCCATTTTTCTATCCTGTTTTCTATTTTAAAAGTAAGAAAGTGAGACTAATCTACTAATTTGTTACTCTAAATGATATTTCATTATATATATATTTTTATCTTATGATCACATGATGTACATTTAATAGTACAATTCTTTAATCATAAATGTATGTCACACATAAAAACTATTATCATTAATACTATAATATATTCAAAACTTCTATTTTTTTCATTCCTCAAGAGTAGCAAGTATATACCATAGTAATATCCTCTAATAAATCCTTTTTCCATAAAATCTTCCCACCATAATATAGGAAGTGATAGCAGGAATTTAAGAGGGAGGACAATGACAGAATCGATGCTAATATAAAAGCAAGTATCACCTTCATCCAAACATGTAATTGGTAGGTGTCAGGGTCAATCAAATACTTATATGTTTGCCCACTACAACATGACCTATTATGCACAGATACGATACGTGTATCAGATACAATATATATCTGATACGGCGATACGATACATATTCGATACGATGATACGATACGTATCCGATACGATGATACGATACGTATCCGATACGGCGATACGATTATTTTAAAATATATAGGATACGATATGTGTAAGATAAATATTTAGAAATGTATACAAATTCATAAAACATGGTAAGTATATAATTGTAATTTTGCAAATCTAAATTAAAAACATACTTCTTTGACATTATTAAAAATAAAATTATAAATCATTGTCATCATAAATTACTTTGTATTAATTATATAAGAACAGTACTATCAATCTCATCTTTCCTTAAAATCATTCACATAAAGAGAATAATTTTCATTTTTGGTTCATTAAGGGACAGTGTTTCTATATTAGACATACTTATATGATTCGTGTAGTTGTATTGGATTTTTGTAAAATGCTTTAAAAGTTTGGATACTTCATCGATACGTGTATCGGTGAAGTATCCAAAGTGTATCGGTATGAGATACATAAAGCAAATTGAATTATCGATGCTTCATAAATAAATTTGGATACTTCACCAATACGTATCGGTGAAGTATCCAAGAGTATCGATATCGGATACGTATCGGATACAGATACGTGAAGCAAATTGAAGTATCGGTGCTTCATAGAACATGACAAACCAATCACATTCATGATTGCGTTGTTTGTTTTTTCTTCCATTTTAGTCCAAGTAACTATAAGTCAGATATTTTTAGTACTAGGATTGTGCACTTCAATCTTCTGGTTAATATGCTAGCCAGCCACAAATGGTTTATACCCTATTTTCCTTCCATAATTTACATCTTTTCCTATTGTTTTGCCTTTTAATAATTAGATCATTAACATAATCAGAAAAATAGACTAAATAAACACAGTACTAGGTTCCTGTTTCTTACTCCTATTAGAGCAGGAAACGTGTTAATCAGTGTAGTTCTCAACAATTTCATGATTTCAGCTGCTTCTGGGAACAGTGGATGCTACAAATGGCTTCAATGTAGAAAGGATACAACACTGGCCTTCATGTAATTCAACTTTGCAGGAGGCAGAGCAGGAGAAATAACATCTTTTGGAATGTAGGACAGAGTTTCATAATGTAAATTTTGACAGTTTTGTGACTGAGATATCAATTATGATGTTATGGAAATTGGTGGTAGGTATTATATTAGGGACAGTTGTATGAAGCCTTGGTGATCTCTGATCAATTTGGTTCCACAAACAATAAGATGCATCACTAAAACTAATTAAGGACATAATTTACTCACTATAAGAAATGGAACTGAAGCAATTCAATTGCTCAAACTAATTGGAAGGTTAATAATTTTTCTCTATCCTATATATAACAGAGAACGTGCTAATAATTACAGATTTCAAGCAAGTTATTAAGTCCAAATCATACCCAAAAACAAAATGAGTGTTCCTTGAACTCATGAACCTATGTCCTGCTGTCTTTCACCTAGAAAATCCACTTAAATTGCAATCATTGGAGTAGCTACGGCCATAGCCTCCAACTTTAGCTGCGTAAGTACACATGCGCAATGAAACAGGTTCACTATGACCATGATAGTGTCACTAGAAATGCCTTCAACCATGTTACAGATATGAATATCTGGTTCCAAGGAACGACATAAAATAAAGTGTTGGTGGTTCCTTGACTTCAAGGTTAAATTGACCCTCTTCCTGTGTTCTATTTTCGTATTTATCTTCCATGATCTCTAAAATAAAGTGGATTTGAATAAGAAATCAATTTATTTCCATTTAAAATGCGATTTATAAGAAAAAGTGAACAGAAATTTTGGTCTATTTTATTTAAATAAAAAACATTGTATATTTTGATAAAATTAATCATTGATTTTAAATTAATCGTCCATTTTAACTTTTGATCCATCAAAATACTACTAAATTATTTCAAATTGATAGCACGTGCAATAATTAAATAAATAGTGCGATAATAAATAAAAACTTAATATGAATATAATTTAAATTGACATTCTATATTTAAGTCAAAATTAATGATATATTTTAAATTAACCATCTATTTTAAATTTTGGTTCTTCAAAATGCTATTAAATTATTTTCCAATTGACAACATGCGTAATAATTATATAAATAGTGCGATAATAAATGAATAATTCAATATGAAAATAATTTAAATGGACATTATCAATAAAAAATTAGTGTTTTTTAGCAATATTTAATAATTATATTTGATAAAAATAAATTATATATAACAATTACTTGTAATTATCTTAATTTATGTTTAATTATATACATTTAGAGGTTATAATCAACAACTAAAATTGTTGCCAAGGAGACAACCAAAAAAGAAATATAGTAGCTCTTTTGAATAAGTATATATTTTTCTATAATTATACGTATCAACGTCACATATTCTCACAGTAGAATCTTTTGAAGTTGTTATTGTTATAGGAAGTTGAGGAAGAGCACATCATTCGTGAGTAACCTTATGCAATTGTACATGAAAAAAGAACAAAAAATTTAGTCTAATCAAATTTAAAGCAGTAAAGATAGAAAACAATAAAAACTCAAATGAAGAGGGAGTACGTTGATGGCAAACTGATATCTTGAGCACCATCTTCACTTTCATCTTTAATGTCATTATTCTGATTATCTATTCTAGACTATACACTAAGTGAAAACAAAAGCAAACAAATGAAAGGAGAAACATAAAAGTGAAAAAAAATAGAAGTATCTCAGACCGAGAAGATGTTAAAACAAAAAAGAAAAAAAGAGAAAATTATTTTACATATATACATCTCAATTTATCAATACATTTTGTCACCTTAATAAAGACCTTGAGAAGACAAAAGACAATGAAAGAAATCAACACAATGGGGTGACTATTAAGAACTTGTAACAAAAAAAGAAAGAAAGATGTGATACACATAAAATAATTGGGAGAGATAATTAAACACAAAATATTGTTGTGCAAATTATTGTATAAATTGTTGTACAAATAATATTTCTCAAAAAAATAATATTGACATTGCAGAAATAAGAGGAGAGACTGAATATAAAAATCAAATCCAAAAAAAGGAAAGAAATCACATATAAAAACGAAAAAAAAAGAAATATTCAATTTGGGTGTCTTTCGAATATGCTTTTTTTTTTTTCATTTCTTCTTTCCTTGAAAACCTTTTGTTTAACTTTGTTTGAATTTCAAAATAAAAATATTACGGAACTAATATAATTTCTGTGTATGAAATTGCCCAGAGATTAACATATGGAACTTTTCTATCTGAAAATTTTTTACTTTGTATTTATGATAAATAAATTATAGATTATAGATATACTGTTTGTTTCTTTGTTTTCTAGTTAAGCCCAATCCCTTAACCCAACCTTCCCTTTTTTTTCACGAGTGTTGTTGCTTATTTTTGATTCACCAGCCCTACTCTAGCTTCCGTTAGCAGGCTGGACCAGGGCCTGCATATCCGTGCCTCTTTGCTAACGAGGCCCAGTCTCTGAACCTAGGTCCATTTTTGTTTTTATTGCCCGCTGATGTACAAAATATGCAAGAGTTGATCTAAAATGGCTTAAATAATCTTTTCATACTATAATTTTTTTTATTTTAATTCTTTAAAGATTTTTTTTTTAATTTCAGTTTCTATAAAATTTAAATTTTTTTATTTTAATCTTTGCTATCAAGTAATAACATTAATGATATTGCTAGATAGTACGAAAAAAAATGATGCACGAAACCTGCACCAATGATGTGGCTGAATGTAAGTCATCTTTATTTCATTTTTAAATCATCTATGTATGGTTATAAATTCCTTTTATTGGTCTATTTCCTTTCGCATGCATTTTCGTACCACAGTTATTCGTAAAAAATAGCATTGCTCTAAAAATATATATAAGAAGAAAAATATTTAACTACGTTGTTGAGTGCTTTGAAATATTAATTTGTCTCCGGGGCGCATTCCGACGGCGAGTTAACCGCGTTTCCATGCATCACGCACATGTAGAAGTAGAACACAACAGAAACTCAGAAACTATGCTTGAGTCTGCAAGAAATCTTAGTTTGTAAGATATAAACTAATTAATTAGCCTATACATATGTGCTAGTATCAATGCATTATATTATTTTATTATACTCCTAGGACATAAATATATGTATGCTTCACGTTAACTCCAAGAAATATTAAATCAATGTCCTATTATGAATAATTAAATGAAAATAATAGTAGTATTTTTGGAAGAATTTAATTATATATTCCTATCATATAGGATTTTATGTCATAAATTTAATCATAACTTTATTAAAATAAATTAAAAAACATTTAATAAATTTCATATAAACGTAAAAATAAATTTAAAACAATTTATTTAAATCATAAATTATTTTTATAAATTTATATAGTTTTTATAAAAATGATTTCAAAGACCTTTTAAATATTTTTTAAACATCACATTGTCTATATATTTTTTTCTGAACTTTGAGAAATTTTTATATGTTGATGTGATCGAGACAAACTTGTTTTAGAAGTTGACTCTAACTTATTGCACGTTATTCTGAAATAATTATTTTATTCGACAATTCGTATGTTTCTGTTGTCTTTTTTTTTTTTTTTTTTTCCTGAAATCAAATATTTCAAGCCACGTTACCAAATTATTTGTAATCTACGACTTAAAGGTGTATTGAAAATGATCGGTGATCGGTCAATTCTCATTCCATTCCTATTTCCTACTTTTTAAAATCACGATTTCGTTTGCAACTTAATAAATTTCTTGATGATAAATTTCCTACTCAAGAAATTGTTTGTAACAATTTCATTTCAACGTTGATAAATTTCTTGATGATAGTTAAGGATTTGGGGATTTTGAAATAGTCTAAGGAGATTACATACATTTTTTTTTTGAACAGCAGGAGATTACATACATAGTTGCGATAAAATCGGACATTGAGATTTCTTATTTCTACCTGCATTGAAGATAAGCCGGTAAGGAATTTTTTATTTTTTTATCTTTTAGTGTGTACACTTATTTTATTTTTGTACAATATATATATATATATATATATATATATATATATATATATATATATATAATTTTATTTTGGTGTGCATTTCAAAGATACATTCTCCAACGGATAATGAAAGACTATTTTTCCCCCCAAATTAAAGAGCGAGATTGCCGAATTGAGTACAACATTTCCTAATAAATTCTTTTTCATATACACGGTAAGAAATTAAACTCATATAAGAGACTCAACCATTTATTAACTATGTTAGACTTTATTAATTATGTATTGAAATTAACTTCTATAAATCTCTCTGGTTTTTTTTTTTTTTTTTTTTTTTTTTTTTTTTTTTTTTTTTTACTGCAGCTTCTATAAATCTCTTAAGATTAGATTAACATATGTATGCATGCACATTAAAATATACATGCGGGAAAGGGGAAAACTTTTGCATGGAAAGTTGTTTAGTGTGCTGTGGCTTGGTCGTTATGGTGTCATAGAAATAATGTTGTATTTAAGCAAGAAATATATAATTAAGATCATCAGGTATATATATAGAGCTTGGGCATGGTTATATGCAAAGATGGAAAACTTTTCATACTCCTTTTATGAATGGTACACTAACAACATACTGCATCAAAAATTTATAAAGCTTTGTCCCAGATTTGGATGTGTAGTATGCTGGAAGACATTTTGTGGGATTGGGACGTCTTGGGTGGATGAGTACGATTGCCTATGTGGAGGGACCCTACGCTCTATAGTTCATGGTTGTGGAATCAACGGTTCCAGGAAGTCTGTAATGGCTAATAGAATATTTGGTAGAGTGGAATGAAATGGAATGAAAGTAAATTAAGACGAAAGTTTTAAATTAAAGTAGAGTGTAAAAATATGATCCACCTCATTTTATTGTTTATTTAATTTCTTTTCAGTTTTCTTTCACCGCAAACAAAAGTGTGGTCAGGGAAGGTAATTTTTTGGGGAATCTGAATTAGCATTTGTTTTTACTATTGACTAATTCAGTGTTATTATTATTAATGTTAACTTGGTGGGGTTAGAATTCTTTGTAAATGACAGTTACGTAGGAGTGGGTGATATAGTCATACTTGTATATGAAAACTTGCTTTTGTAAAAGGGAAGGTACCCCTTATACCTAGTTTTATACTTTTATTGATGTTAATTTATTTGGCCGATAAAAAACAAAAACAAAAAGACACAAGCCAGCTATCACCTTTGCTAGTTAGTGTTGGTAATATGCATTATATGTGTGCATATATATAATTTTGGTTCACTCTAAATTTACTATCTAACTAATTGATTTCGAAAAATAAAATATTATTGTTATATAGTTCTAAATATTATAACATGAAAAATAAACAACACATTTTGTAATAATTTTTTTTTGCACAAATTTTATTATTGATTAAATTGTGTATATATATCATTAACAGGGAATGGAACTCATTTTATTTAATAAATTTTACCTGAATTTCAACTAATAATAAATATTGAATTAGTAGAAAATATGTCTGAGAATGTGATACTACCCTTTTTAATAGCAAAACATAATGGATGCTTGGGGCATGGAACTAAAAGGAACAGAAGAAAAATTTCACACGTACTTAGTTATTTTTCAAGCAGTTTTTTTTTCCCAAAAGAAAAACAACTGAAATCTAATAATTTTAGCTGCCCCAAACACACTCTAAGTGGATGTATACATCCCAAAGAGAAGAAGAATGAGATAGGAAGAGAAAAATGAAAAATTTAAAGATGTGATGCGAACAAAAAGGAGAGGAAAAAAAAATGTAATGTGGGTGTAAGAAAAATCAGATATGAAAAAAAGGACATTGAAAATGAACTTTAAGTATACCTACATTTTGCTGTAGATAGGAATGGGAACGGTGCACAGTTTCGCTACTTATGTATCGTCAAAAAAATCATCCCAAATGTTATTGTTGAAGGTAGCAGTTTCATTTCTTATCATACCAATAACTTGTTATTGCCCTACATTATCGTTGACTTAAAGTCATAAAATGCTAAGCTTGCTTCATTGCCAACTCAAATCTCATTGGAATTGCTTGTGTAAATAGTTTCTAAATGAGCACGCAAACAGAAAATGTCAAATTTCACTCACTATATATATATATGAAGTAGTCCATGTTCCAGGAAAACAAGCTATGGTCTACGTTCCAGTAACGTACTAAAACATCCTAATACACTTTTGCTTCTATACTCCTACTAGCTTCTCTCTGGTTTCTCCACTTAAACATGAAGCTTTTCGTGTTTTTTCTTGCATGGGCTTTGGCTCTTTTAGCTTCTTCCTTTGCTTCAGCTGCTGTAGTGGAACGCACTTTCAAAGTAATTGGCTACCTCACTTAATTGATATACTCTTTTGTTCCACTACATATATGATATAGTAGTGCATTAATATCATTTCAATTTCATATTATTGCAATTTCATGTGTTGCAGGTTCAAAACAAGACTATCCAACGCTTGTGCAATGAGCGAGTGATTGTCACAGTTAATGGAAAATTCCCTGGGCCAAAGATAAATGTCCGTGAAGGTGACACTGTGATTGTTCATCTATTGAACGAGGGACCCTATAATATCACTATTCATTGGTAAACCCTCCATATGCATGTCTTTCAAAATAGCATGAAATCTTTTGTCTACTAATTCTTGATCAACGTTTGCATGTCAATACTATTAATTAATGAGCTTCTCATTTTCTACGGAGCGTTAATATGTTTGACATCCCTACCTAGCTCTATGAACTCAAATACTCTCTTGGACGAGGTGGATCCCACCTAATATGTGGAGCTATTTAAAATTAATTAGATCCACATCAAATGAGAATTTTTACCTAATTGCACTACTCTTGGAGCGTTACCCTTGAATGTAAATACCATTGTAGTCTTTTTAAATATTATGGGTTTTTTTATTTAATTGTCCTTTATTTTTAAAAAAGTTTTAATTTAGTCTATGTAAAAATATTTCCTTTCCATATAATTCTTTAGTTAGTTTTTAATTTGTTTTATCTATGAAGTGTTTATGTATCTCTTAAAAAATGAAAATACTAAATAGGAAACTTGGGATATTTAAATTAAATAAAAAATTTATGATATTTTGAGGGACCAAATGAGTAAGCAAAAATTACATTTAATGGAATAAACAAATATATAGAAGATATTCACAGAAAAACGATATAGCTAGGAAATTTTTTTTACAAGTAATAATTATATATATAACCTCTTTGTTTTATAAGCAATAACTTCTTAAAATGAGGGATTAAATAAAAAATTTATAATATTTATTTTAAACCTTTGAATGTGTGTGTTACTGTTAGTCACCTAAGAAAAACCAGTTTGTAGCATGTATTTCAAGTAAAGATAAGATGAATACGACCGTTTATTTGATTAATCAATAGATCGATGTTAGACATGAAAAACATTGTTAGGCACTCAAACTTCAGCTCAATTAAGATTTTAGTGTGCAACGTCCCTAAAATTCTGTTTCATTTATATTAATGACTCATTGTTTATGAAACTTTTAACTACACATGTAGGCATGGAGTGTTTCAGCTCTTTAGTGCTTGGGCAGATGGTCCTGAATATGTAACTCAATGCACAATTAGTCCGGGAACTAATTATACTTATAAATTCAATGTGACACAACAAGAAGGAACCTTATGGTGGCATGCTCATGCATCTGTTTTACGTGCCACTGTTCATGGTGCTTTCATCATTCACCCTCGTTCAGGCCAATTTCCGTTTCCTAAACCTTACAAGCAAGTTCCCATTATATTAGGTATAGTCTTTTTGTTAAGTTTGTTTTTGTCTTTTTGACATATTTTCTTTTCAACTTTTCATATAATAAGTCTTCTATATCTATATATATGAAGCAAGCCTTGCTGATACAATTCTCTAAAGTATAATAATTATAAAATCAGATATTACAATAAAATCAAATATATTATAAGTCTTCTGAGACAAGATATTGAGTTAACAATATTTTTTTTTTAAATATAGGTGATTGGTATGATGCTAATGTTGTGGATGTTGAAACCCAAGCACTCGCCACCGGTGGTCCTCCAAATGTATCTGATGCCTACACAATCAACGGCTTGCCTGGCGATCTCTTCAATTGTTCTCAAACTCGTAATGTTTCCTCCTTGTATATTAATTACTGCATATGCATGTAGCATTCATTTTTTAAAATTTATATGAATCACTTTCCTTAGGCCGCATAAATTCTGATGCAAACAAGTGAAATCATCTTTCATGCATGTTCAATAAATCTAAGGTCTATATTGTTAGGGATTAAGGTTTTCTATTACAGTTGCAGTTGTGCTTAATTTTATTGCAATATTTGATATGGTGAGAAATTATGGGTAAATGTGCTCGATATAGTTGCGGTGAGTCCAAAAATCTCGATGTTGTAGTTAAAATGGCAGTTGTGGACCATTTTTTAAAACCATGTTAGGGATGTAATACAAAAGCATTCATGAGTCTTCGGTTAATAGCTTAAACTTATGAGATAATTGATTCATGACATATACATGAATGCCTTTTTGAACATAATCTAGAGACATTCAAGATGAAGGTGAAGCAGGGAAAGACCTACATGCTACGAATGATCAATGCTGCACTCAATAACCATCTCTTCTTCAAGATAGCAAATCACACTTTCACAGTTGTTGCCGTGGATGCTGCATACACCGACCACTATGTCACCGACATCATTGTTATCGCTCCAGGCCAAACCATTGATGCACTGTTCACAGCAAACCAACCCTTAGGTTCATACTACATGGCTGCATCTCCTTACTCCATTGGTGTGCCTGTCATTGACAACACGACAACACGTGGCATTGTCGTTTACCACTATGCACCACCATCATCGTCACAACCCTTGATGCCAACCCTACCACCTATAAACGACACAGCAACGGCTCACAAATTCTACAGCAACATAACTGGCAAGGTGGGGGCCCCACACTGGGTTCCTGTGCCAGCCAAGGTGGATGAGCACATGTTCATTACTATTGGACTGAACCTAGACACGTGTGATCCTAAGAATGCCACCAATGCCACGTGTCAGGGTCCATCTGGCCAGAGATTTTCTTCTAGCATGAACAACGAGTCCTTTGTGATCCCTAAGGGGAGAGGGTTCTCTATGTTGGAATCATTCTTTAAGAATGTGAGTGGAGTGTACACTGCTGATTTCCCTGACAACCCTCCGGTTATGTTTGAGTTCACAAACCCTAATATTAGTTTTAACCCTAACCTTTTGTTTGCGCCAAAATCAACCAAGGCGAAGAAACTCAAGTTCAATTCAACCGTGGAGATTGTGTTTCAGAATACAGCAATTGTCGGTGTGCAGAACCATCCAATTCACATTCATGGTTTTAGTTTCCATGTTTTGGCTCAAGGGTTTGGGAACTTCAATTCCACCACTGATTCAACAAAGTTTAATTTGGTGAATCCTCAGCTACGCAACACAATTGCTGTGCCTGTGGGAGGATGGGCTGTCATTAGATTTCAAGCAAACAATCCAGGTATTGATTCTCTTTAATCCATTACTGCGTCATCAACTAAAGAATAATGCTACTTCACACCCTGTCATTAATTTCACAACTTTTTACAATTGTTCATGTAGTCACTTTACATAATTTACATTTCACACCTTAAAAAAAAAGTGTAAGTGTCATGCAAGTAATTATTATGATATTATTCAGATGTAATCCTACAGCACTTAGTATGATACATACACTTACTTTCTCTTTTATCTTTTTTTCCACCTTATTTTTTTCCCCTTCACCTTTTCTTTTCCATCTCATTATTTATGACATGTCACTTTCTTTTCTCTTTCTATCTCTCTTTAATACACCAAAATGGGATATACATTAATCCTCATTATCCCTAATATATATCTTCATTACTTTTGTAGGGGTATGGTTTGTGCATTGCCATGTGGAAGATCATGTGCCATGGGGACTAGACATGGCTTTTGAGGTTGAGAATGGACCAACTTCTTCAACTTCACTCCCTCCACCACCTGCTGATCTGCCTAAATGTTAAGAATGAAGGAGGTTTTGAGAGTGCAACACCACCAATTCCGATTTTTCTTATAGTTGTTTTTATCAATATATCTAGTATTTAAAGTTAATGTTTTGTAGAAAGCCAAAGTGGCTATCTACGCGCGCGAAGTCGGATAAAATAAATCATCATACAACTATTTAGGATGTCAAAGTGAGATAATGTAACCAACCATGCAAATCAATGATATAAATAAGAGTTGTTCAAATTGCAAGAATGAAATAGCGGATTAATTACTCTAAGAACAAGATTATGCATTTTGAGATAAATAAGGAGAAAGAGAGAACAATAAACACGAGAGAAGTAAGTGGGCCAACCATTTCTCAAATATAAAACCCCCTAATGCAATGTAGATGGATTCAAATGAATCATCCTTTTCTAAGAGGTAAATATTTACCTGTTAGGCAAGAGAATTGTAAGTTATAGTTTATGTCTTTCTATATAATATGTATTTTTGTCATTATTAAATTTAATTAATTATTTATGTATTACTAAAAATTAATGAATTTCCAATCAAATTTAGTGAGGATAAATTGTTTTTTCAGTCACGAATTTTGATGTCACTAAATTTTAGTGAATTTTTTTCTTAAAAAAATTACGTGTAAATTCTTTTGTCACCAAATTTAATTTTTTCAAGTAGTGATAGAGTTATCAATAATCTTTTTTGTGGTGATAAAGATTGTATGTGTTCCTATAAAAAGAAATTTGTCCATTTTTGGGTCTAAAATCAGGCATAAAATATAAGAACTCTTGAATTAAAATGAAAAATACATGTAACTCTAATTAATTAATTACTTAGAAAATGATAAAGATCTTTGGCGCAAAAATACAAAAGTTAGAGTTGATCCATTTCATACGAACTTGGTTCTAATTTCTCTATTTTTATGGAACTAAGTTGGATCTTTTTTTTTTCTCTACCTAGCTATATCGAATAGAATATGCAAAGCCAAATTTTCTTCTTGAAAAACTTGCTTTATAAATATGAAAAAACTTTGATTTAAGCAAAAGTTGTGCATAGATAAGGCCATAAAAGCCAACCAGTGATCAAATAGCACCTATATAAGCCTACTAACCAGACTTTGAGAAAGCTTCAAACCATCCATCTTGTTGTGCAATTGAGGGGGAGGAAATACTGGGGAGATCTATACGATAGGCCATGAGCACACCACATAAGTGAACTTGACACCACCTTCAACTCAAAACCTTAAGGCATTAGGTTTGCGGGTCTATTCACTTATATGTTGCTCAACTTTCCCATTCCTACCCAATGTGGGACTTCACCTTCACACTTGTACTCCAACAATCTCCCCCTCAAGTGTGAGTCTCTTTCACATGGTAGCTCCCCCTCAAGCGGAAGCCATTTTCACCACGAGTATCCAATGATGGCACCTCTAGAGCTTAACCATGGCTGCCACCACGCTCTAGTACCTTGCACCGCCGCGCTCCACCGTTTCACGGCCACGGGACACACTGCCTGGCCTCCATGTATGGACCCACCGCCAGGAAGACTTTCGATACAAGGGATCCCCGTGTCCATGCCTGGATCCATCTCCAATCCATCTTTCTCGTCTGAGCCGGTCACCTGGTCGAACCATCGGCTCTGATACCAATTGTTAGCAATAGCAACCGGAATTCTAAAGATCAGAGTAATCATACGCACACACATAGACACGAGATTTAACGAGGTTCGGCAAGTGTGCCTACGTCCTCGGGAGCAGAGTGGCTGTTTCTATTATTATTATTTGGCCAATAGGGTTACATCAGTATATATAGAATAAACCACGATACAGACTTACAATATTACCCCTGTACCGTACTGCGGGGCTAAACCCCCGCACCCTCAACCCACTTATTTCGTAACCCAACAACAAGTGGCCCAAACCCAATCTACTCACTCATAGAATATGAGCTATGCACAACAATCTCCACCTTGGCGAATATTCGACCCAATGAAAGATAATAGCAAGTCCACTTCATATCCTATATGTCTCTTGGACTGGGGGTTCCAGTCACGTCTAGCACCGAGCAACATTCAACAAGTGTACTCCAACACATCTCATGCTGCAGCGTAGAGAAATTTCTAGCCCCTCCACAATGTTCACCTGGCCACTGATCCCAAAAAGGTATCCTATAAAAGCTTGGTTGTGGCAGCAATTAAAACCGTGATGATCCAAAAACCAAAGGGATAAGAGTCATTATGCCCTCCACCAAACGTTTCCACTAACTTGCAAATACAATATCTCTATCATATTCCTCCCCAGATCATCCAAAAAGCCACTTTTGATATTTTGTCAATGAAGCCCCACTTAAGGTGCATAGTCCAAAATGGACTTATCCTTAGCATGATCTTGTGATATATGCACACAATATCTTTGTAGAGAAAAAGTTAAGACAAGCTACATCAGTTCACCAGTATCCAGGAACGTTATACTACATCCACAAAATACCCAATTACCAAAATGTCTCTTATGTGCAACTCGATCTCATCCCATGTAATTACAAAAGTAGCAAAAATTTATGAAGATAGAATCTCCCGTCATGAAGCTTAATTAGTGCAGTTCAAAGGCAAACACCAAAAGATAATAATCATAATAGTAAAGCTGCTAAGATGTAACAGTCCCTTTAGAACACCCCACCCCACAATAGATACAAAAGGAGCATAAACATGCATGTATGCGAACTCCTCCACCCAAAAAGCCTATACCCTTGTAATCAACATGTGTAGAGCCTTGAGTCTAATTTGCGAGTGTGAAAATTTAAAAAAACCACAGAAAATTCGAAAAAATCTAACCCCTTTTCATGCATTCAACTGGGTTAGAACACCATTCAGAAAAAAAGACAGCCACTCCCCTTCCTCATTGCTAGGACTAGGAACCAGGACCGTGAACTAACTTTAATATGGTCTAGAACAGAACACATATCAAAGTTAATTACCTCCTTGAAATATAATTTTGTTTCTCACGAGCCAAAGTGACCAATTTACTGCATGCTAAATCAAGTACTTGCACTTTTTAAAATGTTTCCCCCTTAGTAGAGAAACATGTTGGTGGTGGTAGCTAGTGTTCAAGCCCCTCGTGATGTAGAACCATTGAGATCCCTATCCAAGAATATATATGAGACCATACTTGACAGGATATAAGACAGTAGAAGGTGATTGGCAGTTTCTACATTGTTAACACAAAACACACATGCAGAATGATCATGTTGAGAATCAATAATGTTCCTTTATAACAATTGCCAATGCCTTTGAGGGTATACGACATTGGCAGAATTTTTTAAAGACTACATTTGCTAGACCTTGTTGGGGATCCAGCCCCTGCTGATTTTGCAGATACAACTCTTATTATGTTTAAATGTATTTTTTATAAGTGAAGAAAATTTTATAATGTAAAGAGATAATCTTAAGCACAATTAGAGATACAAATCATGAATCAAGGGCTGATACATCAATGCAAGTTTTTTTTTTTTTTTTAAGGAAACGGGAAAAGCTAAAGAGACCAGCAAGATCAGCCATCCCAACTAGGTTGGCACCAACGACCTTGCCAATCAACAAAAGCACTCCCAAACTTTATTAATCAAGAGGAAAGTCTATACATAACATTGGGGGGGGGGGGGGAAACCAAACCCATGAAAAGAGAGACCTATTTAAATTTGTAGTTAGGGAGCCCCATCCTACAATGATTGAACTCCTCAGCAAGAAATCTTGGAACAGATTCCGACCAAAAAGAGTCAGCAATATTAATTTCATAGGAGGCTAGCTTATTTGCACAAGTATTATCCTCCTGGAAAATGTGACTAACAAAAAAAAAAAATGCATTTTTCTAGTAATCTCTATACAATTTTTCCATCTATTCAAGAGACTCCAAAGAATAAGCTCTATGTTTTTAAAAGCAGCTACCAACAATTCAGAATCATGTGAAACACTGTCATGCATGCAAGTAACTACTGTAATACTATTCAGACGTATATTATTGAACTTAACACTAATAATATCTTCATTAATTCATTTTATAGGGGTATGGTTTGTGCGTTGCCATATAGAAGATTATGTGCCATGGGGACTAAACATGGCTTTTGAGGTTGAGAATGGGCCAACTTCTTCAACTTCACTCCCTCCACCACCTTCTGATCTGCCTAAATGTTAACGAGGTTTTCAGAGCACTGCAAATTCTAGTTATTCCATCAGTAAATCTAGTACCTAAAGACTAAAGTTAATGTTATTTTCTAAAAAAACAGTATATGCTAAGTCGAGCAAAATAAATTATCGTACAACCATTTAGCAAATTTGAAGTGTAATGATGTAACCCACCATCCAAATGGATGATAGTATTCTATGGTGTTTGTTTTAAAATTGTTACTTCTAATTGAATGTATTTAAAACTTTAAAATATTTATTTTATCCCTGACAGGAAGTAAGCAAATAAAATTTTGAATATATATTTTTTTATTATTGAGAATCTTCATTACTTAAAATATATTTTATTATTTTTTAAAATAAAATATTTTTTATTAACTCGACAAAGACAGTCTCTTGTTCCTACGTACATATACTTTGGTTGGATAGAAAATTCAAAGTTACATAGTTCTTTATAAAATATGTGTGTTGGTTAATTTTTATTAAATTCGGCATGATATCAACTTGTCTTAACTTATATGTATATTGTTAAAATGTAATATTAAGGTGTCATGCTTAAATTAATCTTTTGTTTATTTTCAAAGAAAATAATGATAATAGCAATTATGATTTTGACAATAATAGCAATACCTATGCACGCGTCAGTGAATCAGCTGCCTTGCATATAACAAAGGCTTAATTGCAATTTTGGTTCCCCTATTTTGCACAATCCGCAATTTTAGTCCTCCTATTTTAAAATAAAGACATTTAGTCCCTCTATTTTGCACAATCCGTAATTTTGGTCCCTCTATTTTAAAATAGAGACATTTAGTCCCCCAATTTTGTAAAATCCACAATTTTGGTCCCTCTATTTTAAAATAGAGACATTTAGTTCCTCAATTTTGTAAAATCCGTAATTTTGGTTCTTCTATCAAATTGAAAGCATTGACCGTTAAAAGATTAACGTCAGCCTTGACGTGGTCCAAATATAGTGATGTGATACAAATTTATTTGTTTAGTTTTTAATTATTCTAAATATTGAGTAGAATAATTGATGAAAAATATATTTTAAAAAAAGGTAAAACCATTTATTTTAATGGACAATAGTAGTCGTAAGTCCTAATATGAAAATCACGAGTCTTAATAATTTATTTTAAACAAATTCCACGTCACTGTAGCACATACCACATCGTAGTCAACGTTAATCTCTTAATGATCAACGCTTTTAATTTGACGAAAGGACAAAAATCACGGATTTTACAAAATTGTGGGATTAAATGTCTTTATTTTAAAATATGGGGACTAAAATTGTGAATTGTGCAAAATGGAGGGACTAAATGTCTATATTTTAAAATAGGGGGACTAAAATTGAGGATTGTGCAAAATAGGGGGACTAAATGTCTCTATTTTAAAATAGAGGGACTAAAATTGCGGATTGTGTAAAATAGAGGGACCAAAATTGCATTTAAGCCTATAACAAATTGAATTTTACAAATATAAATAATTAATTTAGAAATACACAACAAAAACACATTTTTGTTGTGTATAAATGTGACATATACAACAGAAACACGTTTTCATTTTGTATGTTTAAGAGAAACACAACGAAAACACATTTTCGTTGTGTATTATGCATGATAGAAACATGTTTATGTTGTGTTAGGAGACGCAAACTCAATACACATTAGAAACACATTTTATTGAATAATATACACAACGAAAATGTGTTTATGTTGTATTAGAATTAAATAGTGGGAGTATAAAAAGATTTTGAGTCTAAGTCAAAGGTTAAATTAATTTATGGATCTATAAAGTATTTGATAATTTTTTATTAGGTACCTGAACTATTTTTTTGTTAGTTGGGTCCCTAAATTTGTTTTTATTTTTTAATTAGGTCTATACCGTTAACTTTGTTAAGAAAATTAACTGTGTAGAGACTTAATTAAAAAATAAATATAAGTTAAAGGACCCAATTGAAAAAATTGTTTAAGGATCTAATTAAAACTTTTTAAATAGTTTAGTGACCTACTGAATATTTTAAAAGTAAATTAAAAATTATACAAAAAATATTGTTTAATTAAAGAGTGTATTCAGAAGGAGTGTGCATTAGGTTTGCCCAAATAGATCGAGTAAGGTGAAACCATAAGTGTAGTCAAGAGACTGATGCTTCTAGAGTTTGAAAATATCCTTATTGAAGAACTTATAGAGGTTGAGAATACTGAGTTTAGAATCTGCAAGGTGAAAATATTGGCTTGTAAAGGTGAGAATAATGACCTAGAGATGTGAGAATTCTTAGTGCAGACCTACATAGATAACAATATTCAATTCAGAAGCAACCTACAAAGGCCAGAGAAGAGTATTGTGAAAGCTTGAAGAGAATTTAAGAATTACTCTGTAGGTCCATAAATTATTTGAAAAATTTTAATTAGGTCCCTAACCAATTTTTTTCAATTAGGTCCCTGAATTAAATTGTAGATTTTTGAATTATTTTACAATTTTTAATTAGGCCTCTGAATTATATATTTTTTCAATTAGGTCTTTAAACTTGTATTTATTTTTTAATTAGGTCCTTATAGTTAACTCTATTTTGGAAAATTAAGGACAAAGACCTAATTAAAAACAAATACAAGTTTAAAGACCTAATTGAAAAAATATAATTCAGAGACCTAATTAAAAATTATCAAATAATTCAAAAAATCTACAATTTAATCTAACCTAATTCAAATCAAAATCACATAGAAACCATCAAAACAAATTATATTGTCAACAGTTGGGACCAATAATCTAAGCCCCATGAGCTCTTCAACTAAGGAACTCCTAAGCTATAGATGTCCAAAGGGTTAATTGGTCATGGTACTAAATCAATCTCTAAATTTAGGTTAATATGCATAGGCTAAACTAGTTTGGGTTAGTTAACTTTTTAGTCCCCTATAAATTTTTTTACCAGTTTCAGGTTCTTTATAAATTTTTTGTTCCGTTTTTCAGTCCCTACCTTTAAGTGATGATGTGGCATGTCACATGAATGATAATTGCATTTTATACTTGCCTTTTTGGTATACATAAGTGCAATTATTTCATTTATCACTTATTTAAACCCTTGTTTCTACCTCTTTTTAGTTAAAAAAAAATAGTTTTTAGGAATCTACTTAGTTATGTAAAATTGGAATTTAGTCTCATGTATTTAGTATTTTGATATATAGAAATTGGAGTTGGGTTTTTGAGTAGCTCAGGATCAAGGTCAAGGTAGAAAGTTTTCATTGGCCCAGCTAACAAAAAGTCTCATCAAGCTAAACACAAGACAAAAATCAACCATTTTTTGGAAGAAATTATGGCCTAGCTAAAACTAGTACTCGCTGGGCCAAAAACAAGTCAGTAACACTTTATTTTTTTTAGGCAATTCTAGCGCCCAACTAATAGAATAGGCTAGCCCAACTCAAAACTGATAGAGAGTGACTAATTTTAAGAAGGGAAATCAAGCCCAACGAGCCCATTTGGTGTGCCTAGCCAAAATTGTTCAAGTGAGCATTACTGAAGATCTGGTCTAGCAAGCCATAATTCTCGTTGGGCTAGAAATGTCGCGTTGGCACTTTATGGGCAAAAGATAAAAGCAATTAAAGTGGCTTTTTGCAAGGGAATAGAACATTCTTCTCTGACCTATGTTTTGGAACAAGTGCAGCTGTGTGAAACACTTCCGTTCCTCCATTTTTCATCTTCTTCCTCTCTTCACCATTTTTTATGCTCCTCTCAACCAGGAGTAGCTGAGCACCTATAGATTAGGGTTTGATGTAACTAAACCCAAACCCATGTATATCTTTTAAGTTATTAATACATGTTTATTATTCATCGTTACATGCTTTCTTCTTTACTTAATGCTTGCTTTGGCTTGATCACCCTTTGCTTGATTTTATGGTTTAAATGCGATTGAAAAATGTATTTAAATTATGAACCGGAGAAGAGCACCTAACGGGTCTTGTATCTAGGGATAGACCAAAGCCCATTAGTTACCTTTGACTCATTTTCTTAAAGCAAGTAACTTGGCTAAGCTATGCAAGGGACTTAGACTCTTTTCATAAGGAATTAGGGATTGAGCATTTTTATGAGTTAGTGATAATAAATGAATAATAACCATTGATTAATAGCTTGTATATGCATGAAGGAGTGGTTTAGTGAAGTCGAACCCCAACATTCATTATCATTGTTTCTTGCAACGTTTTTCCGCAATCTAGTCTTTGAAAATCAAAAACCCTTTTTATTAGTTTTATTTCCTAGTTTCTATCTTTATCGTTGTTATTAACCATTGCTATTTCAAATTTTCATCTACTCATTGCCTAGTAAGTAAAAAGTGTGTAAATTGTCAAAAATTGAACAAGTCATTTGAGAAAACGATACTTGAAATTTTCATTTTATACTACTTGTATGATTTGGTATACTTGTCAATGATGTAATAATGAACTACTAGTTTGACGTGGCAGCCACGTAACAAAAAAAATATTTTTATTTTTTTAAAATTTTTTTGGTGGTTTCAAAATTGCCTAAAAAAATTAAATTATGAAAATGGTTCCTCATTTTATCCCAATTTTCGTTTTTAGTTCCTAATTTTTTTTTTAATTTTTTATTTTTAGTCCCTCCCCTTCACTTAAATTGTTAAATTTAATAATTAATAAATATTATTTTTACATAAATACTAATATGCAAGGCTAACCTGGATTTATCAACATTATGCCACATTTCAAATTCAAACACTTTGGTAGAATTATGGTAATGAGTATTATGTGTGTGTTTGGATTGTCGGTGACAAAATTGATTTTGAATGAAATTGATTTTACCGAATTGATTATGATCAGAATTGATTATGAAGTAACGTGATTTTTGTTTGGATAACATATATCAAAAATGTAATTTTTTAAGAGAATGTTGTTTGGATACTTTGAATCAAAATTGATTTTGAGGGTGTAATGACCAAAATGGATTTTAATGTCTATGTACATTTTTCTATTATAATTAGTTATATATATATAATTAAAATTAAATAGGCATAATTAAAATTAAGAGAATATGTGTATAATATGTTAATTTTTGAAATAGAACCACATCCCTTATAAAACATTAAAATTGGATAAAATAGATAATAAAAGTATTAAATTAACATAAGCATCAAACATAAATATATCTAAAAGAAGATAAACAATATTTTTTTTAATATGATTTAATATGAGTGTGATGGTAAATTAGATAAAATGTATTCAAAATTAAATAAATATAGTAAGACTTTTAATTATATTTTTTAAATTAATAAATAATAAACATATGTACGAGGGTATTGATGTGAGGATAAATTAAATAAAATCCAACTAGAATTGATTTTAATAAAAGTAAAAATTACTCTTACTTATTTTAATTCTACCATAATTTTTTTCTATTAAAATTGATTCTACTAAAATAATCAAACATGCAATATGTTGCACCTGACTCATGCTTTTAAACAATGACATGTTAAAGATTCAAGTTACTTTTCAGATTAAATGCGGTATTAACGTCATCAGATCAGTCAAAAATCATATTTAACGGATATAAAAAGGTCTATGTGTTGGTGTTGGCTTTTCAACTCTGCAAGAACTTGCTGCCATGCTGGTGGACTACTTTCTCAAGTCTCGCACTACACTGTACTTGTTGCTCTATGCCACATAGAGGTGTCAAATGGGCCGGGCCGGCCCGGCCCGTCGGGCCAAGTTGCTGAAACGGGCTGGCCCGGCCCGGTCCGAATGTATTGTAGGCCAAATTTTTTTAGGCCCGGCCTGGCCCGTTTGGCCCGTTAGGCCGGGCCTAATTGGCCCATTTTTTTTTTTGCTTAAATTAACCTAATTTTAAAAGAAAAAAATTAAAAAAAATTAAAAAAGGTCGGGCCAAATAGGCCCGAAAGGTATTCGGGTCAAAATTTTTAGGCCCGGCCTGGCCCGTTTGGCCCGTTAGGCCGGGCCAAAATAGCCTATATTTTTTTTAGGTCAAATTTTTTTAGCCTGGCCTGACGGGCCATCGGGCCGGGCCATCGGGCCGGGCCAATTTTGACAGCTCTAATGCCACACCTATATATTTCTTTTTTCATAAATTTATTATTTTTATTTTTCCTTAAGCCTAAAAAAGTTAAATTCTTCTGATTTTGAATCATCATAATATTTAGATCAAGTAAGAAGAATAATGATACACATACATCTATTTATTTTAAACACTTCATTAACACTTTTCATTTTTTTCTATCTCTTTCTTTCTATTATATCATAAATATTATAATATTTATTTTTTTTCTCTCTTTTTTCTCTCTTTTTCTATGGGTCTTATAGCACAATGGAGGTGTCTATGAACATGTTTCTTGTAGGAAGTCATTGGGTCTCACGTACCCGATTTTTTTCTGTTGGCCCCGGTCATCTTATAGATAACTATCTGAAAGGATATCATCAAGCGTTTCATAAATATATCTAACTCTGATACTTGAATAGCTTTTTTTAGTTATAATTAACTAATAAATTATAAGTTAGTTAAAATAAATTTGCATGATTGTAAAATAATAATACAAATTGTGTAAAATAATAATTAGTTAACTGTTAAGTTTTAAGGGTCTAAATTAATGGGAATGACTAAAATACAAAAAATAATTGTGGAACTAAGACCGATTAAACTATTTTTCAGTGACTATAAATAGAAATTGAGATAAAATAAGGGACTATTTTTATAATTTATCTTTTTTGACAGTTTTTTCTTTTTTGGTACATGGATGAAAAAGAAAACCGCAAACAGAAAGCTAAACTACATTCACCAAGTCAGAACCTAAGGCAGCAAGGATATTATCCGGAGGATAGTCCCAAGTCTTAGCTCCCTCGTCACTATGAGAACCCCAACCAGCAAGAGTATTGGCATTATTTGCATCTCTAGATATATGGTGCAAAGAGCAAAGCCACTCACGCATCATCAAATTTCTAAGGTCACATAGAATATCTCTATGCATGTGAAGTTGGTAATTATCCTCCCTCCAGTCATTGAGGATAAGTGCTAAATCCTGATTATCAGTTTCGCAAACCAATTTACAAACACCACGGTCCCAACAAAATTGAAGACCAACTTTTAAAGCAAGGAGTTCAGCCAAAAAATGATCCCCTGCTCCCATATTCATAGAGAATCCAAAACACCAACGCCCTACACTATCACGAAGGACGCCACCTATGCACATGAAGCCCGATGCTGGAATATAGCTGCCATCTACGTTCAACTTCATGTAACCATCTAGAGGTAGATTCCACGTATGTAAAGGGGAGATGTGCTTATCTCGCATATTCACATTTAAAATCTCAGCATGCGTGACCCGAACCATACGTATGACATAATTAATATGCCAACAACGGGATGAAAATATTGTATTGTTCCACCAACACCACGCCCACCAGATTATGGATGATATAAGTTGCATATCTTTATGCTTCAGAATACACATCACCCCAGTTCATCAAGTTTCTATTGTTGAGTATATTTCCAGTCCTCAACCAATGGCGGATCCAGAAAATTTCTTTAGTGGGGGCAAAAAAATAGCATATACTATTTTTTTTTTACAGAAGAAAAATATTATTTTTTATATTATCGTAATTAGAGTTTTTGGCTCTTCAATGGGATCCTGAAATATCCTCATGAACTTTGATTCTTTAATTTGGATCGGCTATAAGACTAATCCTTGATATGAAGTTTAGTCTCTTTATCCCTTTCCAAAGATGTATTATAAGCTTTTATAAAATACATAATCTTATAGCAAAAAATCCAAAATACTTAATATTTTACAAATTACAATGGCCCTCTATGCATTTTCATATTTTGAAAATGTATGATTTTTTTATTGTCAATACTATAAAATATATCATTCTATAATGTAACCAAATAATCATTCAACCATTCATCTCTTGTATGATTGTGCATTCCATTCTTTAGAAAATTCATTGCAGAGAAAAATGTTTCAATCGTTGTAGTTGCCACGAGCAAACTCAAAGCTAACTTCAAAAATCAAAAGTAAAATATCATCTAGTACACAATATGCTTTCTAGTTTTCACTAACACTTTAGAAAGATCCACTACAAGAATTCTCGCTATTACAGTGGACTAAAAATCCATTGTAATCTAAAAAGCCCACTGTAAATCAAAATTATCGATGGCTAGTGATCCCTCTGTAAAAACTTCGTCGGTAAATTTTTATCGACGGCCTCGAAAAGCCCTTGGTAATACAGTGGGCCAAGCCCACTGTAACTCAAGGGTAATACAGTGCGTTCTTTCGTCAATAATTTGACCATCGATAATATTGAAGGAAAAGCCGTTGGTAATTTATGAATAAAAGTACATTCGTGGAAGAATGTATAGACAGTTACAGTGGGCTAAGCCGTCTGTATTACAGTGGGTTTTATTCACCGTAAGAAACCCGCTATAATATAGAGGGTTTAGCCCACTATAATTACCTTTTTTTTTATAAATAATTTTGAAATTATTAGTAGTTGGATATATTACAGTCACTACCACCTTTTTTTTTTTTAAATTATTTATGAAATTACTAGTAGCTGGATATATTAGAGTCACTACCGAGATCTGCTAAGCTCAAATGTTTGGTTAATTAGCAACTTTAAACATGTTCATAGATTCCAAGTGTAAAGTATATATATGAAATGTAGAAATTGGAACAAGTTTTTTCATTTCCATTTGCATCCAGAAAAGAATATATAGTGTCTACATTAAAGCAATTATATGCTTACAACAATATAACTTCTTAAATTGTAATGAATAATTGAAGTAAGCATCATTAGCAAACAAGAGTGTAAAAAACACCCACATATTCAAGCCACAATTTGAGATAAAAACAGATCATCCATATAGTGGTATGAGCTCCAAAAGGCACACATGCGCACACAACTCGTAAATCATTAGGATGAAGCACCTCTAAACCCACTTGTTGCACCTTCAACATCAAGAAAATAAATTAAAGAGTTAGTTCTTAGTTATATAATGACTAAATAATCACATTAGTCCTAAACACATATCATGAACAATTCTTAACACCATATGCATTACAAAACAAATTGAATAGTCCAAACTTTGTCATTTCTAGTTGATTCATGAGAAAGCCAAAATCCACATCTACGGCAAAAAAATAGAACATTGAAAACGTGAATGCATTCACTACCTTAGAATCTCGAATTCACCAAATGCTTGTAACCTGTCAAAAATCTTAAGAGAAAATTAATTAAAGACACTAACAATATACACATCTTCAATAGTTAAATTTATCCGGGCTGCAAATTTAGAAACTTAAACATCTGAGAAATTATTACCGAACACTTTAAGTGCGTTAGTCTTTGGATTGGGTTCATGTGTGACAGGTTTTTGGGGATTACTTCCCAGCAATTCAGAAAACATTTTTCAATCAAAATTATTCAATTATGACCATTCGGTGGTACAGGAGTTATTTTTTCTTTAATAAAACTTTATAGTAGAAGTCTAATGTTGATTAGAAAAAGACATTGTGTTTGACTGTTTGCTACAAACACTTCTAGCTTATTAAAGAACACAAGTACAAAATAAATTTGTATGGATCAAATACAAACTACAATACACTAAATAAATAACTTCTAGCTCACTAAAAACATGATTTTATTGATTTTATACATCAAAGAACAAAACCAGTGAAATTATGCAGAAAAATCACTTAATTCATGCATCCAACTCATAGTTTAAACATAGTTTGGTTCCATTCAAATTTTGTAATGACATGGCACCTTTTGTAAGTTAAAATCATCATCATAAGCAAGTTAATTTCATGATTTAACATGCCAATTAAAACCAGACCCAACAACCACTTTTTTTATATATTCAAGATTTTTCAAGTGCCAAAACATGCCAAGATGACCTCCTTTGCTCACCAAATTTTAGGGGGATCATATACTAAACATAAGTCACTTAATTTTCAACAAATTAGCACACTTTAAAATAGATTTTCACTATTATTTGCAGCAACAGAACAGAGAGAAATTATGCAGTAAAATTTAATAATTACATGCTTCAAATACACAATTTATGCTCAATTTGAACTCCATTAAGTCTAAGAATCATATGGTACATTCCGTAGCATAAAATCATGTCCCATGGCATGTTAAATTCATATTTTTTTCATTAAGAAAAGGTGCAGGCAGCAGCACATATTTTCACTGTTCATATAGCACTTTCAAGTAGCAAATCACGTTCAAAAGACTTTCAATGCTCTTACCAAATTTTAGAGGAATCATACAAATCAAAATACACTTAATAAGCAATAATTAGCTCACTAAAAACATGATTTTTTATGGCTTCAATACAGCAAAACAGCGCCAGTGAATTATGCAGCAATTCTATTTCATAGCATTAAAATAACTCTATTCTTAAACCTCACTATCAATATGTACCAAAAATCTGAGCAATAAGTAATTTTGATCACCCAAACTAATCACCTAAAATACTACCATATTCACCTGGATGCCCAGATCACCATCCGAATCATTTAACAAAACTAAGCTAGTAGCATTAAAACACTTATATTCTTTATTTTTCTAAACAAAGAACGTTACTATCATCCTTAGCTCTATGCACCTACTCTCCATTATGCCTAGAACAGAAACTAGACCCTTACCCCCCACAACACCAAAATTCCAACACATGCCATCTGACCACAACACCACACACTCACACGAACTAGATTGAGACCCTATTGGCACCATCAAACCCATGAGTCACCAAACCCCATTCAAGCACCACCTATCCATAACCAACACAACATCAAATCGCCATCAAATTAGCATCATTATACATTTTATATTCTCTCGTCAAAAGTTTTAACATCGCTTAGCATTATCAAGTTTTACATTAAAAATGAAGGTGCTTCCACAAGTACTGTTTATAAGTAATTTATTTAATTGCATGGTTCTATATTTACTTTTTTTTGGTGCAGATTCTATATTTACTTTTAAAAGGCAATTGCTTGTAAAGGTATCATGACAACATATGTTTAAAACTCAACTACCAATTTCCAATAGACTCAAATCAAATAGACAAATGCAACAATTTCAAATAATTAGTTTACCTTTAAACGATGTTTACCAAGAGGTGGTTGTAACTTTCCAAAAGTAGTTAGCAAGAGATTTTCAGCAGAAGAAACATCTAAGAGCTTGAGTAAATCACCTGCACAATAAGAGCTAGATCAACATTTTTTTCTCCTGAACAATAGCAGTATACGAGTTGCACAGATGGGGCAAACAGTAATTAATTATTAAATTTTAGTTAAGAGTCCAAACGGAATAAAGCCCACGATTTTCAACTATGAAATTCAATCAAGCATTGAGGACAAAAAGTAATTAAAGCTGAATATAGTGAGAAGAAAATCTGATGAGCTTCCTTCAAGTCCCAAATAAAAATAAAATTCAGTAACCTTAACCCCTCCCCCCTCAAAGAACAACACAGGTTAAATTCACTTGGATAGTACACTTGTCTTGTGCGGCACCTTTGGCAGAGACATTCCAGTGTATGACAATAACAAATCGAAGTATTAAACCCGAAATATCTACACAACACAAACCCAATATATATATATATATATATATATATATATATATATATATATATATATATATATAATAATCCAAATCATCTAATTTGTTCCCTTGGCAGAGTTTCTTGAGCAAATAGAACAACACATCCAATCCAACACATAACATGGAAAGAAAAAGTGAGGTGTGTGTGCAGCGAAAGAGGAATCAGAGAAAGAAAACTGACCTAGGGAAGCTATGAGTGCAACTTAGACGACAGAGAAACTGACCATAAGGAAATTAGAAAGAAATCAAACCAACTGGTATTTAGACAAACCTGAGTAGGCAGCGACAATGTACAGGATTGCCGACAGTGGGTGCGTGCTTCGCCGGCTGCAGCAATTTGGGGCAGTGCAGCTTCCCGTCGAGCTGGGATTTCTGTCGCAGCACCTACTTTACAATGTCGGTGCATAATTGACGCCGGTGGTTTGACGGTTCTTCATTATGTGTGTGCGGCGGTTCAGAGTTTATGAGTGTGTGACGGTGACGGAGTGAGGGGGTGACTGA
The DNA here is from genome assembly GCA_026413185.1 of Pueraria montana var. lobata. Classification (NCBI taxonomy): domain Eukaryota; kingdom Viridiplantae; phylum Streptophyta; class Magnoliopsida; order Fabales; family Fabaceae; genus Pueraria; species Pueraria montana. The sequence goes on along the minus strand of CM048650.1, from coordinate 61,584,631 downwards.
GTGAGGGAGTGATGCTTTTAGGTTTTAGGAAGGTTTGATGAAAAAAAAGAAAGAGAATAGTTTGTTTTGTTTTGTTGAATCTAGGTATGAGAGGTTGAAGTTTGAACACTTCTGATAATTTTACGGGTTCTGAATTTGATTTTGAATTTGAACAAGATGGATTGCATTGGTTCTGAATTTGTTCTTGGATTAATTTTATGATTGTTTATTTGGATTGTTGAATAATGAATGTATCGTTGGGAGTTGAAATAGGACAAATTAGTTTGAATTTGTTCTTGTGCAATTTTATTTTTTGAGAGTTGAATTTGGTTTAAACTTGTTCTTGCTGCAATTTTTTTATTCTTTTTAATCAGTTCTCACAAAGAAGACAACAATGGTATTTTAGATAAAATAGATTATTTAAAAGACATGTGCTAGGCACATGATGCGTTAGAGTTAATAGACTAACCGTGTTAAGGGATTAGGGGTGCCAGTGTAATGAATTGCAAAAAAATTAGAAAATTTTATGTAGGGCCAAAAAAAGGAGGGGGTGTATGTCTAATTAGAGTAAAACTGAGGGGGTATAACTATAATTTACTCATAAAAAAAAATAAGGGATGTTAACCAGAAAAAAAATTCAAGAACTAAAAATAGAAATCCTAAAAAATTTAGGGATTAAAATGATAGTAAACAATTAATTTTAATGAAAAAAAATATAAAAAAAATTATGGACAGAACAAAAGGGATGAACAATGCTACCATCAATTATCTATTATCTCAATTATAGTATTAAAAATAGTTAATATGAATGTTGGTGCATTCATATTGTACGAATAATTGTTGGTCTTAGTGACACTAAACTTAGATATTTTAAACAAGATTTACAGATGAAAATAATATAATTGGAAGAAAAGATTCTACTAAAAATGGTCAATTAAGGTTTTCAAAAAAGATTATAATCAACAAAGTTGGTGAATACTTTATATCATGTCAAAAGTGATACAAACAAAATATCGTACGAATAAGGTGGTACTCTTACACAAAATAAAGTGGTACTCTGCTTTTCAAAAGAAAAAAATAATAAAGTGGGACTCTTGTTTTTAAAACATCTGAAAAAATATCATGTGCCATTACTTGCTCTTTATCCCCTGCTCTGAAGCTAATTAAGTTGAATTATCGATCCGACTTCCTAAAAACAAATAATTTTCCTATTAAAGTATAACTATTTATTGTCAAGGAGCGAATGGATGAATACATTGAAACCAAGCTAATTGTAAATAATAATAATAATAAAAAAAGAGCTAATTTTAATGAATCTAAATAGCATTACTTGAATGTTTAGATTAAAACCAAGCTAGTAACTTTATTTTACAAAGATTTAATTCTGCCCGCTAAGATAATTTCGTCGGTAGTAACATATAAGCAATGAAAGTATTTGGATTCAAACCCTAATGTACTTTGGTCCTCTTTCCTCATCTCCTTATCCACACGGTTTCCTGTGAGTTTCCTCCATGCATGACCCACCTCTGAGGCTCTGACTCTGATAAGATGGGTCCTTCCTTTAAAACACAAATTTCTATTTACTCTAAATATATTACCTAAAATTAGAAGGATATATTAGAAGGAGGTGATTAAATGAAAATATTCATTTATTATGAAATACTCATCAAAATACACTTCCTTAATGGGGGCATAGTTACCCTATTGATGCTTGGCCAGGTAGCATTCCGATATGCGTATCATCAAAATATTAATCCCAAACTCTTTTGTTGAAGGCAGCAGCGCCATCATTTCCTATCATACCATTAATTTGATATTTCCCGGCCCACATTATTGATGGCATAGTTTTTAAAGTAAAAAAAATTTAATCTTGCTTCATCGTCAACTCAAATGCAAATCACATTGGAGTTGCCAGTATGAAGATTTCTAAATGAACACGCAAATACAGAAAATGACAAATCTCATGGACTATATATATGAAGCCCATGTGACGAACTAAAGCATCCAAGTACACTTATTCATAGCAATAGTCTTAATTGTCTTGTCATTTGGTTTCCCCGCCTAAAACATGAAGCTATTCTCGTTTTCTCTAGCATGTGCTTTTGCTCTTCTAGCTTCTTCCCTGGCTTCAGCAGCTATTGTGGAACACACTTTCAAAGTAAATTACTACCCCATTTGATTTCTTTTCTCTCTACTAGCCCTGGATTAATGATAAGTTATGGTTGTTTATGTAAGCAACTTCGTGCTGCCTACATTGTTTTTTCTTTCTTTCTTTTTCTTTTTTCTTTTTTTATTCTTTTACTTTTGATGTGTTAATCAACCACTCAAGATCACAACATTAGTCTAACACACAGCTTTCTCATATTTGATTTGAGGCATAAAATTTTCATCTAATTAACATACATTAAAAAAGATCTTTCTTTCTGGAACGTAATTTCGAATGGAGGGATGTTCATATTATTGCAATTTCATGTATTTCACCAATTTCAGGTTCAAAACACAACTATCAAACGCTTTGGCAAGGAGCAAGTGATTGTCACAGTTAATGGACTTTTCCCAGGGCCAACGATAAATGTCCGTGAAGGTGACACTGTAATTGTCCATGTATTGAACGAGGGACCGTATGATATCACTCTTCATTGGTAAACCCTCTTCCATATGTATGTCCCTCGAGAATTTGACAAAATAGCATGAAGTCTTTTGTCTACAGATTCTTCACGTTTGCATTCAATATATGAACTTCTCTTCTTAATGGAGCCTCGAAAATGTTTAGTACTTAGTAGCCCTACCAAGCTCTATAGACTCAAATACACACATGAATGAGATAGATTCCACCTAATTAATATGTGGAGCCATAATAAATTAGCTAGACCCACACACCCAAATGAGCATTAATTTGTGTTCTCCCTTATTTATATAAGAGGACATAGCTAGTAGTACTTTTTTGTCCATGGAATATATAATTAATATATATATACAGTATATTATAAACCAAGTCACCTATCTGACCTGTTTACTCGCTTTTCCTATGTCCTCATCAATTAAAACAATAGACATTTTAGCAAAGAAAGAAAAAAAACAAGAAAGAGAGTATTACCTTTGAAATTTTAACCATGCACGCGTTATTTTTTAACTGAGGAGATAAGAAAGAGACAAGAAGTCAGTATATGTGATTTTCGATCGCATTTAAGAAACCAACTTATTGTTCTTTTTGGTTTCAAATAAAAAAAAGATATGACCATTCATTTGATAAATCATCAATTGTTAGTCATAAAATTTGTTGTCAAGACTTAAACTGCTACCAAAGTTTTTCATGTAAATATTTATATTCTCTTTTTATTTGCAACGCTCACAAAATTAAGTTTCATCTAAATTAATGCATCATTGTGGATGAAATTTTGAACTATATATGTGTAGGCATGGAGTGTTTCAGCTCTTTAGTCCTTGGGCAGATGGTCCTGAATATGTAACTCAATGCACAATTAGTCCGAGAAGCAAATACACGTATAAATTCAACGTGACACAACAAGAAGGAACAGTATGGTGGCATGCTCATGCATCATATTTACGCGCAACAGTTCATGGTGCTTTCATCATTCAGCCTCGTTCAGGCCAATTTCCATTCCCTAAACCGTACAAGCAAATTCCTCTTATATTAGGTATTAGCTGTTTGTTTTTTTTTTAATTTTTGTTCTAGATGAAGTGCACCGGGGTAATACTATTTCTTTTACATATATATATATATATATATATATATATATATATATATATATATATATATATATATATACTTTCCTTTAATACTTAGCAATGAAGGGTCATCCCTTTGGTCTACTATAAGAGCTTTCATTAGTTTGGTATATCGTTTTGACATTTCTCTCTCTCTTATGCACACGTCTTCTCTATCTACGAAGGAAATCTAGCTCATACCATCTTCTTATATAATTGTAAAATATGCAATTACTTCAAAATGTCGTAATATTTTTCATGATAAGATTTTTTTTAATTTAAAAATGCAGGAGATTTGTATAATTCTAGTGTTGAGGATATTACTACCGAAGCACAGGCCAGTGGCGGTGGACCAAACATATCTTATGCCTTTACAATCAATGGTTTGACTAGCGGCCATCTCATTAATTGTACTGAAAATGGTATGTTACCTCCATTAATAACTAAAACATTTTTTTTACACTAATAGAAAAAATTATTAGTTGTTAGGTTTGCTCTCATTAATATATATTTGTTTCATAACAGTTGAATTATTAATGTAAACAATATATCTAAACTAATAGGAAGATATGCAACATGTTAACATATATAAATTTATTTGTATAAAAAAGATATGAGTAAATTACAACAATACCTCTTAAGATTTTCACTAATTATGTACCTCCTCCTTTTTTTGACATTATTTTGAGACTCCTTATTCTCACAGTGTTAACTCAACGTTTACTATCAAAGTTCAATTACCCAAATGTCCTAAGTTAATTTCTGGAAATCCCAAAATGCTATTCACTCAACGATCAAGTCGTGCCCTGGCTGGAATAAAAACATGTTACGAATAAAGTTCCTTAAAAAACCACCTATTGGCTATTATGCATGTACAAGCAAAGATGTTAGCCAATAAATCATCCTTCTACACATATGCTAGAATCCACCGCTTTCCTTATCAACCAAAAACCACCGCATATGATCTTCCCACATTTCACATGCGCATTTCGAGGCTCCACCGCTTTCCTTATTTTTTCCGATTCTGAATTCAATTTGGTGGTTTCATTTTGACTTTGATTCTGCGATTTTGGAGCGGATTCGTGTGTGTAGCTAAATCATACCTAATAGAGTGTGTGTAGCTGCAGACTAAGCTCCTAGATCTGGAGTTTCCTTCAATCTTCTCCTCCAACAAAGTTGTTCGTGTTCAGGCAATGGAGTATGCGTTCAAGCTTCAGCATTTTGGAACCATATTAAACGAAGAAGAAAAGGGTAATTTCGGGTCAAATTTTTTTAAAAGATCACATGCCAATCACATGACTTACTTTTTTAACAGAGTTAACATTGACTGATGAAGAGGGGGTGCAATATAATGGGACCCCAAAAGTTATGAGGTTTTGTGTAGGGTGAAAAAAAAGAAGAAATACATGTATCATTAATAAAAACTTTAGAAGGTATTGATGTAATTTGCTCAAAAGATATATACTAATGATTCATCATGCTATTAATATAATACATTGCCAGCGCGGGTTGACACAAATATTTAAAGATCTATTACAAACTCTTGCCTTCTCTATAAATGTGGGCTCACCCCCCCTACCACTAATTTTTTTTGTTTGGTGGACAATCCTTTCTAAAAATATTATCTGACATTTAGGAACTAGTTAAGTAACTACAATTGAATAGATCAATTTGTGGTTCGAGCTTATGTAACAATAATCTAGATGAACATCTGCTGGTAGTCACAGCATGTCATTGACGCATTGTTCATTAATGTAGAGAGTGTCTCCTAGTTTTTCCACTTTTTTTTTATGTTAAAAAAAATAGTTCTCCCACTTTTTTTGATAAAAAAAATTATATAATACTTTATATTATTAACATAAACTCACAACATATTACTAATAATTTAATTTTCGTTAGATGAAATTTATAGTAAGAAAGGCAAGTCTAATAACTAACAATTTTTTCGATCCCCTTAGCTTATAAACAATTTTCTTATGCCAAGTGATATGAACAATTTCCAGTAGATCACTTAAATTTTAATTCAAACATGTAAACCGTATATCATGCTCTCTTATTCAACATTCGAACTCTTCTAAATTCATGAATTCAAGGTCTATATATTATGTATGACCTTTTGATTATAATTCAGAGACATTTAAGATGAACGTTAAGCAAGGAAAAACCTACATGCTCCGCATGATCAACGCTGCACTCAATTACGACCTCTTCTTCAAGATAGCGAATCACAGTTTCACAGTTGTTGCTGTCGATGCCTCCTACACCGACCAGTATGTCACCGATCTCATCGTCATTGCCCCTGGCCAAAGTGCTGACGTGTTATTCACAGCGAACCAACCCATCGGTTCGTACTACATGGCTGCCTCTCCTTACGTTGTTGGTCTCGAAGAGTTCGACACCAACATAGCTCGTGGCACAGTAATTTACGAAAATGCCCCTCCATCATCAAAGCCCGTAATGCCAATTCTACCCCTCTTCAACGACACAGACACGGCTTATAAATTCTACAACGTCATAACCAGCAAGGTGGGGGCCCCACATTGGGTTCCTGTGCCACGTAAGGTGGACGAGCACATGTACATTACCATTGGGTTCAACCTAGAATTGTGTGATTCCAAGAATCCCAACAATGCCACGTGTAAGGGTCCCAATGGCCAGAGATTTTCTGCCAGCATGAACAATGAGTCATTTGCTGTTCCCGCGGGTGTGAAGCTTTCTTTGTTGGAAGCATTCTATAAAAATATGAGTGGAGTTTACACTACGGATTTCCCTGATAATCCTCCAGTTATGTTTGACTTCACGAATCTGAACAACGCTAACAATACGAGCCTTCTATTTGCGCCGAAATCAACCAAGGCGAAGAAGCTCAGGTTCAATTCAACGGTGGAGATTGTGTTTCAGAATACAGCGCTTCTTGGGGGCCAAAACCACCCCATGCACATTCATGGTTATAGCTTCCATGTCTTGGCTCAAGGGTTCGGGAATTTCAACGACAAGGATAGAGCCAAGTTTAATTTGGTGAATCCGCAACTACGCAACACTGTTGGTGTGCCCATGGGAGGATGGACCGTTATCAGATTCCAAGCAAACAATCCAGGTGTTGATTCTCTTCATTTCTTTACAGCATCAACTAATGTTTTTTCGTAGTTTGTCATGTCACACTCTTTTATATTTATTGAAATAGACTCTATTTAGATAAAATTTTCAATCCGTACTAATGAAATAATCTTTTCTCATAAAGTTATAATCATCTGATGCATAAGTTATTTTGTAAAAAAAAAATTATTTAACTTTTTCAAAAGCTGATTATTTTCCTTATGTTTAACTTAATTTTAACTTATGAAAATTCAAGTCAGACTATATTCTAAGTAAGTATTGTAGTCATATCAGCTAGACTGTGGTAAGTGGTAACTTAATATGTCTTCATTACTTACAGGGGTTTGGCTTGTGCATTGCCATATGGAAGATCATGTGCCATGGGGACTAGCCATGACTTTTGAGGTTGAGAATGGACCAACTCCTTCAACTTCAGTCCCTCCACCACCTGCTGATCTGCCTAAATGTTAACCAGGCTGTGGAGTTCAGTACTACTTATGATCAGAAATCAACACCATCTCTCTCGCATTATCTTCTAGTTGTGTCATATCTAATGGCATCTAATGTTACCAAATGGCATCATTGCCAGCAAAAAATAAATTGTAGTAGAAATGTTTGGGAATTTCAAAGTGAAATGTTGCAGCCGACCATGGAAGTCAATAATATAAATTATAGTTATTGTTTTTATGTGTATGATCATGAAATAGCAGATTTATTATAAAAAAGTTGATTTGGGTATTTTTTTAACTAGCTAGAACATATAAGTAAATAAAGTAACTAAATTGAAAAAGTAAAATAAATCAAACTTCAAATGTAAATTAAAATCAAATTAAATTATACAATTTAACTTTTTAGAATGGCACTACTTAAGAGGAATATAATAGCAGATGAACAGAAAAATATCATTCGTTTCTTTTGCTGTACTTTGTCGTCAAAGATATGGACAACCTTTATGCATGGATTGGGTTGGATGTTGTTCTTCCTTCTAAATTTGCTTTCCACTGCCTCCAACGTATATAGAGGGATTTTATGGCACGTGGTTGTTTCGTAAATATGACAGCACAGATATAACATGTTTTTTCAGCAGGGCCCATGTCATTTCTTACAACTGATACAGTCCATAAAATTTCACTTTGGATTTGGTTCAAAGTTGAGACGGAGAATTCAAGGGTATATTTAAGGAAAATCAAAAGGGTCTGGGTAGAGTTGTTTTTGCATGCCTTTTGTCTTTAAAGGTGTGGACAACTTTTTATGCTTGGATTGGATTCAAAATTGTTTTTCCTTCCACAGGCGCAACCTACTACCTCCAACATAGAAGGGTGGTGAGGGTAATAAAATCGAAAGCATATGGATGATGCTATGGCATACGGAAGTCTAGTACTCTAGTTAATTTGGCAGCAGAGAAACAACTTCATTTTTCAGGAGGGTTTACTTGATACTTGCAATTGATGGATTCCATTAAATTCCTGTCTTTGGTTTGGTTCAAAGCTAAATTGGAGATTCGGAGAAATAGTGTTTTGTTCTCAGATTGGTACATCAATCTTATAGGATGCATGACTCGGTGATAGCATAATCATTGTAATCTAGATATGTATTACTCGAGGAGGGGCAATTGAATAAAGAAGAATATGTTCCAAATCTTTATTTCAAAATACATATATAGTTGTTGATTTGCTAAACTTCTAATGATCAGCAACGGGTCAATTGTATGGCTTTTACTAGAATTCAGGAGGGACTTTGTAACACTTACATTGTTGTTGTGTTGTGCTTATGATACAAACTACTGATAAGGGAATATGTTGTGATCTAGCACCTGATGATGTTTACGTGTAGAGCTGTCAATAAGGACTAAGTTCTAGAGCTGGCCCATCCCACTTAGTATTTTAGGGGGCTGCTATTCTCACTCATATTTTTGCTCTTCCCACCCTTAAGCTTTTTTAAAAAAAAAAACATGAAAAAGATAATTATTCCCTCGTGTCTTCCCTACACCCTTTTCCCCCTTCTCCTTCTCTTCTCACCATCTGAAACACATTTCTGTCGTACCCCATCTCTCTTCTCTCCTTTCTTTCCCAAATTTCTCAAGTTTTCCTCCATCCCTCTCCTTTCGTTTCCTCCCCCATTTGAGGCCGCTACTTATTCATGGCAGAGGATCAGCATGTGAGCAGCTTGTCATCGCTGATGTTCGTGTCTCTGTCAAGGTAAGCTTTTATTTTTTATTTTTAATTTTTTTTTAATTTTGTATATCCAAAGGAAACATGATTCTATTGTGTATAAATACACAACGGAATATCGTTTTCGCTATGTAACTCTTCTGAGATAAACAACGAAAACGAGTTTCGCTATGTATCACTCCCATTTCAGAAGAGATACATATCTCTACTGAGATACATAATAGAAACACCGTTAATATTTTTTTCATTTGCAATTTTTTATTTAAATTGTTTTAAAATTTTTATGTTATATATTTATTTATTTATTTAAAATTTTTATGTTATACATTTTTTGTTAATTTATTAGTATTGATTTTTAGTAGTATTATTTTTAAATTAAATTTTATGGTTATTTTATTTAATTGTGATGATTTTAAGCTTTACTATTGTTTAATTAATTGTGTTAGTATTATATTTTGTAATCATGTGAATATTTAATTATTAAGTTATGTATGTAAATTGCATTTGCAATAAAATTTTATTAACATTTCATTATTAAGGTTTTTTAATTTAGGTGTTATTATTAATAGTTAATTTAATTATTAATTTTTTTTTTGCAGATTATTCGTGGCTCACAAGTATACATAGCGTTGCTAGATAAAACCCCCCTTTTGAGGATGATGTTGTTTAACCATCCAAGGGTCGACGACCAACTGCTCCAGCACGTCGAGAGAGATATTGTCCAATTAGCACCACTACATAAGTAGCATGACACACGTGATGAGGAGGTGTAGGGTAAGGTTGAGTTACTTGATGCAATGGAAGAGGTACCTGAGGTTCCTTTTGCTGTGCGAATCATTGGATTGTCATTTGGAGGAGGTCCTATAGACTTGTCTCTGCTTAGGTCCTATAAGGACCACATCACAGGGCATATTTGGATTAATGATCCCAGACAAAGCTAAAGTTGGCCATCCACGCTAGGAAGTTGTTGGATTTGCCTACCCAATATATAGTAGGTATTAAGGTATGTGGAGGTGTCAATGCTTGCCCATCTTGTTGATGTGCGGTATACTTTTGCAGACAAAGACATGTTGAATGCCTTTTTCGAGAGGTAGCATAAGGATATGTGCTCCTTCCACCTCTCAGTTGGGGAGATGACCATCACCTTAGATGATGTGTCATGTCTCTTATATTTTCCTATTACAAACAAACCATTGGACCACAATACTTATAGTCGCGACAACATGAAACTGTTATTGAGGACTAAGTTAGGCGTTAGTGCAAGGAAGGCACACGAGGCAACCAAAGGTGGAGCTCAGGTAGACTTCATGTGGATGGCTTAGTTATATGAGACACGCGTCACATCTAAGGCGTACGTATGGGATATGCCAGAGCATATTTATTACACTTGGTCGGCTGTACAATATTTGTCGACAAGAAAAAGAAATGGTCCAGATTTGCACCAAAGAAATCAACAATCCAAATCACATCGATCCATATGCATGCATTGTTCACATGTCAATGAATCATTATGTCTTCCATAGAATGTTGAGTTATTTATTAAAACCTACTATTTATAATATTTATTCAATGTTTAAAAAATATAAAAAAACACAATGAAATCGCATTTTAGTTGTGTGTTTTTTTAACATGCAACGAAAACATGATTCCGTTATATATTTTTCAAAACATGCAACAAAAATGTGATTCTGTTGTATATTAATAAAAACGAAATCGCATTTCCATTACATTACAAGGTAAAAAAAACATGCAATGAAAGCAATATTCCGTTGTTATTAATATATAACGGAATCACATATATGTCAAAACAGTATCTTTGGAATAACAAAAATACAATAAAGCTAAGGGGTGGAATTTAAAAAAATAAGGGTGAGAATAACAGCTCCCCAATTTTAGCCTTGTGTTTTTCTACTCACTAAACGAGGGGACTTAAAAGCTTTCAACCCACACAACCCCACATAAAAGAGGGTTGGGCCAGGCCAGGACTTTGCCTACTGCACAACCAAGAAGGTACTAAGACTCCATTAATTCTCATTTGAAATATGTTATGTTTTTTTTAGTCACATAGATTTAGGCGTGATAATGGGACAGGTTTGACACTCCTCATCCCCGTCCACGCAAAATGAAGGGTGGGTTTGGGTTTATAAAAGGCTGGGACAAAAAAATGAAACCTAACCACATTTCCACAGGTTTTATCGGGTTTGGAAAAATTCACAGGGAACCTATCTCACACTCTTTTAAAATTTATTTGTTCATGTACTTTAAATAAATCATAGATTAAGTTATTAATTATATTTTAATTCAAACAATATATATATATATAATTAATAAAGAAAAAATAATGTAAAAAATATTTAAGAATTAAATTATATTTTTATTTAAATGTATAATTTTTAATTTTGTTATTTAATTAGTATTATAATTATAATATTATTTAAACTCATGTAGAGTCAGATAAATACCCATGGATTCAATTTTTATTGTCATGCCTAGTTACGTTGCATTTTTTTTTCAAGTCACTATTTCTTTGTTACTAGGTCTGGCAATGCAAATGTATGGTTTTTAATATATTTGGGGTTCTCGTACTAATGTACGCTATTATTAAATAATTTTTTATTTTATAATTTTTAATAATATATTTTTATTTGATTTCACAATATAATTAATAAGCTTGAATATGTTTTTAGTCGTTTAAATTTGGGTAATTGTTTTTTAGTCATTAAAAAAAATATGTTCTTATTAGTACCTCAAATTTTAGAAAAGCTACTCTTAGTTCCTCTTTTTCATTGTGTTAATGGTGTTATAATTTGTGACAATTTTTCACCGTAAGAATTTATTTTTTATTTTAATTTCTTTAAAAATGATTTATGGTGATTTTAAACTGCTGGAATATGTAAATAAATAAATAAATAAATAACCGTCACAATTCCACTTCTATATTTTTTTTCTTTACATATTTTGGAGGTTTGAAACCGCTAGAAATATTTTTTTAAAAATTAAATTAAAAATAAATTTTGACAGTGAAAAACTGTCACAAATTATGACACCATGAATGCAATGAATTGAGATGGACTAAAAACAGGGTTTCAAAAAATTGAGGGACTAATAAGAGCAACTTTTTTTAGAAGACAAAAAAAATTTACCCAAATTTAAAGTACTAAAAATATATTTAAACCTAATTAATAATTAATAACCGATATGAATGTGCACTTTAAGACTTGTTTTGGAATTTATTCATTTATAGTTTTTTAATAACCCGCTGGGTTCACAACTTCACATGGTTTTGAAACTTGTTGCTTCAAATAAATTTCATGTATTTGAAACAATTAAGCCTATTCGTCTGGTCATTGTTAGATATGAAACTATTCACGAGTCTTCACCTAATTTAAACAACTTATGCTTTTGGAAAAGTTGGTTTATGACATGGTATTAGTGCTTTTACAAATATGAACAATTTTTTAATAGATGATTCTATGACTATAATTGTGACCTTGATATAAAATTTAATATTTCAAGTCAAAGGATCCATCAATAGGAATTTAAAATGCTCATAATGATGTGTTGGTAAAAATCAAACCATCCAATCCAAAGCACAGTTTATTATATTGGATCAAATTGGAATTTTTTAGAAAGTCGTTCGAATTAAACTGAATTACTCATTTTTTATTTTTATATTTGTATCGGATATTTTTTTTTACTCAAAATCAATCTAAACCGATTCATAAACACCTTTAGTGACGGTAGTGATAACAATGATAATAGTGATGACGGTGGTGATTGTAGTCGTGGTGGCAGCAACAATAATAGCGATGGTGGCAGCGACAACAATGGTAATGATGGTGGCAGTGACAATGATAATGACAACAATGAAGGTGGTAGTAACATCAATGGCAGAGGGCGATGATGGCAGTGACCAGTGGCGGACCTGCATTAGGTTGAGGGGGTGCAATTCCACCCCCTGAAATTTAGGAAAATACAAATGTATATTTAATATTGATATTTCTTTGCCCCCTCTATTTATATAATTTGAACCCACTGTCCTTAATTTTTTAGATGTTATTAAATTTTGTCTTTTATTGACCAATTTTTTTTTCTTATATTTTTTTTTTTGTCCATTAGGTACTTTTACCCTTATTCAGTTAGATATCTCATTCTATCTCGCGTTTTATTTTCATATGTATGATAATAATTAAGTTTAATTACTCATTTGGCTTTGCACTAATTTTTTTATTTTATTCCCTATACCCAAAAACCAGTCATTTTAGTCTTTGCACATGCATTTTTAATTTTGTTTTGGTCTTTGTTTTTAAGCATATCTTAACTTTGTTAGGTAAAATTGCCACAAAATTTCTGGCAGTTGTTAAACAGCCAAAAATTGTCATTTTAGCAACAAATTTATGGCCGTTTTACACTGTCAAAAAATAGAAATTGGTGGTGTTAGTTAACAAAGTTAATACACACTTAACGATAAGGACCAAAATAGAATTAAAAGTGTATGTGTATGGACTAAAACGTCTATTTTCTATATATAGCAACCAAAACATAAAAATAATGTAAGTATAAGGATTAAATAAGTAATTAAATTTAATAATTATTATTAATTTTTTAAAATAAATTGCCCCCGCTGACCCAGGGATCCTGGATCCGCCACTGGCAGTGACCATAGTAGTAATGGTGGTGGGTGTGAGATAAAAGACAAAATATAATTATTAGATGAAAAATAAATAAAAAAATGGATTTTTTTACTATTTTATACTTGGGACAAAAAATTGTGCTATGATTTATTGAGTAACAAAAAAAAAATTAAGTTTTGTTTTGTCCTTCTCATGATCTTTGAAATCAAACATGAAATAAATATATATGTGTTATCCAGTATCTCTCTCTCTCTCTCTCTCTCTCTCTCTCTCACACACACACACACACACACACACACACACACACATATATATATATATATATATATATATATATATATATATATATATATATTATTTAAAATCAAACAGACCTTTTATGTATTATAATTTTTCATAGATTAATATATACTAATAAGTGATATATAGTGGTCATTGGTCAATGATGTAACAATAATAATAATAAAAACGTCCATATATATCTTCACAATGATATGCTTGGTAAGTATATATATATATATATATGATAACTACAAGTAGTACTTTTAAATATGGGACGGAATTAGGTATTAGCTTACCGGGCCAGCCGTCCCGCTCTCTAATATTTTTCATTTATTTATTTTTTATTTCGTCCTTAGTTTTAATACCTGGCTTTGCAGTATCATTGACTTTTCACTCTTTAAAAAAGTTTGATCGATTTTGTTTTTATAGCAGTATGAATTGTATATATCACTCTGTCAAACTTATACATGAAAATTATTCTGGACGGTGAAGTTTATTTTGTCTTTTTGCAAAAATGATGAATGAATGCAGTGCAACGACCAGGAAAATATTCTATACCATATAATGTTCTACAATGATATCCTTCGTAAGTAAATGATAATAGAAGAAGAGAATTCAAAACTCCTTTGCCATTAATAAAAAAATAAAAGAAAAGAAAAACCAACAACAACAACAACAACTATATGATAACTATAGCTAGAAAGCTTGCAGTATAACATTGACTTTCATTCATTAAAAAATTTGAACGATTTTATTTTTTATAGCAATATGAATTGTGTATATCACTTTGTCAAACTTATACATGAAAATTATTTTGGGCCGTACGTGAAGCTTATTCTGTCTTTTTCAAAAGAAAATAAAATAATAAAAAAAAACTTCGGATTCAAGTAACGCCTTTATTATAAATGTATGAATTACTCTACAGGCTCCAGTGCAAGACGATCACCAGGGAAATTTTCTATACGTTTTCGTCAGGGTCTAGAAGAGGCACGAAAAACAGATATATTCTTTACACACACTACAGTCACCTAAATTAGTTATAACATCAATTATTCCATTCTCATGCCCATTCACTTCTTTTAGAAATCGTCATTTGAATAAAGATTAATTATTTAAAACTAAAATTTCACTTTTGTCTGAAAGATTATACTGCTTCATAATCTAAAACCAATCGAAACTGATTCAAATCTATATGCTTGTATATACTTTTTCTTCTGCTTTTACATTTTGGTTTTGCATTAATCAAATAAAAGTTTCCATGTAATATATATATATATATATATATATATATATATATATATATATATATATATATATATAAGCAAGTTCTTAAAACTAAAATAATTTCTTAAAAAAAAATGAAATAATTAAAATCAATTAAAGTAAAAAGGGTGACCATGATCGTGAGTTGTCATACGTATCTTGCACGTGGATTTAAATTAGAAATATTTAATGCTTACAGGTTACAGCTAGGTATAACTGGTTGCATCAACTGGGAACAAATTTAATCATAAAAAAAAAAAAAAAACTGGGAACAAATTAAATAAATTTCATGACAAAGTAATCAGTGTAGCTTGTACCTAAATAAATTAAACGGTTTATTGGATTTAATTTAAACCCATGCCTATTAGCCATTATGAATGCCCTTGAATGGATCAACTCATTTTTTTTTTTTTTTTGACAAATGTTGGTAACATATTTTTAACACACTTTTTTTAATACTCTCTTTCTTGTTGGTTAAAATCTATTGAAAATTAAAAAAAAAATTGTAGGTCTCATGTTTTATTTAGTAAACCTCTCTTTATTTTTTAATTTTCAATAAATTTTAATAATTTATTTTGTTTCTAAACTTGTATTTATTTTTAATTAAGCCTCATTGTTAAAAAATTATCAAATAATTCAAGAACGTACAGATTAATTTAACCATAAATTTTAATCAATATAAAAGAATATATTATAAAGAATGTGTTCGTGTTTCTTTCTTTCATAATGATAATCCACGTCTGAGTTAAGTTTTGGGAGTTGCCCACGCGTGGAGCTACACTGGTAGTACAGTAAATGAAAACGAGAATGCATGTGACTTTTGCTTTTAATTTATTTATTATTTCTTTGGTGTAAAGAATGCATGGTTACATATGAAGCTACGGCTTTTTGATCTTTGGTAGGTGAACCTACGACTTTATAAAACAACTTTGAATATTATACCAGATGAATGGTGTCCGTAGGGATAGTCATAAGTCGCAGACATGGTAACCGGACGGACAGGACCCGTCTCCTCCTCCACTTTCCAACATACATCCTCCGTCCCTGTCCCTAATATTCGACAGGATAAATTTTATATTTCATCCTTGTCTTTTGTTGGGGTTTGGTATCTCGTCTCCACGATGGATGTCAATGGATATTAAATGACGGGTAGAATAATTATTCACTTAATGAGTACAGTCCATAGGATCGGATATGAATAATTACTCACAAATTTTAAACAACAACAACAATAATAATAAAACTTAAGAGGTAGATCATGTTTCTTAATTTACAAAATAAAAAATATCATGTTCCTTAATCCTTATTTGTTGAGAGATTGATCACATTCCTTAATTTAACAGAAAAAAGATCATGTTCCTTATTTACTAAAAGATCATGTTTTGTAAAAGATCTTTTAAATAAGATTTTAATTTAACTACTATCGTATTTTGAGAAATGTTATTTGTATAGCAATTCATACAAAAGTTTGTACAATAAAGATTTTTTTTTATGCTTATCTCTCTCTTGTTCATCATTTATTATATATCATAAAGAGAGAGATAAAGACACAAAAAATGGCGTTGTCTAAGTTGTTGTATATGTATCACAACTCTCATTTTTAATCAATATTATTTATTTATCAAATTTTCATATTAATTAAAGTGCGGATAAGAACTACGGGTATAAGCATTTAGGTATCTTAACAGAGAAGTGTAAGATTTAATGTCTCATGTGAGAGGCATGTGACTTATTAAGGACTAATAAATAAATAAATAATGATTACGAACTAAATTGTAAATGGGCCATGGGCTTAAGTGGAGCAGTTTCTAAAGATAACTGCTATTTGATGGGAGTAGTGGTTTTAAAAGGGGATAATACCCATTAACGTGAAACAAGGTCCTCTTCCTGACATTAGAGTATTCTCTCAACCCTAGTCATCACGAAAGATAGATAATAGAAAGAAGAGTCAAAGGAAGCGAAATCTTGTTTTCTTCCTCTTCCAAGGAAATCAATGCACACCGAAAATTCCGTATAAGTCTCACCATGGAGAAAGGTACGCATTGTCTCTCTATGGATTGTTTGTGAGAATCATTAATTTCAAGATCCTATTTGGTTTTCTGTTATTGAGATCTTTAGAAAACTAGAAACTTACATGTGGTATCAGAACATGTGTTGTGAAATTATATGATTCTCCATTAATGATGTATTTCCTCAAATTGCATGAACCCTAATTTTAAAATTAGGAATTATTGATTGTATGTGCTTTCCGCTACATGTACTGCATATTTTTTTTTATATGTTTCGATGGCATGCTTTCACTGTTGATTATGTTTTTCCGCTGCAAGTATGAACTGCGTTCGTCGAAATATTTATGATTGTTGAAATTGTTTTTTCCCGCATCAATTCTCGCACCGCATGAAGAAAGAAAGAATTACAAAGTTTGGTCATGAATATTATTATAATAATAATAAAAGTAATGTTTTCGCTTTTGTGATCGGATCCTGTACGTGATTAAGGATTCCAAATCCTAAAGCTTTTAAGCCAAACTTTTTCTTCTAATTCTTGGAAACAAATATCCAGTACATGAATTATATGAGAATTCTAAAAGCTTTATTATTATTGTTTTATTTCAAATAACTATGAATTCTTATGTGTGAACGAAATTGAAAAGTTTTATGAAGGCTTAATTGATTCTTATTTTAATTCTTATTGCTTGAATGTGAACGAATGCATGAAGCAAATAATGTGAATTGTTTATGGCCTGGAATGAATTAACGAGAATGCTACGAATGTTGGTAGCAGTAAGTATGTGCAGGCCGTGTATTATTTGGAATTAAATGTATGATAGATTTGTTAGTTACCAAAGTGGCCAAATCTTTAAGTTTATTTAATTTCAAATTTATGATATTTTATTCAATTACCCATAAAATAATGGATGCTGAAATAAAGAATTATTGGTTTATGGGTACATTGAAATTCATTATTGTAAGGCATTTATGGATCGCCCAAAGGTTGATTAGTTGTCCTTATCATTAATGAATATAATTGTAGGCGATTTGTGTGTATCATTAGTTTTATTTATATACCCAAAGGAAGTAGGTAATTCTAATTGGTGCATATTTAATTGCCAATAATGTTATAATTTACCAGCATCATTATGTTGTATGTTGTGTGTTGGTGTATCACCCAAAGGAGAGCATCAATATGCATTGATTGTTGTTTGAATATATTATATGTGTAGCATGTGCTTTATGTCTCAAAACACTATATGAAATTTTACGGTTCCCAATTCACTGAATTCTCATGTATCGTCTGTGCCAATTTTTAATGGGTTTAACTTCTCTGACTGGAATGAGCTTGTCCAATTTCATGAAGGTGTTTTGAATATTGATCTTGCTATATTGGAAGAGAAACCTGCTGCTATTACTGATTCTAGTAGCAATGAAGAGAAATCCCATTATACAGCTTGGGAAAGATCTAACAGACTTAGCCTAATGTTCATGAGAATGACTATCGCGGACAGCATTAAGACAGCTATCCCCAAGACTGAAAGTGCTAAAGAATTTAAGGGGTTAGTGGAAGAGCGCTCCCAAACGGTTGATAAGTCTCTTGCTGGGACATTAATGAGTACGCTGACCACCATGAAGTTTGATGGTTCACGTACTATGCATGAGCACGTCATTGAGATGACAAACATTGCAGCAAGGCTTAAGACCTTGGGAATGGCTGTGAATGAGAACTTCCTTGTACAGTTTATTCTTAACTCATTACTGACTGAGTATGGCCCGTTTCAAATGAGCTATAATACCATGAAAGACAAATGGAATGTGCATGAGTTGCACAGTATGTTGGTTCAAGAGGAAACGAGGCTTAAGAATCAAGGAAGTCACTCAGTCCATTATGTAAGCCACTAAGGGAATCAAGGAGCTGAAAAGAAATTTATGAAGAAACATGGTAAGGGCAAAGGGCCATTAAATATCAATGAGGCATCTGTGCAAATCCAGAAGAAAGCATCAAACAACAATAGTTGCCATTTCTGTGGGAAATCTGGACATTTCCAGAAGGATTGCCCAAAACGTAAGGCTTGGTTCGAAAAGAAAGGTAAGCTTAATGCTTATGTATGTTTCGAATCAAATTTAACTGAAGTTCCCCATAATACATGGTGAATTGATTCTGGATGTACGACTCGTGTTTCTAATACGATGTGGGGATTTCTTACAATCCAAACCATAAGCCCAAATGAGAAGTTCGTCTTCACGGGGAATAGAGTGAAAGCTCCAGTGGAAGCAGTCGGGACTTATCGTTTAATCCTTGACATTGGACATCATTTAGATTTATTGGAAACTCTTTATGTACCTAGTTTATCTAGGAATTTAGTTTCATTATCTAAACTTGATGTTACTGGATACTCTTTTAATTTTGGTAATGGATGTTTCAATTTATTTAAGCATAATCATCTCATTGGTATTGGTATTCTTTGTGATGATTTATATAAATTGAATTTGGATGGTTTGTATGCTGAAACGCTTTTGACTCTGCATCATAATGTTGGCACTAAACGCAATTTAGTGAATGCATGGTCTGCTTTCTTGTGGCATAAACATTTGGGTCACATTTTTAGAGAAAGGATGGAAAGACTAATAAAGAATGAAATCCTTCCAGATCTAGATTTTACTGATCTAAATATTTGTGTGGATTGCATTAAAGGAAAACAAACAAAACACACAAAGAAATGGGCTACAAGAAGCACTCAGCTTCTTGAGATTGTGCACATTGACATTTGTGGGCCTTTTGATGTTAATTCTTTCGGAAAGGAAAGGTATTTTATCACCTTCATTGATGAATATTCACGTTATGGTTATGTCTACTTACTGCATGAGAAATCTCAAGCAGTGGATGCCTTGGAAATTTATTTGAATGAAGTAGAAAGGCAATTAGACAGAAAGGTGAAAGTTGTCAGGTCTGATAGAGGTGGTGAGTATTACGGAAGGTATGATGAAACTGGGCAACACCCAAGTCCATTTATTTGCTAAACTCCTTCAAAAACGTGGTATTTGTGCGCAATACACAATGCCAGGTACACCGCAACAAAATGGTATATCAGAAAGGCGTAACAGAACGTTAATGGATATGGTTAGAAGTATGATGAGTAACTCTAATTTACCCGTATCTTTGTGGATGTATGCATTGAAAACTGCCATGTATTTGTTGAATAGGGTTCCTAGTAAGGCAGTTCCGAAGACACCTTTTGAACTATGGACTAATAGGACACCTAGTATAAGGCACTTGCATGTTTGGGGTTGCCAGGAAGAAATAAGGATTTATAATCCACAAGAAAAGAAACTGGATGCAAGAACAATCAGTGGATATTTCATTGGTTATCCAGAAAAATCAAAGGGGTATATGTTTTACTGTCCTAATCATAGTATGAGAATTGTTGAAACTGGAAATGCAAGGTTCATTGAAAATGGTGAAATCAGTGGGAGTACAGTTTCACGGAATGTGAAAATTAAAGAAGTTAGAGTGCAAGTCCCTTTGACTTGTGCCTCTAGCAGTAAATGAGTGTTCCTCTAAATGTTGTTCCAGACAACAATGAAGAAGAGCAACACAATAATGAGCCCATGATTCAAAATGAACCTATTGTAGAAGAACCACAAGAAGTAGCATTAAGAAGGTCTCAAAGAGAAACAAAGGCCAGCTATTTCGAATGACTATGTGGTATATCTACATGAGTTAGAAGCTGACTTAAGCTTTAATAATGATGATCCAATTTCGTTTTGACAAGCCATAAGTAGTGATAGTTTTGAGAAGTGGTTAGATGCCATGAAAGAAGAGTTGAAATCCATGGAACAGAATGGTGTTTGGGACCTTGTAGAATTGCCAGAAGGTTGCAAGAGAGTTGGTTGTAAATGGGTCTTTAAGACTGAACATGACTCTCATGGAAACCTTGAACGTTACAAGGCCAGACTTGTTGCTAAGGGTTTTACTCAGAAAGATGGTGTTGATTATAAAGAGACATTTTCACCAGTCTCACGAAAGGACTCCTTCAGGATTATCATGGCACTAGTAGCCCATTATGACTTAGAGCTACATCAAATGGATGTGAAAACCGCTTTTCTTAATGGAGATTTAGAAGAGAATGTTTACATGGACCAACCAATGGGGTTCTCAGTTGAAGGAAAGGAACACATGGTGTGCAAATTAAAGAAATCAATATATGGACTTAAGCAAGCTTCCCGCCAATGGTATTTGAAGTTTAATGATACCATTGTTTCCTTTGGATTTAAGGAAAATATTGTTGATTGATGTATATATCTGAAGGTCAGTGGGAGTAAGGTTATATTTATGATTCTGTATATTAATGATATCTTGCTTGCAACTAATGATCTTGGTCTTCTTCATGAGACTAAGAAGTTTCTCTCTAGTAACCTTGAAATGAAGGATATGGGCGAGGCAAGCTATGTGATAGGAATAGAAATGTTCCGAAACAGATCACAGGGACTATTAGGCTTGTCTCAGAAAGCATATATCAATAAAGTACTAGAGAGGTTCAGGATGGAAAAGTGCTCAGCATCTCCTGTTCCAATTCAGAAAGGAGACAAGTTTAGTCTCGCACAATGTCCTAAGAATGATTTGGAACAGAAACAAATGGAAGCAATTCCGTATGCATCTATTGTTGGGAGTATTATGTATGCTCAGATCTGTACTCGACCAGACATAAGCTTTGCAGCTGGAATGTTAGGAAGATATCAAAGTAACCCGGGAATGGAACATTGGAAAGCTGCAAAGAAAGTTCTGAGATACTTACGGGGAACAAAAGATCACATGCTTACATATAGAACTTTTGACCATTATGGAAGTTGAATTTGTAGCATGTTTTGAGGCTACAATTTAGGCTAATTGGCTGTGGAACTTTATTTCAGGGCTTGGAATTGTCGACAATATTGCCAGGCCGCTGAAAATGTATTGTGATAACTCTACAGCAATATTTTTACTAAAAACGACAAGTACTCTAAAGGTGCTAAGCATGTGGAATTAAAGTACCTTGTTGTGAAAGAAAAGGTTCAGAAACAAAGAGTGTCAATAGAACATATTAGTACAAATCTCATGATAGTTGACCCTTTGACAAAGGGATTACCGCCCAAGACATTTATTGGCATGTTGAAAGTATGGGCATTATTGTTAATAAGGATTGTTTTGTTCTGGATTATTGACTCTTTGAGCTCATTTATGATATGTTTCTGATTACCTGTTCTCTACATTTGCATGCATATTGTATTAGAGTAATGTATACAGGTATTGTCTTAAATAAAGACATTATGTTGGACTATTATGTGCTCCTAATTATGTTCATATTAAGGAGAAGTCTAATTTGTGGTACATGGAAGGGACTATGTCGATTAAGTGATGTACAACCGCCATGACTCGGATTAGTTCCTATTCTTAATTATGAAATTATGATGTGTCCAATGTATGAAACGATTTAGTCATTTCAATGCGCATTATGTTAGTTTAATTTATTTATTTATTCATCCATGATGTTAGGTAATGTCACATGAGCCAAGTGGGAGAATGTAAGATTTAATGTCTCATGTGAGAGGCATGTGACTTATTAAGGACTAATAAATAAATAAATAATGATTACGAACTAAATTGTAAATGGGTCATGGGCTTAAGTGGAGCAGTTTCTAAAGATAACTGCTATTTGATGGGAGTAGTGGTTTTAAAAGGGGATAATACCCACTAACGTGAAACAAGGTCCTCTTCCTGACATTAGAGTATTCTCTCAACCATAGCCATCACGAAAGAGAGATAATAGAAAGAAGAGTCAAAGGAAGCGAAATCTTGTTTTCTTCCTCTTCCAAGGAAATCAACGTACACCGGAAATTTCGTAGAAGTCTCACCATGGAGAAAGGTACGCATTGTCTCTCTATGGATTGTTTGTGAGAATCATTAATTTCAAGATCCTATTTGGTTTTCTGTTATTGAGATCTTTAGAAAACTAGAAACTTACAAGAAGCGCATGAGTATTAATTAAAGTTACTACTCACTCGAGTATGAACTGAATATGAGGATTTTTTAAAAGTGTAGATATGGGAACGGATACTATAGTATCTTACCCATTGCCATCCCTAGTCCCCGCCCTGTCCTGTCCCCACTATCTAAGATCGTTTGGTAATTAAAATTGTACCAACACCCTCTCTTTACTTCCTCATTCCACTTGGTTCGAAATTAGAAATACAAGTTTGATCTAACATAGAAGAAAGGATTAGATACACAAATACTTGGTCTGAATTACAACATGCATATATAAACCAGCTCAAAATTAGATCTCATAATACAAATAAACCCAAAGAAAACAAGACAAATTGAGTAGCCATTGTTTCCTAAAACTTGAGAGATGAGTGGTGGTGATTGGTGAGAGCAGTGGTGAGACTTGAGAGGAAGAGCGTAAATTGAGAGGCAACGAGATGGGCTGTGGTGACTAGTGAGAGACTAAGAGTAACAACGAGACACTAGGACTCGAGAAAAAGAGTTGTTGGTTGTGTACCCTAATGTGTCCCTAATTCCCTTTCTGACTTCAAAGGAATAGAAGAGTACGACTACCCTAAACTAAATCCCTAACAATAATTTTGTAATAAGCATAAATAAATAAATAAGAGCAATTTAGTAATTGTATCTTTCGGGGACAAGTACAAGGTGGGTAGTTACATACGCATTCATGTCCTCATTTAAAAATGTTGTGTAATGCCTGTACTCATATTTGAACCTGGTAAAAGCGAGTATTACAATTTTCATTATAAGATTTTCTATTATATGATAAGAAATTAAAAATATTAGTTTATTATTAAAAAATAAAAATATTTATTATATAAAAAATACAAAAGTCATCCAATACTTAGTTTTATTTTTGGCTTAAATAAGTTTTTTGTCCCTATAAAATAGGGACTTTTTTTTTTGTTTAGTCCTTTAAAGTTTTTTATTTTTTTTATTTTAGTCCTTTAAAGATTTTTATTTTTGTTTTAGTCCTTAATGTCAAGTAACAACGTTAAATTACATGTGACTTTTTGGTAAATTGTGTTTTAAATTCTCATATGTTCAAAATAGTTGATGACATCAGATTAGTTAATGGGGGATTTAAAAACACAGTTTACCAAAAAAAATTATATATGACTATCGTGTTAAACTCCTTGATGACCTGACAAGTCAATGGGCTGCCAACGTCATTGTTACGTCACCAGTTACTGTTACTTGATATACTTTATATATGTCATCTGTTAACGTTGTTACATCATCATTATATATGAAAGTACATGCACAATGACATACTTCGTATAGCAAAAATAAATCTAACGGGACACAAAAGAAATAATAATATGCCAATAAGTAGATTCCAAGATAATTAAACATATAACATCAAAAAAAATAATTAATTTCATTAAACAACTTATGTTCACAAGTCAATGCAACATGTCTAACTACAATGTGTACAACTGAGTTGACTCCATGGAGATTTCCTATCATAGAGCAACCAATCATTCATATCCCTTAACATGATATCAATAACACCAAACCTTAGGTCAAAATGGTATGTGCTAAAACCATTCACTGGACATACCAAAATTTAATTATGAGTAGCGTAGCATAATGTCAAGACATTTAGGCCCTTTTGGAATTAAAAGTCATGCGGGTAAACAACGTAATCGTGGTCGACGTAAAGAGATGAAATAAACCAACCTCTAGAGTAGTTATGATTTTTTTTGTTAATCATAAGAATACACAAATCCCTATAAATACTTACTAAATCAATAGGTGTAAGAACTATTTAAATCTTTTTAGGTTGATGTATTGCAATAGAGAAAACACTTTTTAAAAAGAAAATGTGTGGTTTAATAGGAAAAACTAACCTTGACAAACACAACGAGAAGAATCTCTCATGACTCTCATCCTCATAAAATGATTCATCTATGGAGAAAATATATGATATTTTGGCTAAATATTTGGAAAACAATCTAAACACACTACAATCGGTTTTGGTTCTATTTTTTTTTCTTGCACTAACTTTTTACTTCAATCAAGTGACCATGTCAATATAAAAATATTTCATAGTTTGTTCGCTCTCATTCTAATTGACTGAATCTTAGAATTAATTCAACGGACCTTTCAAATATCTCATCCATTTATTGAAATAGTTATTAAAATGGGTAAGATATTTGAAGGACTTGTTGAATTAATTCTAGAATTCAATTAATTAGAATGGGAGCAATGGTGGTGGTGGAGGCGGTGTCGTGGTGGCAATACAGTGGTGGTGGCAGTGTAGTGATGGAGGTGTGTTGGTGGTTGTAGCACAATGGTGGTGGAGGTAGCACAATGGTCGAGGCAGGGCAGTGGTGGTGGTGGTGATGCAGTAGTGGAAGCGTAGTGGTGGTGGTGGTTGTGGTTGGGGCGATGATGACAAATAGTGGTGTACTTGGGCGATGGGGGTGTCACGATGGAAGCAGAATGGACAACGATGATGCGGTGTGGTCATATATTTAAACTTAACTCGACGATAAACTAATGCTAATCCATTAACTGAATAATTAATGAACTAACCATTTTGAGTCGGTTTTTAACTTAGCTTTGGTTTCAGCTAATGCTGAGCAAAATATTTTTTTTAGCATCGTCTTGGTTGATGCTATGTTGCAGCTACTTTTAAAATGGTCAAATCAATTACTTAATTATTTGTCAGGTATCGTCGGACAGACGAATGCTATTTTGAATGTCATCGATAGTGTTGGCTTTAATTGATATGCAATGACAATTCTAATTTGAAATTAGCTATGTTCAAGACAATACTAAAGATTTTAAGTTTTTTTTTTTTTTAATTTAAGAAAAAAAAAATTGACCTTTGCATCAGTATAACATCGGTGTTGGGGCTGATGCTAGAGTTTGAACACTACAACGCACATTTCTTTTACTTAGAGTACATGGTAGGGGAATGAGGATGATTAAGCAATAAATTAAATGAGCCTTGAACACTTAAAAGAGTGTAAATATTTAATCCGGCCGATAAAGAATGTGAGAATGATCATATGCATTGCAAGAGAGTTAAAGTCAACCTTTAATTTTGTTGCTTTTTTGAATAATATCAGTTTCATGACAAAGATGTTAATTGATGGTTTCCTAACTCAATTCCAATTTTTAATACCAAGTTTTTGACTTCTTATGCTCTTTGTAAGAACGATGTCTAGCTGATCAAACCTTCGTTTTTTATATAATTTTTGTGCCAACAAAGCGTGATGCAGCACCAATTTAACAACTGAATTTTCAACGAAGATAAACCTACTATCGTAGAAACAGTAAACACCACTGAGTCCATATATACACGACCCATAACCTTTCATTGGAAATAAGCACACAGAAACAAGTCTCTACATGTGTGGAGTCCTTGTTGTTGTGGTGTGCCAAGGAAAACAAATTCAACAGTTCATTAACGTAACCATCTAGGTGCACCTTCACACTTTCTCAGTGCAGCTTTAGTGTCATCATCAGTTGATATTTCTTTGGATTCCCCACTTCATCAACATGAAGCTTTCCGTGCTTTGGTTTGCATGGGCTTTTGCTCTTCTACTTTCCATGGCATCTGCGGCTACAGTGGAACACACTTTCATTGTAATGGCTAATACTTTACTTCTTTACTCTACTAGTTGTGGGTTGTGTTTGTTGTTTAACTTTTCTTTCTTTCTTTCCTTCTTTCTTTTTACAAATGGGATTAATTAGCTAGCTTACCTCAAGTAAAGTTAAAGTTAAAAAATCCCATCTTAAATTTTTGGTATAATTAATATATACAATCAATTATCTTGAAGCACGTAAAAGAATTGTACTAATTATTATGCTATTAAAAACCTAGTAAGAAAAAGAAAAAAAAATAGAGAAAAGTATAACTATAATAGGTGACATCATATTATAGAAAGAGAAAAATAGAAGAAAAAAATCTGTTAATTATTAGGTGTTTGAAAATTTAGAATGTTAAAAAATGATAGCTCTTTTTTAATTTGATTTGACTGGTCGTCTTTGCACAGCCACGAATCTATTATTTTGTAATCAGTATGACTTTATTTAACTGTTTTTAATAACTCAGTATGAGCTTACAAATCCTTATCCAACACATCACTCAACTGCTCCCCCTACCTACCTTAACCACTTGCAATAAGATAATATTGTCGACCATTTCTCATGCATACTGTATGCTGTAACTCATACTACTAAGAAACTAAAATAAAATTATACATGTTTCTAATTTCTGCACAATACTTAATTAATTTAATATGGATCAATGTCAAATTGTTGAAATTTCATGTTTTGCAGGTTCAAAACAAGGCTGTCACACGCTTGTGCAAAGAGCGAGTGATTGTCACGGTTAATGGACTCTACCCAGGACCAAAGATAGATGTCCGAGAAGGGGACGCTGTGATTGTTCACGTAATCAACAAGTCACCCTACAATATCACTATTCATTGGTAAACATTTTTGGATAATTTTAATCAATTTTATCATTTGAATATCAAATTATTTATACTACATGCAATTATTTTTATTTCTCACTTCTTAGTTAAATCGGCCATGACTTGGGTTCACGTAGTGGCTCCTGTAATTAGCCCCTTCACTTGGTGCTGTAGGATTTTGTTCTAGGAATATTCGAGCACAAATTGGATTTTAGAGAGCCAAAATATCTATGCAATTTTTCTCTCCTATTCCATTTGTTCCGTGAATCAATAGTTCAGTCAATCCTTGATGGGGGCGATGATTAATTTTAGTTAACTGAAAAAAGTAAAATGAGAATAAACCTTTTATTTCTTCTTCCAACAATTAGAGACACTAGTAAGATTTTTGTCACCAAGTTAATCCTACAAATATACAAAATAACCAATAAATTTATTTTATTAGTTATTACTTTATTTCTCAACAAAGACAAATATGATAATGTTTATATCTTTAATGTCGTGACAAGCTGATTTTTTGAGAGGTTAATTTCTCCTCAGAAAATTTTAGAGAACTATACACCTTAATTAATCATTAATCATTGTAGATGAAGCAGAAGATTTTCTCGTAGAAAAAAAAAACAAAATCTTGAGTTTCTTGACTAAGGTGCTTTCTGGTGCCTTCTGGTGCCTTTGTTCCGATGGCCCATTTTTAATTTCAATAATTTGTGTATTCGGTCTGAGTGGAAATGACTATGCTCTTTCTTTGCTGCTTCCCTGTCGCCTAAACGTCGTTTTCAATTATAAGAAGCATTGGACTGTCCATTTTCCGGTTTTCAATTATATATTGAAAGGGTGTTTATAATTACTCCTTCTGTTCAGATTATATGACGTTTTAGAAAAAAAAATTTGTTCCAAAATAGATGACGTTTTACAAAATCAATGCTGCATTAAATATCTTTTTCCAAAACTACCCTTAATTAATACTTATGGAGAGTAGTGTAGTATGAGTAATTAATTAGAGAGATAAAGGATATATTAGGAAATTATCTAATATTTTCTAAAAAATTCAACAAATTAATTGTATTTCTTAATACTTGTGTCAAAACCTTAAATGTCATCTAAATTGAAACGGAGGGAGTAAAGGGTATCTAAATATCATTATTCATTTATTCTTATTATTATTTGCTTGGAATATGTGCTTAGAGATGTTAAAAAGTCAAAAGTGGTCCCAGAAGGCTTCAAGAAAGATGGGTGGAGAGTTCGTTTAAAGAGATGCTACTATATTTCTTTGCTGTTAACAAAGTTTTCCATTTAATTTCGTATTTATTTATTTGTCAATACAATATTTTTTTATTACTATTATTTAAGATAAATTGTATAATTCATCACAAGTTAGTTGTGAAATACATAATTAATTACCTCCAGCTTACACAATAGTATTAGCATTGACGTTTAGTACGTTGTTCAGGTTAATTTCTTCTCCTATGAGACTAAACTCAATTTTCTCTCATGAGCCATATCACTGATCAACGTAAATATATGTAGGCATGGAGTGTTTCAGCTCTTTAGTGCATGGGCAGATGGTCCAGAATACATAACCCAATGCAATATTCGTCCTCAAAATAGTTATACTTATAAATTCAATGTGATAGATCAAGAAGGGACATTGTGGTGGCATGCTCACTCAGGAGTTTTACGTGCCACGGTTCATGGTGCTTTCATCATTCACCCTCGTTCGGGTCTGTTTCCTAATTTCCCTAAACCCTACAAGCAAGTTCCAATAATATTAGGTAAGTGCAAATCTTTGAATTTAATTATAAAATTTGTAATTACATGAGAATAAATTCCATGACAAGAAAAGGATTTTTATTTTGTATTTTTTTATTTTAAATACAGGTGATTGGTATGACGGTAATATTGTGGATATTTATCGCCAAGTACTCCTTCTCGGGGATGTAAGACCATCTGCTGCCTACACCATCAATGGTTTGCCTGGTGATCTCTACAATTGCTCTAGAAATCGTATGTTTCTTTTTTTACCTTCTAATATATGCTAATGCATAAAATTACTCTTACAAATTACCCACTTTTCATGTGTGATTGCATTAATTTTAGAATATCTAAAGTAGACCACTTTTTTCCTAAATTCAAATGCAAACATGTTGTGTTGAACTCATAGCTTCAAAATTTTATATTGGAGTTTTGTTATGCTTATCCAATTAAGAAAAATATATAGTGGGCCATGTTTCAAATTATGGCATGTTATTATAATTGCAGCCATATTTATCTACAATTTATATAATTGCAACTATAATTGCACGCAAATGTAACTAACCCATGTGAGTTTAATTATAATTTTAATTGTAGTTGTAGTTGTGATTATGATATTTAATATTATAAGAAATGATGGACATGTGACAATACATTATTATAATGACATTTATGTCAAAATCATGATTGTAAACTATTTTTCAAAATCATATTAATTATCTATAATTATATAAAACCTGTCCAGTTTTCATTACGTGTTGATAATGACCGGACAATTTTTATATAGTTGTCATTTTTTTTAAACTTCATTTTCTTTTTTACTATCTTTTCCTCTCTCTGCTTTTTTCAACAACCATGCAAATGCCCAGGCACTATTTAGTAATTATAATTAGTTAATTACGGTTATTGAGCATCAATTTGAAACAGTGTTTAACATCTTACAAACCCATTCAAAGTGGTCCATCTATCTTAACATGTGCATGATCTTTTTTTAATACAATTCAGAGATGTACAAGCTAAAGGTGAGGCATGGGAAGACCTACTTGCTAAGAATGATCAACGCTGCATTCAATAACAACCTTTTCTTCAAGATAGCCAACCACAATTTCACGGTCGTTGCCGTGGACGCTTCATACATCGAACACTACGACACTGACGTCATCACCATCGCCCCTGGCCAAAGTGCTGACGTGCTTTTCAAAGCCAACCAACCCATAGGCTCGTATTACATGGCAGCCTCTCCTTACGTTGTGGGCCAGCCATTGTCACTGTTCGACACCACGACAACCCGCGGCATTGTCGTTTACGAGGGTTACACGACAACATCAAAAGATTCAAAGCCCATTGTGCCAATACTCCCACTCTTCAACGACACACCAGTTGCCCACAAAATTTTTAGCAACATCACGAGCTTGGTGGGGGCCCCACATTGGGTCCCGGTCCCACTTGAG
This sequence comes from Pueraria montana var. lobata, assembly GCA_026413185.1. Lineage (NCBI taxonomy): Eukaryota > Viridiplantae > Streptophyta > Magnoliopsida > Fabales > Fabaceae > Pueraria > Pueraria montana. The sequence continues at coordinate 61,553,807 of CM048650.1, read as the reverse complement.
GTGGACGAGCACATGTTCATCACCATCAACATAAACCTAGAAAGGTGTCCCAAGAATGGCACGTGTCAAGGAGTTTTTGGTCAGAAATTCTCCGCGAGCATGAACAACGAGTCCTTCGTGCACCCCGTTGGGAAAGGGTACTCTATGCTGGAAGCATCTTTTTACAATGTGAGTGGTGTGTATAGCACTGATTTCCCTGACAACCCTCCAATCTTATTTGATTTCACAAATCCCAAAATTGCTTTGGATTTGAATTATGTGTTTTCGGGGCCAAAAACGACCAAGGTGAAGAAACTCAAGTTCAATTCGACCGTGGAGGTTGTGTTTCAAAATACCCAAATTCTGAACGCGCAAAGCCACCCCATGCACCTTCATGGTTTTAGCTACCATGTTTTGGCTCAAGGGTTTGGGAATTTCAATTACACCAATGATAAACACAGGTTTAATTTGGTGAATCCACAATTTCGCAACACGATTCCTGTGCCACCGGGAGGATGGGCCGTTATAAGATTCCAAGCAAACAATCCAGGTATAATAAAATTCGTGATCAAAATATCTTCATTATTTTTGTAACATTAGATATTTAATTTGCCAATCTTAGAATTTGATTGAGGATTTGAGATATATAGCACACCAATAATATCTTCATTTTTTTTATAGGGATGTGGTTTGTGCATTGCCATGTGGATGATCATCAGTTATGGGGACTAGACATGGCTTTCGAGGTTGAGAATGGACCAACTCCTTCAACTTCTCTCCCTCCACCACCAGCTGATCTACCTAAATGTTAGTTATATAAGTGCCTGCAGAGTGCAATCACAAATCACAAATCAATACCAATTCATCTTCCTTTTTTTTTTCAGTTTATTTAATCAGCCAATTTTCTTTTTTAATTTCAAGGAGTAAATAATAGCTTCACTTAAACACAACATCAAGCAAGATAAGTGAACCAGAATAATTTCTAAATTCTTGCTAACTAAAAGGACCTTAGTAGGCGCACTCTCCACCAAACTCTCCTTCTTTTCATGTATTTGTTTTTATTTTACAATTAGTTCATTGGTGAAAGTGTATGTTTCGTATTTTGGAGAAATAAAAAAATGGGTCTCTATGTCAGCTTAAACTATTTTATAACCAATAATACTTGACTACTTGTCTATAATATATGCTCCACTTGCGTAAGAATCACGATATTATTAGAAATCATATTGTTTAATTATAATCAATATAAATTATTACTTGTATAAATTAAAAAATAGTAATTTTTCCAGCTTTTGTTAACGACATTTTTCATTTTATTTTACTCGAGGGAAATTCTCAACTGAAATTTGAAAAATGACCTTATCCCAAAATATATGCCTAATTAATTAATTAATTAATTAATTAATTAAACCAACCTTAAGTTTAATCTTCCTTTGCTTGTATTTTTAATCTCAAAATGGGTAGTCATTCTGTCACAAATTGACGAAGAAATTAATAACTATATTAATTATAACATAAAGACCATGCAAATCAATTACAAGGACAAAACTAACAAATAAATAATAAGAAGCAAATGATGTGTGGAAAATCAAACTTCTGAAGGGACGACAGAAGAGTCGAGATATATAGTCATAGGTAGGCTCTCCTTTGCTTTATATATGAAAACAGGAGAGACTTATATTATATAAATTAAGAAAAATTGTGTTAGGTAAAAAAAGAAAAAGAAAGGTACCAATTGAAATATTAATTATAAATTAACTTTAATGGGTGGTAATGTAATTTACTCTAATGTTATCTTAAAAGGGGAAACTTAATATATACTACATATTATGAAAATAATTAATGATCACATATAACACATTTTTATGAATGAGAGATAAGGAAATTATTTAATTTTTTAGACACTAAACGTGAATATTATCTTATTAACGTGTATTAAAAAGATATTTAACCCCTTTTTTGGTATGAAAAACAATACATATATTTTATTTTCTTCATTTGAATTTTGCGATTAGATTTTGTGTAAGTAGTTACATTTGACAAAATGATCTATAATCCCAAGACAAAAAGTTCTTGAGAAGTTGCTGCAACTGAATGCTTAGTGCATAAGACACAAGAGAAGCTCTTGCTCGGAAACAACCTTAGTCGACTACGTAGATTTTCTGGTTAATTGTATCACCCCAGAAATTGTCAGTGTTATATTATTATATATGAGACCAACATAAAGAGAAGCCTTAGCTAGCCTTCTAGGCATGGACTCCTTTTGCTTCTGGTTGCTTATACAGATCGAGGTCATACGTACTTAGCTATATTCCCAGGTAATTAAATTAGATGAGTAGAGTAAAAACTTTCATTTCTTTCGAAATGAGCCTTGAAATTGTCAAAGTTTGCTTATAAAAAATTTTGTCATAGTTTGACATAAAGCTAGGAATTAAAATAAAAATTTGTCATAGTTTGACAAAAAAATTTCACCAAACCTAGTAATCATTAGTACTAATTAATATGAATTCAAAGACTTTGAACGGGTAAAAGTTATTGATCCTATGCGTTCCTGGTAGAGATGTAGTATACGATTTCGATAATAATTGTTTAGTATATTTTCATTAGAAAAATGAGAATAGAATAGTGTCTACAGGGCGGCTGAATCCCTTGCTTTAAAATCCTAAAAAAAAAATTAGTGTTAATATTAATACAAATTTAATTAATAATTAATTAATCTAGTGTAATTAAGGCATGTTTTTTTTTCTTGATTAATGTAGTTTGAATCCTGCTGAAAAAATCACATTTATTTTTTTGTTAACGTCTTTAATTTTTTGTTATTCTTTCTCACTTAAAAATTAAGTAGTCATCTTTGCTTAAATAGGTTGTCTCTAAATATGTCAATTTTCACCAAATTTAACCCATATATGTTCCTAAAAAATATTAAACGAAATTAATTACAATAATTTAATAAAACATTTTTTATTCCAAAAGGATCGAAAGATTAAATGTTAATAAAAATATAATCATTTTAATAAAATGTTGTTATTAGAATTTTTTGGTAAAAAAAAATATTGTTATTAATTTGAAAGATGTCTCACCTCAAAGTTCATTTTATCTTAAAATTATATTGGATCAAAGTGTCTAAAAGTATTATCACTCATTTATTTAATCGCATACATAGATGAATTGACGATAGTGTACAATTAAAACACACACTTACTCCTGTATTACAAAGAAAAATTATGTTAACGAGTGTCCTTGATAATACTAATTAAGGAATTAAACTTGGAAATTTTTTTATTGGTAAGTATAATATTATACTCTTCCATGATTTCTAATGTATTCTTCAAATAAAAACTTTTTTATTTATTGACAGTTATACTCATATCTCTCCTCACTCTCTTAATTAGATATTTTCAATATTATTTAACTTTTTTTTTAGATATGTATTTCACATACTATTTCTGCAATCATTCAAAAACATTTTCTTTCAATCATCTCGAATTACCATCTTTTTATTTTTATATATAGATTTAATCTTTTTAATTGTCTATTACAACAATATACCAATTGTCAAGATTAATTTTTTAAGTCACATAATTAATTAAAAACTTATGTCACTTAACTTATGTATTGTAATATTAATCATTTATAATAAAATCTAATAATCAATATTTAGTTATTGTAATCTCATAAATAGAGTAGTGATCAACTTACTTATGAAGGAACCAATTGTCACCAATACACACACACGCGCACACCTTCTGACCTTAGTTATTTGATAATTATAACCTAAACAAATTTGATAATTATAAAAAGGCTTAAATATGTTTTTAGTCCCTTAAATGTGAGTCATTATTTTTTTAATCCTCCAAATTTGAAATTACTTTTTTAGTTCCTGGAATTCGCAAAATACTCTTTTTAGTCTTTCTGCACAATGTAAGTCAAACAGAGAATAAAATATTCACAATTTGTAACAACTTTTGACCGCCAGAATTTGATTTTCTATTTTATATTTTAAAGTAAGATTTTCTGGCCGTTAAAAATTGGCAGAATCACGTCAATAAAAAAATTAAAAACTCATTAACTGCTTTAAAAATCACTTTAAATTCTTTTATTGACTTGAGTCTGATGATTTTAAACTGCTAGAGATCGTACTTTAAAATTTAAAATAGAAAATCAATTTTTGGCAATAAAAAATCATCACAAATTGCGAATTTCTTATTTTCCGTTTGACTCACATTGTGCAGAGGGATTAAAAAGAGCATTATGCGAATTCCGGGGACTTAAAAAAGCAATTTCAAATTTGGAGGATTAAAAAAATAATGACTCACATTTGAGGGACTAAAAAGATATTTAAGCCTTATAAAAAAACTTACTTTGTAATTTTGCTTCACTAACTTTATCCATATCACTCGTCGACCCGATACCGTCTTAAAATTATGGGTTATGGACTTAATTGAACCTTACAAAAAAACTTATAAGGTGAGATTTACACTTCACTTATATACTTTATTTTAACCATATCAACGGTCAATGTGGATATCTAATTCTTTAATTTCCATTTGAACATGAGACATCTTGCGCTTGCTCTAGCAGGGACATTGTGGAATACATGATAATATGGAATACATGATAATAAAGAGTACTAATGAGTAACTAATTTAGGATTCAATATAAATAATCATGAATTGTGGATAATCTATCTAGCTAGACAGAATCACATACCTCAGAAAAATGGATCTGCTGCAATCTACTTTAAATCTGCTAGTGCCAGTTTGAAACTTGGTTTCATACTTTCTTTAAATCCTAGCCACGCAACATCCTAATCTAGTCATCCACCTCGATGCTCAAATCCCAACCGTTAATTTAAATGTAAAATTTAAACATTATGACTAATACCAGAACTGACAACAACTACACCCAAGTCCAGTTTTTCTGTTTCAATATTCTGTAATCTCTATTCTTTATTTTGATTATCCAGAAATGATATCCTATTTCCTAAGGGTGTTGCTATTCTCACCCCCCGGAATTGTTATTCTCACTCCCTACTTTTTCAAAATTTCATAAAAAGATATTTTTGTCCTTTGTACCATTTCTCCACACCCCCTTCCCCTCCCTTCCTCCTCTTCTTCCACTGCTTTCTTTCTCTCTCTCTCTCCTTTGTTTTTTTTTTTTTACACCCCACATAATATTTTATGTTTTTCTTTTTTTTTTAACATTAAATTTTATTAAAATTTTGAATAGATATATTTCAACTTAAATTGTTTTAAAATTGTGTGATATATGTATATATTATATGTATTCATTATGTAAGTTGTTTAGATTTTTATGTTTATATATTTTATGTTATAAAATTAATAAATGCAATTTTGGTATCCTTATTTTTAAAAATCAGTAATTTTGGTCCTTCTATTTTAAAATAAAGACATTTAGTTTTCATATTTTTCAAAATCCACAATTTTGGTCCCTTATTTTAAAATAGAGACATTTAGTTCCTAATTTTATAAAATATGCGATTTTGATCCTTTTGTCAAACTGAAAAGTGTTAACTGTTGAGAAATTAATGTTAACTATGGCGTGGATATTAAACAAATAATCTCGTGTCATGTCAATAAAGTTGGGTCATATCAAGTTAATCTCTTACCGGTCAATGTTTTGAATTTGATTGAAGGACCCAAAATCGCGAATTTTACAAATTTGAAGGACTAAATGTCTCTATTTTAAAATAAGGGGACTAAAATTGTGGATTTTGGAAAAATATGAGGACTAAATATCTTTATTTTTAAATAGAATGACCAACATTACGAATTTAAAAAAATAAAAGGACCGAAATTGCATTTAAGCCATTTATATTTTTTAATTTAAATTTTTAATATTTTATATATATGAATTTTTAAGTTTTAACATTGAAATTGAAATTTAATTTTTTTAATATTCATATTTATTAAAAATAAATTTCATAAACCTAAATTAAAGATGACAAAGAAAAAAAAGATCTTCAAATAGCAAAAGTTATCAAATTTGTATATTGACTTCAACGGAATTACATTTCCGTTTCCTTAAATATATTGAATATAACGGAAATGTAATTCCGTTGTGGAATCGCTGAAAAAAAAAGTGAAACAGAAACGTGATTCCGTTGAATATTTAGAAATTCAATAAAACGGAATTGTGTTCCATTACAATTTTTTTACACCGCTTTATTATAACGGAAACATAATTTCGTTGTTTATTTTTTTTTCCTCCCCATTAACTACAACAGAAACACGATTCCCTTTGTACATTGTACAACGGAATCATACTTCCATTGAATTATTTTTTTTTTCACCTCCACGTAATACAATGGAATCGTGATTCAATTGTGCATAACACAACGGAATCATGATTCCGTTGTGTTACGTGGAGGTGAAAAAAAATTTTAAAAAATGGAATCGTGATTCCGCTGTACACATTGCACAGCAGAATCATGATTCCGTTGGAAGGGTAATTTTGGAATTAAAAAAAATCCACCCAGGTGGGTGGTGAGAATAGAAAATTTGCGGTGAGAATAGGAATTCCCCTTTCCTAATCAGTCTTCGAACGGGCCTTGAGGGTTAAATATGGGCTTTAAAAAACACATAAGCCCAAGTAACGGAAAATGAAAAAAGGACAACGTTGGAAACGCATTGTTCAGTGAACAGTAAAAAAATCCCATGCTAGTTATGCAGCATTTATAGTGTTTTAGATAAGGATCTGTCAAAAAAAAAAAAAGATAAGGAATTTCAATACAATGCATATTTTAATAAAATAAATATTACATCTATCTGTTTTATAATATTTATTTTTTTAATGGATGATTTGTCATAAAACAAATAAAATGTATAATATTTTAACCTAAATAATAATAATTAATTAAAATATTTAATAAACATTAACACAAATAGAAAACAAAACAAAATTTAGAATGCAACAAAGAGTTTAATTTTAATATATTATAATTCTCAAAAGCAAATTTTAATATATTATTAGTATAAAAAAATTACACATTAATTAATTAGAAATCATCTTATGGTTTTTCAAAATAATTGTCTACATGACAAATTATTATTTGATAATATATTTTAATTAAATTCAACAAAAAAATATATTTATGTGTCATATAAATATTCTTCGACCACCGAACACGTGGATCAACTGACACGAAATTGTTCCAACTCCCGAGTTCGAGTTTTGGGTATGCAACTATATTAAATACTTGAAGGGGAAGTTTTGCCACCTATAGTAGTCCTACCTGCCTCAAACAGGATTGCATTTAGCGAAGAATAAATGTAGTTTATACAAAAAAAAAAAACCTTCCTCGTGAGAAATTTTCCTGTATATATAAATTCTAAAACTATATGCTTCCTCAGGCCTCTATCCTGACCACTATCTCTCACATTCAATTTCATTTGAATATTCTCCTCTTATGAGGTGGTGAACTTCACTCTCTTAAGATGCATTTGGTATAATCATCTTATGTTTTTAATAACAACTAAATAGTTTAACAGGCTGTGACTGAATATTAGAAACCAATTTCAAATTTATATATATTATTTTCAAAATTTAAATGCGTTCCTAACATGCATTTGATACATCATCTTATAATTTTAATATAGAGAAATGTTAGCAACATATTCTCTATCACACTCTTTTGAACACACTCTCCATGATTGGTTAAAATTTACTAGAAATCACAATTTTTTATGGGTCCCACTTGTTATTTAATGACTCTCTCTCTCCTGATTTTGTAGATTTCAATAAATTCCAACCAATAATAGAGTGTGTTGAAAGGAGTGTGTTAGAGAATGTGTTGCTAGCACTCCTCTATCAACTAAATGGTTTAACTTAACTTCTTATCTTTTACAATCTATCATTTTTAATATTTTTAATTTTAACTTGAATTTTCAATATATAATTTGAATTAAAAACAAATATTATAACAAATTATTTATCATAAATCTAAAATATAATTTATAGTTAAAAATATATATTTATTATAAATTTTAATTATAATATAATTTATATATTTAAAAAATTTATTTATTATAAATTATGAATTTTAGTTATATAAAATTAATATATATTCTATGTAACGCATAAACTAAAATACTCATAACTTTTAAAGACATCATCTGAAATGACACCTTTCATAAAAAGGGTTACGTGTCACATGCATGCAATTTTATTTTTTAAATAACAGGTCCCATGTCATCTTATGCAAAGGATACCATGTTAGTATCCCAATTAGTAAAAAAATTACCTTAATTTTAATAAATAATATATTTTAAAACATTTTAATAAATTATTTCTAAAAAATCTTAATTTGATTAAAACCCCTCCCAACCTTAGCCACAAAATCCATCACAATTGGATTCGTTCAGGCCAAACGAGCAACAAAAATACAAGCATCCCTCGTGGCACTGCAACTGGAATCAGCAAGTAATCACAATCACAAAAAGGAAAACTATACGAAGAAGAAGATAAGTGGGACCAATAGTATCACAAATCATTCCTTGCCTCACAATCTCTTGCTCCCAGTGCCTTAGAACACAATCCATGTAACCACCACTAGCACCACAGTGCTAAAATCAACAACCAAAAAAGTAAACTTTTGCATCAACCATGGTTGCAATGGCAGCAGCAACAGCATCCTCCCAGTTGGTTTTCTCAAAGCCTTGTTCCCCCTCACGTCTATGCCCCTTCCAACTATGTGTCTTTGACACCAAATCGGTGCTATCAAGTTCAAGTGGCAGGAGAAGGCATGTGGGGGGGTCTGGAGTCAGGTGCATGGCTGTGGGGGGAGCAACCACTGAGACAAAGAAGAGAAGTGGATATGAGCTTCAAACACTTACTAATTGGTTGCTGAAGCAGGAGCAAGCTGGGGTGATTGATGCAGAACTCACTATTGTGCTGTCTAGCATTTCCATGGCATGCAAACAGATTGCTTCTTTGGTGCAAAGAGCTAACATTTCCAACCTCACTGGGGTTCAAGGAGCTGTGAATGTTCAAGGGGAAGACCAGAAAAAGCTTGATGTTGTTTCAAATGAGGTTAGTGTTACAATTACAATATTATTCCTTGTTTTTTTTCTTCTAGAATTTTATATATAGTTGGTTCAATTCGGTGAGCAATTAATTTTGGTTTTGTCCAATTTAAAATTGTAAAACATATATCCTAAAGGACTAGACTACAAGGGATTGTTTGTTAAAATTTGTAAACAAATTTATGGGCTCTTTGAATGTGAAGGCTTATTTTGGTAGCTATGGTTAACAAGCAAGGTATTGTTATTGCTTTATCAGGTTTTCTCAAACTGCTTGAGGTCAAGTGGGAGGACAGGGATAATAGCATCAGAGGAGGAAGATGTGCCAGTGGCAGTAGAAGAGAGTTATTCTGGCAACTACATTGTTGTGTTTGACCCACTTGATGGGTCATCCAATATTGATGCTGCAGTGTCAACTGGGTCCATTTTTGGGATTTACAGCCCCAATGATGAGTGTCTTGCTGACATTGGTGATGACTCCACAGTAAGTCTTCCATGGTTTATTTCATTAGTTAATCAACGGGTTGACAATGGCTCAAATATAAAATGTGACCTGTAGAGCCTGGAAAATCTAGTTTCAAAGGTAAGGATAATTAGGTTTGGCTAAAAGCTAAAAGAAAACTGAAAAATTGCTCGATTTTGGCTTTCACGTGATTCATTATCTTGTTAAAAAATTGTGACTAATAAGGTTTGAGAAAAAAGGTGGCTGTGAATCAAGTGGAATACATCTTACTTTAAATAAAAGTAAATTTCCATTCTTCTAATTTTCAATTGAATCTCTATAAGATGCTGAGATAATGTAATCAGAAGTTACCGAAGTAAAAAAGCTATTAAAGGTTGGCTCAACTAGTAAGATCAAACATGTCAAGTCAACATAATGATATTGGATTCAATTCTTACTAGTGGTTCATAACTCTAATTCAGACTTGTAAAATATTATCTTGATCATGAAACGAGCTTCCTCCCTCCCCCTTATACTTTATCATAAAAAGGAAGAGTTAAAAAAAATTTGCAAAAACAGATTGTAAGTGAAATTTAGCACTTAATGTGATGCATATGCTAATTTGCAGCTTGACACAGCAGAACAAAGGTGTGTTGTGAACGTATGCCAACCCGGAAGCAACCTTCTTGCAGCTGGTTACTGCATGTATTCTAGCTCAATAATCTTTGTTCTCACACTTGGAAAAGGAGTGTTTGTGTTTACATTGGACCCGATGTATGGCGAATTCGTTTTGACTCAGGAAAACCTCCAGATACCTAGAGCAGGCAAAATTTATGCTTTCAATGAAGGGAATTATCTGTTGTGGGATGACAAGTTAAAGAAATACATTGATGATCTCAAGGACCCAGGTCCTAGTGGCAAGCCTTATTCTGCAAGGTACATTGGCAGCTTGGTGGGAGACTTCCACAGGACACTGCTATATGGTGGCATTTATGGGTACCCCAGGGACAAGAAAAGCAAGAATGGGAAACTCAGGCTCCTGTATGAATGTGCTCCTATGAGCTTCATTGTAGAACAGGCTGGTGGAAAAGGGTCAGATGGCCATCAGAGAATTCTTGACATTCAACCGACGGAGGTATGTATCGATGGACCTTGTATGTCTCTAAATGCTTTAGAAGTTAAGGATGAATGTTATAATGGATAGTTTTATTCATTCTTTAACCTTTTATGGACAGATTCATCAACGTGTGCCACTGTACATTGGGAGCGTAGAGGAGGTAGAAAAGGTGGAAAAATACTTGGCTTAAACAAGAGGTCTACTTGTGTATAAACTATGAAGATTATGCCCAATCAAAACTTCTAAAGCAATACAATCATGTGGTTTTAAGGAAGAATTCTTTTTATCCCCATCCCCCCTCCCCGTCCTTTGGTGCAAAGAAAAAAGTGATGCCAACAATCTTCAGATAATTTTGAACAAGAATTTTGTAAAATTTTGAACATGTTTCAATTGGATATAATTTTGTTCATTCTGGTAGTATTTGTGGCAAGGGAAGCAATCATGTCAGTAAATTTCAAACGTCTCCTCTTTGTAGGATGATACAAAATCATGTGAAATGTTTCAACATAGATAAAGTATGCATCTAGGTGTTAACTAAAGAACTGTTACCTAATGCTTTCAATGAGAACTTTAGAGGACTTGAGCATATGTAACACGATCAAACACAGGGAAATTTTTTACGCTGTAAGACATTCGACATCAACTTAGATTTGAGCTTCAGTTATTACTGAGTGGATGAAACTTGAAATTTATGCACCAATGTATTATCACAACTAAATTAAATCAAGTACTGACTGATTAGGGTAGAAGAAACACTATTTAAATTATTTAAACTAAACAGGACCAATGAATAAATATATCATTTACCAATTACTATCTTGTTTTTCCACTACTGTTAACAAATACAAAAACTGTAAGTTTTAAAGTAATATAATCATGGTATCAATTTAAGATTCTTGAAAAATTTAAATCCCAGCATGTCTAGTCTTCCCCTTGCCTCTTTACATGAAAGTTTAACTGTCACGACAAAGATCCAGAAATTGCTTAAATGACTCTTCAATACAAGGCTGTTAACCATAATTGCCATCTAAATGTAACTCAACTAAGATTAATCCTTATAATAAACCAAAACAAGGGAGGAAGCTATCTACAATCATTTTTTAAGCTTGACCAAATAGGCTAAGCTTGTAAGGTATAAATGAATAGCAGGTTATCATCCTAAATGAAGTGCAACAGCAGAACAATTCTTTAGAACAATAGATATAAACATCTCCTGCAGTGAGCTTGCGTTAATAAGTCAGGCTGAGTCATTCTTCAAATTGTCACTTATGTACAATTTTCCTGATCCACAGACTGCTGGCAGTTTTTCTCTGTAGGCATATTATAGCACAAGTTAATACTGTTTGATCAATAAAGATAATTTATTGGAATGAAAAGCTTTTAAAAAAAGTACAGAATAATCGAAAAAAAAATTACCAGGGCTTATAACTGTTATGCTTTTTGTGACAGATTTCATTGCAGTCCTACAATCAGGGCCTGCAAAAATGAAAGCTTCTCAGTAAATTATGATTTAGCCTACAAAGCTAAGATACAAAATAGGTTTCATTACCTAGTATTTTCATGTCTTTCTCACATAGAACTTCTGCCACAGTTGATAATTCGGCCGTAGCATGATTACCATTGCATTCTTGAGATGACCTGTTAAATGATGGAAAATATTATCAGATAGAAGAGTTGGATTAATAACAATGTAGGACTTGCAGCAGTAAACAGAAACAATACCCTGAAGCGTTATCCATTGAAGGACTTGATGTTGGATGGCAAGAAAAATCTATGCCTTCACAAGAAAAATCTAGATCATTTAACATTTCTGTGAAGGAGAAGTCCATCCCTAAGGCATCGAAGTTAGGAAAATCAATGTCAAATATGTCCAGTTCCTTTTCAGACTCAGATGTAGAAATCTCATTGGACAGTGGATTGTCCAAGCTCCCAGGCACATCAGCAGCATCAAAGTTCAACCTGCTTCTAACATGATCCCTCTTACTTACCTTCTCTGAATTTGTCTTGACAGGAGAAATACAGCGACTCATCTCTATGTAAGCCATCTGTTTTGCAGGGCTGACCATAACTCTCTTGGTTGAAATTACAGTGCAACGACTGGGTGTAACCGCACGGTTGCAAGTTGCAACTGAAGAAATCTCAGCAGGGGATATATGTGTATCACTGTGGGAAGATTTTGTTCTAGGAGGTGTCTGTGGAAGTGATGAATTACTTGGAACAGAAGGTGTAGACTGGTTGAATAAACATTTAGCAACATTGGATCCCTGGACCTGTGAATCCCTGGGTATGCAGTTCTCTGATGAAGATTGAATGGCAGAAGGCTGAGCTACCATTGTATTATTGACACTATTATTGACAGCATTATCAGATTGTTGCAGAGCATTTTGACCTGACAATAGAGATAAAGCGAAATGCATGTGATGATTTCATGAGATTAGCCAATAATTATAACAGATGCACAAGTTATCAGATAACCATACCTTGGCCAACAATTTTCCTACTGGATGATCTACCACGAGGTTTTTTAGCAGCTGAAGGAGCATCCACAGCTTTCGTATCCTTTCTCTTTCTGTCAGATACATTCAGTGTTGGTGTTGAGAAGTTTCCACCCTCGGCAATTGAATTGCTAGATTGAGGCAATGGCAGTGCATTTGATTTGTTTTGCACAGAAGTAGGATTACCTAATACAAAAGCAGCGATGATCATAATCAAGCAAGGTCAATAAGTCACTGACAGCCTAAAAGGGAGTTCTTGGTTGAGCAAGTGGAAAATGAGAAGGTAAAAAATGGAGGACCAGTTTAGAACAATTTTCAATCAAAAGTGAAAATGAAGCACACTTTACTTTACACCTCATACTTTCTGTTGTACCATGCATGTGTAACTAATTTTCGTTCCAAAATTTCAACCACCTGACTTTCCACCTACAATTTCAACTTAATGCTAAAAGGTTTTAATCAATTATGTTCAGCTCCGGAACATGAGGCAGTTGATAATCATTCTTCAACAACATATTATCGAGTATGCTCATTCCTACCTTAAACATGTATACAATAATAGCAAAAATATCTTATGACTGAATAAACATGCTTGATTTACTGAAAACATAGTGCAACACAACCAAGTCAATCAGAGCTCTTCACTCTCTTCTACTATAGATATCTATGATTCTCCATCACTCTTCAGAACCAAAATCTGGGTAAGAAACCCAAATTGAAGGCTCCTAGCATACAAATACTGTTCATTGAATCGTTGCCTTTATTTACTAATGTTTATAACCTAATTTGAGTACAGTTAAAAAAAAACATAATTTGAGTATTGATTAATCATCAACTTGGGAATTTCTGCATCAGAGAATTTGTAAATTCCTCCAAGAATAAATATCAAACATAGAACCAGCACATATATTAAGAAAAAACAACTAAGTTAGGGGCAAAGGTTGTACCTGGTTGAGATTTGTAACCAAATGTTGGTTGAGGAACCGCTACAACTGCAGATTTTGCAGCAGGTGCTGGTGCAGGGAGGTTTCCACTAGCATTGTAAGCAGTCATTACATTGTGCATGCCTTGTAACAGCATCTGAACCCGGTTCTTCTCTTGTTCTACAACAGCCCGTTCCTGATCCAACATTACTTTCTGCTCCTTCAAGCAGATATACTCATCCAGCATCTCCCCCAAAGTCAACAAAGTCTTCGGTGCCTAAAAAACCCCTCAAATTTTCCATCAATACCCAAAACCTAAAAAACCAACACCTAAAACACCGCATGAACTAATCTTCAACTAAACGGAGGAAAGTAAAAGGACTGAAAAGTTAAGATAAAATATTACGACCCAGATCGTCAAATCTTCATAAGAACCGAGAAAACCAAAAGGGTCGGGAAAAAATTGGAAATGGGGGTCTAAAAATACAAACTTTAAGATTTAAAACGAAGACCCAGATGGTGAAATCTGCATAAAAACTGATAAAAACAAAAGGGGTGGAAGAAGATACACAAATATGCAGTGAAAGCGAGAAGGGGTGCAGGGATACCTCGTGAATGGGTGAATGGGCGATGAGGGAAGAAGCTTCGTTTCTGAAGGTGGAGCGAGTGGAGGAGAAGTTGTTGTCGCAGAGGTATCTGTCGACGATGAAAGCGATCTGAGTAGGGGTGACCTTGCCCTTCCCGAACACCTCTGGCTTTCGGGCTTTGGATTGCTTCCCCGCCATTGCTGTTACACTCAGATCAGATCAGATGAAATGAGAGAGAGAGAGAGAGAGAGAGAGGGAGAGAGATGAATTGGCGCTGTGTTAAAAAGGGTGTGGTTAAGAACGCGGGAGAATTTTTGAACTGGTGCCTGAAACTTGGGGTTTTGGCGGTAATAAGCAAAACGTCCTCCCACACTCGAAACCTTGGACTCGGTGAGGTTAATAATAAAAAAAAGGGATTGTTCTTTTTTTTTTTTTTTTTAAGAAAAAAGGAATTATTCTGCTAACCCTAAATAAGATAAATAAAATTAAAATTAAAATGTTTTACGATTTGAGGCCTCCTCGAGTGTTTTGAACTTGTGGGTCCTTATTATAAGTCAGGACTATCATTTTGATTTTTGACCAAGAAAACTTGTTTTGACTAAAGTCATATTCAAATTTCAATTTTCCTACCGGTCATTGGTTTGAACAGTAGGGGATTCGGTCATTTTAAGTAAGATTTTGAATTCAAATCTTGTGTATGAAAAAACCGTATAGTTGGGAGGAAATATCCCACTAAAGATGACTAGCCAGTTTAATAACTGTAAGAAATTTTTTAACAATTTTAACAATAATTGAGAGATAACTAGTTAAACTGAAATAACTATGTTCTAATTAATATATGCACTCAATAATATTTTTATGGTTTTAAAGTATAAAAAAATATAAAAACTAAATTAATAATTAAATTAAAAATCCTTTTTAGAATAAGTGGCAAAATCTAGACTATCAAATTAATCCAATGATCTAAAAATAGGAAAAGTTACCTTGACTTTTCCATGTGATCGTCACTAAATCCAAATCTATAACTTTCCACTCTCAAACCTACTTGTTGTGTATGGTTTAATTATTCATTTAATTTTTATATTTTAAAAAATAGTCTTTATTTGTATTATTTTAATCCTTTTGAGTCTTTAGGACAATGACTAAATGAAATTAAAAATAGTATGTGTAAGGATTAAAAGGGGATGTTTTTAAGTATAGGGATTAAAAGAGTATGTTTTTGTAATTATAGGAACCAAATGAGTAATTAAATCTTGTATATATATTAGAGTTAGGATTTTATTTGTATGTTTTATTTTTTATAAATATTAAAAATATAACTTAAAATATTTTAATAGTTAAATAATTCAAATTATAATATTCAACTAAGATTATAATTTAATTCTTTTTTTAAAGATTTTTATTATTTATTAATTTTTACATATTATTGTAATTACAATATAACTAATTATTTAATATATAATTTATTTAAAAATATATATAAGTAACATAAGTTTTTAAAAAAATGTAAAGCAAGTTCTCCATGGGTTTATATTTTTTTATCCCCGCTTTTTATAAAACCTAATCCCAAACTTGTCCCGCCTTTTGCAAAAGCAAGGACGGAAAGAGTCAAACTCAAATTCGACCAACCCTATTGTCATGCCTGTAACACCCTAAAAATTTAATATATGAAAATAAAGATAATAAATATATAGTGTAGTAGCTCGTTCAATAGTTAATTAAATAGTTAAGAATGAATAAATCACATAGGAAACTAATAGGGCATAAGGATTGAGGAAAACGGCCAAGAAAAAATTCATATAAGTGTGTTTAAGCATGATCAATCATAGTCAACTATGTCAGTCAACTCTGGTCAATGGGAAGGAAAAATGAGTAAACTCATTAATGACATTTTTGTAAATATGTCAGAAATGAGTAATTAGTCCCTAAAATTAGAATTTAAGACCTCTAAATAGATTGTTAACAAAAGTAAACTTAGTTTAATTAGTTCTAAAGACTTTAACTTAAATAATTAGTAGTCTAGAAAATTAAATTAGATTAAACCTAAGATTATAACCCTAAACAACATGGCATAACTCATGTTGTCCCAACCCTAATAAAACACAACACAACTCATCCCTCCCCCTTGGGACTTGCGCCAAAATAGAAGAGGAGAGAGGGAGTGTGTTGTTTGCTTGTTCTTTGTGTGAAAGTGTGGGTTTGAGACCTTTTTCTTCATAATTTCCATTGCCAATAACAAAGCTTTTGGATTTTCTACTATAGTTTCTAGCTTGAGCTAGAGGAGAGGAATTCAAAGACCCAATCCTTCGCTATTTGTGATTTTCGAAACCTTCATTGAGGTATAGGGAGTTTTTTTCCAACCTTTTCATGTCTTTCTATGCTTTGGGAGAGGTATCTCCATTTGTATGGGTTCTAAGAACCAAACTTGTGTTGTTTATGGGTAAAAAATGTTAACTTTATGTTCTTAAAATTATGTTTTTAATTGGGACAGCAAAACAGTACCTTTTCATAGCTTAGAATGCATTAAAATGTCACTTTAATGTTGCAACATGTTAGCTTTCATACCCACCTACCTTAGACATTAATTTCTTAAAGTTTTGATGGCATAAAAATGAGTTTTGAAGCTTTTTTGTGGCCTTTTTAATTAGGTGCGAGTTCATTGTTAAAACAGTGTTTTCAAGTGGTTTAAAGTGATTAAAATCATGTTTAAATGTGTGCTAAAGTTAGGTTATAATTATACTTACCCTAAGAATTAATTTCATGATTATTGAAGGCTTAATTTTGGCATAAAAACCATGTTTTTGGGGCATGTGAGTCCAGTTGCGGGTTCAACCTTTTAAAACAGAATTTTCAGTTTTAATAAGTTTAAATGATGTTTTAATTAAGGGAGAAGTTGGGAGTTTTAACTCCTTAGTCTTAGTAATCAATTTGCACTTGTTTTTTTTTTTTTTAAAATCAAATTTGCACTCGTTAGAGAGCTTAAAGTGGCCAATTGTGCATGTTTTGGTAAGTAAATTCAATTGATATGTACTGCTGGAAAAGGAGTCATTAAAATGAAGTTTTGGAGACTTAGAAAGTATAAAAATTGATTAGAAAAGGCATGATCTTGTTAGTATTAAATTATGGTAGCAATTGGAATTGAATTGAGCATGTTTTGAGTAAGATTCTTGATGTTAAATTATGAATTATGTAATGAGTTATGGACTGCCATATTTTGTTAAGATATGTATGAGACTAAGTTTGTTATGTTCTTAATGAAAAGATATAGAGAATTGACGATTGAATTATGATCTTATACATGTGTTTACTTGAATGACTTATATTTGCATACTGTGACCCCCTTGGGGGCATATAGTAGTGGGATCGGTGTTAGTCCCCATTACTATAGCCAAGTCGTTGTGTAGGAACTATGATTATGTATTAAATTATTGAGAATTCCATTGTTGTGAAATGTTTTAGTTATAGAAGTGTTAATCTGGAGATAAAAGTGTGGTGACACTTTTGTTACAAAGTGTTGAATTTTAATTTTATTGGTGGTGACCCAACCACTCTAAATGTAATGAAACCATTGAAAGAAGAGTACAAAGTGTTGAATTTTAATTTTATTGGTGGTGACCCACACTTTAAACCTATAAAAATAATGAGAATAAAAGAGTTTCAATAATAAAATCATGATCATTAGATATATATCAACCTAAATGAAGGAGGCTAAACGAAGACGTTATAAACCCTTTTGGTATCATTTGTGTAACCCTGTGGGTATTAGAACCAATGACATTGGACGATGTCTAATCCCTCAAATCTCTATGGTTTTGATGATAACAATTGTATTAAAATTTGATGAGCTAATATTTTACATTGAGTTTTACAGGATATATACCGTCCAAGAAAGTATGATACTATTATTCTAAACTTATACTACTCTATTTTAAGCGTCCAAACATCACATATAACTATGGTATTTGTTTTATTAAAAGTTATATCTAGCGTCCAAAGCGCTATAATAGAACAACGTCCAAAGTGTTTTATGAAAAATAAGCATCCAAAGTGCTTAGTTGCTTAAACGTCCATATTGGAGATAACAAACTTACACACTACCTTATATCATTAAGTTTTTATCGTCCATACATGTACACTCAGCACACATGTGCACTTCACGAGGATGATTCACCTTGAAAAGGTTTGTACCTTATTCCCTCGTCTTATTTGAAATGATTGATCATTTGAATTTCGAAAAATGTACTAAGGCAGGAGACAAAGAAGCATTCTCTGCAAGGAATCTTCTTCGTATAAGGTAGTGGAGGTGTGCTAAAAAAGGATAGTACCTTTTGTCCCCTTTCTCTCTCCACCCCAAAGCTGCCACGTAGCAACGGTCACATGGATGTGAGTGAATAGATATTTTCAAAGGCTTAAATCCCCACAACAGATATATTTCTGAAACCTATAAATAGAAGAGTTTGCACACTGAGAAGACAACAAAGCTATTGAGAAAGAATGAAGTGCTGCAAAAATTCACTCTGATCTAAGTCTTTGGATGACCACTCTTTGAGAGCTTATTGAGTTACTCTTTGCTTTGGAAAGTTATTTTTTTATTGTAATTTGTTTATACTATGTATCCTCTTTTTGTGAGTTTCTAAGATTATTTGTAATTTCCTCAAACAGTTTTTGTTTGGAAAGCCAGGAGTGGTTAGTGATAAAGAATACTTGGGTGTTTATCAATCTTAGTGAGTGATTAAGAGTGTGCCAAAATTGACTTAGAGAATACTTATGTAAGCCAGAAGTAGCAGGGTAGAATACTTGCTTTGTAATCAATTTAATTAGTGGAACCCTTCAAAGGTTTGAAGGAGAACTGGACGTAGCTCAAGAGTTTGAGTGAACCAGTATAAAATAAGTGTTTATACTCTCTCTGTAGCTTTACCTTGTTTTCTCTTAAGTTTCTTTATACATATCTTTAAACACACAAGTTCTTTTGAACTTGCTTTTGAGAAAACTGTTTTGTTGGTTTTGGATGGTCTCTGCAAATTTGTTTTGTGAAATTTGTTTTTAAGTGTTGGACGATCTTCTAATAGATATGTTTTCTTAAATCCTGATATATTTGTTTTTGAAAACTATTTCCATCTTGAGAAAAAGTTTTTAAGTTTACACTAACACACTATTCAACCCCCTTCTAATGTGTTCCATTTATAAGTGGGTTCAATCTTTTAGGTTTATAAAATTAGTTAACTAGGAGTGATGAGACCTAATTTTGAGTTAGGAGATAAAATGTAATGAAACCATTGAAAGAAGAGTACATAAGGAATCATAAAAACCAACTAGCAAGAGATGGTGAATGAGGACTTCTCTAAGAATTTAGTGAATAAGACCTTAAGATGGAAAGATTGAGGTGAGGAATTGAGGTGTAAGTTAGTAAGAGATATCCATGTTAGTAAGTAATGAATGAAAGAAAGATTTCCATAAGACTTATTAACACTTAACAATACTTTGGTGGTATGAGGATGCATATATGGAACATCCATTCATCAGATATTAATAATAATGAGGAGAGTATAGTGTGTTAAAATCCACCATAAGATATTAATAATAAATTAATGGCTAAAATACATTAAATTTTAGTCTTTTATGTTTTTGTTTAAATTCAATTTGATCTTAACAGAGAAACAATCACTCACACCTAACCAAGATTCTTCTTCAATTGAATCCCACAACTTCTCATTGCAAATAGCGTCGTATCCTCCTTTCCCTTTCACCACCAAAAACAACTTATACAAATCTAGGTGCTATCCATCTCCTATCATTGGAGGAAAAAGGAAAAGGCAATTAAACGTTAACGCACAAATCTTGCTCAAGAACTCAACAATGTACTTCTCAGAAAGACATTGAACCTTGTTGTTTAAGCCTTTAACAATGTCGTCACTATCTTCTATGAGACTTTGCCATCGAATAGCAACCATCCTGCCATGAATTTCGAATTCAAACCATACAAACAAATGATCACACCCCGAATTGTTCAATTCTTTTTCAAAAATTTTAATTAGGTTTTTTTTTCTAGATTTTTTTGTAAGAAATTGAAGAATATTGTTTGAAAGGTGAGAAATTGACATTGATTTCCACAGATAAAAAATCCACCTCTAAATAAAAAAGCAAATTAACTAAAAGAGAAACAAAAAGGGGTCAAATTAGTTGTAACAAAGACGAAAAAGGTTGATCGCGTTGGGTTGTTCCAATGGGGGAGGAGTTTTGGGGAATGCAGTGGAGCTTGAATGTGAACATGAAATGGTTGGAACCTCAGAGGTGTTTAAGAAGAAACCTTGAAGAAGAGATCGAGTTGCGAACGTGAGATGATTGGAGGCTCAAAGGTGTTCGAGAGGAAATCTTGAAGAAGAAAGTTATAATACTTAAATTAAAAAAAATAACAAGGATATATTTGTAATTTGCATTTTAAAAATCTTATTTCTTATTAAGTTATAACTTAAAAAATATAAACCATTAATAATTTATTATTATATCAAATGATGGATTTTAATGGTCCACCGGTGAATCACTTGTTTAAGTGGTTCACAATAAAATATTTTAACTTCAAGATAATTTTTTTTAATTTAAATATAAAGTTATCATATAATTTTATAAATATTTAAGTAATATGTGTGTGTGTCTGTATTTTAAAATTTTAAAATATAAATTTATCATATAATTTTATAAATATTTAAGCAGTATATGTGTGTGTGTGTGTGTGTGTGTGAATTTATAACTAAATGTATGCCAGTCTATAACACAAGTCAAACACCAGTTAGGTAAAGAAAGGAAGACGCGTGCTAATATACGCGACTTGCGCATATGTTGTGCCGTGCGGGGGGTGATGTTTTGTTGCCTTTTGTGGGTAATTTATGGTACGAAAGGATGTAAAACTGTATTATGTTGGGTGCGAAAAGAAGTTGGACCATTAGATAAGATGTTGTTGATTTGATGGCTTTCAAATGAGTAATGTCATCCGATTATAAAAATGGGCATTTATGTAAAATTTTAATCCGTGTGTTTTCATCGAATGACGTGGATTCACTAATTGGCTTCTGAAGCTGCTCCTGAACCTAAAGCTAGTGTTTACCCATGGTTAGCACGGGTAACGGGAGAGGGGACTTATGTCATTAAAATATTTGGTGTAAAAGGGTTGTCATGTTAAGTTTTTTTTGGGGGGGGGGGGGGTCGTGAATAATGAACATTAATGGGACTAAGTTTGTACAATTTTTTGGTTCTTGGTTTTGTGAGGATGATTAATGTCATTAATTTTTGTTTAACTATGTTTTTTTTAATGTTTGTGTAAATTCATTTATTATTAAGAAATACTGAAAAAGTGAAATATGGATTGAAATTTTTAGTATAAGAAAGTAAAAACAAAAAATTAATAAGTGAGTGATAAATTTGAAAAGTAAATGGAAAAAATGGTTGAGACTTTTAAATAAAATAAAATGTATAAGTCAATGTATAGATGACAAAGAGAGGAGAAATTTGTGAGGTAATGTAGGCAAGTTCCTTGGATTGGGTAATGTTTGGTGACTAGTGCTAGGGTGCGTTAGAAACAGCGACAACGTATAATGCACGGTGCGAAACTTAAGTTTTGTGAACTATGCATAGGGAGAAATAAAATATAATTGTTAGTCTTTGAATTTTTTAATTGATGGCTGAGATTTATTTGTTTTTGTGGTTTTTGTTTTCTCCTTTTTGATTGTATGTTTCCTAATTTACGCTTCATGTTCTTCTGTCTCCTTCTCGCCTTCTGTATGTCCTTTTTCTTGTGTTTCCTTTTGTCCCCCTCCATATTTTTT
Source organism: Pueraria montana var. lobata (assembly GCA_026413185.1). Lineage (NCBI taxonomy): Eukaryota > Viridiplantae > Streptophyta > Magnoliopsida > Fabales > Fabaceae > Pueraria > Pueraria montana. Next base: position 61,531,403 of record CM048650.1, on the reverse strand, counting down.
GTACAAGACTTATTCTTAAAAAAAAAAAAAATTAAATTTGCTCATTGTTGTTTAACACTGTGGGTAGCAGAAACACACATTTTGAGCATAATTGTGTGGTTTGAGTTGGACGATGTAGATGCGTGCAAAATAGAAGAATGCAAAAAAAAAGTAATGATGAAGTTTGAGTACATGGTTGTTTACATGATAGGGTTCTTGTTTTTTTAATGATGTATTATTTTATAAATTGGTAGAATGATGTTTGTACCATATAATGAAATGGTTTTGTAGAAGTTTTATAATCACGATCTCCCATGATGTCATATTCTGACCAGGAGTCACTTGAAGTCAGGTACGAAGTTGGTAATCGTATAGAATAGGAAATGTGTAAATAAGTTACTTCGAAGAGACGTGATATTTGAAACACAACTGACTACTAATAGCTGAAAGTTGAAAACGTCATTAACTTCACCATCAGAATTATTGTTATGTTATGTTTAGGGTTTTTCACTAGACAAATAAAAGAACTTGTTTTCAAAGTACTATTTTGTGCTTTTCAATAGTTAAGAATTGTTTGTTATTTTGTTGTGTGAAAATGTAGTAAATGGGAATAAAAACTGTTGATTAAGTTAATTAGCCAAATTATAAGTTATAATGATTTGTATAATTTTTATATGTGTGACTACTTAAAATGGTTGTGTAGATGAAGGGGGTGTAGGTCAGTTGGTTTAACAGGGTGCGTGATTGTTGTAAATCCGTTGATACTGTCTTCGATTCCTACGGATAAAAAAAAATGATTGTGTAGGCAAACATTATTGTGTAACCATGTACCCTTGTTTGAATATTATAGTGGTTGACTTGGATCCGTTTTGTTTATATATAATTTGGATTTGGATTTGGATAAGCAAACACGAGCATGATTTGTGGAATTGATAGATATTTAATGGGAAATAAAAATTGAATTAAGTTGAATATGGCAATGAACATAGTGGACCATAAATATTAGTTGGAGGTAGCGGCCCATAAATTCCAATGTTTGTGAAATATGGTTTGAATAAGTTCCATTCCTTGTTCGTCATATCCAGCGGGCTAGAACCATAAAGTGGGGTTGTTGCAAGTATTTGGGCCACAGCCGTGACATATGGTGGAGTTGGAATAACATTATATGGAAGCTGATAATAATCCTAAAATGAAATAACAAAATTGATAAAAAAAAAAAACTGAAGGCAAATATTTAAAGTTTAAAAAATATTTAAGTCAGTAATGTTAAAATTAAATATTTATGCTTGGAGCTAATCAATTGTTAATGCAAGATTATTTTCATTGTTATTTTTTTATGTATTTGTTTGATATGTTTGTTGTTATTGTTTATGCAATATGTTTGTATTTGGTCTCTGAATATGAGTAATATTAATCGGTGTCATACATGATGTGAGTCAAACAATATATGTAATATCATGTAAATATAATACATAGTGTGATTTTTGTGTTAAAGGTTATTTGTGTGTAGTAGTTATGCACAAACCAGTAACAGTGTTTTGATTTTTGAATGGTATGTTTATTGGTTTGTTTTTTGTTTGAAATAAACATTGTTAAAAATGGTATGGGACATTGTATTTGGGGTCTAGACCACATTTAGGGTTGTGACAAGCACATAGCAGTTGAGTTTGGGATGTTGATGCCCAAAATGTACTGAATTGTCAGATTGAACCTTAACCTACTATAATAGTTAGCATTTGTGGACCAAAATTTGGAAATCGTACCCTAGAGAGTGGTAGTGGTTACGAACATGCATATGGTTGACATTTGAAGGATGGATTTTTATTTAGTTTAACCCATACATAGTATTTAAATTACAAATGAGCTGTATTTAGAATGTGAATAATAGTAGTTGGTGGAATTTGACCAATCATACCCAATAGGGATGAAGAAGTTGATGCAGAGGCAAAATATATGATTCACCTAGGTTTCATATTGAAGCTGGGTTTCAAACTATTAGGTTTGTTGCCGTACCTGTGAAAACTTGAGCCAATGATGCATCCATTACTCAAGGAAGGATAATATGAAAGTCGTTACAGTGAGGTTGCTTAATCTAGCCACATGGTCTACTTAAGGTAGCCATATGGTTTTAATGTAACATTATAATATAAATATGAAGTTGACATTTTAGGATTTCAACGATCATTGATTGGTCGAATGTAATGATCATATTATGAATCATTGACGTGTACTTGAGGCATGTTTCATCCGATTATTTATAGTGGCTTTTTAAAAAAATAAGTAATTTAACTACCACTATTGCCTTCACCTTTCTGCCACCACCACCACCATCAACATTTGACCATGAGTGTCGCCTGACCCCCCACCACCACCATTGTCATCGTTTGCACCACAATCACCTCCACTGCCACCACCATCACTATCATTTAACCACCACTACGGTCACCATCATGACTACGCCCAACATTGCCACGACAACCACTGCCATAACTTCCTAGTGTGGAATTAATTTGCATTTTTCATTTTTAATGTGTGGAATTTTTTTTTTTGTATATTGCATAATTTGAAAGTGAAGCGAGATAAGATAAAATGCTTTAGTTATTTATCCATGTTCAATTTGCAAGATGTTTTTAAAATGTAAAAAATAAATGGATGTGAAAGTAAAAATTATTAAGGTAAGATTACCTGCAAATAAAATATTTGTCCCTACGAAACACCCCCTAAGATATTAGGCACCGTTCTAAATTATACTACCTCTGTTCCTTATGTCTTCATTTTTAAGGTTAATGCACACAACTTTATACTATAAATAATTATTTTTAGTGTTATTATTCATCCATGCGGTCCAACCATTGACCCATTTGTTCAAGCAGTGACTTAGTGATCGAGTATCCTTGCCGGGTCGATCAACAGTTCGATTTTTAAAACTATGATAGTATCTGCACGGTCCCAAAAAAAAAATTGACATGATTGTTGAACAAAACGAGGGTAAATGTCAATTTGGCGGTCAATTGAATTTTATTTCGCGCATCAATAGTCTTGTGGAAGCCTCGGGAGTTATTTTTCAAATTAAGTATTCTGATAGATCCTCATAATGGCTATAAGTAAAGGATTCACATGTGTCCTCATAGGGCAGTGCAACGGTGCAGTGTAGTACATTGAAAAGTTAATTCTGCCAGTGAAGTGCCTGGGATGTGGTTTGTAAATAACCTGTAAAATTACATTGATAATGATGTTGTACGTGTTATGCTCTGTGCAGTTATTGTTTTTTTTTAGTATAATGTGTATTACTTTTAATTTTCGTATATGTAATATGTGGCCAACACATGTAAATTGTAATTACGAAATGAATATAGTAGGAATTTTATATTTAAAAAAAACATATACTACTAGCAATTGATATACAGTTATTAAACAATGGACTTTAATGAATAACACCACAATTGTTGAAACCAATTTACTGATCCAAATTCGGCTTCCAAAAAAAAATTTACTTTTAAATTCATCATGTATATATTGTTCATTTATATATGAAAAAGCATTTTTTGTCTGCCTTTTTGTGTTCTGTATGCAACGATGACAGGGCATCAAGCGTGGGACTTTGGAAAAAGTGCTGACTAAAGAACATTCGAGGAGGCCAACCAGACTTGAGTAAAACGTCGTTGGATTGTGGTTGGTTTGACACTTACGGGAAGTTGCACACTTTTCTGATACATTGTTTAACACATCCTTTAATTTATGTTTATTGTTGTAATCTAAAAATAATTAAGTTCAATATCACTTTAAAGGAGACTAATAAAGTCAAATCTTATAAATCAATGTGAATATTAAATAAACTTGAAGTCATATACTGTACAGAATGGCCATAAAGGGATTTGATAATTGCGCAACCCTATAAACCGCGATTTTTGTCAGTGGTGGTGTTTAGGGTTCCTGACTTCATTTGCTTACTTCACGAAATTAAAAGCCCTTCCAACCTTTCAAGTTGTTTGGTAGTTAGAATGACAATTACTTATCGTTGAGTTTGCTTTACTTCCCTAATTTGGATTACATGTTAAAAAGTAATAATGGTGTCTTCTTATTTTTTTACAGACATGGCTGATGTCTACGACAGGGCCGTGTTCGAGTTGCTTATCCGACAAGGAGAGGTAAACCATCTCCATGTTTGTTGTTTAATACCGCATCAGTAACCAAAGGCTGATGTGTTTAAAAGGTCACAAATTTTGAATGTCTTCATCGTCTAACTTTGTGACACCATGTTGGCATGTGCAGGACAAAGTCAAGATTCCGCACTTTTTTTTTTTTTCTTCTGTAAGTGGGTCGAAGAACTAAACCCACAAGTTACGATAGAGGATAATCGAGGGAACCTATTTGTGGTGGACATAACTTAGGGAGTGGTGAACAACAAGGTGACTGCATACTTCAAAGGAGGAATAACCAATGTTAGAGACATGTTGGCTACTAATCGCAGCTGCCACATCCTGTTCAAGTACAAAGGACTAAGTCACTTTGTTATCAATGTCACCCCTTTATCCCCGATATCAGATGAACAACCATAGACAATGACACGTCGTGTTGTATCAACTAGAGCCACATAAGTTTTTTCAGATGGCCATCATGTGTTATGGGAGAAAAAATTGACCGACAACCAAGTATATGCTGGACAGGCACTGGTATTTTGAATCTTAAGTTGCACAGTTATATTTTTTTATAAATATGTGTATTGTAATATTTGATGATAAGGCTGTCTTTCCATATAACATTTCCCTTAATATGGTATGAGAATTTGTATTTAATTACTTGTGACCATTTATTTTCGCAGCCTATTTCGGCATATATTCGGAAACACAAACTGGCCCATTCTCCACAGTGGGTTACAATAGTATTACCTGACGGACGACAATCCTATTGGAAGATCCATTGGTGCAATCATCAGTGTAAATTTGGAACTGGATGGACTGAATTCCTTAAGGTTCAAAGCTCGTGGCTGGAAATGTTGTTCAATTTGCAAAAGTTATAAATCAAGATCAGTTTTATGTTTCACTTAAACAAGTTGCAGACTAGAATTTAAGGGAATCATGTTTGTTGTCCTGTCATTTTGTTAGGATTTTGTGGGTTTATTTGGATCCTCCTCACTATGTCATATTTCAATAGAAGTGGATGCCAATAGGTAATGTATGTTAAGTATTTTGTTGTGTTGTTGGGTATGGAATATGTATCAAGTACAGTCCTACTAAAGAATTATGTATTTTGGCCATCTTAGTAAACATTGTGCAGGGGGGTTGTTTGTCTTTTTGGTAACTGATCATTATTTTGATTGCCAATGAAGATCTGTTATTAAAATGTTCAGTGGCTCATATGTCTTCCTCTAATGCTGAATGACAAAAAACACCAAATTCTGAAATAAGTAATTTATTTCTTTAGCGATAACCATCAAATTAACAACTAGAGTGGTTATTTCATTTTTAGTATCGACTTCAAGCTGTGGGTCCATATAATCATTGTGTTACAACCAACAACAAAAAACTTTAGTATGTTATAACATTAAATTGTTTTATTTGATTAAAAAAAAAGGTTAAAGAAAAATACATGTTAGCACCGACAGTGGATAAATTTGAAAAATACCAACATTAATCAAATTATGTTGCTTCAGGCTTTAAATACATGTTACCACTTGAGAATTTTATACCTTTTCATGAAAATTTATATGTAATGGTGATGTCAAAATATTAAAGTGTATCAATATTATGCATCCTATGAATGGAGAGAATAACTACTTGAAACACTTATTAAGGACAACAAATGTCATTCATAATTTAATGCTTAATATCAATTATAAAACGTCTCACGCAACATGATAAGTAAGTATAGTTCGTTACACTAGATGAAACAAAATTTTGGAATTGTATTTTTTTGATTCAGTCTTTTATAGATGCTCTTTTGTTATCTATTAACTAATTAAGTTAACAAGTATCATGTGGTTGGTCTGGCCACATATTTAGTTGCCCACGCGGGACATTAACACTATAATCAGCAATGTCATACATTAATTAGGTTGATTAATGTTATACATACATCCATTTTTTTAAAACATTTAATCAACACTTTTCATTTCTGAGTCTGTCTCAGGTCCTATCCCATCATAAATCCTATACAACCTAAATTTCTTAATATTAGAGTCCTCCTAAACTTTAAATCTAGTCTGTCGAGTTATATGCATCCATTGGTTAAAAACTAGGTGTTGGATGGTGCTGGTCGCATATAGTCGGCAATTGGATCCCCACGTGTATGTTGAACAATTAAACGTGTCCTAGACAAACCTTGAATGACTCCTTTATTATTTCAAAAATATATTAACTACTTTAATAAATGATGAAAATACGTCATGTCTGAATGACCATCACTGTGATTGTACTACCTGTTTGCATTTTAAACATCATGGTGTTTACTGCTATAGTTGTAATTTGGTTGGACGAACTAAATCCAGCTTGTCTGGTCGTTGTTGTTCAGACAATGAACAAAAATATCTTAAAGTGCCCATTACATCATTGCCCAACATTTTAGTTCTATTAGGATCAGGTTGGTAACGAAATTATGAGAATTGGGTTTTTTAGTTAGTGACCTGGGAGTTTAACCTTTAGGAATCATTTGGAAGAGAAGAGGTTTTTTCATGTCCGAAAATCATAATACTTGGGAAACTATATTTCATAGGAATCATGATTCCTAAGAATGGTTAAAATATGTTTGGTTACAGTGGAACTTGCCTGGGCATATAAGAAATTTTACAAGTAAACCCTTTATTAAAATAATTTAATTCAATTTTAAATCACTTACTTATATGTGTTGTTGACAAGCATTATTACAATGCAATTCTACATAAACTGGACTGAACTCTCATGAAATTGCTATCCCCATTAATAGAATTAACTCGTCAACCACCCCATTTATGGCCAAATTAGGTAGATACACTAGCCACTATCCGGTGTATTAATTGGGTATATATCATGTGTGCCTATAAAGGTTACCTCAACCGATTTGTATACTATAAAGACACCCTGTTACGAAGTCTAGTGTTTTCTTGTTGTAAAGTCTAGTGTTTTCTTGTTGTAACACCCTTAGGTCTCCATGCCGAAGAAATATTATGTTATTTTTTGAGGGATGCAAGCCAGGCATATATTTTGCTTGGAAGGACGCTGATTTGCAGACATGTCGATATAGTGGGGCAAGGCATGATTCATATTTCTCTTATGCAGAGGAGGAATCAGAATGGATTGATTACTGCATTACCACAGGACATAGTGAAGCCTTTGCTCGAAGTCATATTCATTGGCGGACGAACAAACCAGCGTCTACATTGGCTAGAGTGCATATTCAAAAAAATGTGACCAGAGGTATGTCACAGTAGAATTATGTTTGGAATTGGTGCATGTTAACTTGTTATTTTATACGCTAGTTATACTCCCATCAATAAACCATCTTGTTTTATAATTTTTGTAAGGTAATTCTGCTGGTAGGGAGATGGCTGAAGACACTACTTCATCCTCTAACGGAGCATGCAAATAGAGCTAGAGGAAGTTTGCATGGCTCTCACACTTCCACCCCTATTACACGCTGCATGAGGTGTCTTTCATGAATGGTATAGAGTTTTGATGATACTTTGCTTGTGTGCCCACTGGTGCAATAGGATCACCCGCTATTGCTGTTGGCAGATTTGCCCCCAACGACAATGATGCCAAAAAGGATGTTGCTGCAATGTTGATCCAAAAGCTGTGTGAAATATTTGGGAAAAATATAAGAGACAACATCTACTACAGAGTTGATCAACTTCAATTAGAGCTATACAATACAAATCCCATGACAAAAACCTAGAGTTAGATCTGCAGTTTCAGGTAGTGAATGAGGAGTTGAGATTGCTGAGGATGGCTGGTGGAAGTGTTTAGGTTGGTACAAATGATGAATCGAAGATCGTTTTGTGTTTTATGGGAACACTTATTTTGTTAACTATCAACGACTACATGTTTAGTGGCCTGTGTTTGTGTAGGTACGATGGCAATGTATTATTAAGCAGTCCATTTAATTGTCAAGTTGGTGTAGCTAGTAAAAAGTAGTATGGATTTGCATGTATGTGTAATGGAATGTTCAAAGTCATGACCACCACATTGCATGGTCCATTAATGTTACCCGTTAGATCCGGTTACATTTTGTATTTTTTTATTTTCTTATTTTTAGACTTCCTTCTTTATAAACACAAGTCTAGTGTTTGACCAATAATATTTTAAACCGGATGCGGTAAAATATATAGCACATACCGCAAGTGGTGTTTGTTGAATATAATTTATCAAGGTAGTATAAACATAAAGGACATAATTACAATTAAATTAAATTACACTAAATTTTCATTCAAAGTGGTACATTAATGAAAATAGTTAAAGTAATTACAAAATACACTCCATTGGGAAAAAAGCAAAAATATAGTTGGTGCTTCGTCATGTTTTTTTAGGATACATAATCATTAAGTTAACACTGACACCCATAAGTCATCACTTACCCATTCAGGGTTAGGGTTTAACTTTTACAGACATTGCATTAAATGCGAATGACAACCATGCACAGCCTACACACACGACACACACACACACGTTAAATGGGGGGTGGAGTGGTCCATGATGATGGGTATAAGTATTGGACCCATAAGCTGCATTTACACACTACTTTGCCATCACATTCAGTAACAACGCTTGCTGCCATACATCGCACATTGTTTTTACACTTGCCGGTGTTGAAGGGAGGAACGATGCACATCGACGACGATGCCAAAACGCAAAATATGGACGGGTATAAATATCCATAAACAAATAAAAAAGATACCTATCTATTCAACTTTTTTTCCCTATCTTTTGAAATATTCAATGAACGTTTATTTATGAACTATAAAGTTTGTGTTTTTCCCCCTTTCAGGCATTTTGAAATGGATACAAATATGCAACATCAGCAGAATGACAACAAAGTTATTACCACATCCGATGTAATCTTATGCTTTAAATGTTGTATGTTTGCAGTCATAAAAGGAATGTTAACTATTTTGTGTACAAATATAGGTTCAAAATGACAACAACCCAAATGAAAATGACGAAATGTGACCCCCACCACATGATTTCAACCTTACTTGATTTGCAAAACTCATTAAAGGTGGACCTTTATCCGACAACATTCGTCGACCCTTATTTGGGCACTAATGATTGTTTATGAATAAAAATAACATGGTTAATTGGTTGTGGATACCAAACATATGGTTGGCCATAGTTTGGTTTTAATTTTTTTTTTAAATTATGCGTGGTTGTGTTTTTGGATAGCATGTTTTTTTTTATCAACTATATGAAAAATTAAGTTTTTATAAGGTACTAATGAAATCGTATGTTTGAACGATTTAATTCCTCACCTTCATTACATTACTAATTACAGTCGATGGATAGTAGATTGGAGAAGATTGAGGAAACCTTTGCGTCAATCGTTAAAACGTTGATGGACATAGCGAAGAAAGAAATAACCGAATCAAACAAGACACCAGGAGACCATCTCCTAATGAGTGGAACTGTAATGGGCAACCAACTTGACGATGAAACCACACCAAAAACACCATCGGTCCAAATTTCTGTTGACAAAGGACCCTGTAATTCGACGAAAGACTTTGACAGACTAAGTAACATTGATATTGTTGACATTGGACAAGATGACACCTGTGATAACAGTTACGGTTCAACACCCCAGGCGAATGGAAAATATGTTCGTTCACCATTGTGGTCCAAAGGAGGAGTAAATTCGAGTAGCAACACAGTTCCTAATGTTGATGATGTTTAGGGTACCCAACAATTTAAAGTCCTGCAGAAAGCCTTCACAAGTAACTATAGGACGGGAATGCAATCGATTGTAATGGTGAGACATTTTTTCAGTTGTGCATGAAATATAGTTTATGTCTGTTTTTTTAATGTTGTTATGTGGTTACTGTTGATGACACCTTCAAGCCAAATGTTTGACTGTTTTGTTATGGACCTTTTTTATATTATGCAACGAAAAAAGTCCGAAAACAATTAAACATGTGTACAACCATCAAAGGAAACAAGGAGGATGTCATTTGGTAATCCTGCTACAAACCAAAGGGCTAGCAAGAAGGCTAAGACTGAAACAAATACAACAGTGGCCAATTCAAGTAAGGTTTCAACAAAAAAAGCATCTTCGACATCCACAAATGCATCGAAGCTAGATTGGTCATCATTGCAGGCCAGGGGGAACAATTAAACACAAATTGGGCACACATTACCTAAGGTAACTATATACTTAATGAGACATGTACAAGTTTTGGTTACATTAAAATAAGGTCTCTATTTTATATCGACTAATGTTGTATAATAAATGTACAGAACATGAGCTGTAGTTTCAAATCAACAGTTGATATGAAGCTAACGTTGATGGAGGCCCAAGTTTGTGCTTACGTTTTTTACCCATAGGTGGACCCAAGGTAACATGTATTCGGCCCATTTTCCAACTATTTTCAATAATATCTAACCGAATGTCATACCGCTATTAACTGTATGAAATCAAATTTTACCATTCGTCACACCGCTATTAACTGTATGAAATCAAATGTTACCATTAGTTAGGAAAAAGAAACAACTCAAGGAAAGAAGAGAGATTTGAAACTTTTTATTTTTATAGGCTTTTAGTGATAATGAAAAGTTGTCATTGCTTCTATACCTTTGTAGCTTGATATTATACCTTTAAGCATTGCCACTTCATTTCTTCAATCACTTCCTATCTTTTGGATTGGTCCATATTATATTCATCCTTTTCCTTATTGCGTTCTAAAAGATTTTATAACCCATATCACATGTTTATGCTATAAAAAAGAAAGATGGGCTGAATAAGAGTGATGGGCTACATGTGTATGAAAGGAGATGCAACAGAGAATTGGAGAAAATGAGAATGTGCTTACTGTGGAGGAAATGCCAGAGGTCACCTCTTCAACGTTTCTACAACTTTTCCATTTTTGTGTGTTGCCGCTTGTGTTCTGTATAGAGGGCTGCCTCTGATTGTGAGGAGCTGGACTCCTCATTCAACACATACTCTTCTATAGTAAATTTCAGTTCTTATCATTATTTTCATACATTTTATTTTGTGGGTTGAGTATGTTGTTGTGCTCAATACAGTCGACCAAATTTGGTTTGACAGTCTGTTTTAGGTATTTAATTTATCATCTTGTATTTTTTTCAAATGTCAATTTTTTACTTCTCTTTATCAATTTGGTTACTCTCAATTCTTTTCATTTGATCTGTGACTTCTGTCTACCTGCTGTTAGTACAGTTCTTTCTACCATATTAGTTGAGTTTTGTCATTCCTTTTTTATTCAATTTTGGTTACTTCAGGTTATGTCTTAGTTTTATGGTTTGTTATGCACAAATGTCTTATTTGTGATGAGAATTCTATTTAACTATTTTTGACATGCTGCATGCTGCATTATTCCACATTCTTAACATATAGGGGGAAATTAAAATATAAGTCTACCACGTGGGTGGAAGCAATACATAAGCGTATATACTAAATGTCAATCATAGTTACATCTAAGAGGAATCGTTAGTTCAACACTAAATACAATTACATCATGTTACCTCTAATTAAATAGTTTTGTATTAAAATTAAGCATACATATTTATGTTTAATTAGTTTAAGTTGCTAAGCTAAACTGCAATAATTTATCTTTGTCTGTATAGTGGGGTTTATATTTCATAAGAACAAGCCATCATGTTTTCTACTGTCACGCTGCTTAATACTTTTCACACAATACTCGTGAAATCCCATGTTCAAAATTCATTTTTATTAAAATATATTCATCAAAATATGTATTCTGTAATTTAGCACACACACTAGGTTTTTATGTTTTCCCCCATGATAACAGTCTTCCTTTTGTTTTCTACATATCAGGCCAGGAGTAATGCTTCTTTATCCTCTGTAAGTAAATGTTATATCATGCAATCATGTATCATTTTCACTTCCTCATTGCTGTAATTCTTATTTAAGAAATAATAAGAAAGAACGTGTCCATTGCACAGGGCCACAGGCATGCACATTATCTGATATATTAAATGATATGACTAATCATTAAATACTTGATTTTCGAGTAAATATCATAGATACACATCAATGGCTAATGTATTGTGTTTTATACTCCTTCATGACCCTCTTTGAGCTTTCGACTCATAAGATCCTATCTAGGTACGTTCGTCTTAATTTCATGTCAAATTAAACTATATATAGACATGCTCACAACAATTTGACATTTTTTCTTTCGCATAATTATAAAATATACAGGTTTCCCATTTGTGCTTTCCTGAAGCTTTTGTTCTGCTTCTGGTTGGTACTGCCAATGTTCAATGGTACGGCTTACATATATAAGAATTTTGTGAGGCAATACATCAAGAGTATTTTGTGAGGCAATACATAAAAAATCTTGCAACAAACCCTTTTGAGTTTTGACCATGATTCCACCATTTCAATTCCTTCATTCTGTCTCAATTTTATTTTTTAATTTCAGAATAAAATGAAAAAATGTATGAATATGCCAATAATTAAGGTTGTCATCAAGATTGTTCCACCTTATGCTGAAATGAGTTTTTCTTCTCCTGTCAGTATTTGTATTAAAGTTTCTGTCCAAAGTCCAAACAACAAAAAGGGGGCAGTTCAAATTTTTCTTATGCTCTCTGCCTTTGTCATGTTGGTTCTGCTGTAACTCTAAGAATAATCATAAAGGTGTCATCTTCTGTTTTTGTTCTCTCTCTCTCTCTCTCTCTTGGTTTTTTGTGTGTTTTGACTTGTGTGGTTTTGTGCTTGATAAGTAGAAACTCACTACTTTTCTTGCATGTACCATAGATAATCCTAGGATTCAATTAGCCTCAAAGAGAGAAAGAATTGAAAGGAAAAAAATATTCTCAATGGTCTCCTTTCATTTCTAGATGCCATAATCCTTCTTTGGAGAAACATTGGTTTATTTATGTGTGCTTTATCTATCTTGCTGCTGGTACTTTTGTGTCACCTTTGTTCCAGTAGATAATTATCTTACCGACTATGGAATACCTGCCAATACTTTAGTAGCTAGAAATAACTAGAAATAATTTCATAGCAGTTAAGTTATCCAAGGATTTCCTTTCTTGCCAACAAGATTTCTTGCCACTACCACTTTAATTTCTCTAAACTCTTGGTTGCTGTAATGGATTTTAGATTTTGTTGGAGTTTATCCCTGCTGCTATAGGGTTTTGATTCAAGTCACTTTCTTTTTCTTACTGAGACTTCTAACATTATATATGTGTAGGTGACATGTTTTCTTTTATTTTTGTTTTGGAATGAGAAACGATTTTGTGTAATAGAGTAACTAAATGAAGTAGATTAAAGAGGCTCTTGTATTCTAGGAGTGCTGGTCATGGACTGGAGGGATTTTTACTCATCTTGATTGAAGATAATCGAAGGCAGGTCAGGAAGTGTCATACAGATTAATTTATGTGGGTGGAGTTTTGATTTAGAACGTGCATCAAAAAGTAGGTGGGCAGCTGAATTGACTGGATTATGTGATGGAGGTTCAGGTCAGACCCAATGTTAACAGAATAAGGGACTGCAAGGACATATTTCTCAAACCAGATTTTTAAAAACTGGAAGTCGTGGTTTTATCCAAGTATGGGATTGTGTCTGTGGTGGTATAAGCATTATATTTTGCTGGTTTCTGTTAAGAGAGAAACAAGATTGAATGCGTAGCATAGGTGGTTTTGAGGTGAGAGGGGAAACCAAAGTTTTGCAGCAACTTGTATTCTCATTACTGCATTATTTAGGTTCTGCAGAGCTTTGAATAACTATACTCTTGTACTCTGGTTGTTGATCAAGTAGTTCAGGCACGTCTTGTGCTTTGAACTGTCTTTAATTAAATTATTTATTTGCCTTTTACAAAAAAAAAGCAAGTAGATTAAGAGTTTTTTTTTTTTTTTGACTGCTAGATTAAGAGTATCAAAATACAATTATATTTGAATTTAAGTTTTAATTTTAAATTCATTCTTACTTTTGCGCTGCTGCTGTTCCATTTATGATTCTTCTTCTGCGTTTAAAATATTGTAATAGGTTTTGAAGAAATCATAGTTTAATGTATTTTAAGATGACATTGGTAATTGATGGTATCAAATATATACATCCTCCTCTTGACTTGAGCTATTTTATAAATATAGATGTCTACAGTATATAATATAATATAATGAGATAAATATTTTCCATAAAATCATGTAGTTTTATATTATTGGGGTAAAACCATTGTAACAAAATGATGTTTAATTTACACATATTGTTAAAAAAAAATGAAGTTTTATTTTGTAACAAATTAAGTTTTTGTCCTGCGGAATGCATGAGCACAAAAATTATATTTGTAAAAAAAATTTATCTCTTTAAACTGTAAGCTACTTAAATGTGTGAATATTGATATTTCAATTATATTATTTTTCTAATCATTCTGAATCTAGAGAGATCTGTGTTCCTCAAATATATATTGTTTTTGTATTAATAATTGATTATCCAATCTTTTGTTAGTAGGCAAGAGCACGAATCTTTGTGAATTGAGAATGGTTAGAAATAATTCAAGTAAAGATACATTATAAAGGAGTATTATTTATTAATGTTTAGACATTTAAGTGGCTCATAATTTGAAAATAAAGAAAATTTATAAAAAAAAATTAAAAATATAAATTTAGAGCCCATGCATTGCATGGGTAAAAACCTAGTTTTCAACATTTGAAGAAAGCAGCTATGAGGGTAATCTATTCCTTTGTGGACCTCCACTTCCAAAAAGTTGCAATCTTCCACCTCCAAATGACTCGGACACCGATGGAGACAATGGTAGTTTGGTGGACATGTTGTTTTTTGTGTGAGCTTTGCAGTGTCATACACATCAGTTTTGTTGGTAACTGCAGCTGCTTTGTACATTAATCCTTACTGGAGGCAAGCATGGTTTTACTACTTAGAATTGGTGAGCCGGAATTGCTACTACTTTATCGAGGACAATTTGTGCAAGTTATTTAAAAATTGAAATATGTAACATATTACGTTGTATGTCTCAACATCAGTTTCTTGTTTGTTTGCTCTTAAGTGTGATACAATAGCTAATAAGTTATGTATACGTTGAATGAAAATCGTATGTACTGTCGGAGAATAGTTTTTGCAATAAAAGTCGTCCTCTAGAGCAACTATCCTATCCACACCACCCCTACATGCACTCAATGCTCATGTTCCTCCCTCATCTACTGAGAGAAATCAGGGTATGCTAACACCTCTTATGTTAGCAGCAGAGCTGATCCTGTGTCAACTTCTATATATCATAATAGATAGATAGATTGTCAACAGGGGCGTCTAGCTCAGTTGAGCAAAGTACGTGAGTTGTCGTAAATCTTAATACTTGTCTTCGATTTCTACGAATAAAAAAATAGATAGATTGTCTGTGTGCATATAATTATATAATTATTGGCTCTGGAGTATAATTTCTGTGTAACTATAGGAGGGTGCTCGGTGAGGTGGGTGTAAGTAATGGTTGGATCTTTTGGTAGTTTGTTTGCATTGCTTATATTTTGTACTACTGGTTAGCTTAGAAAGGACACACCTTTTGTTCATTTTTAAGTCTTATTATCAATAAAATTCATTTGGTTTTAGAAAAAAAAAAAAAAAGAATGACAGTAGGAAAGAGATGATGAAAGGAAAATAAATTCAATGGAGTCGCCACTAAAGATTTACTTTAATTTGGAAAAACATAAGAAAACTCGTTTATTTAAAGAAAATAGTATACGAAAATGAGGTTGAGTTTGAAAACCAGTTATGCATAAAAAATAGTGGAAATTAAATTTGAGTGCACCCTTGATGCGTCCATTAAAAATGATTTCCTTTATTTATGCAAATCATTAATAAATTTAAAAATTTTGTTTTATCTCATCAATTAGCAACGTAATTATGAAGATTTTATTTATGTATGTTACGTATGCCTTGAATTACCATTGCTATTTTTAGCAAATGGATAAAAGCCATTAATTATGGATGGTTTACAAACAAGTGTCCTCTGTTACCAATAATTTCTTAGCATGCATTGTAATATAAATAGGTGCATTTGATTGTAAGAATTCAAGCAAAACAAGAAAGAAAAACATAAGGATTCAAATCCTTTAGAGAGTATACTTGTGAGAGATTAAGAATTCACATAGAATTCTTCTTTGTAGTTTTTTATTCTTTTCTCATTAATAGAGATTCTTCTTTAGCGTAAATTTTCTATGTCAAATACGATTTGTCACAACAATGTATTTATTTATTGGAATTAAGAATGATTTAATAAAAAGTTTTTTATTAGTTCATTATTAGTTTTTATGTAAAGAGATTGTTTTGAAAATTTAATTTGAAAATTTAATTTGAGTTTGATAAGAGTGACTACTCTTATTAATTTTCTAGCGTATACATATCTACTAGTGCAATGAGAAACTCAAAGTCACAATTTTTTTTAAAAAAAATGTTTGTGGCTTAATTTATTTTAATTTTTTTTTTTATGAAAATAGAAAGACAGAGTCTTTAAACAAACCCTGCTGTGAGATGTGACATAAAAACTTTATGATGCTTAGTTTGCTGATGAAACAAACATGTTTAACAAAAGATAATAAATTACTCTTTGAATGCTTTCACACTAATCATGAAAGCAACAATTGCCTTCCTGAATTAGTAGAATAAGCAAAGTTACCATCACACTTAATGGTAAATGATTAACTGCAATAGCCAGAGTTAAAAAATTAGGTTCTAAACTTTCATTTTATGTTTTTAAATACCATGTTAACAAATTGTGGAGCTTGTTACTATTTTATATTTTTATTAAACAAAATTTATCAACCTTTATTAGCAGTTTCTAACTCTTTGTGAGTGATTATTTGGATAACACTATCTAGCTCATTTGGACAAGAAATATTACAAATTTCTTAGCTAGAAAAAGCCAACAAGACCCGATTAGAAAGATTATCACCAAATTAATTAACTAAATCTTGACAACTAAATATTATTTGAGTGAACTGTAAATTCCTCCCTTTAAGACCTAATTGTAGTGTCAAGAAAGTGTTAACTGAATATCTGCATTTGCCTTTAAAAAAAAAAAAAATCTCTGTATTTAACTATGCCTCATGTCCCTGAGGTTAGAACTATGATCCTGAAGTCAGCAAATCAATCTTACGAGCATAAGAAAAATAGTTTTCGTGTATAGGTTTATGAGCATAGGAAGTCAGAAAATAAATCTTATGAGCATAAGATTAACAAGCAAGCAGCTCAAAACTAGGCGGTATAAAAAAATCTCAAGTAGGAACTATATCCAAATTGGAAGTCTGACTTCCTTTTGACAAATTTCTATAGCAAATTTTCTGTATGGGTGTGCCATTTACATGATCCTTCCTAATATAATATTGAAATGATAAACTCATTTGAAATTGTATAAATATTTATATCATACAAAATTAATATAAAATACAAGTGTATAATAATTTTCAGTATATAATACAAAGTATATTTAATCATTTTAACATCATTAGAAGTCCTTAACGGAAAATTGATTGAAATAGTTGGACAAAAATATCATCCTTTTTTAAGAATTTATTATCACTAATATGGTTTTATATGATTAGCTAATATTGCATGATTATGTTAAGGAAAAAAAAATACCTACATTAGAGAAATTAAATAGTTAATGCATTTTTTTGTCACAAGTAGAAGATAATCTTAAACTCCTATAACAACTTATCTTATAAAAGTGATAATGAAATATTTAATTAGAAATTAAAATAAAAATTAATTTATTTTAACTAATATTTAATTTTAATAATTTGCATATAATTTAATTAATTTTTATATTTTAAATTATTCAAAATATTGTTTATAATCAGTAAATATTATAAAATTAATAAAATTTATTATTGCTTATAATATAAATGTAAAATAATTAAATTATTTTATAATTTCACATTTCAAAATTACAAAAATTTTAACTTTAATTTAGCATAATTTAGTTTTTCTAAAATTTATAATCACAAATTTATCATATAATTGTATAAATATTTTAAATAAAAAAAAATATCTGAATCTATAACTAAATATATGTCTGTGCATAACATGGGGTCGTTAAACACAAACACGGTTACGTAAAGAAAGGAAAAGCAACTTTTTGGAAACCTCAGTGGAGAACGAGTTACACGTACGAGTACTTTCCGTATACAGAGTCTTTGAGGTGAATATATTGTTAGGGAAAGAATAGAAAAAGCAACTTGTTGCAAGCTTCAGTTGAAACGAGTCTATTGAGGTGAATATAATGTTTTTGAGATGATGAATAGTATATTATTAGGTAAGGAAAGGAAAAGCAACTTTGTGGAAGCTTCATGTCGTGCTTTCATATATATAGTAGCTACAATCTTTCATATATATAGTATATTATTAATCCGAATTCATTCTGTCAAAAAACATGAAAATGACAATGAAGAGTAGTGTATTCGCGTTTTGGTTGATATTGGTAATACTGGAAGTGTTGTATTGTGAAGGGTGCTGGAAGCATGGGAGAGAAGCTCTCCTTGCTATCAATAGTGCCTACTTTGATAACCGTTTAGCTTGGGTAGACAGTACCGATTGTTGCAAATGGGATAGGGTCAAGTGTAACGCCACCACTGGCCGAGTGACCAAACTTGATCTTTCTGATGCAAGGGATTATGATCTTGGATTGTGGCGTTTAAATTACTCCCATTTTCTTGTGTTTGATGACATGAAGAATCTCAACTTGTCAAGCCATTTAAGCTATGGCGTATCTGGTTGCGTCGAGCAACAAGGTCATTCCAATTTCATACAAGTTCTATATCCCCATCATTTCTTAAATTTACGGAATGAAAATGAACATTTCTGTATCAATTAAGCTCGATGCATGATTAGTATACATATATTTTGTTACTATGTTATTGAATGAATTTAACACATTATTGAATAATTTATAACCAATCATTAGATGGTACCGTAAAGTTTCTTTTTAAACTTATAATATGTAAATATTATATTCGTGTTTCATCACTTTCATTTTTCTCGCCTTGCAGCGTTGGGACTAAATAATCTGGAGGTCCTGGATTTGAGTTATAATTCTGATACACACAATATTTTATCATGTGTGCATGAGTCTTCATCTCTTAAGGCTCTATACTTACGAAACAACAGGCTCAATGCAACTTCATACCAAGGTCAGTTTGATATGTGTGCTTTTTTTTAAAACTACATATGAATGGTCAAGATTATTTTAATTAATTTTTATCCCAATCATTTATTTGAAGTTGCATTAAAAATGACATGACATTAGTGGTAATCCCTAACTGAGTAACATCATGCATCACTAGTGGATTTGAATAATTGTAAAAACTGTATTAGTTTGTAAAAGCTGGTTGTTTCCCGTTTTATTAATATCCTGTATTCTTTCTCAACATAGCCAGTATTTGTTGGTGGAGAAAATATTGATTTCTTCAGGGGACAGAACTAACACATTGTTCCTTCTAGGTTTATTCTCC
Organism: Pueraria montana var. lobata; assembly: GCA_026413185.1. Classification (NCBI taxonomy): domain Eukaryota; kingdom Viridiplantae; phylum Streptophyta; class Magnoliopsida; order Fabales; family Fabaceae; genus Pueraria; species Pueraria montana. Next base: position 61,511,799 of record CM048650.1, on the reverse strand, counting down.
GTGTTGATAAATCTTGAGGTCCTTGACATGAGCTTCTGCAACATCCGCGACAATGATATTGCATCTGCTTTGAGTGGCCTTTCATCCCTCAAGTCTTTAAATTTAGTATACAGTAACTTGTATTTGCGATCACTTCATAGTAATGGCACACTTTGCACTTCATATTATTTCCTTTCCTTTTTAATGATTACTTAATTAACTATGATTAGGGTACATATGTGTAGGTATGTCAAAACTGAGGACATTGGAGATCCTTGACTTGGCTGGGAACGAGTTGGACGACAGTATCTTGTGGTCTTTAGGTTGTTTTTCATCTTTCATTAATTTATTGAAATGTTCTGTTCAACATGACTCTTATAAGAATATGCTATGCCATCATATAACAACTACTTATAACCGGATGTTTTAAACAGAGAAAGAAGAATTTGCATGGCCAACCAATCTGCAATACCTTGGACTAAGTGGAAATAGTTTCAGTAAAAAGGTTTTTTCTTCTCTTAGCGGGCCTCGACATCTCAAATCTCTTAATTTAAGCGGCAACCTATTGGAAGGATCGTTGAATATTAGTGGTTAGTACTTCTAATTATCATGGATTTTTTGTGTTTCAGCATGCCAACCCTGTTTGTATTTGTATATATCTGTACTTGTATGTATTTGTATCTTTAATTTAAGTAAAGAAATAACTTTATTGATATAGTTCTATTCAATGAGTGAAGAATACAGAATACTATTGTACTCTGTACCAATGATAGTATAATCAATCAAACCTTTGTTTTTCCCTGGCAGGATTGACGTTAAGCAATTTGGAAATTCTTGATTTCAGTGACAATGATATCACCAATTTTGTTGTCCATCAAGGTATCTTTGCAATTGATAATTCATATACTTAATATTTAATTTATTTTACTGCATTTGTATTTTTTTATCATGATCTCATCTCTTCTAATATAGTACTTTTGTCCAAATATAATTTCTCAGATTGGTCTGGGCTTAAGATGCTGAAGGAGTTATACATAAGCAATAATAAATTCAAGGGGCCAATTCAACCATATTTTGCTAACTTGTCTTCCCTCAGGAAGTTGGATATTTCTGGTAATCACTTTACTGGTAATATCGGTTCTTACCTTGCAAGTCTTACATCCCTAGAATATCTTGGTTTTGAAAGAAACCAATTTGAAGTCCCAATTTCATTCACACCATTTTCCAATCATTCAAACCTTAAATTCATCTATGGCAATGGGAACAAAGTCATACTTGACTCACACTCTACTTTGGAAACATGGGTTCCAAAATTTCAATTGCAAGTGCTTAGTTTGTCTTCAAGGGTTGAAGCCAATTCTCTCCCCCTTCCAAGCTTTCTTCATTACCAATACAATTTGACTTATCTGGATTTCACTGGTTGTAAACTAGGAGGAGAGTTTCCATATTGGTTATTGGAAAACAACACAAAAATGACAAACCTTGTTCTTAAAAGTTGTTCCTTTACTCGATTCCAGCTGCCATCTCATCCCCATGTCCACCTGGAAGAAATGGATGTATCAGACAATGCAATAACAGGTAAAATCTTGAGCTACAATATCAGTTTAATTTTTCCAAATTTGGAAATTTTAAATATGTCTATTAATGCAATCCATGGTTCAATTCCTCATGAGTTTGGCCAGATGAACCTATTGCAAACATTGGATCTCTCAAATAATGATTTGTCTGGAGAAATTCCTCGTGAGCTAAGCAACATTAGCTCATTACAAACATTGGATCTTTCTGATAATCAATTGTCTGGAGAAATACCAGAGGGCATATCCAGAGCACGTACTTACAGAGATATGGTTTTATCCTTGTTTTTGAACAATAATAGACTTACTGGTAGACTCCCAATCAGCATTTTTAATACATTCATCACTTCATTGGATATAAGCAATAATTATTTGGTGGGAAAAATTCCAAGCCTTGTTAAAAACATGTCAGGATTGCAGGAACTTCATATGTCCAATAATCATTTTGAAGGATCTATTCCATTAGAATTGGCAGAACTTGAAAATCTAATTTATCTAGATCTCTCCCAAAATAATTTGATTGGTGTTGTTCCATCTTTTATAAATTCTTTGGTGAGAATTATCCATTTGAACAACAACCATTTAAGCGGACTGTCCAAAAGAATGTTTGGTGGAAGTTCTTCCTTAGTCATGCTAGACCTTAGCTTTAATGAAATAACCCATAGCATTCAAGATATGGTACAAGACCTTAGTTTTACACGGTTGAGCATTCTCCTTTTGAAAGGTAATCACTTTATTGGGGATATACCAAGGCAGTTATGCCATTTGATGGATTTGAGCATACTAGACCTTTCTCATAACAATTTATCTGGTGTAATACCTAATTGCTTGGGTAAAATGCCTTTTGAGATTAAGGACCCTGAGAATTTATCAAAATTATTTTATGGCATCATTCCTCTTGGGGACTATAATATGGAAACTCAATTACCAAATGTGCAAGAGAAAGCAAATTTCACTTCAAAGAAGAGAACAGAAACATACGCGGGGAGTATCCTTGCTTACATGTCAGGAATTGACTTGTCCCACAATAAACTAACGGGGAATATCCCAGCTGAGCTTGGAAACTTGACAAGAATTCGATCATTGAACTTGTCCCATAATGATTTGATGGGGAAAATTCCAACTACATTCTCCAATTTGGTACAAACAGAGAGTTTGGATCTTTCTTTTAACAAGTTGAGTGGCCAAATTCCTCCACAATTGAGTGAGTTAACCTTCCTTGCTGTATTCAGTGTAGCGCACAATAACTTATATGGTGCAACACCTGAAAGAAAAGGACAATTTTTGACATTTGAGGAAAGCAGCTACGAGGGTAATATGTTCCTTTGTGGACCTCCCCTTCCAATAAGTTGCAATCCTCCACCACATGCTGTTATACCAAATGATTCGGACAGTGATGCAGACAGTGGTAGTTTGGTGGACATGTTTGTTTTTTGTGTAACATTTGCCGTGTCATACACATCAGCTTTGTTGGTAACTGCAGTAGCTTTGTACATTAATCCTTACTGGAGGCAAGCATGGTTTTACTATACAGAATTGGTGAGCCTGAATTGCTTCTACTTTATCGAGGACAATTTGCGCAAGTTATTTAAAAATTGAAATATGTAACATGTTAGGTTGTATGTGTTAAACATCAGTTTCTTGTTTGTTTGCTCTAAGTATGATAGAATAGTTAATAAATAAGTTATGTATACGTTGTATGAAAATCATATGTACTGTGGGACAATAGTTTGTACTATAAAAGAAGTCCTCTAGAGCAACTGTCCTACACACACATCCCCTACTGGTAAACAGTCGAGGATTCGAGATACACTAGTTGCTCACGTTCCTCCCTCATTTTCTGATCTGTCAGGGTATGCTAACACCCTATGAAGCACGGACTCGGACACGGACTCGGACACCGGACACGACTCGGACACAGACACTGGACACCACACGTCACCCAACTTGATAAAAATTTAAATTGATAATTAAGATTTATATATTCATCTTAAAACAAGTTAAGAAAGCTGAAAAGCAAGACGAACAGAGGGTGTACTAGTTACCCCGATGTGAGAACCAATGAAGCCGGCATACTCAAGAATGTGAATGGACACAGGTGAAGGCAAAAGGTACGTGAGAGAGGTTACCAAAATAGGTTAATTTTAAAAAGAAAATTTTATTATCTAATTTTTTAGGTTCAGATTTAAAAGTTTTGATAAAAAAAAAAATCAGAGGAGTGTCCGATGTGGGTCCGCATGTTTGGGCCGTGTCTGGGTCGTGTCCAAGCTCGAAAAAAAAAAAACAAAAAAACTGGACACAGCAAAAAAGTGTCCGACACCTTGTCCATCGCGTGTCCACAGCGTGTTGGTGTCGGAAGCGTGTCGGACACCTCGACACGGCCTTCATCTGCCGTGTCCGTGCTTCCTAGCTAACACCTATTATAAATATTAGTCAAATTTAGGGGTTATTATATGTTTTGCGATCTGATATTGATACTCTATTAAGTGTTAATACAGACTCAAGTGTTGAGTCATTTTTCAGGCACCTCTCCACCGTAAATGATCATCACATAATTCTTTAAAAAATGTTTTGTAGATTAATTTATTTTCATTAATTTTTTTTATGAAAATAGAAATACAGAGTCATAAAATAAACCTGCTGTGAGAAGTGACATAAACCTTGTGTTGTTTAATTTGCTGGTGAAACAAATATGTTTAACAAAAGCTAATAATAAATTATTCTTTGAATGCTTTCACACTTATCATGAAAGCAACAATTGCCTTCCAGAATCAGTAGAACTGAAAAATTACCATCGCATTTAATGGTAAATGATTAATTGCCATAGCCAGTGTCAAAAATTTAGGTTCTAAACTTTCATTTTATGTTTTTAAATACTAGGTTATCAAATTGGGAAAAAAAGAAAGGTTTAATTGTAATTTTTACCACCAACTTTTTAAAAAAGTTACAAATTTTATCCTCTATAGTTTTGATGACGTGACATGTTAAAATAGTTGTATTTTTTATTCCCAACTTTTTACTTTTTGGCAAATTTTATCCCAAACTTTTTCATTTTTGGCAAATTTTACCTCTAACTTTTTACTTTTTAGTGAATTTTACCCCTATGTTTTATGTTTATGTCAGCATGTCACGTCATCAAAACTGTGGAGGGTAAAATTTGTAACTTTTTAAAAAAGTTTGGAGTAAAATATGCCATATTGATTTGTTGGGAGTAAAATCTGCCAAAAATTAAAAAGTTGAGGGTAAAAATTACAGTTGAGCCAAAAAAGAAAAAAGAAAGAAAAGAAAAAACAAAAAGAAGAAAAAAATCTTAATCTTTAATTTAAAAAATAATATATCTAATAGTTGTTATTACTTTAGGTGTCCCACCCTAGAAGTCATCAAGCAACTTTTTGGAAACTTAAGTGGAGAACGGTGAGTTACCACTCACAAGTCACAAGTACTTTGCTCATACATAAAGTCTTTGAGGCGAATATATTATTAAGAAAAGAAAGAAAAAGCAACTTTATGGAAGCTTCGGTGGAAACGAGTCCACGTGCAGTCAACTTTAACATAATTTATCTTTTTTAAAAAAATTTAAACACAAACTTATTGTATTATTTTATAAATATTTTAAATAAAATAAGAAATGTCTGAATTTATAACTAAATATATGTCCGTATATGTAGGGGTGTTCATGAACCGATCCAATCCAATTAAAATCGAAAAAATCAATCCAAAAAACCGAAAATCGAATAAACCGAAAACTGAATGGATCGAAAATTGAAAAAATCAAAATTTTTTATTAGATTGGATCGGATTTCGGATTTGATTTTGAAATCCAATCCAAACCAAAGCTATATATATATATATATATATATATATATATATATATATATATATATATATATATATATATATATATATATACGTTTTTATTCATAAATTTATGATACTACTCATGTTTATATTCTTATTTCTTATATATTTATAAAATTATCACATAACTTATATTTATTTGTGAAACATCTATTTAATTGAAGATATTTTTTTAGTAACTATTTGATTAAAGGTACACAAGTATAATTATTAAGTTATATAAATTTACTTTTAATAGTACATATTTGAAGAGTTATACTATTATTAGTTGTTTATTAACTTATAAAGTTAATTGTATCTTTTCATTTTAATATATGTATTGCATATTTTTGTTTTATATATTTTATTATATAGTAATAAAAATAAATAATAGTACTTTTAAAAAATGATAATTGCTTTGTAATTAATATTATATATTTTCAAAAATTATTCTCATAAAAATATACATTAATATTTAATAAATCTAATTTTAATTAGAATTTTTCCAATACGTATCTTAAACATATCGTATCTTATATTTCCAAGAATTGACGTATTGCCGTATCAGATATGTATCGTATCCGATACTCGTATCATATCCGTGCATCATAAATTTTTCCAAATTTGAAAATTTTAGATATGTCTATAAATGCAATCCATGGTTCAATTCCTCGTGAGTTTGGCCAAATGAACTTACTAAAAACATTGGACCTCTCAAGTAATCATTTGTCAAGAGAAATTCCACATGAGCTGAGCAACATGAGCACATTACAAACATTACATCTTTCTGATAATCAATTGTCCGGAGAAATACCCAGTGGTATATTTGGAGTTGGGCACCAATCCAACAGACATACTTAAGTAGATATGATTTTATTCTTGTTATTGAACAATAATAGACTTTCTGGTAGACTCCCAACTGGCATTTTTAATACATCCATCATGCCATTGGATATAAGCAATAATCATTTGGTGGGAAAGATTCCAAGCCTTATAAAAAACATGTCATGGTTGATGGAACTTTATATGTCCAATAACCATTTTGAAGGATTTATTCCATTAGAATTGGCGGAAGTTGAAAGTCTAATATATCTGGATCTCTCCCAAAATAATTTGATTGGTGTTATTCCATCTTTCAGAAATCTTGTTGTGAGTACCATCCATTATTTAAACAACAATCATTTAAGTGGATTGTCTAAAAGAATGTTCAATATAAGCTCTTCCTTACCGATGCTAGACTATAGCTACAATGAAATAACTGATAGCATTAGAGATATGATACAAGATCTTAGTTATACACCATTGAGCATTCTCCTTTTGAAAGGTAATCACTTTAATGGGAATATACCAAGGCAGTTATGCGAGTTGATAAATTTAAGCATACTAGACCTTTCTCATAACAATTTTTTAGGTGTCATACCAAAATGCTTAGGTAAAATGCCTTTTGAGAATAGGAGCCCTGAGCTATTAAATCAACATTTTATAGCTTCCTTATGTTTGGAGCACAATTACCAAATGTGGAAGAGAAAGCAAATTTCACTTCAAAGAAAAGAACCGACAGAAGATGGCATTTGACAGTGGGTATAAGTCTAAAGCAAAATAACTATCAAACTGAGCTAAAAACATAACAGAAAATGCATCAGACTTAACATCAGACTTAATAGATAAAGCATTAGACGCAACTCAGTCTGATAAGACGAAAGCTTACAGACGATGCTGTAAGATTATCAGACGAAGCGAAAACATAAAAGTTGTGAATTAAGAACCAGAAACCTCACACGAAAGAGAGCAAAACTAACTTGATGTATTTCAGTAATGCAACATTTTAAAGTGTTACAATGAGAGCTTAAATAGGAAAACTATGAAGCCTCTCATTGGGCGAAGCCAAAAGTAATCATAACTAAGCTAAAAATAAACATCATTAGCCTGTAGCTACAATTAGCTTTTTTTGAGAATAAGCAACCTTTAACCAAAACGTACAAGCAACCCAAACACTGAACATGCAATTAATGTTGATGGTAAAGTAAAAATCTCAAATTCTAACACTCCTCCTTGAGATTTTTCTTCAACACACCAAGCTTTGATCTTAACATTTCAAACTTGCCCTTTGGAAGGGCCTTGGTCATGATGTCTGCAATTTGATTTTCAGAGCTGTAATGCTCCAACTTGACTTCCTTTGATTTCTCTACTTCTCTAATGGCAGGATACTTTACTTTGATGTGCTTAGTCCTTCCATGCTAAACAGGATTTTTGGCTATAGCAATAACTGACCCATAAAATGGTTGCTTCACTTTGAACCTATCCAACATCTGATAAAAATTTTCTTAGCCAAATGGCTTGATTTGCTGCAGTTGCAGCTGAAATATACTCAGCTTCTGCTGAAGATTGAGCAACCACTTCTTGTTTCTTTGAGTTCCATGAGAAAATACCACTGCCAAGTGAGAAAACATAGCCTGAGGTACTTTTTGCATCGTTTGAACTTCCAACCCAGTCACTGTCTGTATAGCCTTGAAGCTCTTCACTTTCGTCTTTTAAAAACCAAAGACCATAGTCTGTAGTTCCCCTTATGTACCTCAAAACTCTTTTTGCTGCGCCAAGATGAACTTGACTTGGAAATTTCATAAACCTGGATAATAAACTTGTAGCAAACATTAAGTCTGGTCTAGTAGCAGACAAATACAACAATCTTCCAATTAGACTTCTATAAACAGACGCATCTCCTTTACTATCATCTTTATTCTTGGACAATTTTTCATTCACAACCAGTGGAGTGGCAACAGGCTTGCATCTTTACATGTGAAATTTTCTCAAGATCTCTAAGGCATATTTTTTTTTTTTACGAAATGAAGATTCCATCTTTTGATTGGAAATTCTCTATTCCAAGAAAGTACTTCATTTGACCTAAATCAGTCATCTCAAATTCACTTTCCATATCAATCTTAAATTGGTTAAGGAATTTGATTCACTTCCTATCACCAATAAATCATCAACATATAAAGAAACAATGAGCTGCACTTCATCCTTTGACCACTTAACATACAAAGTGGCTTCATTATCACTTCCTTTAAACCCTTTTTGCAGAAGATAACCATCGATTATGCTATACTAGACCCTTGGTGCCTGTTTCAGACCATACAAAGCTTTGTGAAGCTTGTAAACTTTACCTTCTTGAGCCTGAAAACCTTCAAGTTGTTTGACATAAATGTATTCTTCAAGTAGACCATTTAAGAATGCTGACTTAACATCAAAATGATATATTCTCCAGCCCATCTTAGCTACCAAAGCAACAAGCAACCTTATTGTGTTATGTCTTGCTACAGGAGCAAATGTATCAGAAAAATCAACACCATGCTGCTGAAAGTAACCTTTTACCACCAATCTAGCTTTAAGTTTGTTCACAGAACCATCTGAATTAAGCTTGGTTCTATAAACCCACTTAACACCAATTACTTTTCGATTGCTTGGTCTGTCTACAAGCTACCAAGTGTTGTTCTTTTCTATCATCTTGATCTCCTCCTTCATGGCAGCTCCCCATCCTTCAGTTTCAGCAGCTTCAACATAACTTGCAGCCTCTAATGCAGCCACACTGCATCTAGCATAAACATCCTCTAATGTTCTGCTGCCCTTCATTGGAACATAAATGTCATTATCATAATTTTCTCCTTCGTCTTCATAATTTTGCTCTTGAAATTCTTCTTCTTCAGGTAGTCCCTTACTAGGACCTTCAGCTTGCCTTTTTTCCCAATTCCATTTGGACAACTCATCAAACTTCACATCTCTGTTGACTAAAATTTCTTTGAGTCTTTAAGTTGTAAATACGGTATCCTTTGGAGTTGCTGCAGTACCCCAAAAAGATGCCAACTTCAGACTTTTGATCAAGTTTGCCCCTCTTCACTTCAGGAATAAGGGCATAACATACACACCCAAAAACTTTTATATGCTCCATTGAAGGCTTCCTTCCAAACCATGCTTCAAAAGGTGTTTTTCCCTTTAAAGCTTTAGTGGGCAGTATATTCAACAAGTATACTGAGGTATTAACAGCCTAAATCCAAAAGGTTTTAGGAAGACCTTTCTCAAACAACAAACATCTGGCTATCTCCATAACTGTTCTGTTCTTCCTTTCACTCACTCCATTTTGTTGAGGAGTGTAAGGAACAGTTAGTTGGTGCTAAATTCCAGCTTGGTCACAAAATCTTTCAAACTCCCCAGTTGTATACTCAATTCCATTATCAGACCTTAGCTTTTTTATTTCACAGCTAGCCTCCTTTTCAACCATAGACTTGAATATTTGAAATGCAGCATACACCTCTGACTTTTGCTTCAGAAAATATACCTAACATATCCTTGTAAAATCTTTAATAAATAGCAGAAAATATTTGTTGCCATTCAAGGATGCTATGCTTATGGGTCCACACACATTAATGTGTATAAGCTATAATTTTTCAGTGGCTCTCCAATTTGCAACAGATGGAAAGGGCAATCTGTTTTGCTTTCCATACTGACACACATCACACACATCAACATTATCTTTAATAGCAGGCAAATTCTTAACTATCTCATTTGAACTCAATTGCTTCTGAGTGGAGTAGCTAAAATGACCAAGCTTTTTATGCCACAAAGGAGAATCATCTGCTGTACTTAAAGTATGCATATATGTTTTCTTCCATTCTACTGAAAGCTTTTAATTATCTCACATTTTTATAGACATTAATTCACTCCCAAAAGGATCAAATATAGAGCATTTCATATCTTCAAAACACAAGGAATAATTCCTTTCTAGCATTTGACCCATATTCAAAAGACTTTGGCTTAACTCAGGCACAAATAAAACATCAGTGATATATTTGATACTTGAAGGAGTTTCAACAGCAACAACTCCTTTGCCTTTGACATCAACACGTTCTACATTGCCTATGGTAACTTTGGAGAAGCAGGTATGATCTAGATCCTTAAAGATGCTAGCATTGTGTATCATATGATTTGTGCATCCACTATCGATTAGCCATGCTTCTTTACTCTTGCTTGCTGAATAACAAGTAGCAATAAACAACTACTTCTTGGTCTGTTGGTGATGCTCAACAATGAGCTGACTGCCCCTGCTGGTTTGTTTTATTTTTAGAGACCTTTTACACATGACCAAGCTGATTGTAGGCCTTGCATTTAACTCATGGCCTGAACCAACAAAAGGTTCAGTATGGTTGCTCTTCTTACAGTGGGAGCAAGGTGGAAACTTATTTTTCCAGCCTTCTCCTTTCTTGTTGCCTTCTTCCTCCTTCTTTTCTTTTCCTTTTTTGTACCACTAAATGGCTTTTTTTCTAGAACTACTCCAACCTTGGGCTATGCCTTTGGAGTGTGCCACAAGAGCACCTTCCATACTTTCTTCCATTCTCAGAGATCTCTTGTGTTCAGTGGCTTGCAGTGCATTCACAAGCTCTGCAATAGATATTTGAGAGAAATCCTTATTTTCTTCTAGAGAGGAGATTTTTGACTCAAACCTCTCTAGAAGACACACTAGGATTTTCTCCACTACACGTTGATCACTTAGCTCCTCTCCAAATAATCTGATTTTTGTGGTTACCTTCAAGAGTCCGTCAGTAAACTCTTTAACAGATTCACTTTCTTTCATCTTTACAACTTCAAACTCCCTTCTCAAGTTCAGCCCCTGCATTCTTTTTGTTCTTTCACTCCCTTGGAACTCCTCCTTCAACTAATCCCATGCCTTTTTTGCAGTCTCAAGAGTTAGAATCTTCATAAACACATGCAGTACTGCTTGTATAATGGCAAGTGCTTTGCCTTCCTTTGCCACTTCATCGTTGTGACTCCTTATTTAAGCTACTGTTGGGTTTTCCAGTAATGGAGTTGGGTTACTTCCATTTTCCACTATATCCCACAAACTTTGAGCTCTAAAATACGTCCTCATTTTTGCAGCACACAAATGAAAGTTTTTACTTGCAAATATAGGAGGTGGAGGTAGAGAACTACTACTGGAGGCCATTTTTGTGTTTGAAGGTTTTTTGTGTGTGGGTTGTCTCACTGATTTTTTTTCACTCTATTTTGTTTTTTGGTTTTTCTCTCCCTCGCTGTCTCTGGTTTTCACTCCTTCACAGTCCCTTAAAGATCATTTAAGCTCTGATACCATGTTAGAAGATGGCATATGACAATGGGTATAAGTCTGAAGCAAAATAACTATCAGACCGAGCTAAAAACATAATAGAAAATGCATTAGACTTAACAGATAGAGCATTAGATGCAACTCAGTTTGATAAGATGAAAGCTTACAGACGATGCTGTAAGATTATCAGATGAAGCAGAAACATAAAAGTTGTGAATTAAGAACCAGAAACCTCACAAAAAAGAGAGCAAAATTGACTTGATGTATTTCAATAATGCAACATTTTAAAGTGTTACAATGAGAGCTTAAATAGGAAAACTATGAAGCCTCTCATTGGGCAAAGCCAAAAGTAATCATAACTAAGCTAAAAATAAACATCATTAGCTTGTAGCTACAATTAGCTTTTTCTGAGAATAAGCAACCTTTAACCAAAACGTACAAGCAACCCAAAACACTGAACATGCAATTAATGTTAAAGATAAAGTAAAAATCTCAAACTCTAACACTTACATGGGGAGTATTCTTGCTTACATGTCAGCAATTGACTTATCCCACAATAAAATAACCGGAAATATCCCATCTGAGATTGGAAACTTGATAGGAATTCGATCATTGAACTTGTCACATAATGATTTGACGGGGAAAATTCCAACTACATTCTCCAATTTGGTACAAACAGAGAGTTTGGATCTTTCATTTAACAAGTTGAGTGGCCAAATTCCTCCACAATTGAGTGAGTTAACCTTCCTTGTTGTATTCAGTGTGGCGCACAATAACTTATCTGATGCAACACCTGAAAGAAAAGGACTATTTTTGACATTTGATGAAAGTAGCTACGAGGGTAATATGTTCCTTTGTGGACCTCCACTACCAAAAAGTTGCAATCCTCCACCTGTTATTTTACTAAATGACTCGGACATGTACAGTGATGCAGACAGTGATAGTTTGGTGGACATGTTTGTTTTTTGTGTGACATTTGCCGTGACATACACATCAGCTTTGTTGGTAACTACAACAGCTTTGTACATTAATCCTTATTGGAGGCAAGCATGGTTTTACTATATAGAATTGGTGAGCCTGAATTGCTACTACTTTATCGAGGACAATTTGCGCAAGTTATTTAAAAATTGAAATATGTAACATATTATGTTGTATGTGTTAAACAACAGTTTCTTGTTTGTTTGCTCTAAGTATGATACAATAGTAAATAAATAAGTTATGTATACATTTTATGAAAATCATATGTACTTTGGAACAATAGTTTGTGCTATACAAGAAGTCCGCTAAGGCAACCATCCTACACACACATCCCGTACTGGTAACCAGTCAACATACACACTCGATGATCATGTTCCTCCCTCGTGCTGATAAGTCACGGTATGCTAACACCTCTTATAAATATCAGTCAAATTTAGGGGTCATTATATGTTTTGCAATCTGATATTGATACTCTATTAAGTGTTAATACAGACTCATGTGTTGAGTCATTTTTTAGGCACCTCTCCATGTTAAATGATCATCACATAATTCTTTAAAAAAATGTTTTGTAGATTGATTTATTTTCATTAAATTTTTTTATGAAAATAGAAAGACAGAGTCATTTAATAAACCCTGCTGTGAGATGTGACATAAACCTTGTGATGTTTAATTTGGTGGTGAAACAAATCTGTTTAACAAAAGCTAATAAATTGTTCTTTGAATGCTTTCACACTTATCATGAAAGCAACAACTGCCTTCCAGAATCAGTAGAATCTGCAAAATTACAATCATATTTAATGGTAAATGATTAATTGCAATAGCCAGAGTCAAAAAATTAGGTTCTAAACTTTCATTTTATGTTTTTAAATACTTTGTTCTCAAATTGTGGAGCTGTTACAATCTTATTAAACAAAAGTTGTCTAATCTTTGTTTGCAGTTTCGAACTCTTCGTGAATGATTATTTGAATACATTATATATCTCATTTGGACAAGTAATATTATACATTCCTGAGCTTGAAAAAACCAACAAGCCCGATTTGAAGGATTATCACCAAATTAATTAACCAAATCTTGACAACTAAATATTATACGAGTGAACTGTGAATTCATCGATCCCTTTAAGACCTAATGGTTAGCTCAAATTGGGGCATTTTGCCATGACGCCTCCATAGTGTTTGCATGATTCCCAAGTTGAAGAAAGGGCCACAAAGGTATGAATCTAAGGTATCAGATCAAATTCTTTAAGACTGTTATATTTTTATTAAGCAAAAGTTACTCTTTATAAGTGGTTACTTGAATACACTTTAACTTATTGGCTAAACCAGTTTAGAGGTCAGAACATGGAATGAGTGCTGACAATTATTGAGGTAATTGTAATTGTGTAACTTATTGGATCTTCCTTTTAGTAATAATGTCAAGAAAAGTGTTAACTGAATATCTGCATTTAACTATGCCTCATGTTCTTGGGCTATAACTTGTAACTATGATCCTGAAGTCATACACAAGCAAACAGCTCAAAACTAGGTGGTATAAAAAAAGATCTCAAGTAGGAACTATATCCATAATTGGAAGTCTAACTTCCTTTGACAAAGTTCTATAGCAAATTTTATATATGGTTGTGCCATATATATGATTAATTTATTTTAAATAATATTTAATTTTAATAGTTTGCATAAAATTTAATTAATTTTTATATTTTAAATTATTCAAAATATTGTTTATAAACATTAAATATTATAATATTAATAAAATTATTTTTATTTACAATTATAAATATAAAATAATTAAATTATTTTATCATTTCATTTCAAATTAAAAAAGGTTTTGCTTTAACATAACTTACTTTTTTTTAAAAAAATTTAAACACATTTATTATATAATTTTATAAATATTTTAAATAAAAAAAGAAATGTCTGATGCTATAATTTAATTAAGAAATGTCAGTGTAAGCACGGGTTAAACAGCAATTAGGTAAAGAAAGGAAACGCAACTTTTTGGAAACTTCAGTGGAGAACGAGTTACGAGTCTACGCTTGACTTAATTTCCTCATACAGGAAGTCTTTGAGGTGAATTATTAGGAAAAGAAAGGGAAAGCAATTTTTTAAAAGCGTCGGTAGAACGAGTTTATGTGTCAACTTTCTTTGCACTAAAGTCTTTGAGGTGAATATAGGAAAAACAACTTCTTGGAAGCATGTCGTGCCGTGTTGTAACTTTGACAATCATAATATATATATTAATCCGAATTCATTCTGTCAAAAAACACGAAGACACAATGAAGAATAGTTTATTCGCGTTTTCGTTGATTTTAGTTTTAGTTTTACTGAAACTGTTGTATTGTGAAGGGTGCTGGAAGCAAGAGAGAGAAGCTCTCCTTGCTATCAATAGTGCCTACTTTGATAACCGTTTAGCTTGGGTAGACAGCACCGATTGTTGCAAATGGGATAGGGTCAAGTGTAACGCCACCACTGGTCGAGTGGCCAAACTTGATCTTTCTGATGCAAGGGATTATGATCTTGGATTGTGGCGTTTAAATTATTCCCATTTTCTTGTGTTTGATGACATGAAGAATCTCAACTTGTCAAGCCAATTAAGCTATGGCTTATCTGGTTGCGTCGAGCAAGAAGGTCATTCCAATTTCATACAAGTTCTATATCCCCATCATTTCTTAATTTTACGGAATGGAAATGAACATTTCTGTATCAATTAAGCTTGATGCATGATTAGTATACATATATTTTGTTACTATGTTATTGAATGAATTTAACACATTATTGAATAATTTATAACCAATCATTAGATGGTACCGTAAAATTTCTTTTTAAACTTATAATATGTAAATATTAAATTCGTGTTTCATCACTTTCATTTTTCTCGCCTTGCAGCGTTGGGACTAAATAATCTGGAGGTCCTGGATTTGAGTTATAATTATGATACACACAATATTTTATCATGTGTGCATGAGTCTTCATCTCTTAAGGCTCTATACTTACAAAACAACAGGCTCAATGCAACTTCATACCAAGGTCAGTTTGATATGTGTGCTTTTTTTTTAAAACTACATATGAATGGTCAGGATTATTTTAATTAATTTTTATCTTAATCATTTATTTGAAGTTGCATTAAAAATGACATGACATTAGTGGTAATCCCTAACTGAGTAACATCATGCATCACTAGTGGATTTGAATAATTGTAAAAACTGTATTAGTTTGTAAAAGCTGGTTGTTTCCCGTTTTATTAATATCCTGTATTATTTCTCAGCATAGCCAGTCCTTGTTGTTGTTGGAGAAATATTGATTTTTTCGTAGGAGAGAACTAACACATTGTTCCTTCTAGGTTTATTCTCCATGTTGATAAATCTTGAGGTCCTTGACATGACCTTCTGCAACATCGGCGACAATGATATTGCATCAGCTTTGAGTGGCCTTTCATCCCTCAAGTCTTTAAATTTAGTATACTGTGACTTGTATTTGCGATCACTTCATAGTAATGGCACACTTTGCACTTCATATTATTTCCTTTCCTTTTTAATGATTACTTAATTAACTATGATTAGGGTACATAAGTGTAGGTATGTCAAAACTGAGGACATTGGAGATCCTTGACTTGGCTGGGAACGAGTTGGACGACAGTATCTTGTGGTCTTTAGGTTGTTTTTCATCTTTCATTAATTTATTGAAATGTTCTGTTCAACATGACTCTTATAAGAATATGCTATGCCATCATATAACAACTACTTATAACCGGATGTTTTAAACAGAGAAAGAAGAATTTGCATGGCCAACCAATCTGCAATACCTTGGACTAAGTGGAAATAGTTTCAGTAAAAAGGTTTTTTCTTCTCTAAGTGGGCTTCGACATCTCAAATCTCTTAATTTAAGCAGCAACCTATTGGAAGGATCGTTGAATATTAGTGGTTAGTACTTCTAATTATCATGGATTTTTTGTGTTTCAGCATGTCAACCCTGTTTGTATTTGTATATATCTATACTTGTATGTATTTGTATCTTTAATTTAACTAAAGAAATAACTTTATTGATATAGTTCTATTCAATGAGTGAAGAATACAGAATACTATTGTACTCTGTACCAATGATAGTATAATCAATCAAACCTTTGTTTATCCCTGGCAGGATTGACGTTAAGCAATTTGGAAATTCTTGATTTCAGTGACAATGATATCACCAATTTTGTTGTCCATCAAGGTATCTTTGCAATTGACAATTCATATATTTAATATTTAATTTATTTTACTGCATTTGTATTTTTTTATCATGATCTCGATCATCTCTTCTAATATAGTGCTTTTGTCCAAATATAATTTCTCAGATTGGTCTGGGCTTAAGATACTGAAGGAGTTATACATAAGCAATAATAAATTCAAGGGGCCAATTCAACCATATTTTGCTAACTTGTCATCCCTCAGGAAGTTGGATATTTCTGGTAATCACTTTACTGGTAATATCGGTTCTTACCTTGCAAGTCTTACATCCCTAGAATATCTTGGTTTTGAAAGAAACCAATTTGAAGTCCCTATTTCATTCACACCATTTTCCAATCATTCAAACCTTAAATTCATCCATGGCAATGGGAACAAAGTCATACTTGACTCACACTCTACTTTGGAAACATGGGTTCCAAAATTTCAATTGCAAGTGCTTAGTTTGTCTTCAAGGGTTGAAGCCAATTCTCTCCCCCTTCCAAGCTTTCTTCATTACCAATACAATTTGACTTATCTGGATTTTACTGGTTGTAAACTAGGAGGAGAGTTTCCAAATTGGTTATTGGAAAACAACACAAAAATGACAAACCTTGTTCTTAAAAGTTGTTCCTTTACTCGATTCCAGCTGCCATCTCATCCCCATGTCCACCTGGAAGAAATGGATGTATCAGGCAATGCAATAACGGGTAAAATCTCGAGCTACAATATCAGTTTAATTTTTCCAAATTTGGAAATTTTAGATATGTCTATAAATGCAATCCATGGTTCAATTCCTCACGAGTTTGGCCAGATGAACTTACTGCAAACATTGGATCTCTCAAATAATAATTTGTCGGGAGAAATTCCTCGTGAGCTAAGCAACATGAGCTCATTACAAACATTGGATCTTTCTGATAATCAATTGTCTGGAGAAATACCAGAGGGCATATCCAGAGGACGTACTTACAGAGATGTGGTTTCATCCTTGTTTTTGAACAATAATAGACTTACTGGTAGACCCCCAAGCAGCATTTTTAATTCATTCATCACTTCATTGGATATAAGCAATAATTATTTGGTGGGAAAAATTCCAAGCCTTGTTAAAAACATGTCAGGATTGCAGGAACTTCATATGTCCAACAATCATTTTGAAGGATCTATTCCATTAGAATTGGCAGAACTTGATAATCTAATTTTTCTAGATCTCTCCCAAAATAATTTGATTGGTGTTGTTCCATCTTTTATAAATTCTTCAGTGAGAATTATCCATTTGAACAACAACCATTTAAGCGGACTGTCTAAAAGAATGTTCGGTGGAAGGTCTTCCTTAGTCATGCTAGATCTTAGCTTTAATGAAATAACCCATAGCATTCAAGATATGGTACAAGACCTTAGTTTTACAGGGTTGAGCATTCTCCTTTTGAAAGGTAATCACTTTATTGGGGATATACCAAGGCAGTTATGCCATTTGATGGATTTGAGCATACTAGACCTTTCTCATAACAATTTATCTGGTGTAATACCCAATTGCTTGGGTAAAATGCCTTTTGAGATTAAGGACCCTGAGAATTTATCAAAATTATTTTATGGCATCATTCCTCTTCGGGACTATTCTAGATTCGAAAGTCAACTACCAAATGTGCAAGAGAAAGCAAATTTCACTTCAAAGAAGAGAACAGAAACATACGCGGGGAGTATCCTTGCTTACATGTCAGGAATTGACATGTCCCACAATAAACTAACGGGGAATATCCCATCCGAGCTTGGAAACTTGACAAGAATTCGATCACTGAACTTGTCAAATAATGATTTGATGGGGAAAATTCCAACTACATTCTCCAATTTGGTACAAACAGAGAGTTTGGATCTTTCTTTTAACAAGTTGAGTGGCCAAATTCCTCCACAATTGAGTGAGTTAACCTTCCTTGCTGTATTCAGTGTAGCGCACAATAACTTATCTGGTGCAACACCTGAAAGAAAAGGACAATTTTCGACATTTGAAGAAAGCAGCTACGAGGGTAATGTGTTCCTTTGTGGACCTCCACTTCCAAAAAGTTGCAATCCTCCACCACCTGCTATTTTACCAAATGACTCGGACAGTGATGCAGACAGTGGTAGTTTGGTGGACATGTTTGTTTTTTGTGTAACATTTGCCGTGTCATACACATCAGCTTTGTTGGCAACTGCAGCAGCTTTGTACATTAATCCTTACTGGAGGCAAGCATGGTTTTACTATACAGAATTGGTGAGCCTGAATTGCTTCTACTTTATCGAGGACAATTTGTGCAAGTTATTTAAAAATTGAAATATGTAACATGTTACGTTGTATGTGTTAAACATCAGTTTCTTGTTTGTTTGCTCCTAGTATGATAGAATAGTTAATAAATAAGTTATGCATACGTTGTATGAAAATCATATGTACTGTGGGACAATAGTTTGTACTATAAAAGAAGTCCTCTAGAGCAACATTCCTACACATACATGCCCTACTGGTAAACAGTCGAGGACTCGAGATACACGCGTTGCTCACGTTCCTCCCTCATTTTCTGATCTGTCAGGGTATGCTAACAAGCACCTGTTATAAATATTAGTCAAATTTAGGGGTTATTATATGTTTTGCGATCTGATATTGATACTCTATTAAGTGTTGATACAGACTCAAGTGTTGAGTCATTTTTCAGGCACCTCTCCACCGTAAATGATCATCACATAATTCTTTAAAAAATGTTTTGTAGATTAATTTATTTTCATTAACTTTTTTTATGAAAATAGAAATACAGAGTCATAAAATAAACCTGCTGTGAGATGTGACATAAACCTTGTGTTGTTTAATTTGCTGGTGAAACAAATATGTTTAACAAAAGCTAATAAATTATTCTTTGAATGCTTTCACACTTATCATGAAAGCAACAATTGCCTTCCAGAATCAGTAGAATCTGAAAAATTACCATCGCATTTAATGGTAAATGATTAATTGCCATAGCCAGAGTCAAAAATTTAGGTTCTAAACTTTCATTTTATGTTTTTAAATACTAGGTTATCAAATTGGGAAAAAAAAAAGAAAAAAGAAAGAAAAGAAAAAAAATAAAAAGAAGAAAAAATCTTAATCTTTAATTTAAAAAATAATATATCTAATAGTTGTTATTACTTTAGGTGTCCCACCCTAGAAGTCATCAAGCAACTTTTTGGAAACTTAAGCGGAGAACGGTGAGTTACCACTCACAAGTCACAAGTACTTTGCTCATACATTAAGTCTTTGAGGTGAATATATTATTAAGAAAAGAAAGAAAAAGCAACTTTATGGAAGCTTCAGTGGAAACGAGTCTACGTGCAGTCAACTTTAACATAATTTATCTTTTTAAAAAAAATTTAAACACAAATTTATTGTATTATTTTATAAATATTTTAAATAAAATAAGAAATATCCGAATCTATAACTGAATATATGTCCGTGTATGCACCCGGGTTAAACACCGATAGTGTAAGGAAAAATAACTTTTTAGAAAATTCAATGGAGAACGAGTTATGAGTCTACGCATCGTTAGCAACCACCGTCTCGCCACTGTGTACAGGGGTGCAAAAGGAGACCAGAGCAGGCTCTAATGACGTATCTACTAACAGTATGTTTGTCGAAAATAACGTATTCGATCGTATCTAAACTGTATAAAATATTTTAATATTTATTTTTTAAATAAAAAGATAACCGATATCAATAGGATACGTATCCTTCCCAAAACTGATACGGGTGCAAAAATGACATATCCGTGCATCAGAGGTGGTTGCCTTGCCTTTTCTTTTTTTAATATTACGAAATGTGTTTTCTTTTTTACTTATCGTTTTTTGCACTGCACCAATATCAACAAAGCTGCATTTCAATTTTCTCTCCGAAGTTAATATTTAATTTCTAATTTTTAATGTCAAGTTAATATTTATCTTAATAAAGTTAATAATTTTTATTTTATTATTACATTAATTATTACGTGAAAAACATATTTCATAGTTATATTATATAATAATTTATACTGAAGCTGTTTTGTTATATTATATAATAATATTTTATTTTTATTCTTTTGTGTAAAACATATTTCATTGTTATATTATCTATTTTAATTGTATCTTTTCATTTTAATATATGTATTGCATATTTTTGTGTTATATATTTTATTATATAGTAATAAAAATATATAATAGTACTTTAAAAAAAATTATAATTGCTTAGTAATTACAATTATATATTTTCAAAAATTATTCTCATAAATATATACATTAATATTTAATAAATATATTTTAAATTAGAATTTTTCAATACGTATCTTAAACATATCGTATCTTATATTTTCAACAATTGACGTATCTCCGTATCAAATATGTATCGCATTCGTGCATCATAGGTTTTTCCAAATTTGGAAATTTTAGATATGTCTATAAATGCAATCCATGGTTCAATTCCTTGCGAGTTTGGCCAAATGAACTTACTGAAAACATTGGACCTCTCAAGTAATCATTTGTCAAGAGAAATTCCACATGAGCTAAGCAACATGGGCACATTACAAACATTGCATCTTTCTGATAATCAATTGTCTGGAGAAATACCCAACGGTATATTTGGAGTTGGACATCAATCCAACGGATGTACTTATGTAGATATGGTTTTATTCTTGTTATTGAACAATAATAGACTTTCTGGTAGACTCCCAGCTAGCATTTTTAATACATCCGTCATGCAATTGGATATAAGCAATAATCATTTGGTGGGAAAGATTCCAAGCCTTATAAAAACATGTCATGGTTGATGGAACTTTATATGTCCAATAACCATTTTGAAGGATCTATTCCTTTAGAATTGGCGGAAGTTTAATATATCTGGATCTCTCCTAAAATAATTTGATTGGTGTTATTCCATCTTTCAGAAATCCTGTTGTGAGTACCATCCATTTAAACAACAATCATTTAAGTGGATTGTCCTAAAGAATGCTCAATATAAGCTCTTCCTTACTGATGCTAAACTTTAGCTACAATGAAATAACTGATAGCATTCAAGATATGATACAAGATCTAAGTTATACATCATTGAGCATTCTCCTTTTGAAAGGTAATCACTTTACTGGGAATATACCAAGGCAGTTATGCGAGTTGATAAATTTAAGCATACTAGACCTTTCTCATAACAATTTTTCAGGTGTCATACCAAAATGCTTGGGTAAAATGCCTTTTGAGAATAGGAGCCCTAAGCTATTAAATCAATCATTTTATGGCTTCCTTATGTTTGGAGCACAATTACCAAATGTGGTAGAGAAAGCAAATTTCACTTCAATGAAAATAACTGACACTTACTGTTAGAAGATGGCATATGACAGTGGGTATAAGTCTGAAGCAAAATAACTATCAGACTGAGCTAAAAACATAATAGAAAATGCATCAGACTTAACAGATAGATCATCAGACGCAACTCAGTCTGATCAGACGAAAGCTTACAGACGATGCTGTAAGATTATCAGACAAAGCGGAAACATAAAATTTGTGAATTAAGAACCAGAAACCTCACATGAAAGAGAGCAAAACTGACTTGATGTATTTCAGTAATGCAACATTTTAAAGTGTTACAATGAGAGCTTAAATAGGAAAACTATGAAGCCTCTCATTGGGCAAAGCCAAAAGTAATCATAGCTAAGCTAAAAATAAACATCATTAGCCTGCAGCTACAATTACCTTTTTTTTGAGAATAAGCAACCTTTAACCAAAACGTACAAGCAACCCAAAACACTGAACATGCAATTAATGTTAAAGATAAAGTAAAAATCTCAAATTCTTACACTCCTCCTTGAGATTTGACTTCCTTTGATTTCTCTGCTTCTCTAATGACATGATACTTTACTTTGATGTGCTTAGTCCTTCCATGCTGAACAGGATTTTTGGCTATAGCAATAGCTGACTTGTTGTCTACCCACAAATGGTTGCTTCACTTTGAACCTGTCCAACATCTGATAAAAATTTTCTTAGCCAAATGGCTTGATTTGCTGTAGCTGCAGCTGAAATATACTCAGCTTTTGCTGAAGATTGAGCAACCACTTCTTGTTTCTTTAAGTTCCATGAGAAAATACCACTGCCAAATGAGAAAACATAGCCTGAGGTACTTTTTGCATCGTCTGAACTTCCAGCCCAGTCACTGTCTGCATAGCCTTGAAGCTCTTCACTTTCATCTTTTAGAAACCAAAGACCATAATCTGTAGTTCCCCTTATGTACCTCAAAACTCTTTTTGCTGTGCCAAGATGAACTTGACTTGGAAATTTCATAAACCTGGATAATAAACTTACAGCAAACATTAGGTCTGGTTTGGTAGCAGACAAATACAACAAACTTCCAATCAAACTTCTATAAACAGACGCATCTCCTCTACTATCATCTTCATTCTTGGACAATTTTTCATTCACAACCAGTGGAGTGGCAACAGGCTTGCATCTTTCCATGTGGAATTTTCTCAAGATCTCCAAGGCATATTTCTTTTACGAAATGAAGATTCCATCTTTTGATTGGAAATTCTCTATTCCAAGAAAGTACTTCATTTGACCTAAATCAATCATCTCAAATTCACTTTCCATATCAATCTTGAATTGGTTTAAGGAATTCGATTCACTTCCTATCACCATTAAATCATCAACATATAAAGAAACAATGAGCTGCACTTCATCCTTTGACCACTTAACATAAAAAGTGGCTTCATTATCACTCAGTTTAAACCCCTTTTGCAGAAGATAACCATCGATTATGCTATACCAGGCCCTTGGTGCCTATTTCAGACCATACAAAGCTTTGTGAAGCTTGTAACTTTATCTTCTTGAGCCTGAAAACCTTCAAGTTGTTCGACATAAATGTCTTCTTTAAGCAGACCATTTAAGAATGCTGACTTAACATCAAAATGATATATTCTCCAGCCCATCTTGGCTACCAAAGCAGCAAGCAACCTAATTGTGTCATGTCTTGCTACAGGAGCAAATGTATCAGAAAAATCAACACCATGCTGCTGAAAGTAACCTTTTACCACCAATCTAGCTTTAAGTTTGTTCACAGGACCATCTGAATTAAGCTTGGTTCTATAAACCCACTTAACACCAATTACTTTTCGATTGCTTGGTTTGTCTACAAGCTGCCAAGTGTTGTTCTTTTCTACCATCTTGATCTCCTCCTTCATGGCAGCTCTCCATCCTTCAGTTTCAGCAGCTTCAACATAACTTGCAGGCTCTAATGCAGCCACACTGCATCTAGCATAAACATCCTCTAATGTTCTGCTGCTCCTCACTGGAACATCAGTGTCATTATCATAATTTTCTCCTTCGTCTTCAGAATTTTGCTCTTGCAATTCTTCTTCTTCAGGCAGTCCCTTACTAAGACCTTCAGCTTGCCTTTTTTCCCAATTCCATTTGGATAACTCATCAAACTTCACATCTCTGCTGACCAGAATTTTTTTGAGTCTTCAAGTTGTAAATACGGTATCCTTTGGAGTTGCTACAGTACCCCAAAAAGATGCCAACTTCAGACTTTTGATCAAGTTTGCCCCTCTTCACTTCAGGAATAAGGGCATAACATACACACCCAAAAACTTTTATATGCTCCATTGAAGGTTTCCTTCCATATCATGCTTCAAAAGGTGTTTTTCCCTTCAAAGCTTTAGTGGGTAGTATATTCAACAAGTATACTGAGGTATTAACAGCCTCAACCCAAAAAGTTTTAGGAAGACCTTTCTCAAACAACAAACATCTGGCCATCTCCATAACTGTTCTGTTCTTCCTTTCACTCACTCCATTTTGTTGAGGAGTGTAAGGAATAGTCAATTGGTGTTGAATTCCAGCCTGGTCACAAAATCTTTCAAACTCCCTAGCTGTATACTTAGTTCCATTATCAGACCTTAGCTTTTTTATTTCATAACTAGCCTCCTTTTCAACCATAAACTTGAACCTTTGAAATGCAACAAACACCTTTGACTTTTGCTTTAGAAAATATACCCAACACATCCTTGTAAAATCTTCAATAAATAGCAGAAAATATTTGCTACCATTCAAGGATGCTACGCTTATGGGTCCACAGACATCAGTGTGTATAAGCTATAATTTTTCAGTGGCTCTCCAATTTGCAACAGATGGAAAAGGCAATCTGTTTTGCTTTCCATACTGACACACTTCACACACATCAACATTATCTTTAATAGTAGGCAAATTCTCAACTAAGTCATTTGAACTCATTTGCTTCAGAGTGGAGTAGCTAAAATGACCATGTTTTTTATGCCATAGAGGAGAATCATCTACTGTACTTGGAAAAGCATGCATATATGTTCTCTTCCATTCTATAGGAAAGCTTTTAATTATCTCGCTTTTGTATAGACATTAATTCACTCCCAGAAGGATCAAATATAGAGCATTTCATATCTTCAAAACACAAGGAATAATTCCTTTCTAGCATTTGACCCACACTCAAAAGACTTTGGCTTAACTCAGGCACAAATAAAACATCAGTCATATATTTGATACTTGAAGGAGTTTCAACAGCAACAACTCCTTTGCCTTTGACATTAACACGTTCTCCATTGCCTATGGTAACTTTGGAGAAGTAGGTCTGATCTAACTACTTAAAGATGCTAGCATTATGGGTCATATGATTTGTGCATCCACTATCGATTAGCCATGCTTCTTTGCTCTTGCTTGCTGAATACAAGTAGCAATAAACAACTGCTCCTTGGTCTGTTGGTGTTGCTCAACAATGAGCTGACTGCCCCTGCTGGTTTGCTTTATTTTTACAAACCTTTTCCACATGACCAAGCTGATTGCAAGCCTTCCATTTAACTCCTGGCCTGGACCAAAATAAGTTTTCAGTATGGTTGCTCTTTTTACAGTGGGAGGAAGGTGGAAACTTGTTTTTCCAGCCTCCTCCTTTCTTGTTGCCTTCTTCCTCCTTCTTTTCTTTTCCTTTTTTTTTTTACCACTAAATGGCTTTTTTCTAGAACTACTCCAACCTTGGGCTTTGCCTTTGGAGTGTGCCACAAGAGCACCTTCCATACTTTCTTCCATTCTTAGAGATTTCCTATGTTCAGTGGCTTGCAGAGCATTCACAAGCTCTACAATAGATATTGGAGAGAAATCCTTATTTTCTTCTAGAGAGGAGATTTTTGACTCAAACCTTTCTGGAAGACACACTAGGATTTTCTCCACTACACGTTGATCACTTAGTTCCTCTCCAAATAATCTAATTTGTGTAACCACCTTCAAGAGTCTGTCAGTAAACTCTTTGACAGATTCACTTTCATTCATTTTTATAGCTTCAAACTCCCTTCTCAAGTTCAGCCCCTGCATTCTTTTTGTTCTTTCACTCCCTTGGAACTCCTCCTTCAATTGATCTCATGCCTCTTTTGCAGTCTCAAGAGTTAGTATCTTGATAAACACATCATCATGTAGTGCTGCTTGTATATTGGCAAGTGCTTTGCCTTCCTTTGCCACTTCATCATTGTGACTCCTTATTTAAGCTATTCTTGGGTTTTCGGTAATGGAGTTGGGTTACTTCCATTTTCCACTATATCCAACAAACTCTGAGCTTTAAAATAAGTCCTCATTTATGCAGCCCACAAATGAAAGTTTTCCCTTGCAAATATAGGAGGAGGTGGAGGTAGAGAACTACTGCTGGAAGCCATTTTTGTGTTTGAAGGTTTTTTGTGTGGGTTGTCTCACTGATTTTTTTTTCACTCTATTTTTTTTTTGGTTTTTCTCTCCCTCGCTGTCTCTGGTTTTCACTCCCTCACAGTCCCTTAAAGATCATTTAAGCTTTGATACCATGTTAGAAGATGGCATATAACAGTGGGTATAAGTCTGAAGCAAAATAACTATCAGACTGAGCTAAAAACATAACAGAAAATGCATCAGACTTAACAGATAGAGCATCAGACGCAACTCAGTCTGATCAGACGAAAGCTTACAGACGATGCTGTAAGATTTTCAGACAAAGCGGAAACATAAAATTTGTGAATTAAGAACCAGAAACCTCACACGAAAGAGAGCAAAACTGACTTGATATTTTAGTAATGCAACATTTTAAAGTGTTACAATGAGAGCTTAAATAGGAAAACTATGAAGCCTCTCATTGGGCAAAGCCAAAAGTAATCATAACTAAGCTAAAAATAAACATCATTAGCCTGCAGCTACAATTAGCTTTTTTCTGAGAATAAGCAACCTTTAACCAAAACATACAAGCAACCCAAAACACTGAACATGCAATTAATGTTAAAGATAAAGTAAAAATCTCAAATTCTAACACTTACGTGGGGAGTATTCTTGCTTACATGTCTGGAATTGACTTATCCCACAATAAAATAACGGGAAATATCCCATCTGAGCTTGGAAACTTTACAGGAATTCGATCGTTGAACTTGTCACATAATGATTTGATGGGGAAAATTCCAACTACATTCTCCAATTTGGTACAAACAGAGAGTTTGGATCTTTCTTTTAACAAGTTGAGTGGCCAAATTCCTCCACAATTGAGTGAGTTAACCTTCCTTGCTGTATTCAGTGTGGCGCACAATAAGTTATCTGGTGCAACACCTGAAAGAAAAGGACAATTTTTGGCATTTGATGAAAGCAGCTACGAGGGTAATATGTTCCTTTGTGGACCTCCACTAAGAAAAAGTTGCAATCCTCCACCTACTACTTTACCAAATGACGCAGACAGTGATGCAGACAGTGATAGTTTGGTGGACATGTTTGTTTTTTGTGTGACATTTGTCGTGTCATACACATCAGCTTTGTTGGTAACTACAACGGCTTTGTACATTAATCCTTATTGGAGGCAAGCATGGTTTTACTATATAGAATTGGTGAGCCTGAATTGCTACTACTTTATCGAGGACAATTTGCACAAGTTATTTAAAAATTGAAATATGTAACATATTATGTTGTATGTGTTAAACAACAGTTTCTTGTTTGTTTGCTCGAGTATGATACAATAGTTAATAAATAAGTTATGTATACATTTTATGAAAATCATATATACTTTGGAACAATAGTTTGTGCTATAAAAGAAGTCCACTAGGGCAACCATCCTACACACACATCCCGTACTGGTAAACAGTCAACATACACACTCGATGCTCATGTTCCTCCCTCATGTGCTGATAAGTCAGGGTATGCTAACACCTCTTATAAATATCAGTCAAATTTAGGGGTCATTATATGTTTTGCAATCTGATATTGATACTCTATTAAGTGTTAATACAGACTCAAGTGTTGAGTCATTTCTCAGGCACCTCTCCACCGTAAATGATCATCACATAATTCTTTAAAAAAATGTTTTGTAGATTGATTTATTTTCATTAAATTTTTTTTATGAAAATATAAAGACAGAGTCATTAAATAAACCCTACTATGACATGTGACATAAACCTTGTGATGTTTAATTTGCTGGTGAAACAAATCTGTTTAACAAAAGCTAATAAATTATTCTTTGAATGCTTTCACACTTATCATGAAAGCAACAACTGCCTTCCAGAATCAGTAGAATCTGCAAAATTACAATCACATTTAATGGTAAATGATTAATTGCAATAGCCAGAGTCAAAAAATTAGGTTCTAAACTTTCATTTTATGTTTTTAAATACTTTGTTATCAAATTGTGGAGCTGTTACTATCTTATTAAACAAAAGTTATCTAATCTTTGTTTGCAGTTTCGAACTCTTCGTGAATGATTATTTGAATACACTATATATCTCATTTGGACAAGTAATATTATACATTCCTGAGCTTGAAAAAACCAACAAGCCCGATTTGAAGGATTATCACCAAATTAATTAACCAAATCTTGACAACTAAATATTATACGAGTGAACTGTAAATTCATCCCTTTAAGACCTAATGGTTAGCTCAAATTGGGGCATTTTTCCATGACGCCTCCATAGTGTTTGCATGATTCCCAAGTTGAAGAAAGGGCCACAAAGGTATGAATATAAGGTATCAGATCAAATTCTTTTATGACTGTTATATTTTTATTAAGCAAAAGTTACTCTTTATAAGTGGTTACTTGAATACACTTTAACTTATTTGTAAAATTATAAGTGGGATTGAGTCAAACTGAACTTGGGGTAAACAATGTGGCTAAACCAGCTTAGAGGTCAGAACATGAAATGAGTGTTGACAATTATTGAGGTAATTGTAATTGTGTAACTTATTGGATCTTCCTTTTAGTAATAATGTCAAGAAAAGTGTTAACTGAATATCTGCATTTAACTATGCCTCATGTTCTTGTAACTATGACCCTGAAGTCATACACAAGCAAGCAGCTTAAAGCTAGGTGGTATAAAAAATATCTCAAGTAGGAACTATATCCATAATTGGAAGTCTAACTTCCTTTGACAAAGTTCTATATATAGCAAATTTTATATATGGTCGTTCCATATATATGATTAATTTATTTTAAATAATATTTAATTTTAATAGTTTGTATATAATTTAATTATTTTTTATGTTTAAATTATTCAAAATATTGTTTATAAACATTAAATATTATAAAGTTAATAAAATTTATTTTTATTTACAATATAAATATAAAATAATTAAATTATTTTGTCATTTCATTTCAAATTTAAAAAAAGTTTTGCTTTAACATAACTTAATTTTTTTGAAAAAATTTAAACACATTTATTATATAATTTTATAAATATTTTAAATAAAAAAAGAAATGTCTGATGCTATAATTTAATTAAGAAATGTCAGTGTAAGCACGGGTTAAACAGCAATGTGGTAAAGAAAGGAAACGCAACTTTTTGGAAACTTCAGTGGAGAACGAGTTACGAGTCTACGCGTGACTTAATTTCCTCATACAGGAAGTCTTTGAGGTGAATTATTAGGAAAAGAAAGGAAAAGCAACTTTTTGAAAGCGTCGGTAGAAACGAGTTTATGTGTCAACTTTCCTTGCACTAAAGTCTTTGAGGTGAATATAGGAAAAACAACTTCTTGGAAGCATGTCGTGCCGCGTTGTAACTTTGACAATCATAATATATATATTAATCCGAATTCATTCTGTCAATAAACACGAAGACACAATGAAGAATAGTTTATTCGAGTTTTCGTTGATTTTAGTTTTAGTTTTACTGAAAGTGTTGTATTGTGAAGGGTGTTGGAAGCAAGAGAGAGAAGCTCTCCTTGCTATCAATAGTGCCTACTTTGGCAACAGTTTAGCTTGGGTAGACAACACCGATTGTTGCAAATGGGATAGAGTTGAGTGTAACGCTACCACAGGGCGAGTGGCCAAACTTGATCTTTCTGATGCAAGGGATTATTATCTTGGACTAAATTACTCCCATTTTCTTGTGTTTAAAGACATGAAGAATCTTAACTTGTCAAGTAGTTACATATCTAGTTGCGTTGGAATAGAAGGTCATTCAATTTCATACAAGTTCTATATCCCCATCATTTCTTAATTTTACGGAACGAAAATGAACATTTCTGTATCAATTAAGCTTGATGCATGATTAGTATACATATATTTTGTTACTATATTATTGCATGAATTTAACACATTATTAAATAATTTATAACCAATCATTAGATGGTACCGTAAAATTTCTTTTTAAACTTATAATATGTAAATATTAAATTCGTGTTTCATCACTTACATTTTTCTCGCCTTGCAGTGTTGGGACTAAATAATCTGGAGGTCCTCGATTTGAGTTATAATTATGGTATAGACAATATTTTATCATGTGTGCACGAGTCTTCATCTCTTAAGGCTTTATACTTACAAAACAACAGGCTCAATGCAACTTCATACCAAGGTCAGTTTGATATGTGTGCTTTTTTTTAAAACTACATATGAATGGTCAGGATTATTTTAATTAATTTTTATCTTAATCATTTATTTGAAGTTGCATTAAAAATGACATGACATTAGTGGTAATCCCTAACTGAGTAACATCATGCATCACTAGTGGATTTGAATAATTGTAAAAACTGTATTAGTTTGGAAAAGCTGGTTGTTTCCGTTTTATTAATATCCTGTATTATTTCTCAGCATAGCCAGTCATTGTTGTTGTTGGAGAAATATTGATTTTTTCGTAGGAGAGAACTAACACATTGTTCCTTCTAGGTTTATTCTCCATGTTGATAAATCTTGAGGTCCTTGACTTGACCTTCTGCAACATCGGCGACAATGATATTGCATCAGCTTTGAGTGGCCTTTCATCCCTCAAGTCTTTAAATTTAGTATACTGTGACTTGTATTTGCGATCACTTCATAGTAATGGCACACTTTGCACTTCTTACTATTTCCTTTCCTTTTTAATGATTACTTAATTAACTATGATTAGGGTACATATGTGTAGGTATGTCAAAACTGAGGACATTGGAGATCCTTGACTTGGCTGGGAACGAGTTGGACGACAGTATCTTGTGGTCTTTAGGTTGTTTTTCATCTTTCATTAATTTATTGAAATGTTCTGTTCAACATGACTCTTATAAGAATATGCTATGCCATCATATAACAACTACTTATAACCGGATGTTTTAAACAGAGAAAGAAGAATTTGCATGGCCAACCAATCTGCAATACCTTGGACTAAGTGGAAATAGTTTCAGTGAAAAGGTTTTTTCTTCTCTAAGTGGGCTTCGACATCTCAAATCTCTTAATTTAAGCAGCAACCTATTGGAAGGATCGTTGAATATTAGTGGTTAGTACTTCTAATTATCATGGATTTTTTGTGTTTCAGCATGCCAACCCTGTTTGTATTTGTATATATCTATACTTGTATGTATTTGTATCTTTAATTTAACTAAAGAAATAACTTTATTGATATAGTTCTATTCAATGAGTGAAGAATACAGAATACTATTGTACTCTGTACCAATGATAGTATAATCAATCAAACCTTTGTTTATCCCTGGCAGGATTGACGTTAAGCAATTTGGAAATTCTTGATTTCAGTGACAATGATATCACCAATTTTGTTGTCCATCAAGGTATCTTTGCAATTGATAATTCATATATTTAATATTTAATTTATTTTACTGCATTTGTATTTTTTTATCATGATCTCATCTCTTCTAATATAGTGCTTTTGTCCAAATATAATTTCTCAGATTGGTCTGGGCTTAAGATGCTGAAGGAGTTATACATAAGCAATAATAAATTCAAGGGGCCAATTCAACCATATTTTGCTAACTTGTCATCCCTCAGGAAGTTGGATATTTCTGGTAATCACTTTACTGGTAATATCGGTTCTTACCTTGCAAGTCTTACGTCCCTAGAATATCTTGGTTTTGAAAGAAACCAATTTGAAGTCCCAATTTCATTCACACCATTTTCCAATCATTCAAACCTTAAATTCATCTATGGCAATGGGAACAAAGTCATACTTGACTCACACTCTACTTTGGAAACATGGGTTCCAAAATTTCAATTGCAAGTGCTTAGTTTGTCTTCAAGGGTTGAAGCCAATTCTCTCCCCCTTCCAAGCTTTCTTCATTACCAATACAATTTGACTTATCTGGATTTTACTGGTTGTAAACTAGGAGGAGAGTTTCCAAATTGGTTATTGGAAAACAACACAAAAATGACAAACCTTGTTCTTAAAAGTTGTTCCTTTACTAGATTCCAGCTGCCATCTCATCCCCATGTCCACCTGGAAGAAATGGATGTATCAGGCAACGCAATAACGGGTAAAATCTCGAGCTACAATATCAGTTTAATTTTTCCAAATTTGGAAATTTTAGATATGTCTATAAATGCAATCCATGGTTCAATTCCTCACGAGTTTGGCCAGATGAACTTACTGCAAACATTGGATCTCTCAAATAATAATTTGTCGGGAGAAATTCCTCGTGAGCTAAGCAACATGAGCTCATTACAAACATTGGATCTTTCTGATAATCAATTGTCTGGAGAAATACCAGAGGGCATATCCAGAGGACGTACTTACAGAGATGTGGTTTCATCCTTGTTTTTGAACAATAATAGACTTACTGGTAGACCCCCAAGCAGCATTTTTAATTCATTCATCACTTCATTGGATATAAGCAATAATTATTTGGTGGGAAAAATTCCAAGCCTTGTTAAAAACATGTCAGGATTGCAGGAACTTCATATGTCCAACAATCATTTTGAAGGATCTATTCCATTAGAATTGGCAGAACTTGAAAATCTAATTTATCTAGATCTCTCCCAAAATAATTTGATTGGTGTTGTTCCATCTTTTATAAATTCTTCGGTGAGAATTATCCATTTGAACAACAACCATTTAAGCGGACTGTCCAAAAGAATGTTCGGTGGAAGGTCTTCCTTAGTCATGCTAGATCTTAGCTTTAATGAAATAACCCATAGCATTCAAGATATGGTACAAGACCTTAGTTTTACAGGGTTGAGCATTCTCCTTTTGAAAGGTAATCACTTTATTGGGGATATACCAAGGCAGTTATGCCATTTGATGGATTTGAGCATACTAGACCTTTCTCATAACAATTTATCTGGTGTAATACCCAATTGCTTGGGTAAAATGCCTTTTGAGAATAAGGAACCTGAGCAATTATATAAATTGTTTTATGGAATCATTCCTCTTTCTGTCTTTTCTAGATTTGAAAGTCAATTACCAAATGTGCAAGAGAAAGCAAATTTCACTTCAAAGAAGAGAACAGACACTTACACGGGGAGTATCCTTGCTTACATGTCTGGAATTGACTTATCTCACAATAAACTAACGGGGAATATCCCAGCTGAGCTTGGAAACTTGACAAGAATTCGATCATTGAACTTGTCCCATAATGATTTGACAGGGCAAATTCCGATTGCATTCTCCAATTTGGTACAAACAGAGAGTTTGGATCTTTCTTTTAACAAGTTGAGTGGCCAAATTCCTCCACAATTGAGTGAGTTAACCTTCCTTGCTGTATTCAGTGTAGCGCACAATAACTTATCTGGTGCAACACCTGAAAGAAAAGGACAATTTTCGACATTTGAAGAAAGCAGCTACGAGGGTAATGTGTTCCTTTGTGGACCTCCACTTCCAAAAAGTTGCAATCCTCCACCACCTGCTATTTTACCAAATGACTCGGACAGTGATGCAGACAGTGGTAGTTTGGTGGACATGTTTGTTTTTTTTGTGACATTTGCCGTGTCATACACATCAGCTTTGTTGGTAACTGCAGCAGCTTTGTACATTAATCCTTACTGGAGGCAAGCATGGTTTTACTATACAGAATTGGTGAGCCTGAATTGCTTCTACTTTATCGAGGACAAGTTGTGCAAGTTATTTAAGAATTGAAATATGTAACATGTTAGGTTGTATGTGTTAAACATCAATTTCTTGTTTGTTTGCTCCTAGTATGATAGAATAGTTAATAAATAAGTTATGTATACGTTGTATGAAAATCATATGTACTGTGGGACAATAGTTTGTACTATAAAAGAAGTACTCTAGAGCAACATTCCTACACACACATGCCCTACTGGTAAACAGTCGAGGACTCGAGATACACGCGTTGCTCACGTTCCTCCCTCATTTTTTGATCTGTCAGGGTATGCTAATGAGCACCTGTTATAAATATTAGTCAAATTTAGGGGTTATTATATGTTTTGCGATCTGATATTGATACTCTATTAAGTGTTGATACAGACTCAAGTGTTGAGTCATTTTTCAGGCACCTCTCCACCGTAAATGATCATCACATAATTCTTTAAAAAATGTTTTGTAGATTAATTTATTTTCGTTAATTTTTTTTTATGAAAATAGAAATACAGAGTCATAAAATAAACCCTGCTGTGAGATGTGACATAAACCTTGTGTTGTTTAATTTGCTGGTGAAACAAATATGTTTAACAAAAGCTAATAAATTATTCTTTGAATGCTTTCACACTTATCATGAAAGCAACAATTGCCTTCCAAAATCGGCTTAATTACCAATTTGGTCCTCAAATTTATTTATTTACGTCAATTTGGTCTCCATATTTTTAAAATCGTCAATTTGGTCCCCAAGTTATTAAAAATGGGTCAATTAGGTCCCCACCGTCATGTTCCGTTAATTTGACTGACGGAGGTGTGTGACTTGGCACGACGATGGGGAGCCACGTGTGTAATATATTAATGGCGTTAGTGTGAAATTAACGGTGGGGACCAAATTGACTCATTTTTAAGAATTTGGGGATCAAATTGACGATTTTAAAAATATAGGGACCAAATTGACGTAAATAAATAAATTTAGGGACCAAGTTGGTAATTAAGCCTCCAGAATCAGTAGAATCTGCAAAATTACCATCGCATTTAATGGTAAATGATTAAATTACCATAGCCAGAGTCAAAAAATTAGGTTCTAAACTTTCATTTTATGTTTTTAAATACTAGGTTATCAAATTGGAAAAAAAAAAAGAAAAAAGAAAGAAAAGAAAAAAACAAAAAGAAGAAAAAATCTTAATCTTTAATTTAAAAAATAATATATCTAATAGTTGTTATTATTTTACGTGTCCCACCCTAGAAGTCATCAAGCAACTTTTTGGAAACTTAAGCGGAGAACGGTGAGTTACCACTCACAAGTCACAAGTACTTTGCTCATACATTAAGTCTTTGAGGTGAATATATTATTAAGAAAAGAAAGAAAAAGCAACTTTATGGAAGCTTCAGTGGAAACGAGTCTACGTGCAGTCAACTTTAACATAATTTATCTTTTTAAAAAAAATTTAAACACAAATTTATTGTATTATTTTATAAATATTTTAAATAAAATAAGAAATGTCCGAATCTATAACTGAATATATGTCCGTGTATGCACCCGGGTTAAACACCGATAATGTAAGGAAAAATAACTTTTTAGAAAATTCAATGGAGAACGAGTTACGAGTCTACGCATCGTTAGCAACCACCGTCTCGCCACTGTGTACAGGGGTGCAAAAGGAGACCAGAGCAGGCTCTGATGACGTATCTGCTAATAGTATGTTTGCCGAAAATAACGTATCTGATCGTATCTAAACTGTATAGGATATTTTAATATTTATTTTTTAAATAAAAAGATAACCGATATCAATAGGATACGTATCCTTCCCGATACTGATACGGGAGCAAAAATGACATGTCCGTGCATCAGAGGTGGTTGCCTTGCCTTTTCCTTTTTATTTATCGTTTTTTGCACTGTACCAATATCAACAAAGCTGCATTTCAATTTTCTCTCCGAAGTTAATATTTAACATTTATTTAATAAGTCTTTTTCAACTTTACATTTTTCATTTGTCTTTTTCAAAAAAATCACCGAAACTTATATTGTAATTTCCAATTTTTAATGTTAAGTTAATATTTTAATATTTATCTTAATAAAGTTAATAATTTTTATTTTATTATTACATTAACTATTTTGTGAAAAACATATTTAATAGTTGAGAAGGGATCAAATTATACCGGTGTAACTTAAACAACTATTACACCACTCAATAACTTTTAACTGATGTTTTCTTAAAATCCACCGTTGGATTGAAAGTTCCTTTCACATAGATCATCTATACAAAATTTCAAAGTATTTGCTACCTCATTCATATAGATTAAAATCGACGTAATATAAACTTTTCAAAATATACTAAAATATGGATCATTTGATTACCTTCTTATTGTTGTTCAATTTTGACAAAATTTGACACAAACAATCTTGGTAATATGTAGATATAATTCAACGGTTGGATCGATAAAAATTTCATTCTATATCAAGTTATTAACATGGTGTAACTCTTTTAGAGTTACACTGGTGTAATTTGATCCCTTCTCTTAATAGTTATATTATATAATAATTTATACTAAAGCTGTTTTGTTATATTTTATAATAATATTTTATTTTTATCCTTTTGTGTAAAACATATTTCATTGTTATATTATCTATTTTAATTGTATCTTTTCATTTTAATATATGTATTGCATATTTTTGTGTTATATATTTTATTATATAGTGATAAAAATATATAATAGTACTTTAAAAAAAATTATAATTGCTTAGTAATTACAATTATATATTTTCAAAAATTATTCTCATAAATATATACATTAATATTTAATAAATATATTTTAAATTAGAATTTTTCAATACGTATCTTAAACATATCATATCTTATATTTTCAAGAATTGACGTATCGCCATATCAGATATGTATCGTATTCGTGCATCATAGATTTTTCCAAATTTGGAAATTTTAGATATGTCTATAAATGCAATCCATGGTTCAATTCCTCGCGAGTTTGGCCAAATGAACTTATTGAAAACATTGGACCTCTCCAGTAATCATTTGTCAAGAGAAATTCCATATGAGCTAAGCAACATGAGCACATTACAAACATTGCATCTTTCTGATAATCAATTGTCTGGAGAAATACCCAACGGTATATTTGGAGTTGGGCATCAATCCAACAGATGTACTTATGTAGATATGGTTTTATTCTTGTTATTGAACAATAATAGACTTTCTGGTAGACTCCCAGCTAGCATTTTTAATACATCCATCATGCAATTGGATATAAGCAATAATCATTTGGTGGGAAAGATTCCAAGCCTTATAAAAAACATGTCATGGTTGATGGAACTTTATATGTCCAATAACCATTTTGAAGGATCTATTCCATTAGAATTGGCGGAAGTTGAAAGTTTAATATATCTGGATCTCTCCCAAAATAATTTGATTGGTTTTATTCCATCTTTTAGAAATCCTGTTGTGAGTACCATCCATTTAAACAACAATCATTTAAGTGGATTGTCCGAAAGAATGTTCAATATATAAGCTCTTCCTTACTAATGCTAAACTTTAGCTACAATGAAATAACTGATAGCATTCAAGATATGATACAAGATCTAAGTTATACATCATTGAGCATTCTCCTTTTGAAAGGTAATCACTTTACTGGGAATATACCAAGGCAGTTATGCGAGTTGATAAATTTAAGCATAGTAGACCTTTCTCATAACAATTTTTCAGGTGTCATACCAAAATGCTTGGGTAAAATGCCTTTTGAGAATAGGAGCCCTGAGCTATTAAATCAATCATTTTACGACTTCCTTATGTTTGGAGCACAATTACTAAATGTGGAAGAGAAAGCAAATTTCACTTCAAAGAAAATAACTGACACTTACTGTTGGAAGATGGCATATGACAATGGGTATAAGTTTGAAGCAAAATAACTATCAAACTGAGCTAAAAACATAATAGAAAATGCATTAGACTTAACAGATAGAGCATCAGACGCAACTCAGTCTGATCAGACGAAAGCTTACAGATGATGTGTAAGATTATCAGACAAAGCGGAAACATAAAATTTGTGAGTTAAGAACCAGAAACCTCACATGAAAGAGAGCAAAACTGACTTGATGTATTTCAGTAAAGCAACATTTTAAAGTGTTACAATGAGAGCTTAAATAGGAAAACTATGAAGCCTCTCATTGGGCAAAGCCAAAAGTAATCATAGCTAAGCTAAAAATAAACATCATTAGCCTGCAACCACAATTACTTTTTTCTGAGAATAAGCAACCTTTAACCAAAACGTACAAGCAACCCAAAACACTGAACATGCAATTAATGTTAAAGATAAAGTAAAAATCTCAAATTCTAACACTCCTCCTTGAGATTTTTCTTCAACACTCCAAGCTTTGATCTTAACATTTCAAACTTACCCTTTGGAAGGGCTTTGGTCATGATGTCTACAATCTGATTTTCAGAGTTGCAATGCTCCAACTTGACTTCCTTTGATTTCTCTGCTTCTCTAATGACATGATACTTTACTTTGATGTACTTAGTCCTTCCATGTTGAACAGGATTTTTGGCTATAGTAATAGCTGACTTGTTGTCTACCCACAAAACGGTTGCTTCACTTTGAACCTGTCCAACATCTGATAAAAATTTTCTTAGCCAAATGGCTTGATTTGCTGCAGCTGCAGCTGAAATATACTCAGCTTCTACTAAAGATCTTGTTTCTTTGAGTTCCATGAGAAAATACCATTTCCAAATGAGAAAACATAGCCTGAGGTACTTTTTGCATCGTCTGAACTTCCAGCCCAGTCACTGTATGCATAGCCTTGAAGCTCTTCACTTTCGTCTTTTAGAAACCAAAGACCATAGTCTGTAGTTCCCCTTATGTACCTCAAAACTCTTTTTGCTTCGCCAAGATGAACTTGACTTGGAAATTTCATAAACCTGGATAATAAACTTGCAGCAAACATTAGGTCTGGTCTGGTAGCAGACAAATACAACAATCTTCCAATCAAACTTTTATAAATAGACGCATCTCCTCTACTATCACCTTCATTCTTGGACAATTTTTCATTCACAACCAGTGGAGTGGCAACAGGCTTGCATCTTTCCATGTGGAATTTTCTCAAGATCTCCAAGGCATATTTCTTTTACGAAATGAAGATTCCATCTTTTGATTGGAAATTCTCTATTCCAAGAAAGTACTTCATTTGATCCAAATCAGTCATCTCAAATTCACTTTCCATATCAATCTTGAATTGGTTTAAGGAATTCAATTCACTTCCTATCACCATTAAATCATGAACATATAAAGAAACAATGAGCTGTACTTCATCCTTTGACCACTTAACATACAAAGTGGCTTCATTATCACTTATTTTAAACCTCTTTTGCAGAAGATAACCATCGATTATGCTATACCAGGCCCTTGGTGTCTGTTTCAGACCATACAAAGCTTTGTGAAGCTTGTAACTTTATCTTCCTGAGCCTGAAAACCTTCAAGTTGTTCGACATAAATGTCTTCTTCAAGCAAACCATTTAAGAATGCTAACTTAACATCAAAATGATATATTCTCCAGCCCATCTTGGCTACCAAAGCAACAAGCAACCTAATCGTGTCATGTCTTGCTGCAGGAGCAAATGTATCAGAAAAATCAACACCGTGCTGCTAAAAGTAACCTTTTACCACCAATCTAGCTTTAAGTTTGTTCACAGAACCATCTGAATTAAGCTTGGTTCTATAAACCCACTTAACACCAATTACTTTTCGATTGCTTGGTCTGTCTATAAGTTGCCAAGTGTTGTTCTTTTCTATCATCTTTATCTCCTCCTTCATGGCAACTCTCCATCCTTTAGTTTCAGTAGCTTCAACATAACTTGCAGGCTCTAATGCAGCCACAGTGCATCTAGCATAAACATCCTCTAATGTTCTACTGCTCCTCACTAGAACATCAGTGTCATTATCATAATTTTCTCCTTCGTCTTTAGAATTTTGCTCTTGCAATTCTTCTTCTTCAAGCAGTCCCTTACTAAGACCTTCAGCTTGCCTTTTTTCCTAATTCCATTTGGACAACTCATCAAACTTCACATCTCTGCTGACCAGAATTCTTTTGAGTCTTCAAGTTGTAAATACGGTATCCTTTGGAGTTGCTGCAGTACCCCAAAAAGATGCCAACTTCAGACTTTTGATCAAGTTTGCCCCTCTTCACTTCAGGAATAAGGGCATAACATACACACCCAAAAAATTTTATATGCTCCATTGAAGGCTTCCTTCTATACCATGCTTCAAAAGGTGTTTTTCCCTTCAAAGCTTTAGTGGGCAATATATTCAACAAGTATACTAAGGTATTAACAGCCTCAGCCCAAAAAGTTTTAGGAAGACCTTTCTCAAACAACAAACATCTGGCCATCTCCATAACTGTTTTGTTCTTCCTTTCACTCACTCCATTTTGTTGAGGAGTGTAAGGAACAGTCAATTGGTGTTGAATTCCAGCCTGGTCACAAAATCTTTCAAACTCCCCAGCTGTATACTTAGTTCCATTATCAGACCTTAGCTTTTTTATTTCATAACTAGCCTTCTTTTCAACCATAGACTTGAATCTTTGAAATGCAGCAAACACCTCTGACTTTTGCTTCAGAAAATATACCCAACACATCCTTGTAAAATCTTCAATAAATAGCAGAAAATATTTGTTGCCATTCAAGGATGCTACGCTTATGGGTCCACACACATCAGTATGTATAAGCTATAATTTTTCAGTGGCTCTCCAATTTGCAACAGATGGAAAAGGCAATCTGTTTTGCTTTCCATACTGACACACTTCATACACATCAACATTATCTTTAATAGCAGGCAAATTCTCAACTAAGTCATTTGAACTCATTTGCTTTAGAGTGGAGTAGCTAAAATGACCAAGTTTTTATGCCATAGAGGATAATCATCTACTATACTTGGAAAAGCATGCATATATGTTATCTTCCATTCTACTGGAAAGCTTTTAATTATCTCGCATTTATATAGACATTAATTCACTCCCAGAAGGATCAAATATAGAGCATTTCATATCTTCAAAACACAAGGAATAATTCCTTTCTAGCATTTAACCCACACTCAAAAGACTTTGGCTTAACTCAGGCACAAATAAAACATTAGTCATATATTTGATACTTGAAGGAGTTTCAACAGCAACAACTCCTTTGCCTTTGACATTAACACATTCTCCATTGCCTATGGTAACTTTGGAGAAGTAGGTCTGATCTAGCTACTTAAAGATGCTAGCATTGTGGGCCATATGATTTGTGCATCCACTATCGATTAGCCATGCTTCTTTGCTCTTACTTGCTGAATAACAAGTAGCAATAAACAACTGCTCCTTGGTCTATTGGTGATGCTCAACAATGAGCTGACTGCCCCTGCTGGTTTGCTTTATTTTTACAGACCTTTTCCACATGACCAAGCTGATTGCAAGCCTTGCATTTAACTCCTGGCCTGAACCAACAAAAGTTTTCAGTATGGTTGCTCTTTTTACAGTGGGAGGAAGGTGGAAACTTATTTTTCCAGCCTCCTCCTTTCTTGTTGCCTTCTTCCTCCTTCTTTTCTTTTCCTTTTTTTTTTTTACCACTAAATGGCTTTTTTCTAGAATTACTCCAACCTTGGGCTTTGCCTTTGGAGTGTGCCACAAGAGCACCTTCCATACTTTCTTCCATTCTCAGAGATCTCCTGTGTTTAGTGGCTTGCAGAGCATTCACAAGCTCTACAATAGATATTGGAGAGAAATCCTTATTTTCTTCTAGAGAGGAGATTTTTGACTCAAACCTTTCTGGAAGACACATTAGGATTTTCTCCATTACACGTTGATCACTTAGCTCCTCTCCAAATAATCTGATTTGTGTAACCACCTTCAAGAGTTTGTTAGTAAACTCTTTGACAGATTCACTTTCGTTCATCTTTACAGCTTCAAACTCCCTTCTCAAGTTCAGCCCCTGCATTCTTTTTGTTCTTTCACTCCCTTGGAACTCCTCCTTCAACTGATCCCATGTCTTTTTTGCAGTCTCAAGAGTTAGTATCTTGATAAACACATCATCATGTAGTGCTGCTTGTATAATGGCAAGTGCTTTGCCTTCCTTTGTAACTTCATCATTGTGACTCCTTATTTGAGCTATTGTTGGGTTTTCCGGTAATGGAGTTGGGTTACTTCCATTTTCCACTATATCCCACAAACTCTGAGCTCTAAAATAAGTCCTCATTTTTGTAGCCCACAAATGAAAGTTTTCACTTGCAAATATAGGAGGTGGAGGTAGAGAACTACTGTTGGAAGCCATTTTTGTGTTTGAAGGTTTTTTGTGTGGGTTGTCTAACTGATTTTTTTTCACTCTATTTTTTTTTTGGTTTTTCTCTCCCTCACTGTCTCTGGTTTTCACTCCCTCACAGTCTTTTAAAGATCATTTAAGCTCTGATACCATCTTAAAAGATGGCATATAACAGTGGGTATAAGTCTGAAGCAAAATAAATATTAGACTGAGCTAAAAACATAACAGAAAATGCATCAGACTTAACAGATAGAGCATCAGACGCAACTTAGTCTGATCAGACGAAAGCTTACAGATGATACTGTAAGATTATCAGACAAAGCGAAAACATAAAATTTGTGAATTAAGAACCAGAAACCTCACGTGAAAGAGAGCAAAACTGACTTGATATTTCACTAATGCAACATTTTAAAGTGTTACAATGAGAGCTTAAATAGGAAAACTTTGAAGCCTCTCATTGGGCAAAGCCAAAAGTAATCATAAGTAAGCTAAAAATAAACATCATTAGCCTGCAGCAACAATTAGCTTTTTCTGAGAATAAGCAACCTTTAACCAAAATGTACAAGCAACCCAAAACACTGAACATGCAATTAATGTTAAAGATAAAGTAAAAATCTCAAATTCTAACACTTACATGGGGAGTATTCTTGCTTACATGTCTGGAATTGACTTATCCCACAATAAAATAACGGGAAATATCCCATCCGAGCTTGGAAACTTTACAGGAATTTGATCGTTGAACTTGTCACATATTGATTTGACGGGGAAAATTCCAACTACATTCTCCAATTTGGTACAAATAGAGAGTTTGGATCTTTCTTTTAACAAGTTGACTGGCCAAATTCCTCCACAATTGAGTGAGTTAACCTTCCTTGTTGTATTCAATGTGGCGCGTAATAACTTATCTGGTGCAACACCTGAAAGAAAAGGACAATTTTTGACATTTGATGAAACCAGCTACGAGGGTAATATTT
Organism: Pueraria montana var. lobata; assembly: GCA_026413185.1. Taxonomy (NCBI): domain Eukaryota; kingdom Viridiplantae; phylum Streptophyta; class Magnoliopsida; order Fabales; family Fabaceae; genus Pueraria; species Pueraria montana. The sequence continues at coordinate 61,468,604 of CM048650.1, read as the reverse complement.
TCCTTTGTGGACCTCCACTAAGAAAATGTTGCAATCCTCCACCTGCTACTTTAGCAAATGACAGAGATAGTGATGCAGACAGTGGTAGTTTGGTGGACATGTTTGTTTTTTGTGTGACATTTGTCGTGTCAAACACATCAGCTTTGTTGGTAACTACAGCAGCTTTGTACATTAATCCTTATTGGAGGCAAGCATGGTTTTACTATATAGAATTGGTGAGCCTGAATTGCTACTACTTTATCGAGGACAATTTGCGCAAGTTATTTAAAAATTGAAATATGTAACATATTATGTTGTATGTGTTAAACAACAGTTTCTTGCGCAAGTATGATACAATAGTTAATAAATAAGTTAAGCACACATTTTATGAAAATCATATGTACTTTGGAACAATAGTTTGTGCTATAAAAGAAGTCCACTAGGGCCACCATCCTACACACATCCCGTACTGGTAAACAGTCAACATACACAATCGATGCTCATGTTCCTCCCTCATGTGCTGATAAGTCAGGGTATGCTAACACCTCTTATAAATATCAGTCAAATTTAGGGGTCATTATATGCTTTGCAATCTGATATTGATACTCTATTAAAGATTAATACAGACTCAAGTGTTGAGTCATTTCTCAGGCACCTCTCCACCGTAAATGATCATCACATAATTCTTTAAAAAAATGTTTTGTAGATTGATTTATTTTCATTAAATTTTTTTATGAAAATAGAAAGACAGAGTCATTAAATAAACCCTGCTATGACTTGTGACATAAACCTTGTGATGTTTAATTTGCTGGTGAAACAAATCTGTTTAACAAAAGCTAATAAATTATTCTTTGAATGCTTTCACACTTATCATGAAAGCAACAAATGCCTTCCAGAATCAGTAGAATCTGCAAAATTACAATCACATTTAATGGTAAATGATTACTTGCGATAGCCAGAGTCAAAAAATTAGGTTCTAAACTTTCATTTTATGTTTTTAAATACTTTGTTATCAAATTGTGGAGCTGTTACTATCTTATTAAACAAAAGTTATCTAATCTTTGTTTTCAGTTTCGAACTCTTCGTGAATGATTATTTGAATACACTATATATCTCATTTGGACAAGTAATATTATACATTCCTGAGCTTGAAAAAACCAACAAGCCCGATTTGAAGGATTATCACCAAATTAATTAACCAAATCCTGACAACTAAATATTATACGAGTGAACTGTAAATTCATCCCTTTAGGACCTAATGGTTAGTTCAAATTGGGGCATTTTGCCATGACGCCTCCATAGTGTTTGCATGATTCCCAAGTTGAAGAAAGGGCCACAAAGGTATGAATCTAAGGTATCAGATGAAATTCTTTAAGACTGTTATATTTTTATTAAGCAAAAGTTACTCTTTATAAATGGTTACTTGAATACACTTTAACTTATTATTTGTAAAATTATAAGTGGGATTGAGTCAAACTGAACTTGGGGTAAACAACGTGGCTAAACCAGCTAGAGGTCAGAACATCACTACAACAAAAATGACTTGAGGCAACAACTGAAAACTGTGGCCGTAAATGAAAAAACCGTGGCCTAATCTTTAGGCAACGGATTACCAGCTGTGGTCTAGGTGAACGTGGCCTTTTCTAATAGGCAACGGTTTTTTTTACTAAGCCCACACATTTTTAAAAATCGTTGCCTAAAATATGACAATAAGCAACAGCTTTCGAACCACTTTTAAGCCACGGTTTTGTTCACAAGGTTTAGACGACGGTTATTTATGTGTTGCCTTTGGGGGTTTAGGCCACATTTATAAAAATGTTGCAGTATATTTTAGGCAACACATTTTTAAATGTTGCCCACACCTTTAAACCACACTGTCATACAGTTTAGGCCACACAATTTTAAGCGTGAACCACATTTTAGACAACATTTTTTTGAATGTGAAAATAAGATATAATTTACAACATTTAGGCAGTGGTTATTTAAATTAAAAGATATTGTTTAGGTCACAATTATCAAAATTTATCTTTTATTAATGATAAGACAATTTATTCCAATTTTGAGATAATATAAATGATCATTATCACTCAATAATTAAATCATTAATAGGAATCTTTTAAGGACATATTGTTAGATAAAATAAATATAATTGAAATTGTAATATACAATACTTCTAATATTAATGTATAACACTTCTATATATAATGGCATTTAATGTTCAACCTACATAATCAAAATAGTTGGCTTATAAAGTCATAATGTTTAAGGATAAACCTTTCTAAATTGAAACTACAAACTAAAAATTAACAAAACATCATATCCAGGATTGTTTCTTCACTACATATCAATAATTTCATTCTTCAAGATTATCTTCTTCATCTCCAAGCTGCAAAAAATGATAAGATAGTGTCAATTTTCTATGAACACATCTTCAAAACAATTTTGATACATGAGAATAAAAGTTAATCTATTCTAATTGAAACCAAAGTACTATTAATAGATAACACGATAACTAGAGAGACCAAAGTACTTTAAATAATTAGTAATGCCTTAATTAAATCCAAAGTACTTTCAACAGTTAGCAAGATAATTATAAAAGCCTTTTATTTGAAGATAACAACAGATGGCTATTAGAACCAAGTTTAGCCAAAATATTTCTCTTTTTTTTTTTAAAAAAAAAAGGCAAAGTAATATTAAAAGTCAATTTCTAATCACAAGTTGTGCCTGAATATGATCATAACATCTGAGTAAAAAAATTGTTCACCCACCTATATAAAGCAACTACAAAATAGAATAGCAATTACAACTATACTTTATATACTTAATTTCCTCTCAGCCAAAGATCCCCTGAACCCCCCATCCTTGCTTTTGTGCCACGAACAAAGAACCCATCACTGCTACCAATATTAACAACATACTGCTTCAACTAACTAACAACAAAATGACACATATTCCTTTCACCAAGGATGCATAAAATAACCAAATAATCAACTCCTATTGTTTGAAATAATCAACTCCATTTATACTAACACGCATGAAGAATACCACATAAAGGTATCCACTAGCTGATGCAAAAAACTCATTGAAGAATTTATATATTTAACAACATTGCTCAACTTAAAAATAACCATCACTAGACAAAATATAAAATAGTCAACTGCCTGGGTACAGTTCCAACATCACTTTAAACCCATATAAAGTTGCTAATTTGTGTGCTCACATATTGTCTAATTCAAAAGAGGAAAACAATTGACATTCAATTTAATGATCTACATGCAATTATATCTCCACAAACCAAGCAGATAAAATGAAAACTCAAGGATGAAAGCTCTCATTAATTGTTGAAGCCATACCATTTGCATCATTAAATAGGAAAAAGTAATTTTTACGAGAACTTTATAAACCCACTCCTTTAATGGGACAAAATAGAGCAATTTTGGCAGCTGCTTAAAAGCATTCAGCAAGCATATTTTCTTAATCCTGCCAGGCAGCAACTTAACAAAGGCTTAAGCACATGAGAAACTTGACAATTTTTTAGAAAATTACAAAGTTTCAGCTGACAGAATATCTAAATATGCATTCATATAATTAAATTACACAAATTAATAAGCTAAATTATTAAAATATACCTGCTCATAATTAGGAACATGGGTTGATGTAGATGAATGCGGTACTGCTGCACTACTTTCTTTGCCTAATACACGTGCCATCATGCCTAAAAAAATTTGTCTTTCAGTTTCACAGAATTTTGAGATCTTTAATTAAAGAATTGAAGATCAAATAGATATCAAGGCCATGGAATCTCCAGTTGCAAACCAAAATACACTTTTGATATTTTATTCAATTTTCCTCACAGCAGTAACGAACATCAATAGTAAAATGAAGAAATGAGAATAATACAAGTATAAAACTAGTCATAAGATAGTTAAATTAACTAACTCAAATGAGATCAAAATCTGAATGAGAATAATTGTCCATTACCAAAAGTATATATAGTTACAAACTCTTATTTTTCTAAGCTTTTTTCCTAGTTTTACCTCTGCAACTAGGTAAAACTGAAAAGTTGGTAAATGATACTTCAGAGAAAGAAAGGGAGTAAACAACCAAATTCTTATATAGTAAAGCAGGAGAGAAGTTATTAATTGCATAGACAGCAGACAAAGAAAAATAGTATAGTAAAGCAGGGGAGAGGTAATATAAAAAAATTGCACTTCTAGTTTTTACATTTATTATTATTGTGGTTCATACTATTATATTTTATTAAATTGTAACTATTAATTCTTTGAACCATATTAGCCCACCAACAATTTGGAAGCTAAATCATTCAAAGCATGAAACCAAAAATGAGTGTCAAACATTAAACTTACTACGCCTGACATAACTATGAATTTAGACCAATTTAAGCATATTATAATTAAGGGAGGAAGATTAATAAAAATGCCCTGTGTATGCAGTAGAGCAGTTCCCTATATAGTTGCCATACAATCCCCATATTTAATTTTTCTATTTCAAACTTATATCATACTTTGCAAAGTTTCTTATTTTAATCTATAAGATAAGTGAATGGCACGTTTACCATCAATAAAGATTATAGTCATGAAATACATTCTGAAAAAAAAATGTAGATATTTGCATATTAGCAAGCTGTGTAGAGGCACACAAAGACAGTGGAATCATATAAAGAAAATATATGCAATATTCTTCTTTGGACATATATGATATTTTAAGAAATATAAATTCAAAATATACAAGAGAGTTCTTTAAGCTCTTAGAGCACTAATGACAGGAAGCTACAAAACTCAGCATATCTGGATTTTTTTTTACCATCCCATACACACTCTTCCACTCCTCTGTAAATCTAGCATCAAAGAAAGAAGCCAAAAAATTAGTCAACAAAGTATATGATATGAAACAATTAAAAATTAGCCAAAAAAATGGCCAATGGCGAGGAGATTCTAATTAAGAGGGAACAAAGGGAAAGGGGCACTCTGACATTGTCACCATTCGGCATTCACTAGCTAATTTTATTGTGCATGATGTGGAAGTCACTTTTACTTCTACTATGAACAAATAAAGTTTCTCGTGGCTGTAAACCAGCCTCCCGTTTTTTCTGTAAAAGATGATTGTCATTTTCTCACTCTCTCGTCAGGTAATCTCTTTTAAGAAATCAGGCTTTTTATCCCCATTTATGTTTCTTTGGCTGCTTGTTGCTTTTTGAAATCAAAATGTTATCTAACATAAAGAGAAGCCAACATGTCAAGAAAGAAGCAAATCAAAAGGAAAGTATCTCAATAGCAAGACAAAAGTGGAATTCATGTTGAAATCCATACTAAACTGATAGTTTGCATAGACAACTTTACTTGTTCTTAGTGGAAGAAAAGGATCAAAACAAAAGTACAACTAGCATACAAAGGAAAAAGAACAACAAATATTTGAAGCCAAAGAATAAGAAACCAGAAATTGGTGATATAAACAGAAACCAGAAACAGTGAAACACAACTAGCAGTGCTGTTCTTAACCTTTTATTCTTCTCCAGAAACCAACAGAATGTAATTTGTATCTCTCTGCACTCATTAGCCTAATGGCCAACTTCTATTTGCACTCATTAATTAATAATTAAAATTAGTTTTAAGACTTTATTGAACAACACGTATTGGAAAAATAATTATGTCTAACATGTGTTTAGGTTAGTTATATTACTACAGGCAGTAGTAATGTGAGTCTTACTCTAGTGCCTTAAGGTTGTTGTGAAACTTGCTTTTGAACTTTAATACTCCACGATCATTGTCATATATAATCTTTAGAAGCTTTGTAATCCTATGAACTTAAGTTATAACACAAATATAAACTAAGCTATGAGGACAATCATTCTTTTATCAAGATTGCCTTCCCATTTTGCTATGCTCAAAATGTAACAAAGGAGCATAAATTTGACAGTGATAACTATTTCATTTAAATAACTACTCAATGTTTGAGTATTAATATTTGAAATTAAAAATAGGTGGGTTCTTTTATGATATGCTTCTCAATGATTTATTTGGTGAAAATTTGCTTAAGTGACATGATGACATCCTCCAAAATCCAAAATATGCAAAATTTCAAGTACCTACTATGTATACTACTATACTAATTCTCTTTTATTACTGTCATGCATAATCATGACAACCCTCATTCAAACAATCAAACAATTTCACATTTTAGAGATGCAGGCAGTGGAGAAGACTAACAATATTTACACTAAATTCAATAGGATCAGTAATCTTAGCAAAACTCAACAGAACAGGGTTCACCTGCTGCTTCTCAAACCACACCCTGTATGGCACAGTGGTCTTCAATCCTAGTTCTTTTGCCAATTAATGTACTAATGTTCTACTTCCAGTCAGTGGGATAATTGAATCCGGATCACTGCTGCAAAACAAGAATTACGAATTCATTCTCAAAGCTAATTACATCTACTCTATTTTTTTATGATAAAGGCCATAACAAATTCTCATTTGGTCTAAAAAAGAATTTTAACTTCATGAGGATGCAAACAAGCCAATACTAGCATTCCCTCCTTGACTAGCTTCCCCACAACTGTGATTGTTTGTATCTCCAAGTCACGCAGCTCATAAGCCAGGAGACTAATAAGCATATAGCATAACATTCACTTGTTAGTTTATACCAATCATATTTGTTTATATGTTCCAAGATTGTCACACTGCAAATTGATTTGAAACTACATGCGCATTTCCCAAATTAATCAAGCATTATAATAGAATACCATGATCACAACAAATTAACCCTTTTGTTATTTCACTGTCACACATAGCAACAGAAACACTCACTTCCCTATGTGTTTTCTTTAGAATCAGTGTATGCTAAGTAAAAGATAACGAAAAATAACAAAAAAAAAATTATCATGAAAAAAACCACTCATCATTGAAAGATTAGTTCAGGTTCAACAAGAAATTCCACAAATTTCTTCTGCAGATAGCGTTCAGGTTCAACCATTCACTGGACCTCTGCAATGATTGTCAAACCATTCAATTCTTTTTATTTCTTCTCAGCCTTAATTCCTCAACACTTTCCTTTGCCTCCACCACCAGATTTTCCTCCTCAACCTTCTCCTCTGCCCCAACGCCCAGGCTCCACAGCAACAACCACCTCCCATGACCCACCTTGTGCACCGGTAACTCATTCTTCAACTTGGACAAAATCAACCACTGCCTACTACCCCCAAACCCTCTTTGCTAACACTGAAAGCATCATCCACTGAAAACGCAAACATATCTGACCCCGAAAGATCAATCCCGTCCTCAGCCAGAAACTCCTAGAACCCTTCCCATTAAAACGTCACTCTCTTAACCGATTGGACTCTTCTTCAACCTCCCTATCATTGTGGGGTTCAACTTCATTATCCTCTACTGTAGGTGTAGAAACCCCACCCATCGATAATGATGGAAACCTCACCACCATCCTCAAACCCCACCCAATAACATCACCCCACCCATAGATAGCGTAAGATTTTAAGAAGGATGCAGAAGAAAAAGAAACAAAAAATCAATAGAACAATTGATACCTAGAATGAGGACACCGTGAGAACACTCTTGCTCTTTCTTCTTCAATGGCCCACCACTGATGCAATGGGAAACAAATGCAAAAGAAGAAAAACCCTAAATGTGAGAACACAATGCCTTTTTCAGAGTATCAGTGTTTTGAGAAATGGCAAGGCAATTGTTTTGAGAATTAGTGTTTCTCTTCCTTAGTTTTCCCGATGAAACCTTTCGTGTGCCTTTCCTTTATTTTGCTTTCACAGTGTTTTTTTTATTGCATTTAGCCCACACTTATTAAATTGTTGTTTATTAAAAATTAAATGGCAACACTAGAAAAACCGTGGTTTAAAATTTCAACAGTTTAAAAAATGTGGTCTATAAATGTCAACACTTTTTTACCCGTTGCCTCATATAAATAGGCAACGGCTGTTCTAAGAAAATTGAAACGCGATCAAAGAAAACATATATTTTAGGCAACATTCAGAAAACCGTGGGATATAAAATTTTAGACAACGGTTTTTTATCTGTGGACAAGATTGGCGTGGCCTAAAGTAAAAAATGCTGTAGTGATGAAATGAGTGTTGACAATTATTGAGGTAATTGTAATTGTGTAACTTATTGGATCTTCATTTTAGTAATAATGTCAAGAAAGTGTTAACTGAATATCTGCATTTAACTATGCCTCATGTTCTTGTAACTATGATCCTGAAGTCATACACAAGCAAGCAGCTCAAAACTAGGTGGTATAAAAAAAGATCTCAAGTAGGAACTATATCCATAATTGGAAGTCTAACTTCCTTTGACAAAGTTCTATAGCAAATTTTATATATGGTTGTGCCATATATATGATTAATTTATTTTAAATAATATTTAATTTTAATAGTTTGCATAGAATTTAATTAATTTTTATATTTTAAAATTTTCAAAATATTGTTTATAAACATTAAATATTATAAAATTCATTTTTATTTACAATATAAATACAGAATAATTAAATTATTTTATCATTTCATTTCAAATTAAAAAAATGTTTTACTTTAACATAATTTAATTTCTTTAAAAAAAAATTAAACACATTTATTATTTAATTTTATAAATATCTCAAATAAAATAAGAAATGTCTGATTCTATAACTAAATATATGTCTGTGTTACTGTGTATGCGAGTTACGAGTTACTAGTTAAACACCAAATAGGTAAAGAAAGGAAACGCAACTTTTTGGAAACTTCAGTGGAGAACAAGTTACGAGTCTACGCACCCTTAACTTTCCTCATACAGGAAGTCTTTGAAGTGAATTATTAGGAAAAGAAAGGAAAAGCAACTTTTTGAAAGCGTCGGTAGAAACGAGTTTATGTGTCAACTTTCCTTGCACTAAAGTCTTTGAGGTGAATATAGGAAAAACAACTTCTTGGAAGCGTGTCGTGCCGCGTTGTAACTTTGACAATCTTACATATATAATAATTAAGTTAGTTAATTATAATTAATAATGTCATAAATTTTAATTTTATTCTAAAAGTACCATTTAAATTAATTGGTTTAAATAGTAGTTATATTAATAACACTGCACCTCCACCAATAAGTTTAACTTATATGGTTAATAGACCAATAAATGCATGAGAAACGAGTAGGTGTCTCATTAATGGATTTCACAAGATGAAGGATAAAAAAGAAAATTAGCAATTAATACAGCTTAAAGTAGATCTATATTTCTTATAATTAGGACAAAAAAAGAACACTCTTTTGTTTCTTATAAAAAGGACTGGAGGGAGTATATATATTAATTCAAATTCATTCCGTCAAAAAACACGAAGGTGACAATGAAGAATAGTTTATTCGCGTTTTCATTGATTTTAGTTTTAACTAGATATACACCCGCACAATGTGCGGATCAATAAGTGAATTATTATAATTAGTGGTGAATTAAAAATATATTGAAATATAATATTTTATTAGTTGTGTGTTAATTTTAAATGTGATTTTTTTGAACTATGCAATGTAAGCTTATTATTATAAATTTTTTGGTCTTTACATTGAAACACTATTTGCACCAATAATCTAACATTTTCTAGCATAATCCAACAATATATATATATATAACTTAGTAACGGGTAGAACATGGTATAACCTAGTAACGGGTAAAGCTTGCAGTCATTTATAAATCATTCCTGCAATAAGATTGTAATGAAAACTTAGTGAACAACAGCGAATGGCACCGCATAGATGAATAGGACAAAAGTGAGACACAAGCTCACAACGTCAAACATCCTAGATCAAGGAATGAAATAGTTGACAAATGAATTAATGCTTTTAAACAGATACTTCCTTTTCAAATTTCATATCCATCTATCCAACTTCCATTACTCAAGTCATTCAGAGATTTTTGTGTACCCTTTTTCAATCATTCACAGACTGAGATAATTCTGCTATTGCAGCTCTCATAAGCATAATTCATTACATTGAACTGATTTGGATGTAGCAAAAGTGATGTAGTTATGCATCCCTTCCCTTCAACCCATATGAAGCACTGAATAGTGAATACCTTCGATACATATCTTGACAGAACTGAGTAGATCTCAAGTAGGTAGGTACTCACAACTAATCACAGTTTCATAATTCATGAAGTAAGTTTTATGCACCAAATGTGTAAGTTAGGCCTTTCTGAGACCGTCCTCTAAAACAGCAACTCAGAAGTTATGTCCAGATGTCCCATTCTAAGAAGTATTTGAGGCCAGTGACTCCCTGCCTTCAAAATTATAAGAATGTCACCTCGCCAGAAACAATGTTTTACACCTTCGATCTTGGGAGGAATATGTCACACTGATAATCAAACAACAACTATAAATATGATTATAATTTACTGTTCTTGGAATCTGTCAGCACAAAATCCTTTGTTGTTTTTACCTCCATGTGACACTTGAATGAGTTGGTGAGGAATAAAAATTCATAAGTGATAGGTACTAAAAGTTAAAACAAAAATCATGGCTAGCCAAACATAAGTGTATAGCATAAAATGGTTGGTTCAAATTGGCCAAGTGCTATTCCAAAATATGTCTCACTTCTGAACTCATCACCCTTCTGTAATCCAAATGCAATCTAACTGCTTGTGAAATATAAATTGGAAAGCGTGACTTGTTTTCTTGATGATTCTTAAAGCAACACCATTTTACAGCAGGGACAAGCAGATTAGAAAGGTGAATGCATGGTATTAAAAAATAAGGTCAATTTCTTTTATGCTAATTGCTAAGAGTTTACAAGGATAAATTCCTATGCAAATTTATTCAATGTTCATTCCTTGAATACAAATGTGATATTCTTCCAATTTATTTAATGTTATCATCTGAATATATTGTCTAATTTCAAAAACCAGAAAAGCTTTCACAATCATAATCTTCCAAATTGCAATTAAACATTCTTGTCTACGTAAAAGTATCTGTATGTATGTCTGGATAAATGAAACAGAGATAAAACAGGAGCTGGCAACAGCAAATACACTGAATGCAATAATAGAATAGAATAATTCATAGACAGAAGCTATTTCACTAATTTGGTATGTTATTTAAAAGGAGAACATTGTCGATATTTGGCCTTCCTATTCTATGTTGCTTCAAACATTGTGATTGATATTTGATTAGCTGAGAAGCGATTCGCAGGTGGAAAATCAGATTCAGGTGTAACATCTTGAGTGTAAAAACCCGGAACCTTTGGATCAGGCAATAATTTCTCACCATTCAGCATTAGAACCACTGATGACATGTCTAGCCTATCTTCTGGTCTTTGTTTCACGCATAACAGGCCCACCTGTATGCATCGTAAGGCCTCCAAAGGTGTGAACCTTCCTTTAACACTTCATCCAATAGTTCCAATACCCTCTCTTCAATCCATAATCTCCATGCCTAAAATGGTTAGAATCAAAATTGTGAGTTAGTAAGAATTCAAATAAGTGTTACCAGAGTGTAGTTATATCATTATGCTTACATGTCGAAGAAGGTTAAGTTAGTGTTCTGGGTCTGAAAATTCTCTTATCCTCTTCCCACTTACAATCTCTAACACTATCACACCATAACTAAACACATCTGATTTCATTGAGAAATGCCCACGAATAGCATACTCAGGAGGCATGTAATCACTGAAAGTATAAATTTTAAAGTAAATTAAGTGAAAATAATCCCATATACCATAATAATGTATTGAAAGACTTACTATGTTCCAGCCACCCTATTTGTGTTTGCCTCAATTTGATCTCCCCTGAATGTTCGAGCTAAGCCAAAGTCTGATATATTAGGATCCAAATTGAGGTCTTACACATTAAAATTTTCGACACTTAATATTCCAATAGTTCCAATTTGCAGTGGTGAAATTAATCGTTGTATACTATTTCTTCCTCTGGTTTGCGATTCTGTTTAATGGAAAAAATTAAAAAGGGTAAATAAAGAGGAAGAAAGAATAATTTAGAATTCAAAAGGTAAAACTAACCTTCGTATCCTCTTTGTTCCTCTGGTTTGCGATACTGCATAAGGTACATAACAGTGTACATTTTTCAGCGGATACTTTATGGGTGGAGGGAGGAGTTTAGTATAGATTGAGAATCGAAAAGTATAGGAGCTTCTGGTGTGTTTGTTACCAGATAGCCTAATTGTAACAGTGTGCATAAGGTAACCACAAATCAGAAAAACATGTGAGTACATGAAAATGATTATTGGAATGAGAGGTCACTTAAGTGGTACTGAAAGTATAGTAACCTATGTAATAAAGAGGGTATAATGAGAGATTAGTAACTGATGAAATCTGAAAATCATTTGTTACAAACTTTAAGTTGAAATTGAACACTCATTAGCAAATGGTGAAACGTGAGGAGAATGCCATGTAAGCAAAAAGGATGACATGGAAGAATTTCAGCTTTCTAAAAATCTGAGCAATCAAGCTAGCAAGTCGGTATTTTTTCATGGGCTGAGATCACAGTTTAGGGTCTGATGTGCTACAAATACCAATGTTCGAGCCTGGAGATGTAAAGCAGTTGAATCGTCCTTTTCCATGAAGTAAAACTGACTGAGGGACAAAAATACACAAAAAGAATGAAAACAATAGTTAGATAATTGAAGAATTGAAAGAAAAAAAAAAAAAAAGATGGTAGATTATGAATTGAACCATGTACTTGAGGTTCTCCTACCTATTGAAAATGAAATGAATTAAAGACAATCTACCAGGCTGTTCGTAGGTGCTTTGGTGGTAACAATCCTTTAGAATAATGCTTTAGATGAATGGATTACAAATAAAGCTTATCAGTGATAAAATGCAATGCATCAATAATTTATTTTTCATAGGAAAATTTATTTTTTATTGTTAATGAGATGCTGCAATTCAGCACAAGATGTGCTGAAGAGCAGGGAAATAGCAATACATGTACAGTACACTATACATTCCCCCACCATTGTAATCACCTATAATAAGAAGTTAAGAACATATACATGAAGAGTGCTACAAGTCAGTAGAACGTCTTTTATCTTGCAACCCCTAGTGGAAATAATATAATGTATAAAATATGTGCAGGTAATTTATCATACAACAATACTCACGAAATTCATCTCCTTAACCAGCTCCTTGGCTTTCCAATGATGCAGGACATATACCTAACCCCGTCACTTCAATAAAACATTATATCACCTTTACTAACCAACCCTGCTCAGCACGCTCCAAAGGATTTAAACACCATCTGGATTTTTAGGCCATCCCTGCAGAATTGCTAGATCACACCCACAATAAAGGTATACAGATATCAGAATCCACTCACACACAAGTTGCTCCTCTAGTACTTGCTCCCTCTTCTGCAGATGTCAATAGTGTAGGTCGATCATATTCCTGTATCTCCATCCTTTGCTATAGAATCATCCAATTGGGTATGAATTTTTAGGATCCTTTGCAGATGTTCGCAATATGCTCCTTCACCATCCATACCCCTGTGCAGTATCCACCCCAGCATTTTCTGCATTGAGTAACAAATTGCAAACGTGGTTAATCAAAAGCACACAAATAAAAATGCATACGTGATTATTCAATAAACACAAAAAAAATTCTAACTAAATGAGTCATGAAATATTTTGGACCTGAAAAGCACAACCTGCATTATTTGATCCCATGCCAATGGATAGCAAGGTTTTCTAGTCAGTAAACTGCTAATGATGGTATCAACCCCTTGTGCCTAGATTGTTGGTCCTAGAATCTTGTTTTCAATGGTGATAACCAGCTTCTTATAACAATCAGGGGACCTATGCAGTGAAGGATGTCTAGTATTGTTACAAATCTATCTGAACGACAAATTTTGATAATTTAGAATTATTGATAATCAATTTCAAGCATACCAAATAGGGTGAAGAGTAACAGTTGTTAGCCTATTTGTTTTTGAAACTGTTGATTTGATTGTTGCTAGCAATTAATTATTCATTTAACCTAATAATGGTAGTGAATGAGTCATGTAACGAATAAAAGGAGGTTATTCACACTTTCAAAAAATCTGTTGTATTCAACCATGGTTACTTGTTGACAGCTGTTCTAAATTGCTTATGTGGCATGAAATGAGAACTGTAAAACAATCCACATGGCAGCTTCTAGGCTTGTGTCTCAGCTTTTATATATTATAAATAGATTTTACTGAAAGTGTTGTATTGTGAAGGGTGTTGGAAGCATGAGAGAGAAGCTCTCCTTGCTATCAATAGTGCCTACTTTGGCAAAAGTTTAGCTTGGGTAGACAGCACCGATTGTTGCAAATGGGATAGAGTTGAGTGTAACGCCACCACAGGGCGAGTGGCCAAACTTGATCTTTCTGATGCAAGGGATTATGATCTTGGATTGTGGCGTCTAAATTACTCCCATTTTCTTGTGTTTAAAGACATGAAGAATCTCAACTTGTCAAGGAGCTACATATCTAGCTAGTTGCGATGGAATAGAAGGTCATTCAATTTCATACAAGTTCTATATCCCCATCATTTATTAATTTTACGGAATGAAAATGAACATATCTGGATTAATTAAGTTTGATGCATGATTAGTATACATATATTATTGAATGAATTTGGTAAACACATAAGTTATAAAAATTATTGAATAATTTATAACCAGTCATTAGATGGTACCGTAAAATTTCATTTTAAACTTATAATATACATGTAAAGAGTAAAGATATCATGTTGGGAGGGGAATACCCACCTTGGTGAGCACTAACGGTCTCCGATGGAGTTTAGTTATTTTTTCCGGCAATGAATAATTCATACCAATACTATGGTCAGCAAAAAAAGAGTAAAGATATTCATTCACCCCATTTTGGGGTGGATTAGAGTGGATGGAGGAGAGAAATAGAGAGAAAAAGAAAAAGTAGAGAGAGAAAATGATAGATATAATATGTGATGTGATGGAAAAGGTAAGATAGATAGAGAGAAAAACAGGATGAAAGTGAGCGGTAAAAAAATGAGATGGATGAGTATCATTACTCTGTATGTAAATATTAAAATCCTGTTTCACTTTTTTTTTTGTCTTGCAGCATTGGGACTAAACAATCTGGATGTCCTGGATTTGAGTTATAATTTTAATACCCACAATATTTTATCATGCATGCATGAGTCTTCATCTCTTAAGGCTCTATACTTACAAAACAACAGGCTCAATGCAGCTTCATACCAAGGTCAGTTTGATATGTATTTTTTTTTTTAAATAATGGAACTTGGAAAAGATTGATAATTTTAGTCATACAACTACATATTAATGGTCAAGATTATTTTAATTAATTTTTATCTTAATCATTTATTTGAAGTTGCATTAAAAATGACATGACATTAGTGGTAATCCCAAACAGAGTAACATTATGCATCATGTTGACGGATTGGCAAGCGTACCAAATCGCACAAGTAGTAAAATGGATAAGTCCAAGTATCGTTTTCCCAAGGGACTCACGTAATATAGGCAATGTTCACACAGATATTAGCTAAGCCAAACAGATTTCACAAGAAAGCAGTAAAAACACAAACTTTAGTTGGTTTTGTGGAACTTTAGAGCATATCTAATGCATAACATAAAATAAAATGACATTTTTATGGTTTTATAACAGAACACAGCAGTAAACAGTGGTTAAAAACATATATATATAACAATGTTGTAGGGGTTAGATCTCACCAAACTCTACTATCTTCTTGCATTAATGCATAATACATATTCCATTTGCATTTAGATGTTAAAATCAGCCAATAAAAACGTTCTAAGCCCTAACCCCTAACCCCTTAGGTGCAGAGAGTCTTAGTTCCTCCCCTAAGCCTTGATCCCTCAACAACTTAACGAAGAAACTAGCTTTAAGCATAGTGACACAAGATAACTCATGAACTAAGCTCCATTCCTAGACACAAAGTTCATGAGGTATATTGCTTTAGATCTAGACAATAAAAGTGTTTTCCAACAACAATCATGTCCAAAGATCATGCTATGGGTGGCCATTCCACAACAAGCTTTAAGTAAAGAAGCAAAATACTAACATTAAACACAAATCTACAGAATATATATGTAAAAATATCAAAAGATACAAGAGAGTTTGAGTATGGTTATATCTAACCCCTTACAACTGAAGAACTCAGCCACTCATGGATATGAGCAACTGCAAAATACACATGGAAGGGAAGGAGATGAAGAAGAACACCAAGAACAAAGGAGAGAGCTTTTCTCTCCAATAGAACACTACAAAATGAAATTACAGAACAGAATGGGAGTGAGTCCTCAGACTCCTGTCATACATGAGGGTCGGCCCTTTATATACATGTGCAGAATTTTTTCAAGTGACAAATCGCTCAGCCAAGAAATCTGGCTTGGCTGATTGGCAAATTCTGCTACTGCATCAGAATGCTACTGTAGACGACCCTTCAATGCTTCCAAAACATTAGAATGCAGCTCCAAAATGTGTTCTACATCTTCAATCTCCTCTTTCTACAAAAAAGTGGGGTAAATTACTAAGATATAACCATAAAATTAGAAAATTAAACTAATATTAACTAAATTACGAAATTAAAGCAAATTGAGTAAAATAACACTCCAAATAAGAGAAAAAGAGAGACAATTGCCTTAAAAATCACTTAAAAAGTAAGTAATTATAGCAACTAACACATCACTAGGGGATTTGAATGATTGTAAAAGTAGTATTAGTTTGTAAAAGCTGGTTGTTTCCGTTTTATTAATATCCTGTATTATTTCTCAACATAGCCAGTCTTTGTTGTTGTTGGAGAAATATTGATTTCTTCGCATGACAGAACTAACACATTGTTCCTTCTAGGTTTATTCTCCATGTTGATAAATCTTGAGGTCCTTGACATGACCTTCTGTGACATCGGTGACAATGATATTGCATCTGCTTTGAGTGGCCTTTCATCCCTCAAGTCTTTAAATTTAGTAAACTGTGACTTGTATTTGCAATCACCTCATAGTAATGGCAGACTTTGCACTTCATGTTATTTCCTTTCCTTTTTAATAATTACTTAATTATCTGTGAATAGTGTACATATGTGTAGGTATGTCAAAACTGAGGACATTGGAGATCCTTGACTTGGCTGGGAACGAGTTGGATGACAGTATCTTATGGTCTTTAGGTTGTTTTTCATCTTTCATTAATTTATTGAAATGTTCTGTTCAACATGACTCTTAGAAGAATATGCTACGCCAGCATCTAACAACTACTTATAATTGGATGTATTAAACAGAGAAAGAAGAATTTGCATGGCCAACCAATCTGCAATTCCTTGGACTAACTGGAAATAGTTTCAGTAAAAAGGTTTTTTCTTCTCTAAGCAGGCTTCGACATCTCAAATCTCTTAATTTAAGCAGCAACCTATTGGAAGGATCGTTGAATATTAGTGGTTAGTACTTTTAATTATCATGGATTTTTTTTCCAGCATGCCAACCCTTTGTTTGTATTTGTATATATCTGTACTTGTATGTATTTGTATCTTTAATTTAACTAAGAAAGAATTTTATTGATATAGTTCTATTGAATGAGTGAAGAATACTATTGTACCCAGTACCAATGATAGTATAATTAATCAAGCCTTTGTTTATCCTGGCAGGATTGGCGTTAAGCAATATGGAAATTCTTGATTTCAGTGATAATTATATCACCAATTTTGTTGTCCATCAAGGTATCTGTGCAATTCATATTTCATATACTTAATATTTAATTTATTTTCTGCATTTATATATTTTTTTATCATTATCTCATCTCTTCTGATATAGTACATTTGTCCAAATATAATTTATCAGATTGGTCTGGGCTTAAGATGCTGAAGGAGCTATACATAAGCAATAATCATTTGGTGGGAAAGATTCCAAGCCTTATAAAAAACATGTCTAGATTGCAGAAACTTCATATGTCCAATAATCATTTTGAAGGATCTATTCCATTAGAATTGGCATAACTTGAAAATCTAATTTATCTAGATCTCTCCCAAAATAATTTGATTGGTGTTGTTCCATCTTTTATAAATTCTTCGGTGAGAATTATCCATTTGAACAACAATCGGTTAAGTGGATTGTCCAAAAGAATGTTCGACGGAAGCTCTTCCTTAGTGATGCTAGACCTTAGCTACAATGAAATAACCCATAGCATTCAAGATATGGTACATGACCTAGTTTTACAGGGTTGAGGACTCTCTTTTTAAAAGGTAGTCACTTTACTGGGGATATACCAAGGCACTTATGCCATTTGATGGATTTAAGCATACTAGGCCTTTCTAATAACATTTTATCAAGTGTAATACCCAATTGCTTGGGTAAAATGCCTTTTGAGAATAAGGACCCTGAGCAATTATATAAATTATTTTATGGAATCATTCCTCTTTGTGTCTATTCTAGATTTGAAAGTCAATTACCAAATGTGCAAGAGAAAGCAAATTTCACTTCAAAGAAGAGAACAGACACTTACACGGGGAGTATCCTTGCGTACATGTCTAGAATTGACTTATCCCACAATAAACTAATGGGGAATATCCCAGCTGAGCTTGGAAACTTGACAAGAATTCTATCATTGAACTTGTCCCATAAGGATTTGACAGGGCAAATTCCGACTTCATTCTCCAATTTGGTACGAACAGAGTTTGGATCTTTCATTTAACAAGTTGAGTGGCCAAATTCCTCCACAATTGAGTGAGTTAACCTTCCTTGTTGTATTCAGTGTAGTGCATAATAACTTATCTGGTGCAACACCTGAAAGAAAAGGATAATTTTTGACATTTTATGAAAGCAGTTACGAGGGTAATATGTTCCTTTGTGGACCTCCACTACCAAAAAGTTGTAATCCTCCACCACCTGCTATTTTACCAAATGACTCGGACCGTGATGCAGATGGTGGTAGTTTGGTGGACATGTTTGTTTTTTTTGTGACATTTGCTATGTCATACACATCAGCTTTGTTGGCAACTACAACAGCTTTGTACATTAATCCTTACTGGTGGCAAGCATGGTTTTACTATTGTTGAGATATAAATCTATTCTTATCTTAACAAATCTATTTTATATCTTTCTGTTATTATCTTTATTATTCAGTTACTATTTTTATCAGTTTTAATATCAGATTATCTCATCCCTATAATCAAGGGATTGAGTAATTATTTGACTGTAATTTCATCATTATAAATAATAAGGCTGAGGAACTATTTTTCCTCAAGCATTCAGTCAATTTCTGATATTCAAGTTGGTATCAAAGCTCACATCTTGTGGGCCTGATATGAAGTATTTTTTTTCAAAGTCCAGTCACGTCACCGCTGCCTGGGTTGTCCCGACAACCACCTTCGATCGAGGTTGGAGTCGGCTCCCGGGACAGAAAGTTTTCGCTGTCCAGAAAAGGACCGTTCAACCAATTTGTCACCTCCAACACTGTTCATGCACGCTGACACTGTTCACGCGTGCTGGCACTGTTCATTCCACGGATACTGTTCACACTTGCGGTACTGTTCACGCTATCTAGTACTGTTCATGTCGCCGGTACTGTTCACGAGTGTTGGTACTGTTCACGCTCGCACTGATGGTAGAATCCTTGAATAAAAATGCTATTTCGTTTGTGTTCTCTGGCAGTCCCTCCATTACATTAGAGAAACTCACCAAGAAGAACTATATGCAATGGCAAGCGGCTGTGGAGATATGGTTCATGGGCCAAGGGCTATCCGACCACTTGGAGAAGACATCCGATGAGATCGATCAAGCATAATGTGACCTATGGAAGAAGGCAGATGCACAGTTGGTTGCTCTCCTGTGGCAGTCCATTGATCCTACACTCATGATTTATTTATGTAATTACAAGTCTTGTTACACCATTTGGCAGAAAGCTCGAGAGTTATATTCCAATGATGTCCAACGTCTTTATGACGTAATTCACAATTTGTCCACTCTAAGCATGATAGATCATGATCTTCCTTCATATTACGGCAAAGCTTAGTCTGCTATCCATGAAATCAAAAGCCTAATGATTTCTGATAACCCTAAGAAGATGATTACTAAGCTAGACAACATGTGTATGGTGCACGTTCTTCATGGACTCCACAAAGATTTTGAATCAGTCCACAATCAAATCCTTACGAATCCCACTATTCCTACCTCAGATGAACTCATGGGACGTCTTCTACAGATTCCCTACCAGGAGACGACGTCGGGATTTGGGTCCTCCATAGGCTTCGAGTCTTCAGCATTTGTTGTAGGGCGTGGAGGACGTGGACGTGGTCGAGGTGGTCATACTGGAAGAGGAGGTGGTCGTGGGGCTGGAGGCAGCCGCCCACAATGTTCTTACTGTCAACGCATGGGACACACCAAAGAAAGGTGTTACCATCTGATTGGCTTCCCTGATAAATCTGCCGCTATTGCTTCCTCTCAATCCCCAGCATCTGAACAACAAGTAGAAAGCAACACTCAGAATATTCTGTCAGATGTTGAATACAAAGACTACCTCCAATACAAGGCAGCCCAACAAGCGTCTGCCGCAATTGCTCAGTCTGGTAATTCTACAGTTTGTCTCTCTCACTCACTATCTGTTGGATCTTGGATCTTGGACTCTAGTGCTTCTGATCACATAGCCGGTAATCCCTCACTTGTTTTCAATTTGTCACAAATTAAATCATCCCAACACATCACTTTGGCTGATGGGTCTAAAACCCCTATCACTGCTATTGGGCAAGCCACCCCAACCCCTTCCTTATCTTTAAAATCTGTCCTTTTTTCCCCTAACACTCCTTTTAACCTTGTTTCTATTAGCCAACTCACCCGGGCTCTTAATTGTTCTATAACCTTTCTTTCTAATTCTTTTTGTATACAGGACCAGAGTTCTAGACAGATGATTGGCACCGGATATGAAGCACATGGTCTCTACTACTTCAATGTACCCAAAATTGTTGCATGCACCACTACCGAGTCTCCCAGTCTACTTCATAGTCGCTTAGGTCATCCCAGTTTGAATAAATTAAAGGCAATAGTTCCCAGTCTATCCCAGTTGCAGTCCTTAGAGTGTGAATCTTGTCAGCTCAGCAAACATGTGAGGGCTACCTTCCCCAGTCACACTCCTCATCACACAGATTCTCCTTTTGCTCTTGTCCATTCAGATGTTTGGGGACCTAGTCGTGTTCCTTCAGTCTTAGGTTTTAGGTATTATGTCACTTTCATAGATGACTTTTCTAGGAATACTTGGATTTTCTTAATGAAAGACCGCTATGAGTTGTTCTCAATATTTCAAAATTTTTGTAATGAAATTCACACTCAGTTTGGACATATTATTCGTACTTTACGTAGTGACAACGCACGAGAATATTTTTCTGTATCTTTTCAAAGTTTCATGTCATCTCATGGTATGGTCCACCAATCCTCTTGTCCTCACACACCACAACAAAATGGTGTTGCTGAACGTAAGCATCGACATATTGTTGACACTGCACGTACCTTATTGATTCATTCTAATGCACCGTTAAAGTTTTGGGGGGATGTTGTCCTCACTGCTGGATATCTTATTAATAGGATGCCATCGTCTTCTATAGATAACAAAGTACCTCATTCTGTCTTATTTCCCAATGAACCTTTGTTTCCCATTCCCCCCCCCCCCCCCCCCCGTGTATTTGGCTCTACTTGTTTTGTTCATGATCTTACTCCAGGTCTTGATAAGTTGAAGGCTCGTGCTATTAAGTGCATATTCCTTGGATATTCCCTAACCCAGAAAGGTTATCGATGTTACTCTCCCACCAACCAACTCTTCTACACGTCTATCGATGTCACTTTCTTTGAAGAAACTCCTTTTTTCACTCCATCTACCTCATTGGAGTATATATCCCAGGTACTACTTATTCCCTCTGTCATTCCTTCCCCTCTTCCCGCACCTCCTCTTCGTATTTATCAGCGTCGCCCTCGCCAAACACCTTTGGAAGTAGCTCCTATTGAAGAGACTGGTGCTTCATCTCCTACTCCAATCATTCAACCTGCTCCGGTCCAATCAAACTTGCCCATCGCCATCCACAAAGGTAACCGTTCTACCCGTAACCCACATCCTATTTATAAGTTTTTAAGTTATCATCGCCTTTCACCTTCCCATTATGCTTTTGTCTCTGCCATTTCTTCTGTGTCTATTCCCAAAACTGTTCAGGAAGCACTTTCACATCCAGGATGGCGACAGGCGATGATTGATGAGATGCAAGCTCTAGAATCTAACCAGACGTGGGCACTTGTTCCTCTTCCTCCGGGGAAGTCACTTATTGGGTGTCGCTGGGTCTTCACTATTAAAGTTGGACCTAAAGGACAGATTGATCGATTGAAGGCTCGGCTTGTAGCCAAGGGCTACATTCAGATCTTTGGTCTCGATTATAGTGATACCTTCTCTCCAGTCGCCAAGATGGCCTCTGTTCGTCTTCTTTTATCCGTGGCAGCTATGCGTCATTGGCCTTTTTATCAGTTGGACATCAAAAATGCTTTCCTACATGGTGATTTAGCTGAGGAAGTCTATATGGAGCAACCTCCTGGGTTTGTTGCTCAGGGGGAGTCTCGTGGCTTTGTTTGTAGGTTACAAAAAGAACTATACGACCTCAAACAGAGTCTGAGAGCGTGGTTTGGAAGATTTAGCTCTGTTCTTCGGAGTTTTGGCATGACTTGCAGTGAATCTGATCACTCAGTGTTTTACAGACTTTCCTCTACTAATCAATGTATTTATCTTGTGGTGTATGTAGATGACATTGTTATTACAGGAGATGACCACAGAGGTATCCAGAACCTCAAACACCATTTGTTTCAACACTTTCAGACTAAGGACTTGGGTTGCCTAAAGTACTTTTTAGGGATTGAAGTAGCCCAATCAAAAACAGGTGTTGTCATATCCCAAAGAAAGTATGCCCTCGATATCTTGAAAGATATTGGATTGTTAAATTATAAACCTGTTGACACTCCTATGGATCCGAATACCAAACTTATGCCAGATCAGGGCGAGCCTTTCTCGGATCCAAGAAGATGCCGAAGACTTGTTGGGAAACTGAATTACCTCACCATGACTAGACCTGACATATCCTTTGCAGTCAGCGTCGTAAGTCAATTCCTCAATTCTCCATGCAAAGACCATTGGGATGCTGTGGTCCGAATCTTGAGATATATAAAAGGGGCTCCTGGAAAAGGGTTAGTTTATGAGAACAAAGGTCACACTGATATTGTTGCATATTCAGATGCGGATTGGGCTGGTTTTCCGAGTGATCGTCGATCAACCTCGGGATATTGTGTCTTAATTGGTGGAAACCTTATCTCTTGGAAGAGTAAGAAACAAAGCACTGTAGCAAGATCAAGTGCGGAGGCTGAATACCGAGCTATGTCTGTTTCTGCATGTGAGCTGATTTGGTTGAAGCAACTCCTTGGTGAACTAAAGTTCTGTAAAATTGGGCCCATGACACTTATTTGTGACAACCAAGCAACCCTGCATATAGCATCTAATCCAGTCTTTCATGAACGAACGAAACACATTGAAATTGACTGCCATTTTGTGCGAGAAAAGATTGTTTCTGGAGAAATCATCACCTCCTTTGTCAATTCTAATGATCAGTTGGCAAATATCTTCACCAAGTCACTCAGAGGACCAAGAATATCTTACATTTGTTTCAAGCTGGATGCTTATGATCTATACGCTCCAGCTTGAGGGGGAGTGTTGAGATATAAATATGTTTTTATCTTAACAAATCTATTTTATATCTTTCTGTTATTATCTTTATTATTCAGTTACTATTTTTATCAGTTTTAATATCAGATTATCTCATCCCTATAATCAAGGGATTGAGTAATTATTTGATTGTAATTTCATCATTATAAATAATAAAGCTGAGGAACTATTTTTCCTCAAGCATTCAGTCAATTTCTAATATTCAAGTACTATATAAAATTGGTGAGCTTGAATTGCTACTACTTTATCGAGGATAATTTGTGCAAGTTATTTAAAAATAGAAATATGTAACATATTACGTTGTATGTCTTAAACATCTGTTTCTTGTTTGTTTTCTCTAAGTATGATACAATAGTTAATAAATAAGTTATGTATGCATTGTATGAAAATCATATATACTGTGGGACTATAGTTTGTGCTATAAAAGAAGCCCACAGGAGCAACTATTCGACACACACATCCCTTAATGTTACAGTTAAACAGTCGAGATACACTCAATGCTAATGTTCCTCCCTCATCTGCTGATAAGTTAAGGTATGCTAACCCCTCTTATAAATATCCGTCAAATTTATTGCGATCTGATATTGATAGTTTATCAAGTGTTGATACAGACTCAAGCGTTGAGTAATTTTAAGGCACCTCTCCACCATAAATGATCATCACCTAGATACTCTGAAGAGAGTAGCTGGTAGCAGTTGCAGCTCGTGTCTCAGTCTCTATATATTGTCATGGATGGTGGCATGGAAATGGTGAAAAGAAAATTTAATAAATTCAATGGAGAAGCCACTGAAGATTTACTTTAATTTGGAAAAAAAACTTGGAAAACTCATTTATTAAAAAAAATAGTTACTGGCTCAGTCGCTTTGGAACTGGTTAGCATCCATTACGAACTTGAAGCTGGATTCAATTTCAAACATGCTAAGTGCCTGCTGTCAATGTAAATGCAAGCAAATGTGTGACACCTGTGAAGCCGTGGACTAAAGCCACTTTTGTGGCATGCAAGTCAAAAATGAAGAGATGAAAATTTTAGCTCTACTTAGCTAGGCTTGTAAAATTGGTTGGAGGGTAGAAAATTGTTGCAATGCATTAAATGCTTGAGCTCCCATCTTTGCCTATAAATAGCAAGCCATTTTGCTCATATTTGCATCCCACTACAATTGTAGTAATCTTAGAGAGAGAGTTAGCAACACTAGTAGTGTGTGTTCTCCTACTGTAAGAGATAGTATAATTGTTCTCTCCTTATATTTAGAGAGAGCTTGTAATTTTCTTCCACTTAGTACAAATATTTATTTGGTCTTGCCCATGATTTTTCCCTTATTCGTGGAGGGTTTTCCACGTTAAAATATTGAGTGTCAATTCTTATTTTTCTCATCTCTTATTTTAGTTGCGAGTTATTATTTTGTTACTCTGGTACCCAACAGTGGTATCAGAACCAATAGGTTTTGATATTGTTCCGCTGCGATACACGTTGGTACGCTGGTATAGTGCCGGAGAAAATTCTTAGTATGCTCTGTGGTTGCAGTATAGTCTGATGTACCACATCAGAAAAGAATTATTCTTGTTACTGGACATAGAGTGAGGTCGTGTGAAAGTGCATGTCTAGGAAAGTTCTGGCTAAGGAAAGACTTGGTATTTAAGCGTGTCCGTTGGTGACCCACCTCTCTTTCCTGGGAACTTACCTGGTGCACTGGTTCACGGTCTACAGTCACTGTTCCAGTAGGCGGTACTATATACGGTGGAGGTTGTGTAAATCGGTTCTTTAGTGTGAAACCATGGCAGCAAAATATGAGATTGAGAAGTTCAACGGGAATAATTTCTCCCTGTGGAAATTGAGGATAAAGGCAATTTTGAGGAAGGACAATTGTCAAGATGCAATTGAAGGCAGACCTACGGAGATCACTGATGAAAGGTGGAAAGAGATGGATGACAATGCCGTTGCCAATTTACACTTAGCAACGACAGATTCGGTTTTGTCCAGTGGTGCAGAGAAAAAGACCACGAAGGAGATTTGGGATACTCTCCACAAATTGTACGAGATCAAGTCACTTCACACCAGAATATTGTTGAAAAGGAAACTCTACACTCTTCGAATGAGTGAGTCCACTTCGGTGACGGACCACATGAACAATCTGAATACTTTATTCGCTCAACTTTTTGCGTCAAATTTCAACGTAGAAGAAAATGAGCGGGCGGAACTTCTACTTCAGAGTTTACCAGATTCGTATGATCAACTCATCATCAACATAACGAACAATAATATTGTCGGCCATGTAACCTTTGAAGATGTTGCTGGAGCTATTCTTGAAGAAGAATCCAGGCGAAAGAATAAGGAAGATAGGCTGGAAAATTCCAAGCAAGCAGAAGCTTTAACGATGATGATGCGTAAAAATGTGTTTGCAAAGGGCAAGCGTACCCTACGCAGTAGTTACAGTGGACTCTAAGAGTCCGGATATCGAACCCAAAAGACCAGTTGTGTTCCCAAACAATCAATTTTGTAATGGTTAAACAATTCAATCAGGAATCAAATTTGGGGGAAAATAGAGTTCAATTGTTCAGTTTTTAAAAGTAAGGATTAAGACAAGAAGATTGATGTGAAACAATAAGAATAAAACGCCAAGGATTATGATTTTTGCATGCATCCCTTTTTCCCTCATCTTGATCTCATTGAATGTTCTAATTAAGTTAATTGCCAGTCCTCTTTAAATTCATTAGTAAACAATTGATCGTAGCTTACTACTGCTGTTTCCCCTAATTCAATTCCCAATTGGTCATAGGTGAATTAAATTAGGGTAAACGATAATACTCAGAGAGGTTGATTAAGAGAATTAATCCACTGGAAATTCACACAATTAGTTTGATCATGCAAATCATCTGAATTCAATCACTTTACAGTTCTGTCAGTCCCAGGCAATTGATCATAGCCAAGGGACTGACTAATATTTAGAGTGATCAGTTCTAATAGCAAATAAAATAGTAAAGAGATTCAATAACTAGAAACATTGAGACATTCATTGAAAATCAAAGATGGGGTACAAGAGACGCAGCTACATCATAATCCTAGGCTTGGAGGACTAGCCACTCATGTTCATGAACAAACTAGAAAACCTCATAGAAAACATAAAGATTACAAAGGGATTAGAATTGTTACAAGTAGTACTCCCAATGACGATCTCTACGTCTTACAGCAATCGAATTCTCTCACACGTTCTCTATCTCAATCAGAACCCTCAGTTTTTGGAAACAGAGCAAGAGATCCCTCCAAAGGGTTTTCAGCACTTATTTTATAAAGTTTTAAACTGCTGACGCGGATCACCACGGCCGTGCTGATCAGATGACCACGGCCGTAGTCCTTGCACAGTCTGGAGGTCCAATCTGCGTGCATTACGAGCACGGCCGTGGTAAATTAACCACGGCTGTGCTCGGAAAGTTGACGCTGATGCAAAACTTTCAGTGATTTCTGCTTGGCCGTGGTTATTTCACCATGGCTGTGGTGGCTTAGCACGGCCGTGCTTAGTCTACCACGGCCGTGGTATTCCAGACAAAGGTAACTTCCTTCAATTTATTTATTTTTGAGCTCTTTTCTTCAAGAAATCCTTGAATTGCCTGTCTTACACAAACTAGCAATAAACCGTGAGTTCTGCCAACAACTAAGCTCAAATCATATGCAAATGGTATCCAAACTGAGATAAAAAATACAGTCAAAATCTTGTTTATTAGATGACGAGAGCAGATCAATGGAACGTGGCTCTAGTGGGAGTCAAAATCATGGTAGATCAAAGTCTAGAAGAAGGAAGAACATCAAATGCTATAATTGTGGCATGAGAGGGCACTTGAAGAAAGATTGTTGGCACAAGAAGAATGGAGGAACGAATTCTGAAGAGTGTAGAGTTTCCTCTTCAAGAATATTCTGGTGTGAAGTGACTTGATCTCGTACAATTTGTGGAGAGTATCCCAAATCTCCTTCGCGGTCTTTTTCTCTACAACACTGGACAAAACCGAATCTGCCATTGCTAAGTGCAAATTGGCAACGACATTGTCATCCATCTCTTTCCACCTTTCATCAGTGATCTCCGTAGGTCTGCCTTCAATTGCATCTTGACAATTGTCCTTCCTCAAAATTTCCTTTATCCTCAATTTCCACAGGGAGAAATTATTCCCGTTGAACTTCTCAATCTCATATTTTGCTGCCATGGTTTCACACTAAAGAACCGATTTACACAACCTCCACCGTATATAGTACCGCCTACTGGAACAGTGACTGTAGACCGTGAACCAGTTCACCAGGTAAGTTCCCAGGAAAGAGAGGTGGGTCACCAACGGACACGCTTAAATACCAAGTCTTTCCTTAGCCAGAACTTTCCTAGACATGCACTTTCACACGACCTCACTCTATATCCAGTAACAAGAATAATTCTTTTCTGATGTGGTAGATCAGACTATACTGCAACCACAGAGCATACTAAGAATTTTCTCCTGCACTATACCAGCGTACCAGCGTGTATCACAGCGGAACAATATCAAAACCTATTGGCTCTAATACCACTGTTGGGTACCAGAGTAACAAAATAATAACTCGCAACTAAAATAAGAGATGAGAAAAATAAGAATTGACACTCAATATTTTAACGTGGAAAACCCTCAACGAATAAGGGAAAAACCACGGGCAAGACCAAAGAAATATTTTTACTAAGTGGAAGAAAATTACAACCTCTCTCTAACTATAAGGAGAGAACAATTACACTCTCTCTTACAATAGGAGAACACACACTACTAGTGTTGCTAACTCTCTCTCTAAGATTACTACAATTGTAGTGGGATGCAAATATGAGCAAAATGGCTTGCTATTTATAGGCAAAGATGGGAGCTCAAGCATTTAATGCATTGCAACAATTTTCTACCCTCCAACCAATTTTACAAGCCTAGCTAAGTAGAGCTAAAATTTTCATCCCTCATTTTTTACTTGCATGCCACAAAAATGGCTTTAGTCCACGGCTTCACAATCTCCCACTTAAAGCTACTTTTGTGAGTTTTCAAATATCTCTTTATCTTGTCATTTCCTTGCTGTTTACGTTTCTGATAGGCCAAATAAGGATTGACACCATACAAACTTGTTTGTATTGATAGGCTTCATCATCACATCTGCTAGGTTATCTTTAGTGTGAATCTTCTGCATGTTCACGCTTCCTTCCTCTACTACTTCTCTAACAAAGTGATATTGAACACCTATGTGCTTTGTCTTGGAATGAAAGGTTGGATTCCTTGCAATGTGCAAGGCACTTTGACTGTCACAATACACAGTAGTCTTCTGCTGCTTGTGCCCAAGTTCTTCCAATAGCCTTTGAATCCAAATAGCTTCCTTGCATGCCTGGGTAGCTGCCATGTACTTAGCTTCTGTAGTAGACAAAGCTACAACAGTCTGTAATTTGGATAACTAGCTCACTGCCCCTCCTGCAAGTGTAAACACATAGCCAGTAGTAGACTTTCTTTTATCAAGATCACCTGCAAAATCTGAAACAACATAGCCCCTGACAATAAATTCTGATCCTTCAAAACATAATGCAACATCCGAGGAACCTTTGATGTATCTAAGGGTCATCTTAACAGCATTCCAGTGCTCTCTACCAGGATCTGCCATGAACCTACTAACCGCTCCCACTGCTTGTGCAATGTCTGGTCTTGTACAAATCATGGCATACATAAGGCTTCCCACTGCTGATGCATACGGTACTCGAGACATTTCCATCCTCTCTGCTTCATTACTAGGACTCACACTTGAGGATAACTTATAATTGACAGGAAATGGGGTAGAAATTGGCTTACAGTCTTGCATGTTGAAGCGCCGCAAGACCTTCTGTAAGTAATTATTCTGAGAAAGCCAAAGCTTCCTATCTTTTCTGTCTCGGTGAATTTGCATCCCTAAAATCTTGTTTGCGGGTCCCAAGTCCTTCATATCAAACTCCCTAGCCAACTCTGCCTTCAATTCTTGGATTCGATCTTTGTTGGGGCCTACCACCAACATGTCATCCACATACAATAGCAAAATGATGAAATCATTATCATCAAACCTATTGTAGTACGTACAATGGTCTGAACTCAGTCTGTTGTAACCAAGGCTAATAATGAAGGAATCAAATCTCTTGTACCAACATCTTGGTGCCTGCTTTAGACCGTACAGAGATTTGGTCAACCTACAAACCAAGTTTTCTTTTCCTTGTTCTTTAAAGCCTTCCGGTTGGAGCATATATATCTCCTCTTCAAGTTCTCCATGAAGAAAAGCGGTCTTTACATCAAGTTGCTCAAGATGTAAATCAAATGCAGCACATATAGCCAGAACAACTCTAATTGTTGTCAATCGAACAACTGGTGAGAATATCTCATTGAAATCAACACCTTCTTTCTGAGCATATCCTTTGACCACCAGTCTTGCACGATATCGTTCCACTTGATCATTGCCATCTCGTTTAGTCTTGTATACCCATTTGTTTCCGATGGCTTTTCGACCCTTTGGAAGTTCAACAAGTTCCCATGTCTTGTTTCTATGCAAGGCTTCCATTTCTTCATGCATTGTTGCCATCCATGGAGAAGCATCTGAATTGCTCAAAGCCTCTTTCTTGAAAGGTTGATGGTTCTCCCTCTTCAGTTAGAAGACAGTATGCATCATGGCTTGCCATGACAAACTGTGAGTGCCAACTTGGTTTAGATTTTTGTCGTGTTGATCGTCGAAGACCTCCTTCATCATTGACCTCATTTGGTTCTTGTTCTTCGTGCTCTTATTCTGCTTCAGAAAAGTCATCTTCTCCAGACATCTTTTCTATCTACACTATAGTAGTGTCTTTGGTAGTGCTGTCATTTTTCTGCTCACTTTGCAATTCATTTTCTCCAAAAACTACACTCTGCTAACAACAACCTTGCAAGCAGTGGGATCCCACAAGCGATACCCCTTAACATTGTTAGCAT